>CM035806.1:69376276-69976276 GCA_020466095.1 Chlorops oryzae
AAAATCCTAATATTTCTTTTAATTTTTATTATTTATTATAGATCTTTGCATTAGTATGTAGAGAAATGTTGCAAGAAAAATTAAAAATTCACGTTTCGTAATATAATAACTTTTTCATTCATAAATTGTTGTGCAAAGTTTCACTTGTGCGAGGGTTGAAAAATCTTCGTAAAAGCTCTTTTGGTCTGGCTGCGTCGGAGCGATCGCATAGTAACCCAGCCGGAATTGTGTACAGGAGGTGCTCGAACACGTGCATAGCAAAACGAATGATGTGCACAGCACGGTGCTTATATACAAGTGAAAACTGGATTTGGAAAATCGTTTGCTTTTTAATGTCAATATACAATACTGGATATGAAGGGTATCTGTTGACATCGTGCATCTTATCACAACTCTGTTCACTTCGTGGATCGTTTCACGCACAAAACGATTTAATATTGGCCTACCTACTTCGTCAAAACCTTGTGCTCACACACCATAACTCCCGGCTGGGATGCTGAAGTGCGGACGTTTTTTGCTCTTGTTTATAAAAGAATCTCTTATGCGAATAAACCCTGCAGAAGATTGGGGTAAATTGGGTCTCTAGCGAGTAGTCCTCGAGTATAGGAAAAAGAACCAGTGCACGAGTATAGATACCGAGAGTAGAGACTAACTAGTGGCACGGTAAACGAGACACCTACAGTTCAATTTTGCTTCAAAGTTAATGTAACAGCGTAGCAAACTTTAAGTCCGATAAATCGATAGTGTGATGGTAGAGTGTTGGCTTAGAAATCTGAAGGGCGCGAGTTCGATCCCTGTCGTAGGCGAAAAAAATGTGGAAGAATGGTAAAATTCAACAATACAAAAAATTGAAAATAAAATACACTGCTTGTCTGACTTCGCCTTTGGTGCATTGACGTCTCAGAACTTGTTCAAAAATTTCTATGAATCTAGAACCCTTTTTATACCCAGCGTAAGCGGGGTATATTAGTTTTGTGCGAATCTTGTAACAGGGAGAACTAAGCTCCGGAGATATAGACATATATATATAGAAATGATCAGGATCGAAAACTGAATCGATTTAGACATGTCCATCTGTCCGTCCGTCCGTCTGTCCGTCTGTCCGTCCGTCCGTCTGTCCGTCCGTCCGTCTGTCCGTCCGTCCGTGGTCGGATCTCCTCCGAAACGGCTGGACCAATCAAGTCGAAATTTAGCACACAGGTATATCGGGATTCGAGTATGATCCTAAGTAAAAATGGGAGACATCCGCCCACTGCCACGCCCACAAATGAATATAATGCGTTTTCAGTAAAATGCTTGTAACTTGCGAACCACTCAAAACATTCCATTGATATTTGGTGTACTGGTAAAATACGAAGAGGGACATATCCTGGAAAAAAATGGACGCCGCCCTCCGTGAGCCACGCCCACTAATAAGCCCACAAATAAGGGCTTATCGTAACTTGTGAAGTAAAAGGCGTAGAAGCTTCAAATTCGCACCATAGGTTGACCAAGGCGAATGAAAGGTGTAGGAACAAATTTTTTGAGGCCCGCCCACTGCCACGCCCACAAATGGAGATTTTTCGTAACTTCCGAAGTAAAAAGCGTAGAAGCTTCAAATTCGCAACATAGGTTGACCAAGGCGAATGAAAGGTGTAGGAAAAAATTTTATGTGGCTCGCCTACTGCCACGCCCACAAATGAAGATTTTTCGTAACTTCCGAGGTAAAAGGCGTAGAAGCTTCAAAATCGCAACATAGGTTGACAAAGGCAAATGAAATTTGTAGGAACAAAAATTTATGTATCCCGCCCACTGCCACGCCCACAAATGAAGAATGTTCGTAACTTCCGAAGTAAAAGGCATAGAAGCTTCAAATTCGCAACATAGGTCCACCAAGGCGAATGAAAGGTGTAGGGAAATAATTTATGTGACCCTCCCACTGCCACGCCCATAAATAGAGAAGCAAAACATAGTACGCTCATAACGTCGGGACGCTGGGTATTTCAAAGTCGGGCTTGACCGACTTTAGCTTTCTTACTTGTTTTATTTTTTATTTGCATTTTATTCTTCTTAATTTTTAATTTTGAATAACTAATCCAAAAAAAAAACAAAAAATTCGCTTTGGCGAGAATCGAACCCCGGTCTTCCGGGGCGTGCTGCAAATGCTCTACCCATGCGCTACTTCAGCCCTAGCCGTTGCCTTTGCTAGTAACGTAACATATGAAATGTACTTGATTGGCCCCATAATCTCTACTTCTACAGCAGGGCTGTCGGAATTACTACAATTGTAGTATTTTACTACAATTTCATCACCCTTACTACTATACTACTAAAATTGAAATATTACTACCTTTCTCTAAAAATGCAGATCTGTATAGTAGTTTACAAGTATCCGTCAAAAATGTTTTCTTAAAAATGAAAAAAGACAGCTATAAAATATTCTTTTTTTTTTAATTTCGTAAAATTTACTCGGATACCGTAGTACCATTCCTGTTCCATCCAGGAAATAGTTTTTAAGAGAAGTGCATTCGTTAAATATTGTATTTCCAACCCATTTTATTTGATTACCTAAAAGTACTAAAAAGTTCCCATAAATAAATAAATATTGAAAACGACAGCACTGTTCTACAGTACTTCAAACGCGAGTAGAGATTTTTCAATGACAGCACAATGTTAAAATCGTCAGTTGAATGCATTGTGAGTGAAATTAATGGCGATTAGTACTGGGGCATTTACGAGTAATCTTAGCCCATACCCTGGAGTACTCCAATCTTCTACAGGGAAACGAAAGCTTTTTTGAAATGAGCGTTACAATATTTTGTTATGTTAGTTTAGTTTTCAGTATTTTAAATATTTAATTGGACAATTTTTTTTTACATATTAAGTGCATGACATAGTAAATAGTTATATAAAAAAAAAGAATGGTTAACGATCTTTTATTTTCCATCAAACAGTATCTATGTTTTCCGAATTTTTCACAAATGATATATGGTGATATTATATGATATATGATATATGTTTTCTTGTATCATGATGTTAAGCAGTGGGCTTTGTTGCCATTTGCTTTGAACTTGAAATATATTTGTTCCAATGTTATAATACTTTTTGTACAGGTATTTTAGTAAATTTTTGTTATTCTAAAAATAATGTTGTCATTTAATTTTTGTCCGTGGTTAGTTCAACAATTTCAATTTAACCCATTTTAGACCACTGCCAGAACGGGATGGAAATTTTTCAATATTTTGAATCACATGGGGTTTCATTTATGACCCTGATAGTAAATAAAACAAGTAAGAAAGCTAAAGTCGGTCAAGCCCGACTTTGAAATACCCAGCGTCCCGACATTATGAGCACACTATGTTTTGCTTTTATATTTGTGGGTGTGGCAGTGGGAGGGTCACATAAATTATTTCCCTACACCTTTCATTCGCCTTGGTCAGCCTATGTTGCGAATATGAAGCTTCTACTTCACAAGTTACGATAAGCCCTTATTTGTTGGCTTATTTGTGGGCGTGGCTCGAGGAGGACGGCATCCATTTTTTTCCAGGATATGTCCCTTTCTGTAGTTTACCAGTACACCAAATATCAATGAAATGTGTTGAGTGGTTCGCAAGTTACAAGCATTTTACTGAAAACATATTAAATGCATTTGTGGGCGTCGCAGTGGATGGATGTCTCCCATATGTACTTAGGATCATACTCGGAGCCTTATAGAGAGATATACCTTTGTGCCAAATTTCGACTTGATTGGTCCAGCCGTTTTGGAGGAGATCCGACCACGGACGGACGGACAGACGGACGGACGGACAGACGGACATGTCTAAATCGATTCAGTTTTTGATCCTGATCATTTCTATATATATTTGTCTATATCTCCGGAGCTTAGTTCTCCCTGTTACAAGATTTGCACAAAACTAATATACCCCGCTTACGCTGGGTATAACAATAAGACTTCTCTATGGTTTTATTGTCTTATTGAAACCATAGAGAAAAACTTATTGTTAATTTTAACGAAAAATTTAACGAATTTTCAAGAAGATAACTTCTTATTTTTGATATGAATTCTTGTAAAAAACCAGGTCAGCGGGTTCGATTCATGCTCCAGCGAGCGTCGATTTTTTTTTTTCGGAAAAGTAGATTATTTAAAATTTACATTATTTAAAAAACTGAGAAATAAAAGATTATACCAAACTTTTTATGCTTAAAAAATGAAAACAAAAAGATTCAATAGGAATTTCTTGAATGAGCTTGTGCATGACGTTTTGGAAGGCGCGATGAAAGCACAACTTTTTTATTTATTGGTTGGCAACTTACTTTCTGGTCCCCGTATTTTTTCCTTGAAGCTTAATTACCTGTTTAATTCTCCATTTTTGCACAAATTCGCACATTTTTGCCTGCGACAGGGTTCGAACTCGGATCTTCCAGATTACAAATCTATCACACTTCAACTACGCCATCGCGAGATATAATATTGGCTTGCTAGATTGATTATATTAATATAAGTGCAAAAAACTGGTTTGTCTTTTTAAACTATGGAATGAATAGGAAATTCATTTACTTTTTTAAATCAATAAGTCTTGCTTTTAATATTAAAAAGGCTTCTTCTTAAAGCGATTTTCTTCCAATAAGGATATCTTATCAAAACGTCAGTTTAATAAGAATGTCACATAGTTTGATTGATATGGTCACCTTATTTTTTGACTATATCAAGAAGTTTTCCATATTCTTCAACGGAAATAATAAGATATTCATGAAATATATCGGCATATCTATTAAAATGTTTCAATAAAATTTTCTCTATGCAACGAAAGAGTTTTCTCTATGGAAAAAGCATATTGTTCATATAAGTAGTTTAAGCAGATTTCTCTATAAAATCGCTCAATAAGGGGAGCATATCAACTTTATGGGGTTCAATTTTTCTGTGTGTAAGGATTGGATCACGACAGCCCGTGCCGCCGCACAGTGGGATTTCGCGTGAAAAAACCCTAGTTTTCGACCATAGAAAATCAAATATGTAATGATGGAGTTTTTTTAAGGTAATATTTATTTAAGAAGATTTTAATGGTTATAGTCTCAAAAAACTCGTCATAGATTGAGGTTTGCGGCATTTGACTCGAAAATATATTTTTTTTCTACTAGGGTCATTATTTGGCCAGTTAGGGGATGGAACCCAAAATTCAGTTTTAAAAAAAGGTAATAATTATAACATATTATTATAACATACCAAAAACGAATCCAATATTCTTCGTATTAGGCTGGTTTAAAAGGTAATTTTGTAAATTTTTCGAATATGCATGCTGAACATGCTCTTTCTTGTTCCTACGGCATCTATATTATAGATTGAAGTTCGTGAGGCATTTTTCTTTAATTTAAGCCTAATTTTGTATGGGGTCCCCCCTAACGAGGGGAGATAGAGGGTAGGTATACTTGAAGAAAATGTTTGGGGTAAAAAATTAATGGGGGTCGGTCATATATATCAGCCCCCTAGGAGGGGTTTGACTGTAGTGACGGCCATTTTGTATGAATTTTTGCTCAAATTAAGGTAGTTTTATATGGGAGCCCCCTTAAGGGGGGGGAGATAGAGGTTAAGTATGTTCGGAGAAAATGTTAGGGGGGCAAAGCTAATGGGGGTCGGTCATACATTTGACTCTGGGGCTAGTTAGGAAGATGGGGGCAAAAGTTTTTAAAAAATTATTTTTGTATGGGAGCCCCCTTAAGGAGGGGAGATAGGGAAAATAAAAATCCTTAACTAACTTTTATTTTCGGACTTTAAAATAAAAATTGCAAAATAACAGTTAAATGGGACTGAAAAAATAAAAATCTTTAATAACTGTTATTTTTGGCTCGAAAAATAAAAATCTCTTTTTAAGACTTTCATTCAATTTTTTTTCTTTTCAGTTAAAAAATAACTGTTTTAATTGGATTTTTTTTTTAAAAAGTTTAAAAATATTAATTATTAAATAACCTTTTTAATATCTCTTATAACAGTTACGGTCCCTGAAAAAATTAGAGGTGATAGCAATTTTTACTTGTTTCGCTACTTGTTTCGATCTGAAACACGTAGTTTCGAAGTGTTTCGGATGTCAAAATTTTTATGGCGAATCCAGTGTTTCGAGCTGAAACACGTTCCGTCTGAAATTTCGACACAATATATTAGGAACAGAAATGGCATGAAATTAAAAAAAAAAAAAAAAACTTAGAACGAACATGAGGAAAATTGTTAAAAATTCAAAAATCGCTAAAATTGTTGTTATTTCAAAAATCTACCAAAAATTGTTAAAAATTGTTGTTTTAACATTTTAACATTTTTGACAAGCTCTACTTATGAGTGTGTTTTAATAACCTATTTTTCCTAAATTGAATTTAAAAAAACAGTATAACATATGTACCACCAATTTAAGTAAATTACGAGGATTTTGAAAACAATTAGAAAAAGCATGTGTTAATATAATATTAACACTTTTTCCATACATTTTCAGCATGGGACTACTTTGAATAATTAATTTAAAAAACAAAAAGTTCTCAAACCCAAAAAAAATTGTTTGCGTCTTATTTGGAAAAGTTTCTGAAACCTATGGGGTACCAAATGAAAGGAAATCGATTGAGGATTGCGGAAAAAATGCAAAAGAATGGTGTTAATCGGACACTTTTCATACCAAAATGGCTGCCAAAGTTAAAACATTTAAATTTATTTTGTAATTTTTGACTTTGACCTTTTATTTCTCCCACAATTGCTCAAATTTTTACGATGAATTCAATTTTGCCTTAAAGCTCACACAATTGGCTTTTAAAGGGCATAACATTTTTTCTTTTACAGTACACCAATATGTTGGTAGATTTTTTTTTCTCGAATTACTGCCTAAAAACTTTAAGGCCCTATAACTCGTCAGGGGTGCATTTGGGACCCCCCCCTCCCATACGATTTTTTGTTCGTCGTGACCTCCCCTACCATCCCTGTAAAAAAAAGCACTCACCTACGGGACACCCTGTATAGAAATTAGAATTGTTCACCTTGAAAGTCCAACTCTGGGTTCAGACGAAGTTCTCAGTATACTAAATATAAGGAATTGGTTCATAATGACAAATTATGTAAAAGAAGCTCTAGCATATAGACAAAAAATAATAAATGGAGCTTTCTAAAGTAAAGTTAAGGCAATATACTAAGCAAATAAGTCATAATAGAAATGAGGTTAATTGTAAATGTTAATTGAGAATTCGAATTTATATTTTAATTACATGAAGAAGTATGTATAAAAATTGGTATCAAATTGGCTTGCTCTTAGAATAGTAAGAATTTTATGTTTAATAATATGGTTAAGTGAAATTGTTATAGTCGATGAAGCTTAGGTCATGACTTGAAGATAGAGGTTAAAAAAAGGAAATATTACTTTGTTGTCGAAAATCAAACACTGCACAAGCATGAATTAGATCAAAGGCAGCGCGGAAACTAGGAATTCATAGAACGGATCAAGACAGAAAAAAACAAGTAAGAAAGCTAAAGTCGGTCCAGCCCGACTTTGAAATACCCAGCGTCCCAACATTATGAGCGCACTATGTTTTGCTTCTCTATTTGTGGGCGTGGCAGTGGGCGGGCTACATAAATTTTATCCTACACCTTTCATTCGCCTTGGTCAGCCTATGTTGCGAATATGAAGCTTCTACTTCACAAGTTACGATAAGCCCTTATTTGTTGGCTTATTTGTGGGCGTGGCTCGAGGAGGACGGCATCCATTTTTTTCCAGGATATGTCCCTTTCTGTAGTTTACCAGTACACCAAATATCAATGAAATGTGTTGAGTGGTTCGCAAGTTACAAGCATTTTACTGAAAACATATTAAATGCATTTGTGGGCGTCGCAGTGGATGGATGTCTCCCATATGTACTTAGGATCATACTCGGAGCCTTATAGAGAGATATACCTTTGTGCCAAATTTCGACTTGATTGGTCCAGCCGTTTTGGAGGAGATCCGACCACGGACGGACGGACAGACGGACGGACGGACAGACGGACATGTCTAAATCGATTCAGTTTTTGATCCTGATCATTTCTATATATATTTGTCTATATCTCCGGAGCTTAGTTCTCCCTGTTACAAGATTTGCACAAAACTAATATACCCCGCTTACGCTGGGTATAACAATAAGACTTCTCTATGGTTTTATTGTCTTATTGAAACCATAGAGAAAAACTTATTGTTAATTTTAACGAAAAATTTAACGAATTTTCAAGAAGATAACTTCTTATTTTTGATATGAATTCTTGTAAAAAACCAGGTCAGCGGGTTCGATTCATGCTCCAGCGAGCGTCGATTTTTTTTTTTCGGAAAAGTAGATTATTTAAAATTTACATTATTTAAAAAACTGAGAAATAAAAGATTATACCAAACTTTTTATGCTTAAAAAATGAAAACAAAAAGATTCAATAGGAATTTCTTGAATGAGCTTGTGCATGACGTTTTGGAAGGCGCGATGAAAGCACAACTTTTTTATTTATTGGTTGGCAACTTACTTTCTGGTCCCCGTATTTTTTCCTTGAAGCTTAATTACCTGTTTAATTCTCCATTTTTGCACAAATTCGCACATTTTTGCCTGCGACAGGGTTCGAACTCGGATCTTCCAGATTACAAATCTAGCACACTTCAACTACGCCATCGCGAGATATGATATTGGCTTGCTAGATTGATTATATTAATATAAGTGCAAAAAACTGGTTTGTCTTTTTAAACTATGGAATGAATAGGAAATTCATTTACTTTTTTAAATCAATAAGTCTTGCTTTTAATATTAAAAAGGCTTCTTCTTAAAGCGATTTTCTTCCAATAAGGATATCTTATCAAAACGTCAGTTTAATAAGAATGTCACATAGTTTGATTGATATGGTCACCTTATTTTTTGACTATATCAAGAAGTTTTCCATATTCTTCAACGGAAATAATAAGATATTCATGAAATATATCGGCATATCTATTAAAATGTTTCAATAAAATTTTCTCTATGCAACGAAAGAGTTTTCTCTATGGAAAAAGCATATTGTTCATATAAGTAGTTTAAGCAGATTTCTCTATAAAATCGCTCAATAAGGTGTGAGCATATCAACTTATATGGGGTTCAATTAATTTCTGTTGTGTAAGGATTGGATCACGACAGCCTCGTGCCGCCTGCATCAGTTGGGAATTTCGCGTGAAAAAACCCTAGTTTTCGACCATAGAAAATCAAATATGTAATGATGGAGTTTTATTTCAAGGTAATATTTAGTTTAAGAAGATCTTTAATGGTTATAGTCTCAAAAATATCGTCATAGATTGAGGTTTGCGTTGCATTTGACTCGAAGAATATATTTTTTTTCTACTAGGGTCATTATTTGTTGCCAGTTAGGGGATGGAACCAAAATTCAGTTTTAAAAAAAGGTAATAATTTATAACATATTATTATAACATACCAAAAACGAATCCAATATTCTTCGTATTAGGCTGGTTTAAAAGGTAATTTTGTAAATTTTTCGAATATGCATGCTGAACATGCTCTTTCTTGTTCCTACGGCATCTATATTATAGATTGAAGTTCGTGAGGCATTTTTCTTTAATTTAAGCCTAATTTTGTATGGGGACCCCCCTAACGAGGGGAGATAGAGGGTAGGTATGTTTGAAGAAAATGTTTGGGGTAAAAAAATAATGGGGGTCGGTCATATATATCAGCCCCCTAGGAGGGGTTTGACTGTAGTGACGGCCATTTTGTATGAATTTTTGCTCAAATTAAGGTAGTTTTATATGGGAGCCCCCTTAAGGGGGGGAGATAGAGGTTAAGTATGTTCGGAGAAAATGTTAGGGGGGCAAAGTTAATGGGGGTCGGTCATACATTTGACTCTGGGGCTAGTTAGGAAGATGGGGGGAAAAGTTTTTAAAAAATTATTTTTGTATGGGAGCCCCCTTAAGGAGGGGAGATAGGGGGTAGGTTTGTTCAAAAAAAATGTTCGGAGTAAAAAAATAATGGGGGTTGGCCATACGTTATATATCCGTAGGGGCGCCTTGTAGGGAGTTAAGGGCCGTTTCCTCTCTATTTTTGCCAATTTCCCAAACTTCAATTGAAAACTGCCACGGGTTCCCGTTATCTGATTGCCTCCAAATTTCTCACGTTTCTCCTCCATGTCTAATGGAACACTTCTGGACCCTGAGACCGATCAGAAACTCGCTACAAAATTTCTCCATAGAGTTAAGAGCAGCCCTAGTATACACTCTTCCTCCAATTTTAAAGAAATTTTTGGCAAAATATCCATTTTTATAGCCAAAAATAACTTTCGGTATTATGGGCGGTGGGTGGTGGGTGGGGTAAATTTTGATGAAACTTAGATATTTTCTTAATTAAGCCATATTGGGGACTTGTGCCAAATTTCATTGCCCTACGACACTTCTTTCTATTTTTGTCCATCGAATGTATGGGATCGAAGCACTGTGCGCCGCACCGGAAAATGATTTACAATTATTATTAAAATATGTTAGCCTCTTTTTAAAACGTGTAGAGAATTTTTTAATCCATTTGTAATTTTGTGCATATGTATATGCATTTCCAGACGGACGCGACACTTAAATGAGCAATTTTGAGTCCCGAATTCAAGTATGCGGTAAATAGTACTTTGGCTTCTCAATACTTTCATGCAGCTTGTGCGGACTTTTATATTTTTCAAAGTTTCTATGCAGTCCCGAATGGCAATCAGCTATATACGGATGCGACAAAAAGTTTACATTTTCTGGAAATGCCCATATGATTTAGTATGCACAATCCTGACATGGCACGACATCGATATCATGATGAGAGTCAAATTTTCATGTTTACAAAAAACGTTGTAACTTGAATATTTTTCAACCGATTTTGATAAGCAATAGCATATTTTACTCGAGATACAATTTACTTTGATAATAACTGTAAAAAACTGAATGTGTTTCAGGATTTGTTACATAAAAAATACGTCAAACTGTAAACAACGTGAAAAAAATGGGTAATTTTTAGATAACTTTCATAAATATCCAACTTTTTTTGTAGGAAGTATAGATAATTGTATATGTTTCGAAAGCTCAATGTTTCAAGTTTCCAAAACTGTATAGCAATTAAAAATCGGTCAAAAATTGACGGAGTGACAATCGTTTAAGTGCGCGGAGTGCGGGAAAAACGGTTTTTAAACAATAACTTGAAAATTTGGGGGTGTTAGACAATTTTGAAACACATTTTCATGATGTACTCATCAAGACCTACAACGTATGCTAGGTCGCTCAAAAAGTGATTTCGATTTTTTTTTTTTGTAGCACAGTGTAATTATTTATAGTGTTCGACCGAAACAAGATTTTTTGCCGAAACCGAAACCGAATCTTCGGCTGCTATCTCAGTTTCGCCATACAAAAAGGCTATATAAATAGTTCCACTTCATAAGGATAAAACAAGTAAGAAAGCTAAAGTTGGTCAAGCCCGACTTTGAAACACCCAGCGTCCCGACATTGTTGGTGCACTATGTTTTGCTTCTCTTTTTGTGGGCGTGGCAGTCGGCGGGCCACAAAAAATTTTTTTCCAGGCCTTTCATTCGCCTTGTTCAACCTATGTTGCGAATATGAAGCTTCTACCCCTTTAACTTCACAAGTTACGATAAGCCCTTATTTGTGGGTTTATTTGTGGGCGTGGCTCGAGAAGGACGGCGTCCATTTTTTTTCAGGATATGTCTCTTTTTGTAGTTTACCAAGTTACAAGCATTTTACTGAAAAAACATTAAATTCATTTGTGGGTGTGGCAGTGGGCGGATCTCTCTCATTTTTACTTACGATCATACTCGGACCCCGATATACATGTGTGCCAAATTTCTACAGCCTTCAATTTTTCTATTTTATTTGTATCTGAATTTAATGGTTTTCAATTGGTTTCCAGAAAATCTGTGTTCTTGAACGATATCACTCGGCTTTAATAGGTTAAATACGTAAGGTTTTTGGCAAATATGTTTCTATTTTATGAATTTTTGTTGATTTGATGCTTATGTGTTCGATTTACTGTGATTTACATTCAATAAAAAGTGAAAAGATTTTTTTTTTGTTCCTGGGATCTGCAACTTCAGAACCCGATATCTCGAAAATGGCCACTAACTTCAGAAAATGACTAGGCCCATTCAAATCAGCGTAGTCGAATTAGGTCAACCCACTATAACTACCCGTTGTTGAAAAAAAAAGTTCCGAATTCGAGCACAGTGTTATTGATTATAATCGATACCATCTAGTATCATTAAAGGCAGGAAATTTTCGCAAATAAAAACCAGGGATTTCGCAAAAAAAAAAATTTAAATTTCGAAATTTCGCTAAAATTTCGCATAAAAACATTTTTGGTATAACAAATCTTTGTTTTAACATTTAATTGTTATATGTTAAGTAAAGTTGACTTTTAATTACATTTTGCATTAAATTATTAATTAATTAAAAGCTAACATTGTTGTATATTCAACATTTGATTCTTTTAGAGTCGTTCTTCTGTCAGTTATAACAGTACTATATTTGCTGAAGAAGCGTTCTGCATCTACGCTGTTAGTTGGACTCCATAATGGTTGCCTATTGTTGTTTCGATTTACAATACTTTTTGAGTCCAAATACTCGCCCGTAAGCTTGGACGATCGCTTTTTTTTCTTGTGTGGATTTAAACATCTTAAAAAATATTGCATTGCTGGAATCTATTCCTTTCTTAAAAAAAAAAAAGCGAAAACGTATATTTCGATTTATTCGCATATATTACGAAAATTCGCAAGAATTCGCCGATATTTCGTAAAAACGAAAATTTCCTGCCTCTAAGTATCATACATAACTAGGGTGCGTATACTTATTTGGCTGAAAAAAAGGATTTTTAGCATACAATAAAAAGGATATAAGAAGTGTTGGCGTAGCCAACATAAGCTGAATAAAAAGAACGTGTTTCCTTCGCTGGTTCATTTATTAAACTAAAACTATAACAACGCAACAGCTTCAAACTGTTTAGGAAAGGAGTAACAACGAAAGATTTATGCGTAGGAAAGAGATAGTTATATGGTATTTTACATACATTCTTATGAGCAATGATAATGAAGAATAAGATATAAAACAAGTAAGCAAATATAAGGTGAATTGAAAAGGCGCGAACATACCGCCCAATTTGGACTATTAATAGTTCGAAACGACTAGCTTGATTGGAATGAATTTGAGAGCGATAGCACAAATATAAATCTTATTTAATCAGCGCCCTTTATCAATGGTATCACTTTAACAACTGGACGAGTAAGTGTTCCGCTAGGAGTTTTTATTTCCACCACTCGAACCATTCCATCATCCCCAGGGAAGCATTTAAGAATTCTTCCTACTTGCCATTTTGTTGGTGGCGTACGATCGTCCTTAATTTAAACAAGATCATTGATTTTTAGATTTTGATTTGAACGCAGCCACTTAGCACGGCGTTGTAGCGTTGTCAGGTAATCCGAATGCCAGCGGCGCCAGAAAAAGTTGAGACAATAGCTGCCAGCGTTCGTACATGCTGCCCTTGAACGAAATGGTTTCGGGTTCTGGAATGCTCTTGGGAGGCTCAAAGGTACCAAGAAAGTGGCCAGGCGTATATACATCATACCCAGTTTCATCATCAGGAAGCGGGCACAGCGGGCGTGAATTCACACAAGCTTCGACTTCGACCAAAACGGTGTAAAATTCCTCGTATGTTAACAGATGGTCGCCGATGGCACGCTTTAGGAAGAATTTAGTGCGCTTGACAGCAGCCTCCCAGTAGCCACCCATGTGAGGCGCGCTAGGGGGGTGGAACTGCCATTCGATATAGTCGTTAGCGATATAACTTTGAAAGGCCTCGTCGGTCATCGCTTGCTCGAAGACTGCGCGAAGTTCTCGCTCGGTGCCAACAAAATTGGTTCCGTTGTCAGATATGAACTTGCGGCAATACCCACGACGAGAGACGAGTCGCTTCAAGGCTCGAACGAATGATTGAGTAGACAAATCGGGCGTGAGCTCAAGATGCATAGCTCCAGTTGCCATGCATATAAATACTACGATGTATCCTTTGACCGATTTTGCACCTCTGCCAGGAGAAAATTTCAGATTGAACGGTCCGGCCATATCGACGCCGTTGGTGAAGAACGCACGAGCTTGATTAACTCTTACAGAAGGCAGGTCAGCCATAGCTTGTTGTTGCCTAGTAGTCGAAAAACGCAAACAAGTTAGACAGCTTCGATAAACTTTACGTACCAAATTTCGTGCGCCGATAATATAGAACCGTCTTCGTAGAGCCGATTGCATTAAGGATGGACCCGCGTGCAGTAGCGACTTATGTAAATCGTTAATAATGATGAGGGCGATAGGTGACTTCGATGACAAAATTATCGGGAACTTTGCTGCGATAGGCAAACTGGATCTTCGTAAGCGACCACCAGCTCGTAAAATGTGATTTTCATCTAAAAACACATTTAATCGTGCGATTGGGCTCCGCAAGGCGACAGGTTTTGCCTTCGAACAGCAATTAATCTCTTCATGATAATTTGTAGATTGAGATGCTTTTATCCAAAATTCGTCAGCCCAACGGAGTTCGGCGCTGCCAAGAAATCCGGAAATGGGTAACATCTGCTTAGTGTAACGTTGTTTGTTTACGAATGGTCTGCGCAGATAAGCGGTAATACGTTTAAGTTTAGAAAACGATGAATAACGCTGCATCATGTCGTCGATGAATGATGACGTAGAAGCCGTGTGAACTAAAACTTTAGTTGGCTTTCGTTCTTGTTCGGTAGCGAATTTTTGATGAGTTGTTGGCCAATGATGAACATCTTGCTGCAACCAAGCCGGTCCGTTCCACCAAAGATCATGTGCCAATAACTTTGAAGCACGCATGCCCCTAGAAGCACAGTCGGCTGGATTCTGGTTTGTCGATATATACTGCCAGTTATCGGAAGGAATAATAGCCTGAACCTTCGCTACGCGATTGGCTACAAAAACGTTCCACTTACTTGGATGTGCCTTTAACCAAGCCAAAACGTTTTTCGAGTCTGTCCACCCGTAAACAGCTTGCACGGTCGAAGCTAAAGCTCGTTTGACTTGATCAGCTAAATCGGCAGCTAACGCCGTGGCACACAGTTCCAGCAGAGAGATGGAAACTGTACGCAATGGAGCCACTCGGGATTTTGAAGAGACCATGTGAACGTGTATACTGTCATCTGAATATCGTGTGCGTGCGTAAATGACTGCAGCATACGCCATTTCTGACGCGTCGGCGAAACAATGTAGTTCAGTAGACGCTCCATCGCACCCTGTTCCAAGCCATCTGGGTATTTTTAAGCGAGAGAGTGTTTGCAGCTCTTGCCTTTGCTGTAACCATAGCGAGCTTATGCAGTGTGGCACTTCGTCGTCCCAGTCGAGTGAAAGTTGCCAAACTTTCTGAAATAGTATTTTTGGAACTAAGGTTACTGGTGACAACTTACCAATTGGATCGAAAAGACGGCACGAGTCTGACAATAGCGTTCGCTTGGTGAATGTATTAGGTGCAGACTGCAAATCGACTTCGAAATGAAGATAATCGTGTTGAGCATTCCACCGAATACCCAGTGCTCCAATGTTATCCTCGTCAGCGAGTAAATGGGTACGATTGAACTCTTTGTGCTCATGCGGTATATCGATCATAGTTTGCGAAGAGTTCGATGCGAATTTTCGAAGCTCAAAGCATCCTGTGGATAATATGGTTGTTACCTCCTTGCGAAGTGCTTTGAGTTGGTGTTCAGTGGTAGCTCCCGTCAGCAGGTCATCCATGTAGAAATCATTTATGATCGCTGCGGCGGCGAGTGGAAATTGCTTCTCTTGTTGTTTCGCAGTTTGCTGCAGGGCGCGTACAGCATGATGTGAACTTGAGGCGACACCATAGATCACACGCAATATACGATAGTCTTGTATGGGATCGTCATCAGATTTTCGCCATACGATGCGTTGAAAGTCCGTATGTGGCTTGCACACCTTAATTTGCCGGTACATGGCGGCAATATCGGCTACAAGCGCATAGCGGTGCATTTGGAAACGATGTAATACAGTCGCCAGGTCATTCTGTAATGTAGGCCCGACCATCAGCACATCATTTAATGATTTGCCATTCGATGTTTTAAACGACGCGTTGAATACGACACGCAGTTTTGTCGTAGCACTGGTTTCTTTAGTAACACTGTGATGAGGCATATAGAAATGTTGTGCAGTATGCGTGTTGACCGGTTCCAAGTGACCTTGCTGTAGCATCTCCTGCATAAAGTCGTGATATTGTATACGATGTTGTTCATTCTTTTTCAGACGTCGTTCCGTGCTGAGCCAAAGTTTAATAGCCATCTGACGTGATTCGCCAAGTTCGATATTTGGTTTAAACGGCAACGATACAATAAACCGACCATCTTGGTCACGATGGTGCGTCTCGTCGAATAATTTTTCGCATGCTTGTTCTTCCGGTGTTATGTGCCTTTTGTCGTTGAATGATTCTAACTCCCAGGCCCGTTGTATGAGTTGCGATAAGTTGTTGCCGGCCTGAAAGCACATAAGAGATGTAAGAGATTGTTTACAATCAGCCTTACCAAATAACACCCAGCCGAAACAAGTTTCTTGCGCGCTGGGCGTGTCAATTGGGCCGATGATTAGTCCTGGCTGCAATATTAACGGAATCTGATCAGCTCCGAGCGGAATATCAATTTTTGCTGGAGTGGCGAAGTCGGGATCCGCTAGCTGCAACCCTGCCAGGTGAGGCCACAAACCAGCCTGAATATGCGCCGTTGGTAAGAAGTTTGTTATCTTCGGCAAGATTGATGCAGTGATTGCAACATGGACGTTATTGAATAGTGGTTGAAGCGTTAACGTGGTTTCCCCATTAGTAGCGCTATTCGTACCACCTATACCGGTGATGGTGAAATTATTGCGTCTTCGTGGCAAACCTAGTTTTTGCACGCATGATTCCGTTATGAATGATGATTGCGATCCTTGATCCAACAGTACGCGTAAAACAAATCGTCTGCCATTGATGTCATGCACGACGACTAAAGCTGTGGCCAAAAGGACTGATTTTGCTGCGCCCGTATTTTGACCAACTTTGTTCGTAGCGTTTGCTGATATTGGGTGATGTGCGGTGGTCGAGATTGAAGTAAGCGTGGTGGGAGCGGTCGAAGGTGAAGCGGTTGAAGTCTAAGAAGCGAAAGCGTGGTGTAACATTGTATGATGCCTTTGTTGACACATTCGGCATACGGATAAACTTTTGCATTTGTCAATATTGTGCAAGTTTAAGCAATTAACACAGGCACCAATTTGCCGAATATTCTCGAGACGTAGCGTGTGTGAAAGACTGTTAAACTTATCGCAATTGTATATTTTGTGATCTCCTGCACAAATTTGACAACGAAATTGTCGCTGCAAACCATTTCCATTTTGAGAATTGCTTATATTGCTTACAGCTGTGTTAGGGTTGTTGTTTTCTTTTCGATTGTTATCGATCTTAGAATTTTGATTAGAACTATCGATTGTTGCGTTTTTATTGTCGGAAACGATATTTGAAGTATGTACAGCAGCGGGTTTATTCGATTTTGATGACGAATTCGGCCTTTTATCTTTCGAGCTCTGAGTCGATTGAAGAACTTCCAGCGAGCGGCAGCGCGCCTCTAAAAAACATTGTAGCTCACTTAATTTCGGATTACCGTCATCCGTAAGAGAGAGTTCCCATTGACGTTGTGTTTCATATCCCAATTTGTGAACGATAACGTGGATGAGCCAATCGTCCCAATATTGAACCGTAACCGAAAATTGTTTTAAGGCGCGGACATGCTGCATGATAGGATCAAGAACCCTTTTGATAGCCGAAGAAGTATCGCCTTCTGCTTTTGGCACGGAAAAAATAGCAGCCAATAGATGATCTTTTATTATACGATTCACATTATATCTTGCTTTCAAAAGTCCCCAAGCCTCGTCGTAGTTTGAATCTTGCAATTTGAAATTTGCGATTAGTTGCAGTGGTTCGTCAGTTAATGCACATCGCAAGTAATGGAGTTTTTGACTTCCGGTTAACGCCTCGTTAGAATGCACGATCGTATTAAAGCTTTCAAAGAACGTCATTCAATAAGTTGGATCGCCTGAAAAACGTGGCAGATCGAACGCCGGTAGCTTAAGTTTCGGAGTCATTGTTTGGCGAGTAGTTGTGACATCCAGTGTATGATCCGCTTGACTGATTTCATTCAACATTCGTTTGAAGTTAGCGGTTGCTTCAATAAATAGTGTTTCTGTTTGCATGCGCTCGTTTTCTTCAAGAGCCATAGCGTCAGTACCACATGTTTCTTCCACTTGTGCTTGGAATTCGTTGAAACTGACCCATTGCGCATCCAGCAATTCTTTATATGTTGAAAGGCGCTCGTTGTCAAACTGAATGCTTTGGTCTCTGCTTGCGTTGAAATATCGCTTGATTGAGTTTTTTTGCCACGTCTCGTTTCTTGACTGCCGACATGACGAAAAAGTTTAAGCGCTACGAAACGTATGTGATTTTTGCCCGCACGGTATATGTGACGCGTTAGAATGTACAAAAATGATTTTTGAATTATTTAATGTGCGTTCCGCGTGCTCCTTATTAGAATGCTGTTTTTAGGTTAGAACGAAATATGTATGGAACGAGACGTGTGTGCACTGTCGTACAGCTTCCACGCTTTACAGTTTGTAGGTAGGCGTGACGCGTATGTACCGTTTTACGAATACTTATGAAATTTAAATTTCTTTCTGATTAATAGACTTTATTGCGACTCGCGAACTTCTTATTCTTTTCGGTATGATTTATACGAAATTTATAATAAACTTATTTCGCGAGACACGATAAACGCTTTTGAGTAATCCGGCTCGAAGGACCAGATTGTTGGCGTAGCCAACATGAGCTGAATAAAAAGAACGTGTTTCCTTCGCTGGTTCATTTATTAAACTAAAACTATAACAACGCAACAGCTTCAAACTGTTTAGGAAAGGAGTAACAACGAAATATTTATGCGTAGGAAAGAGATAGTTATATGGTATTTTACATTCATTCTTATGAGCAATGATAATGAAGAATAAGATATAAAACAAGTAAGCAAATATAAGGTGAATTGAAAAGGCGCGAACAAGAAGGATCAGCTGAAATAAAAAAGAGAGGGTTTCCCAAATGAAAACAAGTAAGGGTGTTATAGTCAGGCGAGCCTGACAATAGAATACCCGACACACAGGCCCGGACTGGGACTCAATTTCAGCCCGGGCATTTTAAAGATTACCGGCCCTCCCACCTTAAAAAATAAAAAGTTACAATAAAAATATAAAAAAAACTTTTTTTTTCATTTTATTAGGTATAAATTTATGAAGTCAATAATTTGTGAAAAAGTTCACTGCTTTCAGCTATTTCATCTATTATTTCGTCAGATGCTAAGTTTATAAGCAGATCTTTTTCCACTGCCATTATCATAAAGGAATTCAAATTACTGTGGCATAAGGTGCTCCTCATACGATTTTTTAAAATTTTTAAAGTTGAAAAACTCCTTTCGCAAGCTACTTGACTCAAAGATAATGTGAGCAGAAACTTATATGCTTGTCCCATTAAAGTGTAAGCATTCGTCAATAGGTTATACTGGTGCAAAATTTTGTAGCAACAAATGGCACAATTTTTGCATGCATTGCGTCCTTTAATAATATTCAGCTTTCATGTTTCCAAAATCCATGTTCTCAATTTCCTCGGTTTCAGGTTCTTCTCCTTCCGTTACTATTTTCAAATCTTCTATTTCAGTAGTTTTGAGTTTATCCCAATGCAAAGCCAAATTTTGTAGTTCAATGCGCATATCTTCACTTGTTATTTTGTCGTTAAATTTCAATAGACATCGTGCTAGCTCACTCAGTCGTCTACATATTTAACAATCAGTGTGATTTTATTTCCGACTTGCTCTAGTTCTAGTATGGCGTTTTTTAAGAGGTCATCCAAAACAATATCCGCGATGGTTGGTGATAGGGGGTTCCCCATTGGCATTCCAAATATTTGTTTGTAGAATTTATTGTCGTATTGAAAAAAAATGTTGTCCTTAAAGCAAAATTCTAAGATCGTCAGAAAAGTTTTCTGCGCAATCGTTGTATGTCTAGAAATTTCAACCCATCTGGTGGGTAGGCCATATAGTCTGGGCGCATTGGAGGCAGAGCAATTTAGTTTTGTATGAAGATCGATATGATTTCCCTTATAAAGGTTGTTTATTATGGTATTATTGATGCGTTGTAGTTTTTGTGATGGGTCTGTACGGATAGATTTATATGTATTTTTGTTTTCAAGTAGAATCGTCGGATTTTTTAAATGTATGGGCAATTGCATTCAAACCGATCGAACGAACACGTTTGTCGTTAGTGGCTAGCTTTAGTGCGCTTTCAGACACAATATCGTTGGTGCGAACGATTTGTACTTGTTCCCTTCCTCTTCACTCCTCTCTTGCCACCAATTTAAAAAATCGGCGAGCAAAATCGGCCAAAAATCGGCGTGTCTAAAAGCACACTTAATGTCCAATATTTGCACTAGTCCTTTATGGGCACATTAAACCGGCATACATATATGCACGAAATACAAGGCATGACGGCATATAAGCAGTTCTTCGCATAATTGGATCAACTCCGTTTGTAAAGCATAGAGCATACAGGCTACCACACGGGTATGGTGGTTTGCCCACATGTCTTGTATGCCATGCAGGTTTGCCGATCTAATGGGCCCGTTACATGTATGATTGACGAAATAATAAAAATTTCTATATTAATATATAAACATGTAAAGAATTTGCTTGAATATTTTACCATTCGATCGTTAAGAAGCATAGCGGCTCATCGGGCATTTGCCCGATTTGCCCTGGGGCCAGTCCGGGCCTGCCGACACAGACACATATGTTCAAATCATTTTTAATATCGAGATGTGTTTTAGGCCATAAGGGGCCCCATATACCGACTTTTGTAAAATTTTTTTATGAAAACCGCCCTTTTGCCACGCCTACTTTTCCAATTTTTTCGTTTTTTAATCGGAGGCTAAGATATACGCTCAAATCCTAAGTTTCATTGAAATATTTCGAAAAAATCCGATTTTGGGGCACTTTTGAGATTTTTGTGACAGACCCTATGTTATTACTGATATTACAGTACTTGCCTTTAAACATGTTAAAATACTAAATTTCATCAAAACATCTTGAAAATCTCCGATTTTAAAGCAGTTTTTGTGATTTCCGTCTGTCCGTCTGTCTGTCTGTATACAGTTATCTTAACGAAGGAGTTGAGCTATCTTGACAAAATTTGGTATGTGTGCTCACGGGGACGGGACATGAGCAAGAACAAGTTAGATAATGGACCCGATCGGACCATTTTAAGCGGTACCTCTAGTACTAGGGTCTGATACGAAATTCACAAAAACTGCTTTAAAATCGGAGGTTTTCAAGATATTTTGTTGAAATTTTGTATTTGAACATGTTTAAAGTCAAGTACTGTGATTTAAAAAATTTAGAAATGTGGGCGTGGCAGAAGGGCGTTTTTCGAAAACTCTCTCCTACACCCGAAATTCAAATGGGACTTGAACGAAAGTTGGCACTTATGCTTCCTTTGCAGCCATAAACATCCTCCCAAAAACTTTCCTAGATCGGTCCATTATTAAGGGTTCCTCAAGTGCTAGGGTCTGTCACAAAAACCCCAAAACTGCCTCAAAATAGGACTTTTTCCAAATATTTCAATAAAGCTTAGGATTTGGAGTGCATTTAAGAATCCGATTAGATTTAAAAAAAATTGGAAAAGTGGGCGTGGCAAAGGGGCGGTTTTTATAAAGAAATTTAACAGAAGTCGGTATATTGGGCCCCTTATGGCCTTAAACACCTCTTGATATTAAAAATTATTTGATTGATCAATTTTCAAATTTGATCAATTGTCAGAATCTGCATATCTTTTAGATTAGTTTAAAATCAGTTAATTGTGAATTGTTATTATTTTAGTTTTTCCTTGAGTGATTTCAAAGTTGTTTTGTTCAAGTTAAATGAGAAGGAATTCCTAAAACAAAAATAAGAGAGATTGTCTAACAATGCGATGTCGGTGAGTTCAAATCCCCTTCAGGCAAGAGGTTTTTTTTTTTTTTTTTGTAAAAAGTAGATACTAATATACGTAACATTTAAATAATAATTAACAAACTTAGAATAATATGCTTTCAACCAAACTTATAATAATGAAAAGTCTCTAAAAATATATTATCATAATGTTTCTGGTATGCTCACAAAGAATAACTTATTTCTTACCAAGACTGCTCACTTCGAGTATGATATAATTGTTATTACTGAAACCTGGCTTAATGCTGATTTTTTTGATGAAGAGTTTTTTGATTTGAATCTGTATTGTATCTTCCGTAAGGATCGTGATCCGATAAAAACAGGCTGCAGAAGAGGGGGTGGTGTCTTGGTTGCCGTGAAAAATACTTTTTCTACGTCTCTTGTACAGTTGCACAATGATGATTCGATTATTGATCAACTTTGTGTGGCTATTACTGGTAAAGTTGGCAAATTATTCATAGTTGCTTCTTATGTCCCGCCGAATAGCTGTTTGGTGCTATACAAGATGCATACTGACACTATTTATTACATTGCAGAAAATATAATGGGTGAAGGTCACTTATGTGTGGTCGGTGATTTTAATCTAAATAACCTAGTCTGGAAGAATTCTATTGATAGTAGTGGCCTTATGCCATCCAATGTGTCAAGTGATATTGAATTGTGCTTAGTGGATACATTTGCAGATATTGATCTCATTCAAATCAATAGCTGTTTTAATACGCTTAGTAGACTCTTAGATTTAGTCTTTATTAATATGAATGTAAATTCTAATGTTTTTGAAGCTCCTTTTCCTTTATCGCCTAAAACAGTACATCATATTCCTTTATCTATAATATTGGAATTTTACGATTTTTTGCCTTTATTAGTGGATTATTCAAATTATTTTAGTTACGATTACTCGAAGTGTAATTTTGATCTCTTGAATCTTAAAATCGATAGTTTTGACTGGAATAACTTATTGAATGCATTGAGTCCTGAAGCCGCTTATAATTGCTTTAAATGTACTCTACTGGGCGCTATTAATGATTTTATTCCGCGAATTTTCGTTAAACATTCTTCGACACCATGGGCAACTCCAGGTCTCAAAAAACTCAAGAACCTAAGAAATAAATTTTATAAAAAGTACGCTGCAACGGGTAATATGATCTTCTTTAATAAGTACAGACAGTTTATGCGGGAATTCAACTGTCTTGATAAATTTCTTTTCAAAATGTACATCGCTAGATTTGAATCCAGACTAAAAGTGAACCCTAAAGAGTTTTGGCGTTTTGTGAACTCAAAGAAAAAGAGCTCAATATTTCGAAAATCTATGTTTCTAAATCAGGAAGTCTCTCATTCTGCATTGGAATCAGCGAATTTATTTGCTAATTTCTTTAAATCGAATTACGTACCTCTTTCAGGCCTATGCTGTGATAACTTTGTACCAAATTCCACAACGGAATTTGGGTGTTTAAGCCTCATTGATGAAGATATATGTACTGGCATATCCAAATTAAAAAATTCATCTAAAATTGATTTGGATGGGTTCTCTGCAACTATTCTAAAGAATTGCCTGTTCAGTATGTCATTACCTCTAAAAATCATATTCAATAAATCCTTGGATTCTGGCATTTTTATTGATGACTGGAAGGTAGCCTTTATTACCCCTATCTTCAAGTCGGGTAATAAGAATAACATAATGAACTATAGGCCAATTTCTAAAATTTCTAATGTTAGTAAGCTCTTTGAGGGCATTGTTAAAGATAAAATGGTGTTTGCGGTGAAAAATATCATTACTCCGTTGCAACATGGGTTTGTTTCGGGTCGATCTACGGTCACAAATCTTACAATTTTCACTGAATATTGTTTATCTGCCTTTTCTCGAGGATCTCGTGTTGATTCTATCTACACAGATTTTTCTAAAGCCTTTGATCGAGTCTCTCATAATATCCTAATAAAAAAGCTTGAATTACTAGGCTTCCACTCAATTTTTTTGGTTTGGTTGAGATCTTATTTAATGAATAGAATTTCATTTGTCAGAATTGAAAATTCTGTGTCACATCCTATCATTGCTACTTCTGGTGTACCACAAGGAAGTATCCTGGGGCCTCTTCTATTTCTTTTATTCATAAATGATGTAGTTCATTCCATCACATCTTCGCAATGCTTGCTTTTTGCTGATGATCTGAAAATCTTCAGAAGTGTTAGTAATCAAAATGATTCGCTAGCCCTGCAGGCAGATGTGAATGCTCTATATGAATGGTGTTCTAAAAATTATCTGTACTTAAATCTTGATAAGTGTACGGTTGTCTCTTTTTCTAAGTCAAGCCAACTGACAGTAACCTCCTACGAACTAGGTGGCTATCTTCTTAATAAATCGGACTGTGTCAAAGATTTAGGTGTTGTGTTTGACTCTCAATTTAAGTTTAACCAGCACTTAAATTATATTATCTCAAAGTCTTATCAAATGCTTGCCTTTATTAGCCGCAATTCAGCTCATTTTACGGATCCTTATACTTGGAAGGCTCTGTTTGTCTCTTTAGTCAGGTCCAAATGAGAATATGCATCATTTATATGGAGTCCATTTTACGATGTTCATATTGCTCGTCTAGAGCGTGTGCAGAAATCTTTCACTAGATCTGCACTCCGATCGCTTTATTCCTATGCTCAACTACCAAGCTATCAAACCCGTTGTGCGCTTATTGGTTTAAAGACTCTTGAGTCGTGTCGCTCCTTAAATGCTCTTCTCGTTATATCCGACATTATTAGTGCACGGATTGATTGTCCTGCCTTGCTCCAGCTTATTTCTTTTAATGTGCCCACTAGAGTCTTAAGGCATAATGATCCATTTTATTTAGTTGTCCAGAAAACTAATTATGCCATGTATGCTCCAATTTATAGAGCTCTTAATCTTTTTAATTCTATTTCATCCTCTGTTGCTTTTGATTTTGACTTTTCAAGAGATAAATTAAAGTCGATTTTAATGTACTCAAATAGTTTTTAATAACCTAATTGTTATACATATATTGTTTACATTAAATAGTCTGTAAGTGCTTGTCTGTAAGAATATGAATTCATAGACTGAATAAATAAATAAATAAAATAAATAAATAAATAAACTTTGTATTCAAAATAATAAAAAAAGAAAATTTCTAGTGGAACTTATAGGACTTTTTCAAAAAGCTTGTTCTTTATGACGTTTTTGAAGAAAGGATGGAAACTTTACTGTATGGGTGGCAGCTTCTTTTCTCCTCCATGAGATAATCAAAATTTTCCTTAATATATAAAATTTACCTGCTTCTTTCAATTACCAATTTTTCCACATCTTATTTCTGTCTGCAACAGGATTCGAAGTCCAGCCTTCGGATTGCTAAGCGCAATCGCTATGCGCTACGCCACCGAGAGATCGAATACATGTAGATTTAATAAATTTTATTAAAGTTCATGAATGTTATCTCAATTAATTGATTTCACTAGTTTACAGCCATTTTGTTCAGGAGATCTCAATGCACTTTTCCCATAGACTTTGGCCTTCTAAACACGAAAAAATTATTGAAAAAAATTTTCATGGAAGCGTTTTTTTTATATTAATTTAAAAAAAAACAAAGTTTTCGACTTGTGCTATTTTTGATGTTTCATGTAGGGAATGTGTTGAGACGTGCCATGGCAAGTTGAAAAATATTTTTAAGATTTTGTTTTGGCTCACTTGGAGCCGTTTCTTTTGGTACTTAGCTGCATCTTGCCATACCGGAACAGAATAGTATAGAATGGGACGGAAGAAAGAGTTGAACAATAGAATTTTGTTTTGCATATTTAACTTTGATCTTTTGTTTATTAGGGGTAATAGCATTGTGATGTTCATATTAACTTTGTTTAGGATACCGGAAATATGCTCCTTTAAGGATAATTTTTGGTCTAGGGTGACTCCTAGGTATTTCACCTGGTGTATCCATATAACTTCTTGGTTTTGGACAGTTATATTGGAGTTTGGCCATAATTTTTTGCTTCTTCTTTTCGTAAAGAATATTGCCTGGCTTTTTGTCAGGTTTATTAGGATTTTCCAGCGGTATAAATATTGGTTTATTAAGTTGGAAGCTTGTTGCAATTTGAATGTTATTTCATTTGGGAGTTTTCCGGTTGCTAGTATAGAGGTATCATTGGAAAAAATTGATGTTTCACAGTCAGCTAACGGTGGAAAATCAGACGTAAATATGTTATAAAGAACTGGAGATAGGCAGGATCCTTGCGGACAGCCAGCTGGTATAATATTTTGAATGGATGACTGGTTGCCAACATATACTTTGAATGTATGATCAGCCAAAAAACTCTGGATTATTTTAGTGAGCCTGTTCGGAAACGTAAAAGGTCTCCATCTTTCCGAATTAGGTCTATCTGCTCAGCAATTTTTTACGGTAATGGAGTTATGGCCCGAAATATGGGGCAAAGTAGAGAAAACTGACTTTTTTACATTTTCGGCCATATCTCGGAAACGCTACTTAAATCTATCAAACCATTTACCTTTTTGTATTGAGGGAGCCCTAAATTAACATAAAATAACCAATAGATAAAAAGTGTCGAAACGCTGTAGCAATGTGTTATCAGTCTCTCCTGACCAATCACCCTTACTTGGTTTCTTTATCGGACTGGTGGCTCAAACAAATCTGTACTACAATCCATAATTCTCCATGCCATTTTAGCCCCTACGTTAAGATTTATTTGTCGTTTAAACGAGGATTCTAAGGATCCTATTATTCCATAACATAAATCATTCCCCTATGTTTGAAGCTTGAAGAAATGTTCCCAAAGAATTGTCGTTTGCTCATCTTATTAATGCGGAAGAGCACAACACAAAGAACACCATATCAATAAACAAATGAAAAATACTGCAGTGAAATAATCAAATTCTGTTTTTTCTGGTCAAAATAATATTATCTTTTTCATCATGCAGATTGGACATATTTTGCATGCAGAATAATGTTTTAAGTCTCATAAGAGGAAGAATATGCACAAGAAACGAAATCAGGACGAAACCATAGAAAACAATGCAGCACAAATACAAAGAAAAGAAGAAAAAAATTATATATTTATAGGGAGACAAAAAGTAAATCCATATAATTCGCAAAAAATAAGTTAAGAGAAAAGTGAAATACTTCACACTTAAAGTACGTACTTCCACCTTAGCTAGTCTCGATAAAAAAATAAATGTATAGATTGTTGGATAGATGAATTCGCTATCCGACTGATTTGCGGAATACAAGCGAAACTAGATGAGGTCACGTCCGATATTAAAAGCAAAATAGAAAAGAAAATACAATAGAGAGAGAGAGAGAGAGAGAGAGAGAGGGGGATTGTCGGTTTGCGAAAGCCAGTCCTTTCAAAACTCTTTCAATAGAGAATACCGAACGAAGAAGCAAAAAGAAAATGCCGCACAGTGGGATTTCAGCGGAAAAAATTTTTCGACAATATTTATTAGATAAATATCTAGATAAGAAAACTCCATTGATGGTTTCTCAAAAAATATATTTTTTTATATAAAAAATTATGCTGAAGTAATTACAAAATTTGTCGCCGAAAAATTTAACCCTCTAACCTTTCACACGGCCTCCAGGCATAACTCACAAAAGTCACTTTTTGAACACATAGGTAAGGTTATATGATATCAATATAAGTATAATAGTGTTGCTAGTATATTTGATGACATTTCCTCCTGAGACATCATATGCAAATGACGTCCAGTTTGGCGCCTATAGCCATTAGTGTGTGAGCATCCGTCAAATCAACACCGCATTTTCTAAAAAAAAATTTGTGGTTTTCAACACAATAACATATTATATGTCTTTTCAACCAAACAAGTTGTTACCGTTTGATAATTTTTTTTCATAAAGGTAAGTTATCCAACTTTAATTTCATATATGATTTGATTCGAAAAAAAATTGTTTTGTTCGAGTTTCTTGGAAAAATTGAATTATGCCTCAAGGCATAATGGTCGGTTTACGTGATATTTTTTCCCCTTGCATTTATTTTCCTGATGCGGAGAAATTGATGCAGTTGCCGTAATTTCGTGAACAAATTGCTGCTGGCCTCATCAAATATAATTCGCACACTGTTGGCCGACGAAGAACTCCACGTGATCCATCATCACCTTCAACTTCACGACCATCAACTCCGGTACTTGGTCATGTTGTTCCTGTTGGTCATCGAGCCATTCATCCAGTCGCTGATGTGCGCTATGATGGCTTCAACCATCTTCCAGTTTGGCTACCGAAGGCAGGTGGTAAACAACTTTGTAAAAATGCCAAATGCAAATCACAAACTCAATGTGTTTGCAAGGTATGCAACGTACATTTGTGTTGCTCTACCTCTAAAAATTGTTTTTTTGATTATCATTCAAAAAAATAATCTTTTGTTTATTTTTTTTCACATCTTCATCTCTTTTTCTAATAAAATCCATCAAAATGAAAATTTCTATCTGATTGTATTTTTTCACTTAAACCGACAATTATGCCCCGAGGCATATTTCATCTTTTCTCACCTGGAGGCTAAACGGTAAGGTAAATTAAAAAATTAATAATGCAGAAGTGTTTAGAATGTCGTTTTTAGTCTAGAAAAAATTATTCCGGCTCCTTTTTTGCATTATTTCCAAAAAAAAAAAGGTTAGAGGGTTAAAGAAATTTTGTCAAACTGGTTAGAGTTTTGTTCCTATTTAATCAAGAGTTTTTACTTTAAATATGTTTATATATGAAAAAGAGGAGTTTGGTCCTTAAAAGGAATTGAAAATTGCGGCATTTAATTGAATGAGGAATTGAAGATAGGTTATAAAAAATTGTACCTTGCATATGACGGCTGTCATACTTTCATGGAAAAAACTTTATATGCTTTGTCGTGCTTTGGCTTCTAGTGAATGAAAGGGTGGAGTCTCTTCTTATGTTCCATGAAAACATGAAAAAAACATCAAATTTTCCGCATACTTGCGACTTTCGCGCAAAAGTCCATTTTTATTTCAAAAATCGGCCATTGCATATTTTTACACAAAAACTTACACTGTGTGACATTTTTTGAGGTCATCGCGTGTGCCCTAAGATTTGACTGCAGATTCTGATAGTACTCGGTGAGTAAAGCAACGTCTCATATTTAGTTTAGTCAAGTTGTTTTTTTTTCGTTTTTAAATTGGTCTCAAAAAGAGGGGCCAAGAATTAAGTTGCGCACTTATTGATAGCTGTTGGCGCTAGCCAACATACGTGCAAAAAAAAGACGTGTTTCCTTCGCTAGTTCCTTTTTGTGTACTAACTGGAAATTTAACAACGATTTATGCTTTGTTCCTTAATTCATGTGTAACGAGAGAAAAGTAAAGCGGCTCCTACGCGTGTTGAGAGAGTACGAAATTTAGAACAAAAAAAAATGAAAGATATAAGCGGCGCGAACATACCGCCTTCTTTGGACTATTCGCAATAGTTCGAAATTACTAGCGTACAGAATAGACAAAAGATATACATATTTTGATATTTTTCAATTATTTAGGCACGTTCCTTGTGCAGTGGTATAAGCTTAACAACCGGGCGCGTGAGGGTCGTACTATGTGTGTTGATTTGCACAACTCTTATCGCCCCATGATCCCTAGGGAAGCACTTCAGAACGCTTCCGAGTCGCCATTTGGCTGGAGGATTGCGCTCGTCTTTGAGCAGCACGAGGTCGCCTACTTCCAGATTCGGCTGTGGACGCAGCCACTTAGCGCGTCGTTGCAAAGTAGTTAGATTGTCTATATGCCAGCGGCGCCAGAAAAAATTGCGAATTTGAGATAAAAGTTGCCAACTTTCACGTATGCTACCTTTGAACAAATCGAAAGAATCGAATCGAATTTCTGGTTCGGGAACAATTTTGGGCGGTTCGAATGATCCCAAGAAATGTCCAGGAGTCAACACTTCCAAACCGTCACTCATGTCAGGGTGTGGGCAGAGCGGTCGTGAGTTGAAAATAGCTTCGATTTCGGCCAGAACGGTGAAGAATTCCTCATATGTTAATAGATGCTCGCCGATTGCTCGCTTCACGAAAAATTTAGTACGTTTTGCAGCGGCCTCCCAGTAACCACCCATGCCCCCCATCATTTGTTGGATTAAATTGCCATTTGATAAAGTCATTGGAGATATATTGCTGAAACTCCTCGTCGGCCATAGCTTGCTGGAAGACTACCTGAAGCTCGCGCTCCGCACCAACGAAATTAAATCCATTATGGTACACAAACTTCCGGCAATAACCCCTCCGAGAGATGAGTCGCTTTAGGGCACGTATAAACGTCTGCGTAGATAGATCGGGTGCGAGTTCGAGGTACATTGCTCCGGTAGCAATGCAAATAAATACTACAATGTAGCCTTTTACAGATTTTGCACCTCGCCCGGGAGAAAATTTCAAATTGAACGACCCGGTCATATTCACTCCAGTATTAAAGAAATCGCGGGCTTGAATTACCCTTATAGCAGGCAGATCGGTCATCACTTGTTGTCTACTAGATGTGGAGAGACGCAAACAAGTTATACAGGTTCGATAGATTTTTCGTATGAGATTTCGGGCGCCGATTACATAGAAACGCCTTTGTAACGCAGCTTGCATCAAGGATGGACCGGCATGGAGTAGCGCCAGATCAGTAATAAGGATTCGTACTAAAGGCGATTTTGCGGATAGAATTATTGGAAAGCTCGATGCGATCGGTAAGCTAGAATTTCTCAATCGTCCACCAGCTCGTAATATTTGTCTTTCATCTACAAATGCGTTAAGTCGTGCGATTGGGCTCCGCAATGAAATTGGTTTTGCCTTCAAGCCACAGATGATTTCCTCTTCAAAGCTCGCAACTTGATCCGCCCTTATCCAAAGTTCTTCAGCCCATCTCAGTTCCGTATTGCTTATTGGTCCGGAAAGCTGCGACATCTGTTTCGTAAGTTGTCGTGCGTTAACGAAAGGCCTGCGTATATAAGCCGTAATTCGTTTAAGTTTCGAGAACGATGAATAGCGGTGTATCATATCACCTTCGAAAGAAGACTTGGACGCCATATGAACCTTATCCGGCTTTCGGTCTTGCTCCGTGGATAAATCTTCTTTAATCTCCGGCCAACTGCGAGTATCCTGTGGCAACCATTTAGGCCCCTTCTACCACAGGTCGTGCTGCAATTAGTTCTGGTCGGTTGGCACATATCGCCCATTTTCAGTCTTAATAGTGGCCTGAACTTTAGCTACGCGGTTCGCTACGAAACCGTTTCATTTGCTTGGGTGTGGGTTTAGCTATGCTAGGACGTTCTTTGAGTCTTTCCATCCATGAACATCGCCCACAATTGATCCTAATGCATGTTTTTCCTGAACTACCAAGTCTGCAGTGAGCGCTGTCGCACATAGTTCTAAACGAGAGATCGAGATTGTACGCAGAGGTGCGACTCGAGCTTTTGACGAAACCATATGAACGTTTATGCTGCCATCTGAGTATCGCGTGCGTCCGTAAACTACCGCCGCATAGCCCATCGCCGAGGCGTCCGCTAAGTAATGGAGCTCAGTTAAGGCTCCGTTGATCCCAGTTCCCAGCCATCTAGGTATCTTGAGGCTTGATAGAGTTTGTAGTTCCTGCCGGTACTGGAGCCATTGCGAGCTTATGTGATGCGGAACATCGTCATCCCAATCCAGTTGGAGTTTCCAAACTTGTTGAAATAGAATTTTTGAACCAACGTCAGTGGAGTTAGCTTGCCAATGGAATCGAACAGTCGGCAAGAATCCGACAAGACTGTTCGCTTGGTGAATGCGGTAAGTAACGGTTGCATGTTATCTTCAAAAATTAAGTAGTCGTGATGCCAGTTCCAACGAACGCCAAGTGCACCAACATTCTCTTCCTCAGCTAGTAGTTGAGTGAGATTTGATTGCCTGCACTCCAGTGGTATGCTATGCATGGCCCGCGGCGAATTAGACGCGAATTTCCGAAGTTGAAAACAGCCCGTCGACAATATTTAGATAATTTCGTTGCAAAGCTCCTGTAGTTCTGCTTCCGTGGCCGCGCCTGTCAGCAGATCGTCCATGTAGAACTCATTAATATACTAGAGGCAGCGATTGGGAACCGTTCATCGAGTAGCCTTGCAGTTTGCTGCAAGGCTCATATCTAACGTTACCATCTCCCTTCTGCAAAAAAAACGGACAAATGTGAAAAAAAATTTTATTTTGCTGTACGCTAATTTGGAAAAAAATTTACAAAAAACGGACACATTTTTAAGTATATATTTACACAAAAATTAATTATTTCTGTTCAAAGAAATTGAATTTTTCGGACTCAGAACTAACATTTGTGAGATTTCCAAATACAACAAAGCATTTAAGCTTTGAGATTGCAAATCACCAGCTTTTAAGTGAATAAAAAACAATTATTCTTCATAAAAATCTTCAGCGTCACAAGCCAATTTAAATCAAACTTGTCAATGTGCCCTTTTACATTAGGGCAACCATGGTACAAAGAGAGCAAGATAGCGCCACTTAGGGTACCGCTATTTTAAAGCATTCGCATTGTTGTTGTTTCCAATGCTAAAGTATAGTTGTGACGTTGGGCTTAACATGCAAAACAACAACAACGAAGCTCTCATTTTGTATTTGTGACATTATCGGGCTGAAGTGGCGCTATCTTGTTTTCTTGTATCATGAGGGCAACTATTGCCGGCAATTTTTTGGTTTGTAGGCGAGACGAAGCGCGTGGATGTAAATAACCTACCCCTCACAATGGTACTCGTCGTTTGTCGGATCTTGAAATTTTTGAATTCAAAAAATGATGGGCTGTGGGCATATTTCTAAAAAAAAGTACAATCGCATGACAAATCATGATTTCAAATATGTTCGCATGACCGCTGTATCGGCTTAAAAAAACGGACTGTCCAGCGAAAAAACGGACATATGGTAAGGCTACTCATACCGCATGATGAGAGCTTGATGCGACACCATACGTTACACGCGTTATTCGATAGTCCTGTATTGGCTCATCTTCAGATTCGCGCCATATGATTCGTTGAAATTCGGTGTGTGATTTCTTAACTTTTATTTGCCGATACATGGCCGCAATATCGGCTACGAGCGGAAATCGATGCATTTGTAAGCGGTGTAAGATCGTTGCCAAATCGGTCTGCAATTTGGGACCTACCATCAGTATATCGTTTAGCGATTTACCGTTTGACGACTTGAAGGAGGCGTTGAAGACGACACGCAGCTCAGTCGTTGAGCTGGTTTCTTTGATCACGCTATGGTTAGTCATATAGAAGTGTTGTGCCGCAGAATTGTCAACCAACTCCAATTGCACTTGCTGTAGCATTTATTTCAGAAATTCGTGGTATTGTGAGCGGTGTTGCGCATTCTTCTGTAATCGCCGTTCCATGACCAGCCAAAATTTTATTGCCAAGTGTCGAAAATCGCCCAATTCTCTGTTTGGTTTGAAGGGTGGACTTACAATAAAGCGACCATTTTCGTCACGCTCGTGAGTATCGGCGAACAGAGTCTTGCAAGCTTGTTCGTCTGGTGTGAGAAACCTGCGATCGCTACCATTGTCTAGCTCCCAGGCCCTCTGTATGAGTTGCGACAGTTCTGAGTCGGCCTGAAAGCACATGAGAGAAGTTAATGTTTGTTTGTGTTCAACCTTACCAAACAAAACCCAACCGAAGGAGGTTTCTTGTGCACTGGGTGTGTCCGTTGGTCCGATTATCAACCCGGGCTGCAATATTAATGGGATTTGGTCCGCGCCAATAAGAATATCGATTCTTGCCGGAGTTGCGTTCTTTGGATCCGCTAGTTGGAGTCCTTTAAGATGCGGCCATACACCAGGCTGAATATGTGCTGTTGGTAGCAAGTTTGTTATCTTTGGTAGTATTAATGCCGTGATGGCGACTCGAAGATTATTGAATAAAGGTTGGAGCGTAACGGAAGCTTCCCCTTTGGTAGAGCCGTTTGTACCACCTATACCACTTATAGCGATAGTGTTGCGTCGTCGCGGTAATCCCAATTGTTGAGCACAGGATTCCGTAACAAATGATGATTGCGATCCGCGGTCCAGGAGCACGCGTAATATAATTGGTCTGCCGTAAACGTCATGCGCGACTACAAGAGCGGCAGCCAGAAGCACTTCCTGTGATGTAATTGTGTTTTTTCGCGATTGTTCGAATGTGTGCGTCAGAGCTGGAATTTCTGCCGCTGCATCGGTGGAGATAGAAGTCAGCGTCGAAAGCCTGGTGTAACATAGAATGATGCCTTTGTTGACATATTCGGCTTTTGCAGTTGTCGATCGAATGCAAATTTAAACAGTTGACGCATTCACCAATCTGCCAAATATTTTCGAGCCGATGCGTATAAGAAATGATATTGAATTTATCACAATTATATATTTTGTGATCCTCTGAACAAATCTGACAGCGAAAGCGGCGTTGAACGTTGTTTTGACCTTGTGAATTGTTATTATTTTACGTCTATCGATCAGGGTTGTTGGTTAAGTTTCGGTTAGGGAGGTTGCTTATATTTCGATTATTGTCGGGTTGCGAACTTTGAGTGGAGTTATCGATAGTTGCGTTTTGATTGTTCGAAACTATATTGGCCGTATTTACAGAGGTAGATTTGGGAGTTTTTGCTGACGAGTTCAATTTTTTGCCCTTGGAACATTGCGTCGATTGCAGTTCTTCTAGGCAAAAGAAAAGAACAAGAAAAAGAAAAATTACTGCTTAAGCAATAATGAATTAATATTGAGCTTCATTGATTTAAATATTGATTATCTAGCAATAATAATGTATAAAAGAAATGAAATTTATTAATAAACATGAGTCCAATTGAAACCATTGTGTGATCAACTTAGGGACTTGTCTTCGTGTATCAACAGTTTATGTGCTGCTTGGTACAACTTGAATTCTGATATCTGCAGTTCATGTGCTGTACGGTTTTTGAATTCAAGCCGAAAATTTTGAAGTAAAAACATTGGTGACCCCGACAAAGAACTTCTTCTGAGTTCTGTCGTCAATAAACAACAAAATTTTAATACATTCGAGTAGTTCGTCGCGAATAAAATCGTTTATTATACCGAAGTCAAAGTTCGCGCAACTCGAGCGGTCTCACTGTCAGCAGTAGTTATATCCTGAAGGATTATCAAAGGCTGGACAGTTGAAAATATAGCAGATCTTTTTTACATATAAAGAAGGACTACTACAAGTGATCAACAGTTCAACAAACAAACTTATTTCATATATACAACGCATAATGGAGGAGTTTAAGCAGCTAAAGGCGGAACAAGAAACTACTACGGAAAACATTAAAACGATCATCCGTAATTACCAAAAAGATTCACCATCGCGAAAGAACAATGCAGATTATTTCCAAGAACGTCTCAACCGAATAAACAGGGCATGGCAGCACTTTGAGCGTGTGGACAACGACATTCGCTTGATGGAGCAAGTTCCACTCGACGATGATTACTTCACAAAAGACAAATATACTCAAACACTGGAGCTGGTGGAGAAATTTAAAGATCAATTAGAAAAGGCGTTATTGGACTTCAAGGCTTCAGCTCCACATGAGCGGTCAGGAGCAATCCCAAAAACTGTCCCTACGTCAAATGGGACAATTACTGAAAAGGACAACCGGCATTCTACAAATGAAATCGAACCCTTGATACGGAGACAACAGGCAATGATGTCTTCCCTTTCAAGACTGCTTCAAGGCACAGCAGTAAACGAATCTCCAGAACATGGAATTAATGCAATAAGCAAACTCTATGACCACATTCAACAAGCAAACTTTGAAATTCATGAACATGTCAGTGATCCAACACAACAAGGATACGACATGCATGAGTTTATAAATATTGAGAGTGAAGTTCATAAAAAACTGGCATCTCTCACCAACTTGATGAAGGAATCCAAGACACCTTCACGAGGCCGACCTGAGATAAAATTACCAAAAATATCAATACCGAAGTTTGATGGCAATCTCTTGAAATGGCAGACTTTTTCTGATATTTTCAAGCGTACTATTCATGAACAACCACTGCAGAACATAGAGAAAATGTGGTATTTAAAAACCAACCTCACTGGAGAAGCAGAGAGGTTGATACGACATCTCAACCTAACAGAAGAAAACTATACATCAGCGTGGACAATTCTAGAAGAACGTTTCAACAATAAACGAGAACTTACTGGATTCATCATTGAAAAGATTTTGGCGCTTAAAAATTTAACACCTGAGAAAAACACCGTTCGCAATTTTCATGACACCATACATGAAAGTTTGCTCGCATTTCAAAACATAGGTGTCGACACCGATCAATGGAGTCCTCTTCTGCTGCATATTCTGGTTAAAAAATTGGATCGACAAAGCCATATTCTATATGAATCTTCATTACAGTCTCCTAGAGAACTTCAGAGCATACAACATTTCCTAAAATTTTTAGAACTTCGATTTCAAGCTCTGGAAGCCGTTGGGGGTAAGGAAAAGGCGGATTCAGCAACGTCGGCCACAGCAACCAACTCTAAGGCATGCAAGGTATGCAGCAAAGAAGGTCACCCGATCTACTATTGCGGAAAATTCTTAAAGATGTCTCCAGTAGAACGACTTAAATGGACACAAAACCACAAGTTGTGTGTCAACTGCTTTAAAGACGACCATCAATCCAAAGGCTGCTCAGCTAGATCTTGTTCTAAGTGCCCCAAAAAACATAATACTTTATTACATTTAGAACAATCTAAGTCTTCCAATGACAAAGGTAATGTCACGTCAACAGTGGCTACAGAGCAAAAAGAATCAACTGTAGAAAAAGCAACAGACACACAGGCTACGGTAGCTTTATCCAATCAACCATCAGCTGGGTACAAGTTCGTTCTCCTTGCAACAGCAAAAATAAGATTAACTGCGAATAACGGTCGCAGTTGCGAAGTCCGTGCACTTTTAGACTCTGGATCTCAAATCAACATAATATCCGAGAGGACTGTAAAAAGACTAGCACTGTCTCCCTCAAAATCATCTCTTTGTATTGAAGGAATCGGGCGAAACACCCGACAGTCAACACAACGAGTGAATATTGCATTGAATTCACTAAATGGAAAGTATTCAGCACAGCTAGAAGCATTCATTCTACCTTACATAGTATCTGCACAGCCATCATGCCATATTGACACATCAGAATGGAATCTACCACAAAACATTAAACTAGCAGACCCTGAATTCTTCACACCAGAAAGAGTCGATGTCCTTCTAGGAGCAGAATTTTACACTGATTTACTTCGGCCGCAATAAATAAAATTAAAATCTGGATGTCCTAACCTACAAAATTCAGTATTAGGATGGATAGTTACTGGAAAAGTAGCTGGAGAGCAAGGAAGGTCAACAACATGCGCAGTTTTCAGTGAAGACGAAATTGCAACTTCAACAATGGTGGAAAAATTCTGGAAAATGGATGATGCAGACGAGGTACAACGACAAATGACAGAATCGGAAAGATTATGCGAAATTCACTTTGTTCAAACTGTGGCAAGGACACACGAAGGCAGATACATGGTTCACCTACCTCGATTGGGAAATGTATCTGCGCTTGGAAATTCATGTCAGCTAGCCCTTCAACGTTTTTTTTCATTGGAAAGACGTCTCAGTAAGGACGAGAACCTAAAAATGCAGTATGTGAACTTTATGAATGAGTATGAGGCACTAGGGCACATGAAGGAAATTCCAAAAGATGAACTATTGACGCCAAGTTTCTTCATACCCCATCATTGTGTGTTGAAGCCAGACAGTACAACAACAAAACTGCGCGTTGTATTTGATGGTTCAGCAAAAACTTCGACGGGGCTCTCACTCAATGATGTTCTGCATGCTGGACCTACCGTTCAGAGTGACATATTCGCAATTCTGCTCAGATTCCGGATGCATCGTATTGCATTTACAGCAGATATTGAAAAGATGTACCGGCAGATTCTGGTTCATGAAGCTGATCAGAATCTTCAAACAATTATCTGGCGAAAAAATCCAACTGAATCAATCAAATACTATCACCTAACTACTGTAACGTATGGGACTACTTCAGCACCATATCTAGCAACAAGGTGTTTACAACACTTAGCACAATCAAGCATGAGTAAATATCCAATTGAAGCTCCCATTCTGCATGACGATTTCTACGTTGATGATTGCCTTAGTGGAGCCGATCTTTTGAGCACAGCACTGGAAGCAAAGACGCAACTTACGACAATGCTTAGAGAAGCCGGGTTCAATCTAAGGAAGTGGTGTTCAAACCATCCGCAGCTCTTGGCGGGCGCAGCCTTAGACGAAGGGGAAATAAGCCTCGATTTCGACTCAGATATTGATAAAGCACAAAAGGCCTTGGGCGTGATATGGTTGCCTAAAACTGATCAGCTTTGCGGGAGAGCATCCACAACAATATCCAACAAGACACCAACAAAAAGGTCAGTTTGTTCTGACCCCGGCAAAATATTTGACCCCTTGGGAATATTTGGTCCAGTTATTGTAAAGGCCAAAATATTCACTCAACAGTTATGGCAACTCAAAATATCTTGGGATGAAGAGCTACCAAAAGACTTACAACTGGAATGGAACCAATTTCTAAAAGGATTCACAGGTTTGAACAGCATAAGAGCGCCCAGGCACATCTTTAACCATAAGACGATACAACCAAATAAAACGCAAATTCATAAGTTTGTTGACGCATCAGAAAAGGCGTATGGGGCAGCAATTTATGTTCGATCAGTTGCCACAGATGGAACTATAACAGTCAATTTACTGTGTGCAAAATCAAGAGTAGCGCCGATCAAGAAACAAACATTGCCTCGTTTGGAGCTATGTGCGGCTTTATTAGGAGCTGAATTAACTAAAAGAGTAAAGGGTGATCTTAAAAATTTGGATGTTACAACAATCTTTTGGACTGACTCCGAAATTGTTTTAAATTGGATTAAATCATCGGCATCCTCATATTATACATTCGTAGCTAACCGTGTCAGCAAAATTCAACAGCTTTCCTTGCCAACTCAATGGCATCACGTTCCATCAAAGAATAATCCAGCTGATGTTCTTTCACGGGGAATTTCAACTGAAAAATTTCGAACACATACCATATGGTTTTATGGGCCATTATTTCTCCACGGAAGCCAAACGCAATGGCCTCAACAATCGTCAAGTTCTCTTCAATCGTCAGTTGAATTGGAATTAAAACAGAAACCAATCGTAGCAATCATCAAGGCTCAGAATAGTTCAAGTGAACTACTATACTTCATAAATCATCGGAATTCGTTTAAGTTTTTGCTACGTACAATAGCTTATGTGATCAAATTTGTTCAACTTATGAAGACCAATCATCAAAGAGTAAATCCTCCACATCAGAAGGGTCCTGAACGCAAGAAAATACATTCAATCATGCTGCAACCAGAATTAAGTCCTTTTGAATTATATACATCCTTGCAATTCATCGTTAAGACAATTCAACAATCTGAGCTATTAAGTGATATTAATAATCTGAAGGCATGCAAAACTATCGACGCATCAAGCCAACTCAACGGACTAGCACCCTTTTTGGACGATCACAGCGTATTAAGAGTAGGAGGACGGCTTGAAGCAGCATCTATTGCCTATGATGCCAAGCATCCGATGGTTCTCCCATACAATAACCCAATCGTTCGACTACTGTTTAAAGCAAAGCACGAAGAACATAATCATTGTGGGCCTCAAGCGTTATTGTGCATCATAAAACAACAATTTTGGCCAATCAAAGGAAAGCTTTTGGCTCGCAACACAGTCCACAAATGTATTCGCTGCACCAGAGCAAAACCTCACTTGATGGAGCAACTCATGGGAAACTTACCAGCTGATCGAGTAACTGCAGCAAGGCCATTCTTTAAGGCTGGAGTCGACTATTGTGGCCCCTTTATGGTACACTATAAGGGAAGAGGAAAAAGACCCTACAAAGCATATTTAGCTGTATTTTGTTGCTTTGCAACAAAGGCTGTTCACCTTGAAATTGTAAGCGATTTGACAACTGAAGCTTTCATAGGTGCCCTCAAGCGTTTCACAGGAAGGAGGGGCAGATGCAAAACGTTATACAGTGACAACGCTACAAATTTTGTCGGAGCAAAAAACCAACTGGAAGAGCTAAAAGATGCAATTTACTCAACAACTGCCCAAACCCAAATCAAAAGGGCTAGCAGTGATCTTGGAATTGAGTTCAAGTTCATACCCCCCAAGGCACCACATTTTGGAGGGCTATGGGAAGCTGCAGTAAAATCTGCAAAACTACTGCTTGTTAAGGCGATGGCCAGCGCATCCTTCACATATGAGGAGTTTGAAACAATAACTATCGGAGTAGAAGCCATACTTAATTCAAGACCGTTAACACCAATGTCATCCAATCCGAACGACTTGACTGCACTCACACCAGGTCACTTTATCATCGGGGAACCTCTTACTTCACAAGTAAATCCTAATAGAGCATCCTTAAAAAACACATTAACAGCAAGATGGCAGCTGGTGTCAAATGCAAAGGATGAATTTTGGAAACGGTGGCATGTAGAATATTTACATGAACTGCAATATCGGAACAAGTGGCAACAAAGATGTCAAAATATAAAGGAAGGTGACATGGTGATCCTCAAGGATGAAAACTTACCAACGATGAAATGGCCATTAGGTAGAGTCGTTCATGTGTATAAAGGAGATGATCAACTAATTCGAGTAGCAGGTATACAAACCGAAAATGGCGTGTTTAAACGTCCGTTACAAAAACTCGCACCACTTTTTAACGAAGGAGACCAAAATGAGAATTATGAACTACCACTAAAGCGGCCATCATCAGAAACAAGTCCATCAAAAAGGAAATTAATTTCCACCAGCTCTCTGGTTACAACACTAATAATTTCGCTTCTCTTGATGCCATTAGCCCTTGCCGGATCAGTCAACATAACAAATTTTGATGCAAATCCGGGAATATATTTCGAAGGAATTGGAAACACAAAACTAATAAGTGGCAGTTGGAAAATCTTCGTATACTATGAGCTGAAACCACTCTGGTCCAAAAACAAGATGCTAGACGAAGGAATTCAAACACTTAGAGGATTATGCAATAAATCCTTGGATAAATCTTGCTACGCATTTGCACACCAATTACAACAAACTGCAGAAGAGCTCATTCAGGAAGAAGATCTCATATCACCGACTCGATCAAGAAGAGCAGCGTTAGACATTGTAGGCAATGTTGCCAATGCCCTATTTGGAGTACTGGACTCCAACTATGCTGAACATATGGCGGCAACCATAACCAAGGTCAACAGCAATGAAGAATTCTTACTGCATTTAGTAAAAAATCAAACATCAGTTGTTGATGCCACAATCAACATTTTAAAGGAGGATGCAATCAACACAAGTAAACACATTATAGAGCTTCAAAGGGCAATTGAACAGGAGTTCAACCAATTGGGAGCCGAACACACAAACCTTTACAATTCACAATTAATGATATCGTTGGTAGTTCAACTTTTCATGCTATCATCACATATACACAAAATTCAGGCAGATATAATCAACGCACTCACTCATTCAAACCACGGAAACATTAGCCCGACCATATTGACACCTCAGCAATTGAAAAGGGAAATCAGTTGCATAAAAGGACATCTGCCCGTTGGTCGAGCTCTTCCAACAGATGATGATGATCTTTTACACCTATATAAAATCATGAAAATAAAGGCAGCAGTTACTGCACATCGTCTGATGTTCAAAATTGATATTCCACTTGTCAATCATCAAAAATTCGAACTTTTTCATCTGATTTCAATTCCCACAGTTATTAACAGCACTATGCTTTCAATCAAACCAACTGCGCAATTTCTAGCAGTCACTAATCATCGAGATGAATATGTCACCTTGAGCACAACCGATTTTTATAAAAGTAATGAAATTATTGACGACACCTTCCTCTGCCCAAACATTCAAGCAACAATTCGAAAAAATTCCGGCAGCTATTCTTGCGAAGTAGCCCTTTTTAACAACAGAACCTCATCCAATTGCAAGGTGGAACACCAATTCAATAACATTTCACTCATTCCAACTTGGAAACCGAATAAGTGGATTTTTGCAGCTAGAACTGCAACTGAGCTTACAGCTGTGTGTGGAGACAATGTCCAAGAAGTCAACATAAATGGTTCCGGCACACTGTCCATCCAACCTGATTGCGTCATAGAAGGTGCTTTTTTAACAATCCAAGGCCAGGGAATTACTTCAACCATAATGCATTTATCATTTCCCGCATTTGGAAATATAACCTCAGTTGCAGAACCTATGGAATTAAAAAGAGTACTAAAGTTTGACATTCATCAAGTAAATAATAAATTGGAACAGCTCACCAAGGTCCAGCAACAGTTACATGCCGACTTCCAGTTTCCTGAAGAAATCCAGCCATCCACACTGCATGATGTAACAAGCTATACTGTGATCGTGCTCATTATATTGACAATTCTCTGCTTGAGTATTTGGAAAATAAAAACTAAATGTCAGCAAAGAGCTATTCGACTTGGGACACCACCAAAACCTACTCCACGCCAGCAAAACACAACAGCTCTCGAAATTGTATAAAGAGTTGAGTAAACAAGATTACTCAACGGAGGGCCAGAATGTTTAGAATTCAATCCACGATTGTTTATTTTATGCGATCAGCAAAAATTTATGTCGCAAGAAAACTTTGCATGTAAGCGAGAATATGTTTGTATATAAAAAACAAAGCAAAAGAAAAGAACAAGAAAAAGAAAAATTACTGCTTAAGCAATAATGAATTAATATTGGGCTGCATTGATTTAATTATTGATTATCTAGCAATAATAATGAATAAAAGAAATGAAATTTATTAATAAACATGAGTCCAATTGAAACCATTGTGTGATCAACTTAGGGACTTGTCTTCGTGTATCAACAGTTTATGTGCTGCTTGGTACAACTTGAATTCTGATATCTGCAGTTCATGTGCTGTACGGTTTTTGAATTCAAGCCGAAAATTTTGAAGTAAAAACAGGCATCGAGCCTCCAAAAATCCTTGTAACTCACTTAATTTTGGATTGCCGTCATTCGAGAGAGAGAGCTCCTATTGACGACGCATCTCGCAGTGCCGTTTGTTTTTGCCCATGAATAAAATTGAAAAAATAATTTTGCCCCCCACGCAAATTGGAAAAATAATTTTTCCCCCTCACGCAAAACAGAATTGCTACGGCACTGGCATCTCGTGTGCTAATTTATGAACGATGACCTAAATCAACCAATCATCCCAATGCTGGACCGCTGCGGAAAATTGTTTAAGCGCGCGCACATGCTGCATTAGAGGATCGAAAACTCTTTTTATAGCTGATGCCGTGTCACCTTCCGCCTTCGGCACTGCAAAGATGGCTGCAAGCAGATATTCTTTGATCAGGCGCTGAACATTATATCTTGCCTTCAACAATTCCCATGCCTCATCATTGTTCGAGTCCGTTAATTTGAAATTCGCGACGAGCTGCAACGGTTCGTCAGTCAACGAGCAACGTCAATAGTGAAGTTTTTGACTTCCAGTTAGCGCATCATTGGAGTGCACGATCGTATTGAAACTGTCGAAGAACGTTATCCAGGTAGTTGGATCCCCTGCGAATCTGGGTAGATCGAACGCTGGTAGCTTCAGCTTCGGAGTCATTGTTTGGCGAGTAGTTGTGACATCCAGTGTATGATCCGTTTGACTGATTTCATTCAATATTCGTTTGAAGTTAGCGGTTGCTTCAATAAATAGTATTTCCGTTTGCATGCGCTCGTTTTCTTCAAGAGCCATAGCGTCAGCACCACATGTTTATTCCTCTTGTGCTTGGAATTCGTTGAAACTGACCCATTGCGCATCCAGCAATTCTTTATATATTGAAAGGCGCTCGTTGTCAAACTGAATGCTTTGGTACTTCAAACCTGAACTATTTTTGCTCAAATGGTTCTGAACCATAAAAATAATTTCTAATCAGTGTTGCACTGTTTTCTTTTCTGGATAATCTGCCAAGTCAAAAAGGGATTTATGGATTTTTTTCTTGGCAGAATATCCAGAAGAAAAAAAACAGTGAAAAACTGATTACATATTATTTTCATGGTTCGGAACCATTTGCGTTGGGTTGAAAAATTTCTTGCATACTAAAAAAGTAATTTTGAGCTTTTCGTCTGATTTTCGGTCAAAATTGATCCGGTTTGAAGTGGAAAAACCGTATTAAGGCGCAATCAGATAGGGGTCGTGTGCTTGAAAATGTGTTTAGTATAGATTTTTCTATATTTGAATAAGTATAAAAATTTCCAAAACATGTTTATAGGTATGGGAAACTAAAGTTAAAAAGAAGTGAAAAAATCGTAAAATTTTCCATATTTTTGCAATTTGTAACAATTTGATCGAGTTTTTTGGATCAATATGTACTACAAATATTTTGTTCGAGTGTAGGGCTAGATTTTTGTCATAGATCGGAAATTGAAATATTGAACTCGTTATGAGCTATAGGCATAAGTAAATGCTCAGCTTGATTCTTGGCCCCACTTTTTGAGACCGATTTAAAACCGAAAAAGAGACGGCTTGACAAAACTAAGTATGAGGCGTTACTATACTCACCACAACTATCAGAATCTGCAGTCAAATCTTACGGCACAATTTGGTGGTTGAACTGTGTTATATAACATCAATAAGACGCCAACTCAATAAAAATACGTTATAATTGGGCACTTAGTATTTTTAAGGAAGTGATAACTGAATAAATATATTCTGCAATTTGAAAAAAAAAATCTGAGTAAAAAAATGTGCAAAAATCCAATAGAGGGACTGTCAGATTCGCACCTTTTTTGGCACACGTTCATTTTTGAGCATAGGTATTATGTATTTTGACAAAATTCGATTCAAATCGGTTGAGTTTTAGATGTAACATAACTGTCATACAAAGCTGCAAGTAGGGGTCTGTTGGGGTACCCCAAGGAGTGGTTCAATTTGGATGAATTTTCGATTATATCTCAATAAAGTCAATTAAACCATGTATATATATTATATACTGAAGTAAGTATGAATGTACAGAATACAAATAAACACGATTGAATCATTGCAATGGGACAAAAATGTTGTTTATTCTTAGAGCAAAAGCATTAACGATTTTTTATAGACTCCCGAACAGTCTAAATAAATAAATCAAATCAGAAACTTAATGGCATAATTTAAGAATGTGAAGAAATGGGGAGAAAACTCGTTAAAACTCTATTTTAAATGTTCAATTTTGTTTTGAAAATAAAAATAAATAGAATATAAGTATAGCAAGGCTGTAGTCAAGCAAGTTTAACAAAGTGTTGCCAGACATCCCGCATTTCGCTTTTTGGCCACAAAAACTTTTTAAAAATGTTTAGGAAATGCTTTTGTTCCTTTTTAGCTCACTAATATTGCAAACTAAAAACAAGTAAAGTTTTTATAGTCAGGCACACTTAACAATACGATACCCGACACATACAAACAATTAGCACTAAATCGAAATTTTATTTATATATCGCAAAATACTTCGATTTTTGGGATTTTTGTGACAAATTCTTACCGAAAAAGCAAAAAAGGGATGTTTTACCAGCCTTAAGTTCTAACTATTTTGGTAAAATTTTTCCTATTTCAAACCAATTTTCTGCCTTTAAAAATACCTAACTTTAAAGTATAGCTTTCAAGGTCGAAATTAACTAAATTCGACCTATGTTAGATGAGTATCAAGTTAGCCGGGACATTTTGGAATTTCCCGAGAAAAAATTTTGTGCTGAAATGTGCCCATTTTGTGCTATCATGTGCCGTTTCGAAAAAAACAAAATATCTCAAAGCATGGCATTTTTATGAGGAGGTCCTTTTTATACCCGACACACTCTGTGTCGAGGGTATATTGCGTTTTTGTGTTACACCCAGAACCAGTAGAGCTAGACCATACAAAATATATATAGAAATGATCAGCGTCATCAGGAGATTCGATTAAGACATGTCCGTCTGTCTGTCCGTCTGTCTGTCTGTTTGTATACAGTTTTCTTATCGAAGGAGTTGAGCTATCTTGACGAAATTTGGTATGCGTGCTCACGGGGACATGAGTAAGAACAAGTTCCAGAATGGACCCGATCGCACCATTTTTAGGGGTACCTCCAGTACTAGGGTCTGTTACGAAAACAACAAAAACTGCTCTAAAATCTGAGTTTTTCAAGATATATTGATGAAATTTGGTATTTGAACATGTTCAAAGGCAATTACTATGATTTCAAAAAATTGGAAAAGTGGGCGTGGCAGAAGGGCGTTTTTTGAAAATTCTCTCCTACACCCGAAATTCAAATGGGAGAGAATTTTCGAAAAACGCCATTCTGCCACGCCCACTTTTTCAATTTTTTGAAATTGAATAACTTGACTTCAAATATGTTCAACTATCAAATTTCATCAAAATATCTTGAAAAACTTCGATTTTGAGGCAGTTTTTGTGATTTTCATAACAGACCCTAGAACTGGAGGTACCCCTAGAAATGATCCGATCGGGTCCATTCTCGAACTTGTTCTTACTCATGTCCCCGTGAGCACGCATACCAAATTTCGTCAAGATAGCTCAACTCCTTCGATAAGAAAACTGTATACAAACAGACAGACAGACGGACAGACAGACGGACAGACAGACGGACAGACAGACGGACAGACAGACGGACAGACAGACGGACAGACGGACGGACATGTCTAAATCGAATCTCCTAGTGACGCTGATCAATTCTATATACATTTTGTATGGTCTATCCCGACTGGTTCTGGGTGTTACACACAACCACACAAACGCAATATACCCTCGACACAGAGTGTGTCGGGTATAAAAAGAGACGAACATATGTTATATTATAATGTTTTTTTTAAATATAAAAACGTATTAATAGGTAAGAGTACATCTAGATTCTAGATGTATCCAAAGCCCGTTCAGAAATGCTCGATATTTTAAAGTGCGTGGAGCCCCCTGGGTTAGGGGCCCGGGAGGTTGTCACCCCTAAGACCCCCGATAGTTACGCCACTGCACTTATGCCTCGTGTGTAGCCACAAACATCCTCCCCAAAATTTGTTTTAGGCGGTCCATTATTAAGGGTGCCTCCAGTACTAGGGTCTGTCACAGAAATCTCAAAAGTGCCCCAAAATCGGATTTTTTCGAAATATTTCAATAAAACTTAGGATTAGAGCGTATATCTAAGCCTCCGATTAGAATTCAAAAAAATTGGAAAAGTGGGCGTGGCAAAGGGGCAGTTTTCATAAAGAAATTTAACAAAAGTCGGTATATGGAGCCCCTTATGGCCTTAAACACTTCTTGATATTAAAAATTATTTGAACATGTGTGTCTGTGTCGGGTATTCTATTGTCGGGATGTCTATAACAGCCTTATATGTTTTTTTTTTGTTTCAATAAATATTTGGATCTGTTCAAAAAAAGGACTTCGAAAAAAATGGAATATAACGGTAAGTAGGTAGGTAGATTGGAGTGGCTGCCACTTACATAGGCCGTTAATCGGCCCATTGTGATACCAAGGAGGTTTTCTTGTGTTTGTATGAGTGTATGTCTTATTTGTAGTGTGCCCCTAACAAACGATTTTTTTTAAAACCAGTGCTAGCCCTTGAACATTACACTCCGTTTCGCCTGTGCCGGGAATCGAACCTCAGATCCTAGGATCAAGAGCAGGGCACGCAATGCCTACGATATCCCAGAGTAGGGTTAGCAGACGTACTGTTTTTGGGAGTAAACGTATTGCTTTTTGTAGCGATGTACTGCGTTGTACTCCCAAAAAAATATATCCGCAAATGTACTGCTTTTTCTTTTTCGTACTTCTTTGTACTGCTTTTTAAAACCGATCGAAAATTAATAATAGGGGAGAAATAATTACATTGACTTTGAGCATCGATAATATTCGGGTATCTCCTACTTTTTCTAGATAACGGTTGTGAAAAACAATTACATAATTGGAAATGGAAATTTCAGTACCATTTTGAGCAAACCGTCCCGTGTTAAGAGTGGAAAAATTAAGACTTAAAAAACTTGTTTTAAATATATTTACTATTGCCGCGATAAGAATGGAGAGAAGGAAAAATAAATTCAAGGATCAATGGTTGGCCCAATTTGACTGGGTTCAGAGAACTAGCAACGAAACCGAAGCAAGGTATGTGATTTAATATGACTGGCCGGGCTTCGAACCGATCGCGCTTTTGTGTTTTTTGCTTGTTTGTTCCAGATGTGTTGTTTGCACTTGCAATTTCACAGTTGGATATGGTGGCATAACAGCCATATACAGGCATTTAAAAAGTGTCAAACATATTAGCAACATGGAAACATTCCACCGCCAAAAATCTGTGTCAACATTTTGAAAACCTAAAATACCAATCAATAGTAGTTGCTCTTATTTAGCGGAAGCTACTTTTGCATATCATACCGTGAATCACAGTTATAGTTACATCTCAGCCGATTGCAGTGGTAAGCTTTTCAAAAACATGTTTCCTGACTCCGAGATCGCGGCCAATTTTTCTTGTGGGCGAACAAAATGTAGCAGAATTGTTACAAGCGTTCTAGCAAAGCATTCCGTTGCTATGATATTAAAGGATTTGGAAAATAATTATCCGTTTTCGCTCTCAACTGATGCTTCTAACAAAGGAAATATAAAATCATTTCCCTTGATTGTAAGATATTTTAGTAAGAATACAGGTATTAATACTAACCTTTTAAGTTTTTGTAATTCCGATTCAGAGTTATGACTTGATGTAGCAAATCATATTAAGTTACAACTCAGTGAGCACAACTTAAACCTGTCAAACGTTACCAGCTTTTCTGCTGACAACGCAAATGTAAATTTTGGAATTAAAAAAAGTATATTTGTTGAACTTAAAAAAGAAAATTCCGAGATTATAGGGATGGGTTGCCTTTGCCATAAGCTTCATAATGCGTTTAAAAATTCCCTAAAATTTTTGAAGAATGTATGATTTCGAAAATATAATACTAAAAACTTTTAACTAGTTCAGTTCTTAAACAAAAAGAACGAAAAATCTAAAAGAGATATTTGAGTTTTGTGAGATGGAATGGTGTGAGATGCTGCTTCATGTCACAACCAGATGGCTAAGCTTAACACCGGCTATTGAAACGGTTTATAAAAACTATGATGCAATAAAATCTTATTTCATGTCACTAGATGATATTCCTAAAGTTTTAAAACAGTTCTTTGAACTTGATATCGCCAAAGCATACCTAGGCTCATGGGCCCGCACCACAAATGGGGCCTGCACCACAAAATGGTATTGCCTTTTGGTTTTCACTGCGCAAACGAAATGTTTGCATAGCAGTGACCTTTTTTTTTTTGCTACTCTAGGGGGCCCCGCACCACAAAATGGTTTCGCCTTTTAGTTTTCACTGCGCAAACGATATGTTTGCATAGCAGTGACATTTGTTTATTATTTTTTTGTTTGCTTCTCAAGGGGGGCCGCACCGCAGGCACAGCCTAGGGGCCAAAAAAATCCTAGAAACGGCCCTGCCTAGGCTTACTTATACATGTTGGCAACATTTTTGTGAATACAATAAAAACATTTGAAACAGATAAGGATCTCGTAATTATAAATCTTTTTTATATTATGAGTAAACTACACACAAGAATTTTTGAACAAAAAAATGAACAATTGCTCAAATCATATGTAAAAACAGCACAAATCTCCAAGAATCAAAATTGTTTAAAAAGGGGGCAGATACCTTTTTAGAGAATATATTAACATATCTCCAAAAAAATTTTGATTTCGACGACAGCAAATTTAAAAAGCTTAGTTTTCTTAATTTAGATTCCGAACTTTGTTTTGACGCTTTTACAGAAGTTGTAACACTTTTTTCAAAAAAAAAAAAAATATCGTCTTAGACGAGCTCTTCGACGAATTTGGGGCACTAAAATTATTTTGTGAAACAAACCGCGAGGAAAAAATAACAAAAAAATTGATGGCCTTTTTGAACAGTGGCTCTTTTCCTAATTAACAATGAAATATACAATAACACTAAAAGCCAATAGAGCTAACATGACTACCGTTTAAATATTTATTTACATTTTTATCTCTTTTTAAGTAAACATTTTCTTATTTAATTTTATATCTACACTGAGCGAACTTAACCATGACTTTTTTTAAAGGGCGCATTGTTATTCACAGTCCTTTTGATTTTCGAGCAGAACGAAAATTTCAAAAGAAAAATAGTTGACTCAACAACATTTTTGGTTGATTTGAAAGGAAATATGTTTAATTACATTTATTTTCGTTCGGTATAATTATCATTTGCTTTATAAAATAGGACATATAAGATATATATTCATCTTAGAACTTTTTAAGCATTGCGAAGGTAGTCACGACAACGGAGTGACAAAATCGGATGATGTCCATCCGATGGCTATTTTTAGGGTTATGTTCAGCAGAGGGCTATGTGGCCATTTGTTTTGAACTTGAAATAAATTTGTTCCAATATTACTAATTTTATAGGTTCTTAAATACCTGTTTTTTTATTTCAAAAATTATTTTGTCATTTCTTTTTTGTACGTGGTTAGTTCAACAATTTAAATTTAAATCCATTTTTGAAAATTATCATATCAATTTAAGCTGAAACATAGTTGATTTAAAAGGAAAATCTTTATTTTTTCAACAAGAAAAATTGTTAAATTTAAAACTTATTCCTTGTTGAAGTCGTTTTGTATGTTTTTCCTTTTGATTTAACCAGTTTTCTGGTTGATTTTTTTCTCTGTGTATAAATTAATAGAATGAATATATTAGGTGTAGTAAAAAGAAATCCATTATTTTTCCAATAGATGGCGTTATTTATCTGCATCTCGCGTTGTATAAGTCCGATCGTGTTCCGCTAGGCGGCATTAGAAAGATGACAGTTTCTACTAAAAAATCTTTTTTGACACTTTTTTGATTGATTGATTCAGTTTTGTTTGAGAGCTTGTCAAAGATGGACATCAGCAAAGAGAAAATTCGCTACATTTTACAGTTTTTCTTCGATAAGGGAGAAAACGCAAGCCAGGCGGCTGAAAATGTGAATAGCTTTTATGGACCTGATACTGTAACAGCCAATCATGCGCAATTTTGGTTTCGTCGATTCCGTTCCGGTAACTTCGATGTCAAGGATGCACCACGCACTGGAAGGCCAATTGTCGAAAATGTCGATAAAATCATGGAAATTATCGAGTCCGACCGTCATGTTAGCACTGTTTCGATTGCAAAAGAGCTAAAGATTGCACAAAAAACCGTTTGGAACCATTTGAATAAGGCTGGATACACAAAGAAGCTCGATGTATGGGTGCCACACGAGTTAACGCAAAAAACCTCATAGACCGAATTTCCATCTGCGAATCGCTGCTGAACCGCAACAAAATCGACCCATTTCTGAAGCGGTTGGTGACTGGTGATGAAAAGTGGGTCACTTACGACAACGTCAAGCGAAAACGGTCGTGGTCGAAACACGGTGAACCGGCGGAAACGGTGGCCAAGCCAGGATTGACGGCCAGGAAGGTTTTGCTGTGTGTTTGGTGGGATTGGCAGGGAATTATCTACTATGAGCTGCTCCCATACGGCAAAACTCTTAACTCGGAACTCTACTGTCAACAATTGGACCGTCTGAAGGAAGCAATCGCCCATAAGCGGCCAGCTTTGGCCAATAGGAGAGGAATTGTGTTCCATCAGGACAACGCCAGGCCACACACATCGATAGTGACTCGCCAGAAGCTCCGGGAGTTTGGTTGGGAAGTTCTTCTGCATCCACCTTATAGTCCGGACCTGGCACCAAGTGATTACCATCTGTTCCTGTCCATGGCGAACAATTTTGCTGGTGAAACATTCGCTTCAAGAGAGGCTTCTGAAATTCGACTGTCTCAATTTTTTGCTAATAGGAACGAGGGCTTCTATGAGAGAGGCATAATGAAATTACCTTTAAAATGGCAACAAGTTATCGAACAAAACGGCGCATATTTGACCTAAATCGGGTCATTCTAACTATCTTAAATAAAGCCCTCAATTTAATGCAAAAATAATGGATTTCTTTTTACTACACCTAATATTAATATATAGAATGCCTTTTTTTGGAAAAGAATTGAAATGTACTGCTTTAGTACTTCCAGGATCTGGTAACCCTATCCCAAAGTCACAAGATAACGGTAAGATTGAAAAAATTGTTGTAGGACTTAAAAATTTTGAAATTCGACATTGTGGATTCGAGCATATGTATTTCTTTAAAGATTTTATTTCTTAAAAATTGTTTCTTCGTTGTCCTCGAGACTCGAGATTTTACAGCCAAAAACAAACAAAACTTTTTACAACGAAAAAATATTATTTGCAAAGAAGAAAATCTTAAGCCACTACTTCCACTTGACATTTTTGCATGAACCCCGTATGAGAAAAATAAGTATCCTCCCGTTAAAATAAAAAGCAAATACAAAAAAATAAAAAAGATCAGCTCCAATGACAGCCGTAGGCACACAATTCACATAGCATCATGGCGCAAGAAAAAAATCCTAGAGCCAGCAAACTGATAAGAAAGTATGTATAAATAAAGGAATCTCATCTGAACAGAAATCTCAGATAAATATGTATACGTATAAGTATATGTATAAGTTTAAATATATGAAAAAATAAATGACAACGACATGACAAGCAACAATGATAGCGACTTTTATACATGACAAGAATTTCAATATGCTTACACGATTTTCATGATGCACTCTCATGCGGAGTACAATGCTGCATAGCATACTCTTCAGCGTTTCCTAGCTTGCATAAGGGACAAAGTGCATAAAGGCAAATGTAACATATCCACGATTAAACAAACACACACACATGAAAATGTTCATGTATTAACCCTGTGGTAATGAAATAATTTCGGTGTAAAAAGGACCGGACCTAGGTGAGTTCATATAGGACCGACCCCAAATTTATATGGACCGCGACCGATCTAATGTTTACCTCTATCGAACTCACCCTCTTCTAGTCCCAAAATGAGTGGGTGAGTTTGTTTAAACTTGTACTTTGTTGTTGTCTGCTTTAAGTGCTCAATCTGACCGTTGAACCCCGAAAGGCTAGTTAGTTTAATGGTTAAGAGATTCGCTCAGCAGCCGGGTGGGTGGGGGTTCAATCCCTGACTCGGTTGGAAAGCTTTCTTTATTTTTTCAATTACCTAAGGATTTTTTTATGTTCATATCTTAACTCCTTTTTTTTATAGGTAATTTTGACACAAAAAATTTTCTAAGTAGTTTTTCATATTTTCATTTTTTTGTTTATACCCGACACACTCTGTGTAGAGGGTATATTGCGTTTGTGCGGTTGTGTGTAACACCCAGAACCAGTCGAGATAGACCATACAAAATATATATAGAAATGATCAGCGTCACTAGAAGATTCGATTTAGCCATGTCCGTCTGTCCGTCTGCTTGTATACAGTTTTGGTATGCGTGCTGACGGCAACATGAGTAAGAACAAGTTCGAGAATGGAGCCGATCGGACTATTTTTAGGGGTACCTCCAGTACTAGGGTCTGTTACGAAAATCACAAAAACTGCTCTAAAATCGAAGTCCTTCAAGATATTAGGGGTATTCACAAAGGCGTCGGAAAGTAGGAAAGTCGGAAAATCGGAAAATTTTATATGCTTAAAAAGTTGTGCAAAATACAAAAAAAGTTTAAAAAGTTTTTCAGAAGTCGCAATTTTCCGATTTTCCGACTTTCCAACGTTTTTAACACGCCTTTGTGAATACCCCTATTGTGATGAAATTTGATATTTAAACATGTTTAAAGGCAAGTAATACGATTTTTAAAAAAAGTGGGCGTGGCAGAAGGGCGTTTTTTGAAAATTCTCTCCTACACCCGAAATTCAAATGGGACTTGAAATTTGGCCCTTATATCTCGTATGTAGCCACAAACATCCCCCCAAATTTTTTTTTCGATCGGACCATTATTAAGGGTACCTCTAGTACTAGGGTTTGTCACAAAAATCCCAAAAATGCCTCAAAAGCGGACTTTATTGAAATATTTCAATGAAACTTAGAATTTGAGCGTATATGTAAGGGTCCGATTAGAATTGCGCTTGGTTAAGCAGCTTATCTTGCCCTTTATAAGCTACTCATCGCATGTGTTTGGCAGGTTTGATTCAATATCCGTGCAGAGATTTGATCATGTAAGTCGCTGGAGCAGGCAGATACGGGGTGTTAAAACCCCCCCGTCGTGAATCTGACTATGTTATTTTAAATTGTATTTCCAATGCACTCTGGCACAAATTAAAACTTCAAGAAGCCAAAACGGAAACGGTTACAAAATTGGAGCGCAGCTCAGAAGTTCAAACATACTCTACTAGGTTCGACGAGCAATGTCCAAATGGCAGATTGTTCTCGTATCGTGATCGAGAATAAAATTCCATTCAAGATGCATGAACGTCTAAGCACTGCTTCAGTGTTGCCCACTCGATTTAAGCAGGTATGAAAATTACACTGTGCTACAACGAAATCCTCCTTTAAAGTTTATTAGTGCTTCTGTTTGATTTTGTCTCCCGAAAAATTGAAAAATATCAAAAAAATTATATCACGTACGGATTTCGAGAAAATTCCGTTTCAAATTTTGAGCACCATTGCATCATTTAAATGTTACTCAAAAAAATATTCGTATTATTTTTTGAATAGTTCGAATTTTTTCATTAATCACAAATAATCCCGATTATTTTTGAATTTTTTCTTAATCGTAAAGTTTTTATGTGCAGTTGTGTATGCAGATAATCAAATACAGGCACGGCAGAATGCCGTTTACATGGGTATTTTACCCACTCGAAATTTTTCAAGTAAATATTTCACTCTGTAGGAATATCACGGAAGTTTTTCAATATTAGTCCAAAAATTAATTTTTGGTGACATTTTGAGATCGAAAAAATAAATTAGGACAATCTGACTTATCCAAATATCGGGATTTACTATATTCACCGACTACTTTCAGAAGTTTTAAAGATTATTTTTTAAATGAAGTGGAAATTTTGGTTATTAAATGTGTAATATGAAATAATATTTTTATTATCTCTTAATGTACTTGATATTGGTATGTCGATTTTTTTGGAACTTTCCATACCACTGAACCACAGCAAAACACACTCTCGATCAACTACCCTCTCGGGTAAACTCTGTTCTGATTGTAAAAAATTATTAAAACTATTAATTAATAAAATCAGCAACGATTGGTTGGTTTGGTTTAAGTTATATAATTTTCAGCAACTTTTATGCGCACACTATGGTGCTTCTTCTTTTGGAGTTCTGTTTCTTACTTTTTTATACTTTTGTTACGAAAATCCTGGCTACGTGCCTGGTTTATTATATACCAAACTGACACTAAGAGAAAATCACATTCTGTGACCTTAAAAAGAAGTCCAGTGCAGTTGCGGTAACGTGAACAGGTACTAACGTGAACAACGCGGTAGTATGAACCAAATGAATTTTATATTGACTACCTTGTAGCGTGAACAAGTCGAATGCTCGGTTATGTGAACAATCCCAAATTCTTTCTTTTTATTTAGTTTTAAACGTTTTGAGCCAAATGTTCAACAATTGGTATTTTTTTCCCTCTCGTATATTGGTACTGGTTTTTCGGATGTGGTACATTTTTTTACATGATGATGTTGTGTGCTTGATTTCATGAAAATTTCGTTCTCTTAATACTCTGTATTGGATTGGGCCATACAAGAAAAAGCTGATCAAAGCGAGTTTAATGTGCTTAAATATGCTTTGAGGGAAAAGGCAGTACTTAAGGAGGCTGCGCTTTCATGAGACTGAAAAGCTGCGCTTAAATGGTTTGGCGGAAAAATTTTTTTGTTTTGAAGAATAACATTCACTTCTGGCTATAGTGCGGTGGTTTTTCAATCCCGCAAATCCCGCGGATCCCGAGTAAATAATCTCGCATGAGTTATATCCTAAAAATAGCGCGGGCTCCCGCGATTGCGGCATTGGATTCCCTAATTACAACAGAAAAGAATAACCGATTTTCTCAAGAAATAAGTACCAAAATGATGTTGATATGTATAACAAAAAAGAAAGCAAGACTGAGAATTCTAATACGCAAAAGTCTGTTAAACCATTTTTTCAAGTTTACGGAGGAATTTTTGGTTTTGTTTTTTAAGTTTTTGTTAAGTTTTTGTTAAAAATTTAAATAAGAATGAAACTTTGATTTGAAAATCGTTTCAATGACTGCACTGTAGAATTTTTCATTTAATTTTCTATATTCGCTAATGTGAACGATATTGGTAACGTGAACACTAGACCGTACCTCAAAAAAAAAAGGTGCGCCGTATACCAGCGAATATGACGCATTTTTCCAAGACAATTACGAAAAGGAAAAAAAATTTTTTTTCTATCGAACGCAGAGGTCGCGCATTGGTATATTGCTTCATAATTCTGGTTTTAATAGTCGGATTTTAAAGTTTGGTACATCAATGTTTTTTGTCGCAAGGAAACCAATATGGACTCTATAGAAGTCATTGACCGCAGGCGTACCGTTCTAGTACTTACCTTCAAGATCTCAATGCCTACCATCCTAATGTACCACCCTTATATCAAAAAAATAAAACCCTTAAAATATCATCAAACTCCTCCTCAGGAAGTATATCGATATTTCCAACATAACTATATATAACTAAAATTTAAAAATTTTTTTAAGTTCTTTTGTCCATTCTTTGGTCCCTATCTACTTATGTGTTGAAGTTTAATATTCCAAATTAACATCAAAATGTACTTTGAGATATGCCAAGTAATTTTTCCGAAAACATATAAGGTGGTACGGTCTAGTGAACACCCTTGGTTTTAATTTGTTCACGTTACCGCGACTGCACTGTAGTATGTAGCATCATTAGCAGCAAAAGTAGAAAAATCATATGAAGACACACACTTTGTTCAAGCACGGTTGACCAATCTCGAGCGTGTTCTCTATACCACGGACAACTTTAAAAATCCCACACAGTTGGCCAATTGATTCTTCGGCTGCAGTTAAAGTATTCTTTTGCTTATCCCTTTAAATTAAAATATCAAAAATTTTTTTTTAATTTAATTTTGCTTCATATTTTCTGAACCACTTTTAATTTCGACATGATTTTTATTCACAAGATTTAATGGGAATTCGATCTGTTGAGCAAGGCAATTTATTCGATTTCATTGGTCAAATCGAATCGAAAATGAATAAAATAAAATCAGAGCACGCACATGTGATTTTATATTGAATTCGAATTTTTCCATGGGAATTCGATTTCTAGAGCATGCCTGATAATATATTTTTGAAAAAAGTCCAGGATAATTGCAATATAAATTTCAAAAACTCTCGATAGTATCTCTTAGGGTAAGCGATCGTAATGGCAATCATCAATGGTGGGCATGGCCTATTTTGATGAAACTTCGGTCGGTTTTTAATTCCATTAATCCATTTTGGACCACTCTACGATTTTTCGTACAGCCAGCTTAAACATTTTTTAAATTACTTAAAATTGAAGTTTTAAATACTGAAAACTCTTTTACTTTTTATTTTCTCCTTGAAATAGTAAGTTTGAAGTTCAATTCGTTCAATTTTTTTATTGAAGATGAATTTTTATAAAAATAAACTTAGGCTGCAATTAGGTATAGTGAAGCTAAAGCTAAAGCTGAAGCGTAAGCTGTCATGTGTTTGTGGTATTTTCGCAACAACAAATTACAACAAACACATGACAGCTTACGCTTCAGCTTTAGCTTTAGCTTTAGCTTCACTATAATTGCAGCCTTATTAACAAAAAGCGAAGTTTTTGGACTATTTTTCCAAAGAAAAATTCTTTTATAACAGTTATCGAAATTTATTATATTTTACTGGGAAGTAGACCAACCTACGGTTTAGCGTGCAGGGCATATCTCTGAATGGGGTGAACAAAACATTTTTTTTTATTATTTACTATCAGGGTCATAAAAGAAACCCATGTGATTCAACATTTTTAAAAAATTCCAGCGCGTTCTTGTAGTGGTCTAAGATGGGTTAAAATAAAGCTCGGTGCCAAGTTTCATTTCTCTAGGAGCAATCTTTCTACTTTTCGCCAAGAAATGTATGGAGCCTAACCACTGTGCACCGTTTTACGAGAGAAGCGAACGTCGCAGCGTCTCATTTCCCACAAAGCAATTACAATTTATTTCATTAAATCTATAGGTATTAAATAAAAGTCACACCTTTCATCCTGTCAAGTGTTTGAAACCCGTGCGTATTCTCTTTTACGCTTAAGAATCGATTTACAATTTTTAAATTGTATATTTAGCCAAATTTTTTGAATTTTGAAGTAGGTATTTATTTAATTTATTTTAGCTTATCTTAAACGACGTAACTAATTAATATGCAATATTCGATTTAAAATAAAATTTAAAAAAGTCGACGTTCGTAAACAACAATTCGTTAGCTGGAACAGCGCTAGTTTTATTATTATTTCCAGTTTTCGAGAGGTCACTGTATACAACTGCAGTTCAAAGGTAATTCGATAATTAAAGGTCGCAATAATGAATTATCCAAAAAAGGCCAACTCACAGGCATTAAGTACGAAAAGAGCCAACATAGCGAACCCAACTCCAGACTCCCACCCACGCCCCAAGCCAATGCTGCCCGCCGATTCGAAATGTCCGTCAGAACAACTGGACGATTTCCAATCGTTCAATCAAACGATATATTTCAAAATTCAACATTTTTATAGCCAACTCTGCGGACAGAAACAAAGGTTAATCAACAAAATTTTTTGTTCTTGTCTCTTCTCACTTTCGGTTTGTTTTTCATTCACCATTTTTCATTTATTGATTGGCAAATTTGTCGACAGCGGTCTTTCTGCATGGTTTTTTTTGTTTTTTGTGTATGAATTGTATCCGTATCCGTGTGTGGTGTGGTGTGGTGTGGTGCGGTGCGGTGCTTTGTACGCTATAATTAAGTATGTATTGTCAGCTGTGTGCGACTTGATTACGGTCGCTTTTCCCAATAAACGCAACGATATCGTAACGATATCGAGGCAATATCGTTTTCTCCTAAAAATGTTTCGCGACGATAATTCGAGACGATATCGAGACGATTTCGATATCGTGAGAGAGTCACTTATCATTAGCGAATCGAGATTTTCATCGTTCTCGAATCGTTAACGAGCCTTTACTCGAATCGCTAGCGAATCGAGATTTTCATCGCTCTCGTATCGTTAACGGACGATTAGCAAAAAAATCATTAATTTTTATATTTAATGTAAAATTCAAATAACAGTCTTATTATAATACTATTTTCGGTTTAAAAAAAAAAAACGCTTCTATTGCTGGTAACCACGCTTTTGAATCCACCGGCTGTGGGATTTGAACACCGAACCTCTTGATTTGTAGTCATACTTATTTCCAGTCTGCTTACCCATTACGCCGTCTTCGCCGAATTGAAATGAATGACTTTTTTTCGTTTATATGTTTAGCTTAATTCTATATTTACCTCGAATGTCTTGCGATTTGGAAACAAATTAACAAAACTACCTTCGAGAATTAAAGTTTCGTACCCAATAAACAAATAAACACAAAAATGTTAACGAGTTCGAATCGAATTCGAGAAATTTGATTTTCGCGAACTCGTCTCGATATCTTCGCGAGGCCAAAATCGCAATATCGAGAAATTTGATTTTCGCGAACTCGTCTCGATATCTTCGCGAGGCCAAAATAACGATATCGAGAAATTTGATTTTCGCGAACTCGTCTCGATATCTTCGCGAGGCCAAAATCGCAATATCGAGAAATTTGATTTTCGCGAACTCGTCTCGATATCTTCGCGAGGCCAAAATAACGATATCGAGAAATTTGATTTTCGCGAACTCGTCTCGATATCTTCGCGAGTCCAAAATCGCAATATCGAGTATTTCATTTTTCTCGAATTCGTCTCGATATCTTCGCGAGTCCACAATCATAATATCGAGATTTTGATTTTTCTCGAATTCGTCTCGATATCTTCGCGAGGCCAAAATAACGATATCGAGAAATTGGATTTTCGCGAAGTCGTCTCGATATCTTCGTGAGGCCAAAATAACGATATCGAGAAATTGGATTTTCGCGAAGCCGTCTCGATATCTTCGCGACTCCAAAATTACGATATTGAGAAATTCTATCTTCTCGAACTCGTCTCGATATCGTCGCGAGCCTAAATCGCGATATCGAGAAATTCGGTTTTCTCGAATTCGTCTCGATATCGTTACGATATCGTCCTCGTTTTTGTGTTTATTGGGTTCAGACATCTGAACACATACACACACACAGACACACCCATGCAAGAAATCATATATTTACTTGTGTTAATGTACATACATACATATATGAGCATAATATTTTTTATTGAAGACTTTTATATGTATTTGTGTTGCTGTCATAATTCATTTATTGCACTTTTTAATTTCACTTCATCAGCGTTCTCTTTTAATGATTTTTATTCGAATATTTTTTGCATATTAATTTATCTTTACACATGTATGCGTGTGTGTGGGTTATTGTATTTGCTTAAAAATTTGTTCTTTTGTTTCACTTTCAGCTGCAATACGCCTCAAAGTATGCATTCGGATATCGTATACGTGATTTTCATACCGGCAATGACTTTGGCCACAAACAGAATCGTGATTTGGATGGTGTGACACGAGGCCAATACCACATTTTATTACCGGACGGCCGTATACAGAATGTCATTTATCATGCCGATGATACAGGCTTTCATGCGGATGTCAGCTTCGAAAGCGGACATTGAGTTTGGGAATGCATAGGAATTAAGTGGCAACATAATCAATATATGATGGAGGAGGCCTGGAAATGATGTAGTATTGATACAAAATAAGCTTATTACGAAAGCAGCCGATACACTGAGAGCATTCGATTATTCTCAGTAGGTACTTTTCAATGCCGAGAAATATACAAATTTCTAATAAAAAAATAATCCTTTTGCTTTTGAATTAACCAATTTTCTGGTTGATTCCTTTATTTTGTTTTTCTCAGCTTAGATTTAAGACACTTTTTTTTATTCGACTCTAAAGATATGACACAAAGAGATGCCCCTTTGGATATGCTTTCAAAATTTTACCTTTTCAAAAGTAAGTCTTTAATTAAATTGCAATTGCCATGCAAAAAAAACTTCTTTTTATACCCAGCGTAAGCGGGGTATATTAGTTTTGTGCAATTCTTGTAACAGGGAGAATTAAGCTCCGGAGATATAGAAAAATATATATAGAAATGATCAGGATCAAAAACTGAATCGATTTAGACATGTCCGTCTGACCGTCTCTCCGTCTGTCCGTCCGTCCTTGGTCGGATCTCCTCCGAAACGGCTGAACCAATGAAGTCAAAATTTGGCACACATGTATATCGGGGTCCGAGTATGATCTTAAGTAAAAATGGGAGACATCCGCCCACTGCCACGCCCACAAATGAATTTATTGTGTTTTCAGTAATATGCTTGTAACTTGCGAATCACTCAACACATTTCATTGATATTTGGTGTGCTGGTAAACTACAAAAAGGGACATTTCCTGGCAAAAAATGGACGCCGCCCTCCTCGAGCCACGCCCACAAATAAGCCCACAAATAAGGGCTTATCGTAACTTGTGAAGTTAAAGGGGTAGAAGCTTCAAATTCGCAGCATAGGTTGACCAAGCAAATGAAAGGTGTAGGAACAAAAATTTATGTAGCCCGCCCACTGCCACGCCCACAAATAGAGAATTATTCGTACTTCGAAGTAAAAGCGTAGAAGCTTCAAATTCGCAACATAGGTTCACCAAGGCCAATGAAAGGTGTAGGAAAAAATTTTTTGTGGCGCCGCCCCCTGCCACGCCCACAAATGAAGATTTTTCGTAACTTCCGAAGTTAAAAGGGCGTAGAAGCTTCGAATTCGCAACATAGGTTCACCAAGGCGAATGAAAGGTGTAGGAAAAAAATTTTTGTGGCCCGCCCACTGCCACGCCCACAAATGGAGAATTTTCGTAACTTCCGAAGTAAAAGGCGTAGAAGCTTCAAATTCGCAACATAGGTTCACCAAGGCCAATGAAAGGTGTAGGAAAATAATTTATGTGGCCCTCTCACTGCCACACCCACAAATATAAAAGCAAAACATAGTGTGCTCATAATGTCGGGATGCTGGGTATTTCAAAGTCGGGCTTGACCGACTTTAGCTTTCTTACTTGTTTATTTAATAAAACAATATATAAATTTATATAATAATATAAAATAATATAAATTCAAATATACATTTTAGTTGTTTAATAAAACAATTCTGTTGAAATCTTTCTGCCATTTTATAAACTGCTTATTTAATTCGAATAAAAAAGAAAGAATTAAAAGAACAAAAAAAAAAAACCTCCAATAATCAAGTTGTCAATTTCCTTTTGCCTTTGTCGCGCTAATGAAACACCCCTCTGAAAATTTGAATAATTTAATTGAACTGTAAGCAATTTCGTTGAAAAGAGCGAGAGAGAGAGAGAAAGAAAATTCATAAAAACCAAATTTTTTGAGTTCAGAAAAAATTGCGGAATAATTATTTAAACATTTACCGTCATGGGGAACGGCCGACATGAATTACTAGTGCAACTATTAATTGACTGTCAGTGTCAAAATTTTTACTTAATTTCCCAATTTACTCTTTGTGTGTGTATAGGCGTGAATTGGCCTCCCTCTCCTTTATTGGTCTTTTCTTTTATATGGATATGGATTTTTCAGTTTTTCCATACTAATCCTTTTAATGCATTTAAATGAAAATATTTAAATTTCCGCAATAAATTGAATTAATTTCTCCTCTTTTTTTTTGTTCTTTCGTAATTAAATGTTCTGCCATTTGAAAATATTCACGTTTTTCCCCCTTTTGTTCTTTAAATTTTAGTATTAAGAATTATATTCATCATCATCAACGATATTTTTGTGCAATATAAAATTTAAATTAGATTTTTAAGAAAATTTTAGTTTATATATTTATATCTATACCTATATATACTTATATTATGAATAAATATTTGTTTAAAAAGATTTGTTTGTTTTTAAGAAGATTTTTAAGAAGTCAATGAATTAAAATGGGAGTAAGTAAGAGACTTAAGAATCCCGAAGTCACAATGTAAGTACATTCGCATATGGACTCGCTGTGCCTCGCACGGTAGGTTCATTTGAGGCTTTTGACTCAAAAGACGACTCGCAGTTATATGATCAGAATGCCAAAAGGCAGACAGATCCGCTCTCCAATATTTCCATCAACGAAAGGACTTTGTTTCAAAGCTCACAAAGACAGCTTACTATAGAACAGCGCTCCTACGGGTAATCTAATCCGCCGGATCTCAATAACGACCCACCCAAGATTCTTATAGTTGTATATGTGTTCAATATATGCAGGTTCAATACTGATTTCTTGGATAAATTCCTCGCACTTCTCAAAAGCCTTTTATACTTTGGCGGCTTTGGTGGCCCACAGGCACGGTGGCCGAATTTTAATTCGGGGGGATTTTATATTTGAAATCTGTTTTGCACAGTCGGCCCCATTATTACAATCTACCGCTAATAGAGTAGAAAAATATCTAACGGTTTGCAATTATGAAGAACGATAGACAATTTTCCCAATTTTGATCACATGTGCATACAAGGGCGTAGCGAGAGAAAGAGTGCTTTGATAGCGCTTATATTTGCCACAGTGGTATATTGAGCCATTATAAAACATTAACTGAAAAAAAATTTCGGGGGGCAAGAAGAAGCTTAGAGAGTTTTGGACCAAAAACCCAAAAAGTCCTAAAAATTCATGAGGTCCGATATCAATGAAGATTCATATATAGAATAAGTGGAAAATTTCTAAGAATTTTGGCGCAAAATTGTTAGAATGGCGAATTTAAAATCCAAGATTGTACACAAAAAGGAATTTATAATAAATTTCTTAAAACTCTCAATGATACCACAATACTACAAGTACTTATTGAAGTGTACAAGTATTTACAATTACTTTTTATCCGAAGTATTTGCCGCTCATTTACTTAGTAATTATTCATTTCTTCTCAATTGCTATTCTACTGGAACTAGTTTGTGAGTATTGCTGTTTGTATTTATTCAACCTAAAAGCTTAGAGGATTAGAACGTTATTAATTATGCTATCTCCAAATGTCTTGTTGCCTCATATAAATGCATTCATGCAGCCATCTAGTACCTACTTCAAAATAAAACTACCGGATTTTATGTCCGACATTAAACTACTTACATTAAGTTCATATTTGAACCTTAATTGAATTTAATTTGAAAGCATTTATTTCTTTACTATAAGTTCAAAGAATCATAATTGTTAAATTAAAAGAATGCGGAAAAAAGAACAATTAATGGTTTTTTGTTTTCGTATCAAAAAATCATCGCAGTTTTGTTACATATCCAAATAAAAACAGACATGCATAATTTGCAATTAAGAAATCGAGACAGCTCGTGATTGAATTTGAATGTGAACATTCACAAATTAATTACTCTTGTCGACCAGGAAGCAACGGGAGGAGCGAGAAAAGGCGGAGATTTTGTTGAAATAATTAAAAGCAAACTAAACAAATCTGAAGCCATTTTAAAAATTGATGTGCCGCAAGTTGGGAAATACTACTGGAATTTTGGAAGCTAATAAAATTTTGCGGGCAGAAGCAACAAGAGAAACATTCAGACCTTGAAAATTGTAACTTATTGTTAAGAACGTGCGCTTTGTTAGCCTAAAGGAAAGCACTTTTTTAATTTGTTGATAAAAAAAAACAATTTGTTTTTATTAGATTTTCATCAGCGTCATGATGATGGAACAAATTTTGTAATTGGACTGGCCAGGTCTGGCGTCATCCACAACTCATTGAGTGGATCTTTGATTGATTTGATAATCAATAAGAGTGAAAAACAAATGAAATCTTTTCGAAGCAATCAATCAAAATTTGTAGGAGGTTCTAAAAACGATTTCAATTAAGCTATGACGTTATCGTGCTATGAAACGATCAACCTCTTCGAATTCTACGTTTGAAAATTCTTGTCAGTTGAAACTGATAATCGTGATCCACTCATATGCAAGCAATGGATGCATAGGTACAAGTATTTTGTCCTAGCGACTATTTTGAAGCATTAAAAGACGACCCGGCATATCGAAAACTTAATCAAGCTGAAGTGACTGCAAAGATTTTCTTGATGATGAGATCGAGATAAAAACATTTCATATCACTCATTTCATTTAACCTCGATTTTTCGCTCAATTTTCGATTGAATATATAAACAACTTCGAAATTCCAAATAAAAAATTTCCCCAAATCATCAATATTTTCATCCCTGAATCGAGCGAATTTCAAATATCGCGTTTCCGCTTTACATGATCTCAACGATAATTAATCTTTCAGCGCATGCGGATCGGTATAAAATGTGCGCCGTGAAATACGCATGCCTCAGTTCTAGCTATTGTAGCTATCATCGACTTCAAGGAAGAAACTTCAAAACAAATTGCATATAATAAATGGGTAGAAGCACCACTGACAATTGTCTATTAAGCAATTATGGAAAAAAAACTTTTCTTTTTTGATGATTTTCTACAGCCGATCAAGCGTCGTTTTAACCTTGCAAAAGCGAACATTTTAAAGCAGTTAATCTAATCAATTAACACGATTTTTTGAACGCACTCGTTTACAGCTAAGCGAAAAAAAAAGAAAACATAAAATAATAATTTGCAGTAATTGTGATGCGTTCCGAAACCTTCCTCCTAGAGCTGCAATGAAAGGTCAGGCCGATCATTAGCTGCAAGCAGTCCCGCGATCAGTTTTTCTCTACAATTGCCACTGCAATCACAAATCGCAATTATTGCTATTTTTTTTTTTATTATTGACTTTTAATTTCGTGTGTAAAATTGTCGATTGCGGATTTTGATAAATGAATTGCAGCGCATGCGTATATGGAATGCATGCATCGTTTACAGTAAATGATGCTTAGTTATCATTGATCCAACATTGAGCAATTTATTCATTCATCAGTTCCTTTATATCTACGGCCCCGACGATTTCCTACGATACGTAATTATGAGGCATCCGCTGTGAATAATCAAGCACTCCTATTTCTCGCTGCATTTTGGATAGTCTTCATTTTTCATTTTAAGTCCGCCAAACTGTCCACGAGCATATCACAAAATCCATCAATCGGTTGAAGCAACATTGAAAACAGACTAATAATCGTTTTCTCAACCGGCGGATGGCTTTAAGACCGAATTTTGACGAAAAAATCGAATCAATCGATCCTTTCTTCAAGTGATCAACAATCAAAATTTCATTTTCATTCAAAACTTCATGCATAGATCTTCTCAGCTAGAACTTTTTTAAAGTTTTGATCAAAAGCGAGTTTTTTTCGAGTCGCCTTTTTGATTAAACTTATCAAAAATTGTGCTCCTAGCCTCGACTCTTCTTGTCTAGTCACATTTGATATCATTTGCTAGTCGTATTTGCTTTAATTTTCGCGCAAGTATTTTGCGTGACGCATTTCAATCTCCAATGAGAGATCTGCACAAACAAATGAAAGCATAATTTCGCATCTTGTAATGCAATATTAGAACCAAGAGGTAATCTATATTTTGCTTAAGGCACATGAATACTATAGAATGAGCAAAATTTCACAATAAAAATTCAAAAACCTCTTCAAGATTACTTGAAAACTGCCTCGCAACAAGAAATGTTCAATTTTTCGAATTCGACTATATGATTGAATCGCATCGAGCGAGAATATTGGATTTTGGGCTTCGAAATTGTCTGCTTCAAAACTAAGTGACACGTAACTCAAAACTTCTTAGATTCACATAAGTGATTTTTCCAAATGAAACATTCGACTATTACGTCATTCGTAATATGGAGAAAACTCTTATGTTAACTTAAGAAAAGATTTCAGTGAAACCTGGTTTCGGAAAAACTGGTTATTTGAATATAGGTTCTGTGAAAGTTCATGATCTCGATTGGAAAAAGCGCGAACGTTCTTCATTCTCGAATATCACATTAAGGGTACATATTAGTGATGCCACGAATATTCGGCCACTATTCGGTATTCGGCCTATTCGGCGTCATTTTTCAGTATTCGGTATTCGGCCGAATAGTTAAAATATTCGGCCGAATACCGAATAGTAGAAATAACTTATAAAAAAAAATCAGCAGTAACTACAAATTAAGTTTTTCTCACAATAACGTAAAAAAATTTAATTAACGAGAACTAAAAATACAGCAGATTTGCATTTTATTCTTTAGAAATATTAAAAGGACGATAGCTTCTTCTAAATTTTCTTCGAAAACATTATAAACAGTGGGCAAATTTTTCAGCGGCAGCTTTTGCCTTGACTCCAGCTAGTCGCGAGTAGGCTTAAGCTGTCTTGACTACGTGCCGAATATTCGGTTGCCGAATATTCGTTATTCGGCCGAGAGGTTGACCGAATATTCGATATTCGGTATTCGGCCAAATCCACTATTCGTGGCATCACTAGTACATATTCACAAAGGCATATTAAAGTTTTAATGTGGCAATATTGCGACGTCTTAAAAAATTCAGTGTGAGCAACCCTTCATCAAAACGGCAGTATTAAAATAGCAATTGTTTTTTAAATTCCAAAACAAAAGTAGTTGAATTTGTGGATTGATTTTCAAATATTTCAAAAATGCCCAAATTGCCATTAGAAACTGACACGCTCTTTAGACTCTTAATTTTTCCACACCGTAATAAATTGAATTTGTATATAAAACAATAACAACAAATTTTCTCAATCGTATTAAAGTATTAGTGGTATTCATGTAACAGCGCAAAGCATGCAAAACTGACAGTTGAATACTTTTATCTCACATGTTGCCTGCAAAGTTGTGAAAACCAGATGATCAATACTGAAATTTGAAGAAAATCAAAACAAATGCCGAAATTGAGCAAATTTTCAATAATATGAAATTTTTAAATAAATATTCAATTTAATATCTTTAAAAAACCTCAAAACATAGAGTCAACGAGTTTATGCGCTTTATACGCTCGCTTTGCGCTATCGAATCGTAGTGCAGAGCGCGTAAAATTATTTTCATACAAAAATTAACAGTTGGCTTATGAGAGTGCAAAAATATGACGTTTGCGCTATTACATGAATACCACTATTAACTTAAGACGCTGGCAATATTTGTTGAAAATAATACTCGCTAGAAATAGTTTTTTCTTTAACATAGCAAACATATGAATGTTTCAAATATTGTTTTCCTTTTAAAGAATATTTTTGTTCAAATTCATTCCGTATTCCGGTCTCAAATAAAGCATTAAATAAATAGAATATCCTGAAAAGTTTTTTGATCTCTCATAGGTTATGGGCCTACATGAAAAGGATCAGAAAAAAGAGGAATTTTAATTTGAAAGCTTTCAGAGGCAGATTGGAAGGACTTACGAATGGCGGGAATATATCAAATTGACAAGCTGGATAGCAGCAATTACTTTATCTGGCACATTCAAATGAAAAGCGTGTTAGTTCAGATGGACTTGTGGAAAGTTATAACTACGCAGAAGGATGAGACCTCTCTGGAATCTGCATCCAAATGGGAAGCTGAAGATGCAAAGGCTTTGGCAACAATAACGGCGGCAGGGGCTTGGCTGAAACTAAGACAGATTCATAAGCCGAGTGGACCAGTGCGAAAGGTTTCACTGTACAAAACGCTTTTGAACATGCGCATTAGGGCTGCTCTTAACTGTATGGAGAAATTTTGTAGCGAGTTTCTGATCGGTCTCAGGGTCCAGAAGTGTTCCATTAGACATGGAGGAGAAACGTGAGAAATTTGGAGGCAATCGGATAACGGGAACCCGTGGCAGTTTTCAATTGAAGTTTGGGAAATTGGCAAAAATAGAGAGGAAACGGCCCTTAACTCCCCACAAGGCGCCCCTACGGATATATAACGTATGGCCAACCCCCATTATTTTTTTACTCCGAACATTTTTTTTGAACAAACCTACCCCCTATCTCCCCTCCTTAAGGGGGCTCCCATACAAAAATAATTTTTTAAAAACTTTTCCCCCCATCTTCCTAACTAGCCCCAGAGTCAAATGTATGACCGACCCCCATTAACTTTGCCCCCCTAACATTTTCTCCGAACATACTTAACCTCTATCTCCCCCCCTTAAGGGGGCTCCCATATAAAACTACCTTAATTTGAGCAAAAATTCATACAAAATGGCCGTCACTACAGTCAAACCCCTCCTAGGGGGCTGATATATATGACCGACCCCCATTATTTTTTTACCCCAAACATTTTCTTCAAACATACCTACCCTCTATCTCCCCTCGTTAGGGGGGTCCCCATACAAAATTAGGCTTAAACAAGTAAGGGTGTTATAGTCAGGCGAGCCTGACAATAGAATACCCGACACAGACACACGTGTTCAAATAATTTTTAATATCAAGAGGTGTTTAAGGCCATATGGGGGCCCAATACACCGACTTTTGTTATATTTCTTTATGAAAACTGCCCCTCTGCCACGCCCACTTTTCCAATTTATTGGATTTCTAATCGGAGGCCTTAATATTCGCTCAAATCCTAAGTTTCATTGAAATATTTGGAAAAAGTCCGATTTTGAGGCAGTTTTGAGATTTTTGTGATAGACCCTAGTACTGGAGGTACCCTTAATAATGGACCGATCTAGGAAATTTTTTGGGAGAATGTTTATGGCTAATAAGCATAAGTGCCAACTTTCGTTCAAGTCCCATTTGAAGTTCGGGTGTAGGGGACAATTTTCGAAAACCGCCCTTCTGCCACGCCCACTTTTAAAATTTTTGAAAATCGTATTACTTGCCTTGAAACATGTTCAAATATCAAATTTCATCAAAATATGTTGAAAAACTTCGAGTTTAGAGCAGTTTTTGTGATTTTCGTAACAGACCCTAGTACTAGAGGTACCCCTAAAAATGGTCCGATCGGGTCCATTCTCGAACTTGTTCTTACTCATGTCCCCGTGAGCACGCATACCAAATTTTGTCAAGATAGCTCAACTCCTTCGATAAGATAACTGTATACAAACAGACGGACAGACGGACAGACGGACGGACATGTCTAAATCGAATCTCCTGGTGACGCTGATCATTTCTATATACATTTTGTATGGTCTATCTCGACTGGTTCTGGGTGTTACACACAACTCAACAAACGCAATATACCCTCGACACAGAGTGTGTCGGGTATAATTAAAGAAAAATGCCTCACGAACTTCAATCTATAATATAGATGCCGTAGGAACAAGAAAGAGCATGTTCAGCATGCATATTCGAAAAATTTACAAAATTACCTTTTAAACCAGCCTAATACGAAGAATATTGGATTCGTTTTTGGTATGTTATAATAATATGTTATAATTATTACCTTTTTTATACCCGACACACTCTGTGTCGAGGGTATATTGCGTTTGTTGGGTTGTGTGTAACACCCAGAACCAGTCGAGATAGACCATACAAAATGTATATAGAAATGATCAGCGTCACCAGGAGATTCGATTTAGACATGTCCGTCTGTCTGTCTGTCTGTCTGTCCGTCTGTCTGTCTGTCCGTCTGTCTGTATACAGTTATCTTATCGAAGGAGTTGAGCTATCTTGACAAAATTTGGTATGCGTGCTCACGGGGACATAAGTAAGAACAAGTTAGAGAATGGACCCGATCGGACCATTTTTAGGGGTACCTCCTGTACTAGGGTCTGTTATGAAAATCACAAAAACTTCTCTAAAACCTGAGTTTTTCAAGATATTTTGATGAAACTTGGTATTTGAACATGTTTAAACGCAAGTAATATGATTTCAAAAAATTTGAAAAGTGGGCGTGGCATAAGGGCGTTTTTCGAAAATTGTCTCCTACACCCGAAATACAAATGGGACTTGAACGAAAGTTGGCACGTATGCTTCCTTGATAGCCAGTAACGTCCTTCCAAAAAATTTTTTTCGATAGAACCATTATTAAGGGTACCTCTAGTACTAGCCCAACTAACAAAATAGGTCGAAAATAATTCGATTCGACTGCGTTTAAGGGCACACTATTTGTTTGACCTGACCTAAATAAAGCAAAATTACGTCCATTCGACGTTGATTCGTCGAAAGTAGGGAATAGAATGGAAGTCGATTGGCAGTAATAATAGGGCATAATAAGGCATTTAGTTGTTAAAGTTAGGGAGTTAAGAATGCAGTTCGACCAAAAATAAGTATAAAAGAAGTCAAAAGGACGTCGAAATTACGAAATTTTCACCTAAACTGGGCTTATGAATTAAATGAATTCAAGTAGAGAAAAAGAGAAAGATATAGGTATAATAATTTCTTACTTATTAATATGTATTTACACATAGTGCAATGAATGAAAGAATGAAAATTCTAGCAACTACTTATGTTATTTGAAAAAAAGAATAAATAAAATATGGGTTTTATGGAAAAATATTTTCGATTCATAAAACCAAATTATATATGCCAGCTAAGATTTATGGTGAAAGTATTTCTTGCAATTCTGAATTTTTCTCGGGCCATTTCAATTATGAAAAATAAAAGAAAATTTTATTTAAAGAAATTTTTTTTTCATACTGAAACAGATTGAGAAGAAGAATTTGCAAACTGAAATACGAAACAAGATGGCAGAACGTAAACATGGACCACAAAGTCGAATATCCGTGTTTTCTTAACCAAATAGGTCAAATTCACTTTGAAATTTCGACCTATAATTTGGAATGCCCTAATTAAGTATTTTAAACTTACAAGTCAAGTTTTTTTATAATAATTTCTGACCTACAATGACTTATTAAGGCATTTTTCGTTCAAGTAGCCTTATCAGGTCCTTTGTTATTTATTTTAGTACCAATAAGGTATTCCAACTTATTGAGGCATTCTAGAGACATTTCGACCTAATTCGGCGGATTGCCTTTAAATCGCCTTGAAAGTAATATTCCGCCAAAATACTCGACATTTCACAAACACGTGCGTGCAATGTACATTTAGCGCAAATAGAAAGAGATATGGCGTGACGTCATGAAGGAGTTTTTCATGACGTGGTTGTTGTCTTGCATGTGAATCAAGGGAACTTTTGTGTTTTATTTTTATATTTGAAGAGCTTAGGAACAAAAGGTGACATTTACACTTTTTATTTTTTTGAGTAAATTGAGAAAATAAATATTAAAAAGTAACTTTTTGCCCCAGAAGCAGCTTTTCAAGCTCATTTTTCTACGAAGCAAGTAACTATTTAAACTAATCTTAGCGGATAATGATAAAAGTCAACCTTTTGAGTCGTATAAAAATGAAAAACCCAAAAATTCCAAACACGTAAATGTCACCTTTTGTTCCTAAGCTCCTCATTTAACTAACGATTTAATTAAAAAATCCTATTTTTTTGTTGTATTTTACGCCGAGATTTAACTAAATCGAGTTTTGGTCCCGGTCAACAAACTGGGCATATATTTATGTTTGAATTAATGCATAAAAACTCAAAACTTTTTACTTTGGAAAATAATAAATGTATTCTCTTACAGACAGACAGACGGACAAATGAACAGACGGACAAATGAACAGACGGAGGGGCATACTTAAATATAAGCTTAATATAAAAAGGGCGTAACATGCATTTTCAGTATTTTACAGGAAAAAAAAATAACTGAATAAAAGAGGAAGATTTGTAGTTTTGACTTTTTTAATGTAGTTATTATAAGAAAGTCTAAGTAATTGAATACTGTAAAATTGTTTAACCATTTTATATTTCCCATAAAACTGTTTTCGGTTTAAAATGTAATCCTTCAAAATATTTGTGCATTTCAAATTGAATTTTTAGTCGAAATGAATTCAGATTCTAGAGCATGCCTGTATATGATATGACCATCTACGAAATTCATCTATATTAAGCTAACGATATGTCTTTTTTACTCTATAGAAAAATATTGAAAACATTACCTACTATTTTCAAAAAAGAAAAACATTAAGGGGTCTCATGCAAAACATTTACACCGTGTAAACTGAGTTAAGTAAGTAAAAAAGTCAAAATTTCATACAAAATTTGACAGTTTCATTAACTTTTCTCAGTTTACACGGTGTAGCTGCGTTCCATGAGGACATTTATTGTAATTTTAAATATTTGAAATAAAACACAAGTTTACTGCATTTGTACATAAAAATAAACATAAATAAAACACAAAAATTGGCTTGAGTTACACTCAAAACAACATCAGCGTCATATGGGGCAAAACACGTCAAGTGTACCACCGGCAAAATTTTTTCTCTCCGATTTGGATGAAACTTGGTACAGCTGTTAAGATGTAAGAGTACGTTAAATGTGCAAAAAAAAAGTAAATTTTAATCACAGGGTGCCGAGATACAGGGTGTCAAAGTTTAGGTTTTTGCTTCGAAGAACATATAATATTTCATTGAATTACAATGGGGCTAAAATCGCCTCGCTTCAAAAATTTTTCGAATGTTTCTTAGAAAAAATTGTCTGAACTTTTCGAAAACAATACAAAAAAAATTTTTCGATAACGGTAAATGAGACAAATTTGGCATTTTAGTTTTATTTCTTGATTTTCTAGGAGAGACGTCATTTTTTTATATTTTTTTTTTAATTTTGAATTAAAGGTTAGTTCTTCCCCTTTAAATTGATGCATTAATCAGAGTGGGCGGACCATGAATAGTGGTCCAAATACACTTTTGAAGATGCTTACCTAGCATATTTCCCGGTGCCGGTGGTACACTTGACGTGTTTTGCCCCATATGAGAAGTTCTGACGTGACGTCATTTACGCAGTGAGAGCTGAGAGCATCATGCTCTTTGGCGCTACGTTAGATCAAAAACATTCACGCTCTTATGAATTGGGCAAATATAGGGCAGAACAGGGCATATGATTTTTTTAGTTTGACTTATTTCGTCCTAATCGACAATTTGACTTTAAGGTCGAAAAATCAAGACTACTCGACTTATACGTTGAAGTATCCAATAAAATAAGTCAATTTTTGCCTTAATATAGCCTTTAAAGTAAAACGGACTTGATACTTGAATTTAAGGTAAAAATTTGGTTTATATGCCTTAAAAACTTCAGATAATTTCGAAATCAAAGTCAAGTCACTTCTAAGGCATTAAGGAGGGCATTTTTAACATTTTTTCAACCAAAAATTTTATTAAAAGTTGAAATGACTTTGAAGGCATCGCAAAGGTAGAATTTAAGTAATTTCTACCTTGAAAAAAAGACTTTAAAGACAGGTAATTTATAAGGCAAAAAAACGGTCAAAAATAGGGAAAATTCAACCAAACTAGGTCGAATGGACTTAATGCTGGTCAGATTTCCCTATCTTGCTTGTTGGGAGGGTCTGTCACAAAAATCCCAAAAATGCCTCAAAAGCGGACTTTATTGAAATATTTCAATGAAACTTAGAATTTAAGCGTATATATAGGGATCCGATTAGAATCCCAAAAAAATTGAAAAATTGGGCGTGGCAAATGGGCGGTTTTTATAAAGAAATTAAACAAAAGTCGGTATATGGGGCCCCTATGGCCTTAAACAACTCCTGATATTAAAAATTATTCGAACATAAGTGTCTGTGTCGGGTATTCTATTGTCAGGCTCGCCTGACTATAACACCCTTACTTGTTTAAAACTGAATTTTGGGTTCCATCCCCTAACTGGCCAAATAATGACCCTAGTACACAAAAATAAATGTTCGAGTCAAATGCCGCAAACCTCAATCTATGACGACTTTTTTGAGACTATAACCACTAAAATCGGTTAGTGGTTTCTATTCATAAAATTAATTCAAAACAAATATTTTTTGAAACGCATTATTCACTGTTTTTACGTTCGTTTCTTGAGTCTTTGCCTGCGTACAGACCGAGAGAGCCATGCGTACAGACCGAGAGAGACATGCGAAGACCTAAGAAACGAACGTGAAAACAGTGAATAATGCGTTTCAAAAAATATTTGTTTTGAATTAATTTTATGAATAGAAACCACTAACCGATTTTAGTGGTTATAGTCTCAAAAAAGTCGTCATAGATTGAGGTTTGCGGCATTTGACTCGAACATTTATTTTTTTGTACTAGGGTCATTATTTGGCCAGTAGGGGATGGAACCCAAAATTCAGTTTTAAAAAAAGGTAATAATTATAACATATTATTATAACATACCAAAAACGAATCCAATATTCTTCGTATTAGGCTGGTTTAAAAGGTAATTTTGTAAATTTTTCGAATATGCATGCTGAACATGCTCTTTCTTGTTCCTACGGCATCTATATTATAGATTGAAGTTCGTGAGGCATTTTTCTTTAATTTAAGCCTAATTTTGTATGGGGACCCCCCTAACGAGGGGAGATAGAGGGTAGGTTTGTTCAGAAAAAATGTTCGGAGTAAAAAAATAATGGGGGTTGGCCATACGTTATATATCCGTAGGGGCGCCTTGTGGGGAGTTAAGGGCCGTTTCCTCTCTATTTTTGCCAATTTCCCAAACTTCAATTGAAAACTGCCACGGGTTCCCGTTATCCGATTGCTTCCAAATTTCTCACGTTTCTCCTCCATGTCCAATGGAACACTTCTGGACCCTGAGACCGATTGAAATTCCATTTCGGGAATTAAGAGCAGCCCTAATGCGCATGAAGGAAGGCGACTGCATCAAGGAATATTTGAGCCATTTTACCTCAGCTGTCGATAGGTTATCGGAGCTTAACATCATGTTAGCTGATGAACTCATGGTAATAGAGTAAGATCGGGTAATGTGGAGTACGAGGCTAATGTGGACACCCCCTCTATTTCGCTAACTAAGTGTCATTTGGTAAGTTTTTTTTGTTTATAAACATAGTTTATAAGCAAATGTTGACAGCACGCGATTTGCAACACAAATGATGTTGCCGTTTGTTTTCAGTTGGCGTCGAACGAGAACTTGTGCGGTCGAATTTTTTTTGTGCACACGTTCTAAGAAGTGTTTGGTTTTAAATAAGAAGTTTTTTCATCGATATTAAAATGAAATATTATAAATAGTGAATGAAGTAATACCTATAATCTGTAAGTATCTTAATTCGATATATAATATTTTAAAAAATTTATTAGATTTGTTTTGAAATATTTAACAATCGGCTAATGTGGAGTACTTAAGGTGGTTTAATGTGGAATAGTATTCCACATTTCCCGCTTACTAACATTTTGCTTTATTTTCAAACAGAACATTCAATCATGCCGAAAAAAGGACTAATTCGAAAATGGGACGCAGATAAAATGAAGCAAGCCGTAGACAGTGTAAAAAACAACGAAATGGGTGTTAAATTAGCTGCAAAAACGTACAATGTTCCTCGAACCACACTTCATAGATTGGCAAGAAGTTCAGTTGAAGTTACACATCTTTTGTCAACACCTCTTGGACGAAAGCCTGTTTTTTCAAAAGAATTGGAAGACGAATTGGTAAAATATGCAATGGAAATGGAAAGTCGTTATTGGGGTCTTACTCGACATGATATCCGATCCCTTGCATTTCAACTTGCGGAAAGAAATGGAATCGGGAACAATTTTTCTGTCCTAAAACAATGTGCTGGTAAGGACTGGCTATATGGATTTTTAAGACGACATAAAAATAAGTTAAGTATGCGGAAACCAACAGGTACTTCGGTTGACAGAGCTAAAGGTTTTACCCGTGAAAACGTAGAATTATTTTTCGGCATTCTTGAAGAGGCATATAGTCAGCACAACTTTCCACCATCTTCGATATGGAACGTAGATGAATGAAAAATGCACCACCTGGATCTACTTCGGCGTGTCACATATCTGGTTGGGTTCAAACTGATATTTTTACAAAGTGGTTTGAGCATTTTCTAAAATCGACAAAACCGACCAAAAATGATCCGAGTTTGCTAATTTTAGATGGACACTACAGCCATACAAGAAACATACAAGTATTAGAACTCGCACGTCAGAATGGGGTGACAATAATTTCTCTTTCACCGCACTCCAGTCACAAGATGCAACCCTTGGATAAAACATTTATGGGACCCTTAAAAATTTACTATAGTGAAGCAATCAGGCGATTTATTCGCGAGAATGGAAGAAAAGTAACGCACTATGACATAACCGAGTTATTTTCCGGAGCATATTTAAAAGTTCAAACGGGTGAAATTCCTACAAATAAATTTAAAACTACTGGTATTTATCCGTTGGATCGAAATATTTTTAAAGAGTGTGATTTCATTGCGGGCGAATCAGTTTCTACTAAATCTCAGGAAAATTCAGCTGATCCATTACAAACCGAAAAATGTTCCGAAACATCCACATTAGGCACTCAAGAAATTGCTACAGTTTTACAAAATTTGGAAGAAAATTCCGATATTCCAAATGAAATAGCTTTATAAGTCCTTGGCAGATTTCCCCTGCTCCAAAAATACAAATCCCGTCAACGAGCCGCCAAGGAAGAAAAACAAAGCCAGCCGTTCTTACTAATTCCCCTTATAAACAAGAATTGGAAAAAAGTTTGAACTCTATTAAACAAAAGAAAAAACCACAAAAAATTTAAATGGAGACTGTCATAAAAACACAAAAAAAGAAAAATGAAACCGTCATAAAACCAAAAAATCTAAAAAAGAGGGTATCAATCAACAACATAATTCTAAAAAGGAGGCTGTCAAGAGCGCAACTAAATACAAGAAACGCCGCATGGATAGAGCATCATCGTCAAGTGATTCAGATGCAGATTTGATTTTTGATGATTCTGATGGTGATGATCTTTTCCCGGAAGTTCGTCCTAATGGAGAAACTCAATGCATATTTTGCAACATTTGCTTCGCCGAAGATAATTCATCCAAAAAATGGACGCAGTGCTTGCAGTGCGATATCATTTGGGCCCATGATAACTGTCTTCCGACAAAACAAGCGATTTTTATTTGCGAATCTTGCATTAATGCATAAATTGTAAAAAAATAAGATATCACTTTTAATTTGCTTTAAAAGTTTAATATATGTAGTTTTGAAATGTTGTGCCAAGGAGGTATAGTTATGTTTTTTATTAATTAAAGTGAAAATTAAAATATTTAACATATTTGTTTTACTGTTTTAACATTCTTTTTAATTTACCGTTTAGCTTCTGGTAATGTGGAATAGTATTCCACGTTACCCATCTAAGGAGTTCCACATTACAATTTTTGAGAAAGCACATTTGTGGGTTACTTCATATTTTCTCTAATAACTTTTTTGTGGGTCATCACACTATTCATATTGTTTGCTATGATATGCCCAATGCTTCATCTTTCCAAAATAATAAGGTTCGAATAAGATCAGATTTGTAGTTTACCCGCAATTCCCAAAAGAAAACTAGGGGTTCCACAATACCCGATTTTACTCTAATTCTAATGAGCAGCTTACCAAAGGCGTTCGAGAATTTCGTGGTGGCCATTGAATCCCGGGACAATCTACCATCACTTGACATTTTTAAAATCAAGCTTCTGGAGGCAGGAGACCGTCGCGCAACAAAGGAAACCGATGATAGCAATGCGGAGCAGGCTTATATGGCAAAGAACAAGAAAAATGAGTCGAGCGAAAACAAAGCTGGTGGCAAGAATAAGAAAAGGGGTGCGTGTTTTAAATGCGGCAAGGTTGGCAATTTTGCAGCCAAATGTCCAGAAAGGGGAAGTTGGAAGAAGGATGCAGCGGCGCAGAAATCGTTTACTGTTTTGGCAGGGCAAACTGTTTTGCACCAAGGTACATGGGTAATAGATAGTGGAGCTACGTCACACATGTGTTGCGATAAACGAATGTTTAAGAAATTAAACGAACACGATGAATGGATTCAATTAGCGAATGATAACCAAATACAGGCTATGGGAATAGGGGAGGTGTCTCTTTCAGTTGGAACGGATGATATTATTCTAAAGAATACCCTATACGTACCGCATTTAAAAGGAAATTTTTTGTCTGTTGGGAAAATAGTACAAAATGGTGCTACGGTAAAATTTTCAGACAAGACTGCAGAGGTCGTGTTGAATGGTGATACTGTGTTCAAAGCAAACAGAGATGCGGGGTTATTTCTGCCTTACGAAAAAAATAATAGATGTTTTTCGATGTCACAAAATTCAACATTATTGTGGCACAACAGGTACGGTCACTTGAATTTTCGCGATCTTAAACAACTGTGCGAAAAGAAAATGGTAAGAGGTATGGACAAGATCGACATTCCAGAAATGAAATGCAAAACATGCATGAAAGCAAAAATATGCTCGTTGCCCTACCAACGTAGTGAAAGTCGTGCAAAATAATTGGTGGAACTGATTCACACAGACGTATGCGGTCCATTTAAAAAGGCGTCATTGGCAGGTTCAAAATATTTTTTAACTTTTACTGATGACTTTTCTCGCAGGATGTTCGTATATTTTTTTAAAAGAAAGGATGAAGTTGTCAATAAATTTCTGACGTTTAAGGGGACAGTAGAGCTTGAAACCGGCAAAAGTATCAAATGTGTTCGTAGTGACAATGGTGGTGAATTCGTTAATAAGAAGTTCCAGGACTTATTTGATGAATCAAACAGCAACTAACAGTGCCATATACACCACAACAGAACGGGGTTGCTGAGCGAGCAAACCGCACAACAGTGGAGATGTCACGAAGTTTACTTGTGCACTCCAGGCTTCCAGAGATGCTATGGGCTGAAGCAGTGGCGACTTCGGTTTATTTACGCAACCGTGCACCTACGAAGGCGTTAAAGGATAGGACACCATACGAGATGTGGAATCAACGGAAACCAATGGTAAAACATCTTTAAGTGTTCGGGTCAACTGCTATTGCATTAGACAAAACGCAGAATCAAAAATTTCAAGCGAAGGGTAAGAAATTCAAAATGGTTGGATATTCCTTAACAGCAAAAGCGTATCGATTATATGACGCAGAAAGGCGACAAATTATTGAGCGACGTGATGTTCTTTTCGAAGAAAATGAAAGAAATAATTGCACTATGGAGCCGGATAACCAGGAAGTTATAGACTGCACTGATTTTTTTTGAAAATCAAAGCAAATGTGTCGGGCATAGAATTGAAGACGACTTCCACGTTGATGAGGGCAGCGACAATAGTGCCGAAACTTACGAAGATTGTGACATTGACGATATTGTTCTGAATGATTCAGGCGATGTGTACACCTCTGAGGTCCCTAGTGCAGCAAATATCAATCAACCAACTAAGCCAAGACCGGGCAGGCCACGAAAGGAACGATCGGGGAAGCCTGGCAGGCCAAGAAAAGTTTATCAGTCAGCTGATTAGCGCAAATGTTGAGATACCCAATAGTGTAACTCAAGCATTGGCTGGAAAATGGGCAGGGGAGTGGAAGAAGGCTATAAATCTTGAGTATGCGGCATTACTTGAAAATAAAACGTGGGATCTAGTTGATCTACCAAAGAATGGAAAAGTTATTGGATCGAAGTGGGTCTTCACTATTAAGAAAAACGAAAATGGCGATATCGAACGGCTCAAATGTAGACTCGTAGCAAAGGGCTGTAATCAAAAGTTTGGAGTTAACTATAAGGAGACGTTCTCTCCAGTGTGCATATATTCTACTGTCAGAATGTTATTAGCACTAGCAGTTGAGCAGCGGATGTACTTACATCAGATGGACGTTTGTATGGCTTACTTGAACAGCGATTTAAGTGATGAGGTATATATGAAGCAACCTGAGGGTTTCATAAGCAAGGTGTTTCCAAAAAGGGTATTGAAACTTAAAAAAGCCCTATATGGATTAAAGCAATCAGGAAGGGAATGGAACACCCAGCTAGATGTTTTTTTGAAAAGCAGTGGTTTCATGGCAAGCAAAAATGAACCATGCCTATACAAGCAACGCATTAACGGTAATGTATGCTTGATATTAATATATGTCGATGATATACTTATAGGAACTAAGTCAAAGGAGGACTTAATAATGATGAAAGACAAGATCTCGCAGAAGTTTGAGTGTGTCAATAAAGGCGAACCGCACCATTTCCTGGGAATGCGTATTCAGCGAGAAGGAGAACTCGGCGCAATTGCTATTGACCAAGAACGCTATATAAAGGAATTAATTAAGGAATATGGCATGGAAAATTGTCGTCCTGCAGCAACGCCACTGGATGCGACAACAGTGCATGTTTAAAAGTAGACGAAAAGGGATACCAATCTTTAATGGGAGAATTGATGTTTTTGGGCCCTCTAACCAGACCAGATATCATGCATTCGATTTCTAAGCTGGCAAAACGAAACAAAGACCCACATAAATAACATGAAGCTGGTTTAAGGCATGTATTGAGGTATTTGGCATCGACGAGTGATTTTAAGTTGGGGTACAAAGCTACTGGGCGTCCAGTATATGGATATGCTGATGCAGACTGGGGAAGTGACTCAGTGGACCGTCGGTCTTATACAGGCTATGCGTTTTTCTTCGGTGGTGCAGCTATATCTTGGGAATCAAAGAAACAGAGTAGTCTGGCCTTAAGCACAACAGAGGCCGAATATATGGCATTGGCGAACGCCACTAAAGAAGCGATATATTTACGGAGAATTCTGATAGAAGTTGGTTTTGGCGATGACAAGGGCCCCACAATTATCCATGGTGACAATTTAAGTGCGCAAAAAATTGTTAAGAATCCTGTCTTTCATTCAAGGACGAAACATTTGGACAGCAAATATCATTTCATAAGGGATATTTTTAATTCGGGTCAAATTGATCTGAAATACTTCGGAACCACTAATATGGTAGCAGACATCTTTACAAAGAACTTGCCTAAGAGGAAGCATTGTGAGCTTACAAGCAATTTAGGAATTTTTTAAACATACATATGGTTTGAGGGAGGGTGTTGAAAATAATACTCGCTAGAAATAGTTTTTTCTTTAACATAGCAAGCATATGAATGTTTCAAATATTGTTTTCCTTTTAAAGAATATTTTTGTTCAAATTCATTCCGTATTCCTGTCTCAAATAAAGCATTAAATAAATAGAATATCTGGAAAAGTTTTTTGATCTCTCATAATATTAAGACACTATTAAAATAGCCTTTGTGAACACCCTTATTTATTGGAAAGTTTTAGTAGGAGTTTGATACGACGATACACAGAGAGAAATAAGTTCCCGAAATATAATTTTAACCAATAACATATGCAATTGGAGCCTTGCCCCGATTGCGTTATTAATTGGAGCCAATTACAATATGATCTCAATTTAATAAATAAAATTTTGTCTAATTACTAGTACAATTACATAAAATATTACCATGTATGTAATTGCGCTCTCAACACGAATGTAATTCTATTGGATAACTTTTGCAATTTAAAGCAGAGGTGGGCAATGTGAATGTATGCAATTTTTGCGATTGTATTGGTTACGCGTTAAAGCTCCCCTGCAGGAATGAAAAGGTAAATTTGCCAAACAGGAGTACTCTGGGGTTACTCGAAATATAACTAGTTAAAATGTACAGTATTTTATGTATCTACGAAGATCTACGGGGGGTGAGTTTCAGGATTTCTTTACGCTTTGTGCTTTGATTGCGAAGTAGAAAAAAAAATTTTATTCTCTGCTTTAAGTTCGCATTCTGATCGTTGCCCCACCGAAAGGTAGTTAGCTGGAAGATTAAGACTATCGCTCAGCGACCTCATGGGTTGGGGTTCGATCCCTGGCTCGGGTGAGAATAATTTTTTTTTTTTTTTAATATTTTAATTTATTTTTTTAATAGTTAATTTTGAAATAAAAAATTTTTTCGCTAAATTTTTTAGTATTTTTTCTTCATATTTTATCTTTTTTTGTAGTAAAATTTCTATTCGTGCGTTCCACAAAATGTTCAGCCATCAAAAACTCAAATTAGCGTTTTGATCAATAAATTAAATTTGCTTGTTTAGCGTAATGGTTAGGACACGGACTTACCAACCCCCAGAGGTCAGCGGTTCGAGGCTCGGCCGAGGCGAGAAAATTAAAAAAGAAGTTAAAAAGAAAAGATTTACAAAAACAAAAAAGAAAATAAATACAAAACAAAGAGGAAGAAATATTTTTTTTTTTTCATAAAATGTGCAAAAATACAAATTGACCAAAAAACGACCCAACTGTATATACTCCAGGTCTAGTTCATATGAGCAAAAACTGTGACTAGTTATTTTCCAATGACAGCTCAACGGTAAAAAAGACAGTTCAAAGCATTGGTTGGCAAATTAAGAGAGAGCAGTCCTGGTTTTTTTATAACTAGTCGGGGAGTAGTCGGGGAGTAGTTGGAATTACTGCAGGGTCTTTTGTTGATAATTCGGCAAACAACTGATTGTCAGATGCGAGCAGGGCTGCCAGTAAGAGAAGTCGCTAAAAAACGAAAACTCCTCTAAAACAGTCAAATTTTTTCTCCAACTGGCGAATTAATAGCCAACATTTCCATTACGGCTCACATGACTTCTACAATTTATATTTTCAAGCTAACTTCCTTAATTTAAACATTCATGGAATCAGAGAATATAACACGACCTCCTTACATTTCCTATTTTTCCCAAAAAATCCTTGTGGGATATTTCGTTGGTTTTTTTTTTAACTTTTAATTTATTTATTGTATCACTCATTTTACATGAGTCCATCAATAAGAAGGAAAATCTTAAATCTAGTTTGGAATTAATTACATGATATGTAGCATTATTATAATTAATACGCATATAAATGTAATTAATATTTGCATGAGAGCCTCAGATAAGGAAACCTGGGCGTAAAACGGCCAATTCACTGTCAAATCCCTGAACAAACCCTTCAAATGTGCTGGGGAAAACTAAAGTCTATGTGCACGCGGACTCTACCTTTCACCGACACATGTGACTAATTCGATCAAAGATCCGACCGTGAAATGGCCTGTTGAGTCTGAATAGACTTGGAGATTTTACGTATTATTTTACCGGAAAAGTGCAAAGAAGCACAAACGTAGTTAGGATTCGCGTTCGTGCAGTGGAACGCTTCAGTATTATTTTACCGAAGTGCAAGGAAGCACAAAGGTGGTTAGGAACCGCGGTCGTGCAGTGGAAAGCACTATGTTTAAGTTAATAGGTTTCTAAGGATCGGATTGGACAGTCGGTCGGTCCTTTCTTTTTAATCGTGAAAGAGAGGATGTAGTTGCGAGTTCTCTGGCGAGGAGATTTACATGATATTGCAATTTTTGGCGACATTTTTGCTTGATATTCATAAATTCTGATTTAACCGTCTGTACCTTTAGATCTCTATGGATGTGTTCATTTTTAATGAACCATGGAGCTCCTGTAATAGAATAATGTAGTAGTAATGATTGAAACTCCGAAGCGGAAGGTTGTCGCCATGTAGGACTGTAGGTCTAACTCTCGACGTCGAAAAGCCTCTGCCGCTAATAAGAAATTGACCATTAGACAGGTATAGGAAATTCAACTCTTTCGAGAAATTCATCAGAAAGCTACCAACAACAATACGGGTAGACACAAAGGGGTACTATGATGCCACTTGCAAGAAAATTATGAAAGAAACACGGGGTCGGCTCGGTTTTTTTATAAAGCTTGAAAAGTTCATAATTGAAACTTTAATAAATGTAATAGGTTATGTTTTTGCTTAATGTGGACGAATGCTTTCATTTTGTGATAAATTAACATACATTTTTGACAACTACTACGAATTTGATTGTATATAGAATTTAGTGTTTTTGCTGAAACAGTGTGATCAAAAAGTAATCTAAACAGGGTAAGCCTAAAAAAACAATATCTATTTCTCTTTGATATTGAGATTCGTTGATTAGTTTTATGTTTTTCAAGCTTTTCATATCATTTTATGAGTTTGGTAGATATTTTATATGTAATGTACGCGAAAATCTCCCAAAATTAAAAGTGGCAATGCATTTCACCACAGCAGAACTAAATATTTCGCTGCCATAGCATGCTTCTCTTTTCCTCATAATATGTGCCTATGTTGAAGCAGCGTAGCTCTAACACATTTCAGGGATTAGGAAGAAGAAGAGTTAGACCTACACTCCTACATGGTTTCAATTCATACTGACTTGACTTTGATATGTGAAGCAAAACCAATTTGCAAACGCAAAAGCAAAAACCGAATGCTTCCGAACGCTTGAATTGCATTTTGGGGTGCTAGAACCCAACGAATAAATCCGCCAATTGTTTGTTCTACGTGAGACCTCTATATGTTATTTGCATATATAACTATATATGTCACTCAGGAGCCGTTTCTATTTTGGCTCTTTTCAACACGGTCTTGGGTACCCACCAAATCGAGCATTTTTCACTTAGGTACTCACCAAAAGTATTTCTCTCTCGCTCTTTTTTTGCCTGCCGAGTAACATCTCTTTCTAACTGGCGCGAAATGTCCCGCCCCAAATCTATGAGAGTGACATATATAGTAATATAATATATGGTTATTTGCTTAGTGCTTCTATCTAAATCAGTGATGCCAGATTGTGGGTTTTTCCCCATATTCTGGGTTTTTTCACTCAAATATCGTGACATGGGGAAAAGTATGGGTAATTTTATATCGAAATCTATGCACTACATTTAAGGTATATTAACTACTTATGAGAATGAAAATCGTGTTTTCCCTCTTCCAGTACCATGCATGACTCTTTTTGCTGTATCTAGTCGCGTGTTCCCTAAGTGTTGTAAAGAAACTTGGTTTTTTTTTTAAGTCATGAATAAGACTGCAATTTTGAGTTACTTTTTTTTTGTTATTTTCTTGATACTTTTATTAAAATATTAAAATATTGTGTTTAAATCCAATGTTCAATTTTGAAATCGGTAGGCCCATATTTTCAAAAAATCATTCTGGGTTTTTTCGTGGGTTTTTAGTTAGAAAATGGGGAAAAGTGGGTTTTTTTCCAATATATGAGGGTTTTTTTATCGATAAAATCTGGCATCACTGATCTAAATGAACTCCGAGGTATGTTATTTCTTCAACTTGAGGGATTCGAATGTTATTTAGGAGTGCGTCAGGAGAGACGCCTATATTAAGTGTGAACATAATGTGACGAGATATTTGTTCGTTTTCTTTAATACGCCAACGGCATAACCAATTTTGGATATTATTTAAATGCGCTTGGAGCTGATTGGTTGCCACCACCACGTTTTTGTGTTTACTTAGAAATGCTGTGTCATCAGCAAACGTCGATGTGAAAATTTGACCACTAATAGGAATGTCAGCTGTAAATAAAAGGTATAAAAAAGGACCGGCAACGTTCCTTTGCGGAACTCCGGCATTAATTAAAAAGTCTTTTGTTATAAATGAATTTTGTTTAACTTGGAATTTTCTATTACTCAGATAAGAATTTAAGACTGCATGAACATTTTTAGGGAGTAAATGCCTGATTTTAAATTTCAGCCCATCATGCCAAACTTTGTCGAATGCTTGTTGAATATCTAAAAATACCGCCGAGCAGTATTCGTTTTTTTCGTATGCGATTCTTATTTCGTTTGTAATTCGATTAACTTGCTCGATTGTACCGTGTTTTTCCCTAAATCCAAACTGATAAGAGGGAATATTGTCCGGTAGATTGGGTAGATTGGGTAGATTGTCCGGATCTACTTCATCTTATAACATTTAATGTTCCAAACCGAATTTTAAGGCATATGGATATGTTTTATATGAAGCTGGTGAGAACTAATTATGAAAGGTTTGCCCCTTTCTATAGAGCTTTATCTTGCCTAAACGCTATTGCTGGCAACGCTGAAATTGACTTTTACCTGTCTAGAGAGCGACTAAAATCAATTTTAGTATTTTTCACATAGTTGTAAAATACATTCTAATCATTATTATACACATAACCTTAAGTTAGTTGTTAAGCTATGGTCTGTAAGAACACTGTTTCATAGACTGAATAAATAAATAAATAAATAAATAAATAATGTTTTGTTCTAGTGAGAATGACGACAATTTCGGAATAAGTAGTTTTTCAAATAGTTTCGAGAGACAAGGAAGAAGACTAATCGGCCTGTAGGATGAGGCTTGAGAAGGATGTTTACCTGGTTTCCGTACCATATTATGACCGATCTCTTCCAGTCATGTGGAAAATGACCATACTTTATTATTGCTGTTGCCACTATGAAACCAGACTGCCATTCTGCGGTGACTGTTTAAATTGATATCGACCAAGAGAGTGCCATTATGCGGTGACTGACAGATCAGTATCCATTACAACCGAAAAAGGAAAAGGAGTCAGTAGCTGAACCGCGACGCGTGCGACTAGTAAAAGTTATCTTATATTTTCTTATATTCTTTCCGCTGTACATTTTCTTCTCTTTAATTTAATTAAAATCATATTTACTTAAATCGTGAGCTAAATCCGGTTGAACTTTCTAATACATTGTAATAAATTTGTAAAATTAAAAAGAATTGAACAGTTTATTTTGTACATAAAGGAAAAAGAAAACTACAAACACACACGTGCATATATATTTGTGTCTAACGGCAACAAGCTTTTACTATCAATTAAATATAATCGCGTTCGCTACGTTTGAATTAAATTCAATAAACTCTAATTTAAAACGGAGCAAAATGGAGTACCACTGCTTAAAGTGCCCAGAACCAGACACCGACCAGATGGTACAGTGCGATCAATGTGATCACTGGTTCCATTACACGTGCGTTGGAGTTGACGACAATATTAAGGAAGTTGATTGGAGCTGCGACATATGCGCTCCAACAGTAGAACAACCACCGATCTCTACAGGCGCAAGCGCGACATCCACCATGGACATGCAGATGGATGGAGTTACTATGAAGGCAACCACAGCGTCCCCAGCGACGCCATTTTCAATTGCAGCCACGAGTGTGACGTCAAATAAGCCGCAAAGCAGCATTATAACGGAGGTGGGAAATGTTAGTAGACTTTTACCTACAACTACACATACACTTCGAGCAATGGTTTCGTCGACGCCATTTTCAACAGCAGCCACAGGTACTTCTTTATATACGCAACAAATAGGCGCGACATCAGCATTCTGGAATATTGGAAATCTCTTTCCAACGAATCCTACTACATTCCACACAACGATACCTCCGAGTCAAATATAACATACAGTAACAGCAGCATAGCAAATCGTACTCTGCTCAAGCCAAATCAATCGCTCAATGTCGACATGCGTTGGTCGAATACACCGGCAGAAATAAATGAAGCGAGGCGAATGGATAGCGACCCTTTGCAACAGAGACGACAGCAACTGGAACTCGAGCTACTGGAAGAGGAAAATAAAATTAAAAACGAATATTTGCGCCGGAAATATCAAATTCTTTCGCAACTGAACGAAAGAGACTCAAATACAAATTTAGCAGTACTCGGTCCCACTCCCGCACAAAAAGCCGCACGACAAGTCCTACCAAAAGGATTACCGGACTTCAATGGTGACCGAGAAGAGTGGACACTTTTTCTATCTGCATTTGAGAACTCAACAAGTATGGGCGGTTTCACCGAGGCGGAAAACTTGATGCGCCTACAAACGAGTTTAAAAGGAAAGGCCAAGGAAATAGTCAAAAGCAAGCTGTTTATGCCATCGTTGGTCGCGGACATTATCACCACGCTGAAGATGTGCTTCGGTCGGCCGGAGATAATTATTGATCGGATGATAAAGAAAGCTAAACAACTTCCAGCGCCAAACGACAAACTTGAAGGACTAATTGACTTCGCACTCGCTGTTAAAAACATAACAGCTACCATGCAAGCATGCCAACTGACGGAGTACCTCAATAATCCGATGTTGGTGAAAGAATTTGTGGACAAGCTCCCAGGGCACTACAAACTCATATGGGCGATGCAACCAGGTAGCAACCAGCCATCAGTTGTAGCATTCACCGATTGGCTATTTGGACTCGCCGAAGCAGCTTCGACAGTGGTAAGCCCGACACTCTCCAAAGTGAAAGGAACGGTAAACGTCCATAAAGAGGCAACGAGCGACAAAACGGCGTCCGTCGTGTGTGAAAAGGAACACAAATTGACAAAATGCGATGAGTTCGCGAAGCTATCAATCGACCGCAAATGGGATATTATTAAAAAATACAAACTGTGTCGACAATGTATGCGAAGCCATCGACGCAAGTGCTTTATAGATCGAGAGTGTGGTGTAAACGGATGCAAATCAAAACATCATCCGACTCTCCATCATCCAGAGAGGCAGCCAACACAAAAACAGGAAACGCATGTAAGCGCCGACGTCAACACACATAACGCAGCAGATCAGACGCTATTCCGTATCGTTCCAATCAGTATATGCGCCAAACGTAAGACTATTGACACATTTGCCTTTCTAGACGAAGGGTCCTCAGTCACGCTTATTGAGGAGGAGCTCTTTCGACGAACGGGCATTGTCGGAGTCAACAAGCCACTGCACCTGCGCTGGACGGGAATACATCAAGAGACGACGAGAAGAGCGTCTGCACAACAATCCAAATATCAAACGTGCACAACGGCAAGCGGTTCTCACTGAAAGGCGCACGGACGGTGCGAAACCTTGAGCTACCATCACAAACATTGGACATGGAATCGATAGCTTTGTCACATCCGTATCTGAAGGGAATCCCAATCCAATCATATAGTGACTCGAAGCCGCTGGTCCTGATAGGTGCCGATTACTGGAATCTTGCAGTGCCTCTTAAGGTAATCGAAGGCTCATACCATCAACCTATCGCGACAAAAACTCGCTTGGGATGGACGGTGCAAGGATGCGGAATCGATGAAAATATGAAGCAGAATCTCAACATACATATGTGTGATTGTCAGCAGCAGGAGGATGAACTCCACCAGCTGGTCAAAAATTACTTTTCGCTGGAGGCAGCGCCAAAAGGCATTACGTCAGAGATGGACGAAAGGGCTCTCGATATTCTGCGCACTACATGCAAGAAATTAAAGACGAATTTCGAAATCGGACTTCCTTGGCGCGACCCCAACGAACGACTACCTAACAGCTACAGGACCGCTCACTAACGCCTTATGTGTCTGCATAAGAAGTTGAAGAGGGAGGGAGGAGGCGAAGAACCAAAAGGATCCTTGCCACTCTCTCCTCAAGTGGCCATCTCGGTTGAGCAGGGAAGGTCTCAGGAAGTAGAGAAATCTGCTGAACGAGCGCCCTGCACGACCAAATGTAAGCAGAGGAGGCGACGGCAGAAGAACAGGATGCAGGTGGACAGTGGCAGTTTGCTGCCTAAGCCACCGGCGCCTGTCCTACCTGAAGTCACCTCAGTCGCTCCACCAACTGAAGCGCAGGACTTGACTCGGGAAGAGGCTTCGGCAACTGAACGGGCTTCCTGCAGTGAAGTTAGCGAAGTTAAGCTTACCAAAAGCCAGGCAAAGCGTAAATGGAGAAGGATCACTTTGGAGAGGTATAAAGAGGCCACAAAAGCCAAAGATATCTCTCCCGGTGATACTACTCCCACCGACGCGGCTGGCAAAAGACCTCGGACTGAAGTATCATCTTCAGCCGAGGCCGGATCAGACGGGAAGGCACTGCCCTCAACATCCTCTAAGCCCACTGGCAAGAGGATGAGAGTGCAGCCTTCCCCGGTTGCATCTGTTTCTACGCCCCTGCGGCACTCGGGCACTGGAGGCAGTCTCATACCTTCAAAAGAAGGAGGGTGTGCCACCTCTGTCTCGAGAGCTCCAAGGAAGGCAGAAAAGCCAATGAGCGCGACCAGTGGATCTGTGGCGGCTTCAAATTCTGAGGCTGCATCCAGAGCACTACCGGTTGCAATCATTGGCAAGAAGGGAGAAGACCGACGTATGAGTGCGGCAGAGGTTACTCATTGCACGCAACACCTGCGTCGGTTAATTAGGGAAGGCGGCACAAGTGCCAATTCAAGGGGTTATGAGGAGTGCGACGGTATCTTCAAGATCCGTTGTGCCTCTCAGGACAATTTTGACTGGATTGTGTCCGCGGTCACTAATATCCCGCCGCTTGGAGGAACCATATTTTCGGTTTATCGGGAAGATGGTGAACCCAAGCTTTTGCGAGCGATCCTTTGGATTCCAGGCATCAACTGGAATGTGAAGGATGTGCTCGACAGCCTTAAAGCACAGAACCCGGGACTCGACACAGCTAGGTGGAAGGTTCATTCCTTTAAGCACAGTAAAGGCCGTGATGGAAAGGACGGCTTTACTCTGGTTGTAGGAGTGGATCTGAAGTCAGCCGAGACCGCACGTTCTGTGTACAACCTACGTCTCAATCTGTTCTTTGGATGGGTGAAAATCCATATTGACTCCAAATGAGCAGGTTGAGACGTTAATGTATTATTATCCATTCTTAGGATGAAGAATGTGATAATAACACAGATCAACTTGCAGCACTCAAAAGCCGCCTCCTGCCTCTAGGGAGGCGAATTTCCTTGCTGCATACATCTCCACACATCATTGCCGTGCAGGAGCCATGGATACACAAACACCGTACCTGTGGCTTGGGCGGGGTGTGTGGCACTACGATACTATATGATGAACGCTCGGTCCGTCCGAGAGTTTGCCTTATAGTGTCTGGTGACCTTACGGTGAACAGATTGGCTCAGTTTAGTGGGCAGGATCTGATCGCTGCGAGGATAAGCTACAAGAGCGCTGATGGGTGGAAGCACATCGTCATTGCCTCCGCCTATCTACCGTTTGACTCAATACTACCCCCGCCGACGAGGGAAGTAGATGAGCTTACAAGCTACTGTAGTAGAGTTAATCTGCCTCTAGTATTGTGCTGCGACGCTAATGCCCAACATACTATTTGGGGCAGTAGCAAGTGCAATGGTAGGGGTATAAAGCTGTTTGAGTACATCCTGTCTTCGGGCTTGTCTATACAAAATGTAGGCGCACGTCCTACCTTTGTGACTGCCAGAAGGCAGGAAGTTATCGATCTGACACTCTCTTTTAAGGTGGAAGATTTGATCAGTAACTGGAAAGTGTTGGATGAGGATAGCCTATCTGACCACAGATACATAGAGTTCACTCTTGGGGCAAGGGTTATGGACCCGGTGCCAAGAAGAAACTCTAGGAAAGCGGACAGGGAAAGGTACAGGTCCGAACTAAGGAACTGTACCTTTGGTCCGCTAAGTGTACGGAAAGAGCGGAGTATTGATGCTGCAGTGGAGCAACTTCACTGCAGTCTTACAGCCAGCTTTGAACGTGCTTGTCCACTTCAAGCGGGGCCTAGTAGAAAATCGGTTCCCTGGTGGAATGGTAATCTACAAAAGCTTAGGAATGAATCCAGGAGACTCCTCAATAAGGCTTTGAAGTTAAGGTCTGAGGAGCCCTGGAATCTTTATCGTTCCAAGCAAAAAGAGTATAAAAGTGCAGTTCGCAAAGCAAAAATTGAAGCTTTTAAAAGTTTTTGCAGCGGAATTGAATCCGTCAGTGAATCCAACAGAATGGTCAACTTTTTAAAGCGGGATCATTCGGTCAAGCTGGATACACTGAGAAGGGAGGATGGATCGGTAACTGAGTCGAAGGAAGAAGCTTATTTGGAGCTGCTCGCGACTCACTTTCCGGGAAATCCAACACTGGTGTGCGACCACCCTGGTCCAATTGAGTGTGACTATGTCAGGCCGCACATAGATAAGCATAATTGGAGGATTGCGAGGCAGCTGGTGACGAAAGAGGTCATAAGGTATGCGGCTGCATCCTTTGACCCCTATAAATCGCCGGGGCCAGATGGAATCCTACCAATTATGATCAGGGAAGGAATTGAGATGCTGCTGCCTGTCATGAAAAAGATTTTTGTGGCATGCGTGGCAAGAGCAAACATACCTACCCAATAGAGGACAGTCAAAGTGACGTTTATACCAAAGGTTGGTAGAGACGATTACTTTCTGCCAAAAAGTTTCAGACCTATAAGCATGATGTCGTTTATGCTAAAGAGTCTCGAAAGGATAGTTGAGCTGCACATTCGAGAGAAGGTTCTTTCGAGGCAGCCTCTGTCATCATGTCAACACGCGTACCAGCGCGGAAAATCTTGCGAAACTGCCCTACATCAACTCGTCTCTAGAGTTGAGAGGGCGTTCGATAAGAGAGAATACGCTGCAGGTATTTTTGTTGACATTGAGGGTGCCTTTGATAATGCAACATTCGATGGAATGTGCAGGGCAACTGCAGCTTTTGGCGTAGATATGGTGATAGTTGACTGGATCAGGTCTCTTCTGTCACATAGGACGTTGGTGATGCAAGCAGACTGCGATAAATATGTCGTATCAGGGGTGAATAGAGGATGTCCACAAGGTGGCGTTCTCTCACCTCTGCTATGGTGTATTCAGGTCGACTCTCTGCTATGCGCGCTAAACTGCTCTGGTATTTACGCACAAGCTTACGCGGATGATGTTGCTGTACTGATCAGTGGATCATCGCTTCGTGACGTTAGCAGAAAAATGCAAGCGACACTAGATCGTATAGACGCCTGGTGCATTAGTAATGGGCTTTCCGTAAATCCTTCTAAGACTAGTGTAGTTCTCTTTACTAGAAGGAGAAGGATGGACGGACTGACTCTTCCAATGCTAAGGGGAGTTGATATTGCACTCTCAACTGAAGTCAAATATCTGGGAGTCATTCTAGATACCAAGCTTCTGTGGAGAAGGCATTTACAGGTCAAAATCTCAAAGGCGCTATCAGATTTTTGGAAGTGTCAGAAGGTATTTGGCAAAACATGGGGTCTGTCGCCGGGTAAGGTCTTTGGATTTACAAAGTGCTGATCAGACCCATGATATCGTATGCGTCGGTGATTTGGTGGAGCGCTATGAAACGGAAATCCTCTGTTGCGGCGCTTGCCAAACTTCAAAGGGCTGTGAATCTAGGTTGTACTGGTGCTTTCACCACAACACCTGGGCCAGCTCTCGACGCCTTGTTAAATCTGGAACCACTTGATGTCTTTATCAAAGGAGAAGCCATCAAGGCAGTCTGTAGATTAAAGCGCAATGGTTACTGGATAAGAACAGGGTGGGACGTGAGTGATGTAGCGGGGGGAGCGGGCATTGATACAAACACAATGCATATGCCGTCTGACGCGATCACTACCACCGTGATCTTGAAACGCAACTTTGAAGTTAAACTGGATGAAGCTGAAGATGTTTCAGATCTTCTGGTTAACGCAAGTTGCATTTAAACTGACGGCTCAAAAACGGAACTAGGTTCTGGAGCAGGAGTTTTTATAAGGGAAGAGGAGGAACAGAAACTCTTTTTTCCACTTGGGAGCAAAGCGACAGCGTTTCAGGCTGAGGTTTTTGCTATCCTTAAAGCAATGGATCATGTAGTTGATAAAAGATGGCGGGGTAGAAGCATCTATGTCTTTAGTGACAGTCAGGCTGCGCTACTGGCAATGCTTAACCCTGCTGTCTCGTCAAATCTAGTGAAACAGTGCAAAAATAGAGTTAATTACGTCAGTAAATTCAACTCTGTGCAGCTCAGATGGGTGAGAGGACACTCTGGTGTTGAAGGCAACGAGGAAGCTGATAAGCTAGCCAAACTTGCATCTGATACACCTTTTCTTGGTCCAGAACCAGTCATAGGAGTTGCTACTGCCAACATAAGGACGGCTGTTGCGGAATGGGTTTTCCTAACCTGTTCACAGCAATGGCAAAATGTTTCTACGTGTAGGTTCTCGAAGCAAATGTTGCCATCTTTGTGTAGCAAATCTGCCAAATTTCTGCTGTCCCTACCTAGGGGAGACTGCAGACTTTTGGTTAATGCAATCACAGGGCATGGCGCTTTTGCAAAGCACCTCAAGGTGATAGGAGTCACCGAAAATGCTAACTGCCTGTGCTGCGGAGAGGAGGATGAGGAAACGGCTGAACATTATTTGTTCGACTGCCCGGCATTCTCACGAAGCGACTCATGGCATTCGGTACGTGTGACATATACGGAAAGAATGCTCTTTCCTTATCTTTCAGGAATCTTCTAAGGTTCGTTCATAGAACTGAGAAGACCCTGTAAAGAATATGCCATCTTGGGTCAGTACAATGGACAAATTGGAAGTCTGAGTGCTGCCCTTGAAAATAGGCGTTTATTTTAATAAAAAAAAAAAAAAAGTTCATGCAGCAACACCCAAGAGCAGTGACAGCCATCAAACAGTCACACTACGTGGGCGACTTCATTGAAAGCATCGATTCAGCCGAAGAAGCCTTACAACTGGCGAATGAAGTAAGGAATATACACGCCGCGGCAGGATTCCACATACATAAATGGGTTTCCAACCGCAGCGAAGTCGCAAGAGAACTCAATGGCGATGAGACGACGCACCAAAAGGAGGAACACAAGTTGTCATCCACCGAAAAAGTCCTGGGTATGTATTGGGATCCACATACTGATCGATTTGAGTATAATTTTAGATTTGCCCGATTGAAACGAGATGTTCTGGCTCCTGAGACAGCACCTACCAAGAGAGAGGTGCTGCAGGTCCTTATGTCGATATATGATCTATTAGGATTCATATTATGTTACACGGTGCAACTAAAAATCCTACTCCAAAGCGTATGGCGATCAGGGCTGGGCTGGGACGACCCCTTAAATGACGATCTTCTAAAAGGATGGCAACTATGGAAGAAGACACTCCAGGAAATAGCTTAAGTGGAAATACCACGTTGCTTTAGCACATTGATGGCACAAAAGGCAATTCGGGTACAACAACACACGTTCGTAGACGCCGGAGAGGACGCATATTCAGCCGTGTGTTATCTTCGCATCGAGACTAAAAATGTAGTGGAAGTCTCGCTCATCGCCGCCAGAGCTAAAGTTGCGCCCTTAAAACCAATCACCATTCCAAAGCTTGAGCTGCAGGCTGCAGTGACAGGAACGAGACTTTCTAAACTGATCTGTAGCATCTCCCGCATCCAAATTAAGGAAAACATCTGGTGGACCGATTCAAAGACTGTACTTAGATGGCTCCGAATGGATCCGAGACGCCTAAACCAGAGGTTGTCAGGCCCATTAAACGTCCATAAGCGACATTCAAAAGCTGTTTTATAGCTTTCACACCGACAGCGTGTACATGTGAGTTCGAAAGCTGTTTTTTAAAATTTCGAGAGAATTCGTTGTTTTTGTGCTAGTACACGCTAAAATATGAGCCACTGGCGAATTCTTTCCTTCGATAGTGCTCAAGCGAAACTGACGTTTTTTTAAATACTTGTTGCATAGCAGAATAGAAATACGACGCTACTAAATATGATATTCCACTACAAAATTAAATTTTAATGATGCAATCAGATTTGACAGTTCCAATTCACATAAGAATTAATTTTGAAAAAAATATTGACGAAGGAAAGTATGGTCAAACAAAGGAAGCTATGCACAAATTGCTGTCGATGTTTAACACCACTTACTTATGTGAAAGTTCCTTCTCCTTCCACAAACTAATTCAAACACGTCATAGAAGTAAACTGACAAATAACCACCTTCAGGATTTACTTCGCATCAAATGCTACCAGAATGATATAGATCTCAATTGCTTTGTTGAACATACTCCTTCTTCGCAGCATTAAATGACTTCATATATTTTTTCTTCATTTATTTCTTCATATATTTTCATATTTTTTAAAATTTCCTTTCATTACTTTTCTTATACCTCTACATTTTTTTCAGTCAGAAAAATTTGCACAAAATGTCAATGAAAGTTGGTTTTTCAATTTGACGTACAAGTTTTTTTTACACTGTAAGCTTTTAAAAGCTTTCAACACATAGACACTTATGCGTATGTATCGTACCCTGACAACCTCTGGCCTAAACCAATTTGTCATGTTCAGAGTGGGCGAAATCCAGGAGAATTCCAATGTAGAGAAATGGACATGGGATCCAACAAAAAATAACCCTGCAGATCTTGCGACGAAACTTTTACCTCACAACAAAGTAAAACTCTGGTTCGAAGGACCGGAATTCCTCAAACTAAGCGCGGAAAACTGGCCAAAGTGCGAAGACATACCATCCGCGGATATTGAGCTGCGACACCTCCATGTGCATACCGAGCTCGCAACAACGACACGCCCACATTTCTTCATAAACTATTTTTCGGACTGGCGACGTCTCTACCGGGCAGTAGCAATCTGGCTGCTTTATTTTGACCTAACCAGGAATCGTTGTAGGGCCACTCCTATACGAACATTATTCCAAAGGTGTACACAGGCGAAACTTCTGTTATACAGGCAAGCACAGTTGCATATGTACGCGTCAGAACTGAACGATCTGACTCAAGGTAAGCCGATGAAAAGCAGTTCGAAATTAAAAGATCTTGATCCCTACGTAGATGACAACGGAATTCTGCGAATGAGAAGCCGGGCAAAACTCACTGATGGTGTGGAAGATGCCGCGATATTGCCAAAGGACCATCACATCACGCTCCTCATCGTTCGCTCTTATCACGAGAGATTCCACCACCAACTACACGAAGCCATCATCAATGAAATCAGTACCAAGTTTTTCGTTCGAAAACTAAGGGTCTTGTACAAAACCGTACGGAAAAAATGCAACAAGTGTAAACTAATTTTCGCCAAGCCACGCGAACAACAAATGGCAGCGCTTCCCAAAGCACCTCTCGCAACCTTTCAACGGCCATTTACTTTTACCGGCATTGATTTTTTTGGCCCATTCGCAGTGACCATCGGCCGACGTCAAGAAAAACGCTGGGGCGTGATATTCACGTGCTTGACGATCCGTGCCGTACATATTGAGGTAGCCAACTCCTTAGACACCACCTCCTACATTGTCTGCATTGGCAACTTCATTACGCGCCGTGGCACACCTAAGCAAATTTATACGGATAATGGGACAAAATTTAGAGGAACAGAGCGACTGCTACGCGAACACTACCTCAACCTGGACTACCCCACTATAGTACACAAACTGGAAGAAATTGAATGGATCTTCAACCCGCCAGCGGCTCCACACATGGGAGAAGCGTGGGAGCGTCATATCCGCACAATAAAAACTGTTCTTAAAGTTATATGCCCAACGAACAAATTCACTGATGAGAGCCTTCGACAAGCATTATGCGAAATCGAATTTACGATCAATTCGAGACCGTTATTTTTCGTTCCAGTAGACGCCCATGATACTGAAGCGCTGACGCCAAACCATTTCCTCCTCGGATCTTCAAGCGGGAACAAGCCCTTCTGCACCCTCAACAGACCACGAGAACTAAGAGAGTCGTGGCAGACCGCAAATGAATTCGCAAACAAATTTTGGGAGAAATGGATCAAGGAATATGCGCCTACAATTGCTAGGGGAGGGAAATGGCACCATAAACGAAGACCACTCCAAAAGGGAGACATAGTGGTAATAGTCGACGAGAACCTGCCACGTAACTGCTGGCCGAAAGGCATCATTGAAGAGGCAGTCACAGCGAAAGACGGTCAGGTACGCAAAGCCAAGGTACGAACTCAGTACGGGACTCTAATGAGACCAGCGACAAAATTAGCACCTCTGGATATTGGCGATGGGACTGGTAAGCTCGTACCGTCCGCTTACGGGGGGAGACTGTTGCCACTACGAAACCAGACTGCCATTCTGCGGTGACTGTTTAAATTGATATCGACCAAGAGAGTGCCATTATGCGTTGACTGACAGATCAGTATCCATTACAACCGAAAAAGGAAAAGGAGTCAGTAGCTGAACCGCGACGCGTGCGACTAGTAAAAGTTTTCTTATATTTTCTTATATTCTTTCCGCTGTACATTTTCTTCTCTTTAATTTAATTAAAATCATATTTACTTAAATCGTGAGCTAAATCCGGTTGAACTTTCTAATACATTGTAACAAATTTGTAAAATTAAAAAGAATTGAACAGTTCAAATAAACAGTTTATTTTGTTCATAAAGGAAAAAGAAAACTACAAACACACACGTGCATATATATTTGTGTCTAACGGCAACAATTGCATTAAAAAGATTTGTTATAAACACCACCGCTATAAAAGGTAAGTTTTTTAACATTTTCGGAGTAATCAAATCATACACTGGAGCTTTTTTGCAGCATAATTTATTCTTGATGACTTCAATGATTTGACTGGGAGTTATTTCGTAGTGCAATTGTTGAGTGTTTTCTGAACTTTGTGTAACAGGGTGAACCAAACTACCTGGATTTGGTTGAAATACCTTACTAAGGTGCAAAGCAAACACGTTAGCCTTCTCTTCGTCGTTACGCGTCCACCCACCGTTAGGAACTCTAAGAGGGAATTCACTTTCGACCGGAGTCTTCACCCTACGTATTGATTGCCATAAGGATTTTTGGTTTTTGCCTTTCGGAGTAAGGCTGTGCACAAATTTATGTTGTTCAAATCGTTTCTCCCTCGAAAGGGCTGCTTTGAGCTTATTTTCCGCTTCTTTCAATCTACATTTAGCTGCTGGTGATCAGGTTTGTTGCCATTACCACCTGCACCTTCTTTTACAGGTCACCAGATTTTCTATTTCAGTATTTGTAAAGGACACCTTTTCCGTTTAAATGTACTTAGGCGTAGAGTTCTCTGCTGCTGAAGTCAACATAGAAGTAAGAACTGTCACGGCGTCATCGATATGCTCTTTACTTTCGATTTTGTAATTGGTGTGTATATGTGAGCTTATATAATTTTTGTATTTAAGCCAATTGGTATTGAAATTTGTTAATCTGTGGGGAATATCAACTTGTTTTGGTCTTTCGTTCAATAGGAATAACACTGGAGAATGATCTGAAGACAGATCAAACGTTGTATATGTTGATATGGATTATCTCTTAATCCCTTTTATAATGCCAAAATCTATAAGATCTGGTAATTTATTTTGGTCCGCTGGCCAATAAGTAGGTTTCCTAGGAGAAACAAAGTCGAGATTGTTATTTTTATTCATAATTGCCCTATATAGTTGAGCACCTTTTGGATTACAAGGACGGGAACCCCAGAGGGTGTGCTTTGCATTTTAATCTCCAGCTGCGATGAATTTATCACCGAGGGTTTTGAAGAAATCTATATACATTTTTTCTGAAATAGTGTGACGCGGTGGGCAGTATACCGCTGAGACTGACATGCTTTTGCTATTAGCCCAAATACTTATTGTTGTTGCTTGTATAAAAGTAGTTGCATACGATTCCATTAGGAAGTGCCTTATTTTCTTACGGATAAGAGTACCTGTACCACCGTGTGCTTTACCATCTGGATGATTGGTTTTGTAGAATATATATCCAGGGATTGCGAAGAAGCATTTATTAGTTAAGTGAGTTTCTGACAGAAGCAATACATCAACGGATTCACGAATTAAAAAATTTTGGATTTCTAGCTTATGCCGGCTTAAGCCGTTTGAATTCCATGCACACATTTTTAAACTGCTCATATTTTCGAAAGAAGAGCTGTCATTAACTTTCCACAATTGTGTCGACGGATTTTTGCATTGCCTGCATAAAGTTAGAAATACTTTGAGTAAGAGTTGATATCATTAATTCAAGATTGCTATTTGAGTTGGAAGGTGTGAACTGATTTGATGGAATGCCTGTCTTCAAAGCATTTGCATAGGAAACACCTGGAGTAAAAGTTGGTTTTTTGATTTCGGAAAATTTGAAAAAGGGGTTTTTAATAACTTTAAGGGGTTTTTTTCGCGGAAAAATGTGGCACCACTAAGCAAAAGCCAGACTGTCCCGTATGTGTGAAAGCACAAAAGCTCATCATGTGTACATGTTAAAGCTCTTCGCTCGCGAGCTCAAGGCGTGCCCACCTCTAATTTAAAGCAGTGGTGTAATTATTTATGTGATTGTTTTTATTTTACAGCTTGTGTGTATATTTCTCAAATGGTTTATAATTTCGATCGTATATAAGGTGATTGAATTTTCCTTAGGCCCTCGAAGGGGATGGTGGACCACGAATATTAAGTGGTAAAATATATTCTACCTAATCGTGGAGAACGCCCCTTTATACATATATATATAATTATATATAATAGTGGTATTCATGTAATAGCGAAAAGCATGCCAAACTGACAGTTGAATACTTTTATCTCACATGTTGCATGAGCGCACTTCATAAGCAGCTTGCGTGCAAAGTTGTGAAAAACAAATGATCAATACTGAAATTAGAGGAAAATCCAAACAATGCCGAAGTTGAGCAAGAAAATAACAATTTTAAATAAATATTCAATTTGATATCTTAAAAAAACCTCAAAACAACGAGTCAACGAGTTTATGCGTTTCGCTCGCTTTGCGTTATCTAATCGTAGTGCAGAGCGCGTAAAATCATTTTCATGCAAAATTTAACAGTTGGTTTATGAGGGTGCAAAAATATGAGGTTTGCACTATTACATGAACACCACTAATATATTATAAAATTGTAGGCGAGTAAAAATTTAATTAGACCCAATTATGTATATGTTATTGTATATAATTCGATACAATTACACATATAATTGCAGGTAATGAAACATATAATTGGACGTAATTATGAAAATATAAGTAATTACACCATACCCAATTACATATGTAACGCCTGTAAAATGTAATTGGGTATGGGACATGTTTTCTTTGCGTGTAGGGTCTGTAATGAAATTCACAAAAAATGCTCTTAAACCGGAGTTTTTCAGGACATTTTGATGAAAGACATTTGAACATACTTAAAGCCTATGGATGTGATTTAAAAAATTTGGAAAAGTGGGACTTAAACGAAAGTTGGCACGTATGCCTCCTTTGCTGCCATCATATCAAAAAACTCGATCGATTATTAAAGCGGCCCGCGCATAGCGCATCATGCAGCGCTGCACGTTAGGGTGTATGAGTGATATGGAAGGGTATGTGTCACACCTACGATGCAGCGCTGATTACCAAATGGATTAGATATTTCGTCGTTTCAGCGCTGCAAGTTCTAGTCAGCGCTGCACGTTTGCGCGCAAAATAGCGCTGCATTCATTTTAAACCAGGGGTCGGCACGCTAGGAACAATTTTTGCGACAGCCACTCACACGTATTGCTTACGCTCTTGTCTCAGTTTGACGGGAGCAGCCGAGCATGCCACATCGAGAGCGAGTATGCGGAAATTTATAGCTTTTTCCGTCAGTTTCAACTCTTTTATGCTACTTCTAGCTTTTATTTTTAGCTAGTTTCAGCATTTTTTTGTTTTTTTTTTCGGCTATTTTTAGTAGCCGCTCTGCTCTCACTCACACAATTACATACCCATTTTGCCGACCCCTGGTTTAGAACAGGGGTAGAATCTAAACGTACTACGTGTGTATGTATCGCCAATCTGTCGAGATTTTTCGTGTGTTTTTCTTCTTTTTTTTTGAAGAAGTTGCGCATGTGCGTATGTATGTACTGTTTTGCTTGCCGATTGTAAGAAAAGTTTCTATTCAAATTTGATTTTTGGTCGATGCATGGAGCGAAAATGTGCGCATCAGGGACTTTAACTATCTATATGCCGAAATTGTTTTGTAGGGTGTTGTTCATTTACAAAACAACAACAAAATGACGACACATTGTGGGTAGTGATTGACTTCAGTAATTTTGGTTCTCGTATGAGCATTATTAAAATAATTTATTCTTTTATTGATATTTCATATCATTTTTTTTAAGTCATCATTTTCAATTATTATTTACACACATATTTCTTTATACAGTAACCCGATATTAATAAAATCAGATTGAGGAAAACTCCGAAAAGACCTATTTATTTTCTTTTTTATTGGAAAAGATATATGAAAGGATACATATATCAAAAGTAAAGTAACGGAGCATTTATACCTTTTTAATACGATTTTTTGCATTCAAATATCTGTTAAGCTCTTTTACTTTACTTTTTTGTCGTCGATTTCTTCGAAATTTAAGCACAATGAATTTTTTTTAAATTTATAAGTTAATAAGAGAATTCGAAATTTTTCGGAACTAAAGATTTTTGTAACGAAAATGTTAAGAAATTTCGATTCTGGGAACTGCAGATTTTCGTTGCGAAATCTGTAAGTCATATTTAAAACTTAATCGGCATGACTTAAGGCGCATTTAAAGTTTTTGGCTATTTTAAATTTTATTTCTGAAAAAAATCGTAACATTTGTTTAAGCATTTAAAATGTTTAGCTTGTGCTTTGTGTTTGAGGTTTTTCCAATGATTTTTTCTGTTAGCCATTTGCAATTTTTCCGTATGAGTATTACAATGAACTCATTAAAAATGTATGTTCTATGGTCAAAACATTCGTTTTTAGCCGAAAACCAATCAGAATATTCTGCTATTTTGGAAGTTTGATATTTGCTGTTTCAACTTTGAGATGTGAGGTTTTTTTTATAAAGAAGCGTTTGAAAATGTCATAGTGTTTTTTTATTAAAAAGAAAAAATAATCAGTGGGAGCCCTTAGTTTTAAATTAGTGTTTACATATCCAAAATTTTTATTTAAAATCAAATATTCAGAAGTTTTCAAAGTATCGAAATCGGGTTTTGAAAGGACAGCGCAAGCTTTACAGTTAAATTTTTTTTCAACTTTTAGCAGTAAGAAACCTGCAAAATATCTTAATGCATTATCGTCCAAGACATTTTCAATGTTTGGTAATGTAACATCTAACGATAACTCTGCTTCTGTTTCTTCTTCGGAGTCAAAGTTGTTTTCTACCTCATCATCTTGTTTTGAGTTATATAAACAACATAATTTGGATTGTTTGTGTATTATTGCGCAAGTGTCTTGAATCGCATTGACTAACATTGATTCCTCATCTGGCTCACAGTTTCCTGATAGTATTTTCGAAGTTATAATTTTCATAGACAACATTTTCGACATTATTATATTAAATTCAAACATTGTCGGATTTGCATTGGTTCCGCCCCTGGACCTTACTAAATAAAAACGATTTTCTAACGGGTCTTGGTTAAACTTGGAAGTCGGTATAAGGAAAATGTCCGACTTTTCTTTCCAGATATCTTCCGCCAGGCCCAGAATATAAGATATGGTTAAAATCATCCCTTTAATGCAAAAAATTTCTATCGGATATTTCAGATTCGAAAAATACACTTTCATTTCTTCCAGATATTGTTGAATGTTGTTGTGACTCTGCAATGCGCACCGATAAGGATTTCTGTCATATAAAATATGACTGTTCAAACAATCAAAAAGATTATTGACCTTTTCAAAGAAGATTGCTGTTGCACGAGCTTTTTCAGGGCATTCTGAAAACCCCCCACTTTCAAGGACAGTTTTTATTGCCGCAGCAACACTATGGCTAAAAATTTGGGTGGCATATTTAACCTTCATTTTTTCAAATGAGTTGGGGCTTACATGCTTTGCTGTTAGCTTTGGGCATAGACGTATCGAGTTTTTTGAGTCAAGCTCATAGAGGAGTCTGACTATGTCCCATGACACTATTCCATCCGGGGTACTTAGTTCTCGTTTCATGAGCATATTTCGCAGTGACTTAATTAAATGTGGCACATCATACATGGCGAAAATATTTTTTCCATTGATTTCAAAACTTGGCGTGTCAGGTGAAATATTTAGCTTTTTAAATGTGGCTCTGTTATTTGAACCCTGATCGCAAGTAACGGATCTTATATTGAGGCCCAACGTTTCAGCTAATTCAATATTTCTCTTAAGTTTTTCTTCAAGTATGCAATGTTTGATTCCCGTTGAAGTAAGAAAATAACTCAAAACATATTTCCAGTTCTCGTAAAGACCTCTTACCATGAAAACACAGACTTGTTTACCAAGTATTAATTTCCTTTTCACACCATCATACTCAAACCCCTCAATCTCATCTCTGACAGAATTATATTGGAGGCCACTCTTTATCTTCATTTCATCATATGCCAAAACAGCCTCTCTCTCTTTTTGATCCATCTTCGATATAATATCTTTAAGACTTTCTAATAACTCCGGATTGAACCCAGGGCTCAGTGTTTTAAAGGGGCCCAAAGTATCAAGGATGCAGTGGAAGGTAATTTGAATTTTAAGATGTCTCTTAGGAAATGGTACTTATGTTCGTGCAGAGTAGAAATGTATATTTTGAGCAATTATTTTCTCATCGCCGTTATAGGTTCTTTTCTTTTTCAATAGCATTTTGCAGGAAGTTTTGGACTCTTTAGAAGCATAAGGCAAAGCTTCGATGAGAGATAAAAGATCATTCGGTTTCTTCACACGTGTCTGTCGCCGATGACTTGTTGAAATGTAAACGAAGTCTAACTGTTGAAATGTAAATGCAGACTAACATTGTAATAACGTATACTACACACCCTGCACCTGTCTAAACTGTCAAATAGCTTATGAATAAAAGAAATCTCACTTCCTGTTTTACACTTCACGTGGTGTGTCTTATTTTACACTGCGCTCATTAGGTTATGGGCTAACACCTACAAAAAACTTAAATTTATTCGTTTTACGTAGTAAAAGTAATCGAGTTTGCTGAATTTTGTTGCTGATCGTTAAAACGGGCCAGAATATATCTTCAAGCTTAAGTATTGTTTTAGTTCGCGAAAATGAATTCAACAATACCGTTCGAACGTTTGAAGGGCAGAGAAAATTTTTCGGTTTGGAAAACACAAGCAAGGTCGTATCTAACAGTTAAAGGTCTCTGGAAATATATTTCTGCAGGTTTGGCAGCAGATGCTGACGAAGAACAGGTGGAAAAAGAAGAGGAAGCAATGGCGCAGTTAACTCTCCTACTAGATCCATGTACGTTCTCACACATAGCTACTGCAACAACAGCAAAATCAGCGTGGGAAAATTTGATAGACGCATTTGAAAACAAAAGTGTAACACGAAAAGTCGATCTACTCCGGCAACTAGTGCAACTAAAATTATCAGATTGTGACTCTGTTGAAGACTATGTCAACAAAATGATTCTAACAAGTACTGCAGGCTTGACTTTGGATGATGAGGTTACTGCTTCGTTAATGTTAGCTGGATTACCAGAAGAATTTTTGCCAATGGTATTGGCCGTAGAAAATTCAAAGGATAAGTTAACGGTAGATGCAGTGAAGAGTATTCTGTTACAAGATACAAAATTCGACAGCAAAAGTGGTGGTGCACTATTAGCGAAGTCCAAAAAGAAACAGAATAAAAAGTTTAAATGTCACTCGTGTGGAGAAGTTGGTCATTTTGCAAAAGATTGCAAAAACAAGGACAAAAAGAAAGCAGAAAATAATACGAATAGTGAAAATCTATTGTTGATATCACTTATCGCGAATGAAACAGCTCAAAACAATTGGTATATCGACTCAGGAGCCACGTCGCATATGACAATTAATCGATCATTTTTGCACAACCTTACAACCGCATACGCGAATAAAAACGTAGTTATAGCAAACAACGAAAAAATGAAAATAGATTGTTCCGGTGATGTAAAAATTAAATTTTTGCATAATAAAGGCGAATCTATTGGTATTCTAAAAGACGTTGAATGTGTACCGACTCTATGCACAAATTTAATTTCCGTGAGCAAGATGGCACAGAAAGGTAATAAAATTGTTTTCGAGCAAGATCAGTGCCTGATTTACAACAATAACAAAGACCTCATTGCAACAGCCGTACTTAAAGATAGACTTTACCAATTGAAGTGTGAAATTTTGAATACGCAAAATGATGTTGCCATGATCACAAGTATTGAAAAGAGCCTATGGCAAAGGGCCATATTTGTGAGGCAAATCTCGATAAAGTTCTCCAGTCAACACATGCAATTAAGTTCAAAGGAAAAATTAACGAAAAATGTGAAACTTGCATCGAAGGAAAGCAAACACGTTTATCATTCCCGGATAGTAATACTCGTGCCGAAGATGTTTTGGAGCTGGTGCATTCTGATGTGTGCGGGCCACTCAGACATGCATCAATGTCAGGCGCAAGATATTTATTAACTTTCATCGACGACTACAGCCGAAAAGTGTTTTCAGTTCCTTTAAAAAACAAATCGCAAGTATTCGATGAATTTGTGAAATTTAAATCACATGTTGAAAATCAATGCTCGAAAAAAATTAAAATATTGAGAACAGACAATGGCACCGAATATTGCAACAACAAATTTATTAAATTGTTGAGTGCAAATGGTATAGTACATCTAACAAGCGCACCATATAGCCCGGAGCAGAATGGTGTCGCTGAACGTATAAACAGGACGTTAATGGAACGTGTACGGTGTATGCTTATAGACTCCAAGCTAAGCAAAAAATTTTGGGCAGAAACGGCGTCAACGGCGACTTATTTAATAAACAGAGTACCCTGTAGAAATAATACGTTAACACCTGAAGAGCTTTGGTCCAAAATCAAGCCCGATTTATCATTTTTACGCGTATTTGGCTGCAAAGCAAAAGTCCATGTACCCAAAGAGAAGCGCGGAAAACTCGATCGAAAATCAAATGACTGCATTTTGCTGGGGTATAGCAATACATCAAAGGCATATCGTTTGTACGATAAAACGACTCTTAAAGTTATAATTAGTCGTGATGTAACTTTCATTGAAAATTCGGATGATCATAAACAACATGCAAAAGATAAACCGTGTTCAAGCTCGACTATTTTGCTGGATAATGAAATAATCGATTCAGGGCGGGAATATAACGGTGGAATCGATAACAACAACGAAGCACCAGAAGGAGAATTAGACGACGAAAATACTACTCAAAGCAACGACGACGAAATTACAGAATCGACTGTAAACGTTTCTGAGTACATTCCAGATGAAAGTATTGACGTTGAAAATTTAGGAGTACGTCATTCAGAGCGTATCGCAAGAATACAAAATAGGCCGATGTACAACTTTTTAATTGAACAACGTATTTCATTGGATCCAATTTCGGTTGAAGCAGCTCTATCAAGTGAAAATGCAAAGTATTGGTATAATGCTATGCATGAAGAGTATACATCATTATTAATTAACCATACGTGGGATTTGGTCGATTTACCCGTCGACAAATTACCTATTAAATGCAAATGGGTATTTAAGACTAAATACAACGAATCTCGCGAAGTCATGAAGTTCAAGGCGTGCTTGGTGGCTAAGGGATATTCGCAAAAGGAAGGCATCGATTACGAGGAAACATTTGCCCCAGTTGCCCGTTATACATCTATTCGATATTTGTTAGCACAAGCAGCAAAGCATGACCTAAACATTCGACAACTGGATATTGTAACCGCTTTTCTTAATGGTGAACTAAAAGAAGATGTGTACATGCATCAACCTACAGGATTTGCAGATGGGACTCAACGAGTTTGCAAGCTACGTAAGTCACTCTACGGCTTGAAGCAAGCAAGCAGGAATTGGAATGAAAATTTTAACTCAGTGTTAACCAATTTCGGTCTCAAACGCTGCGAAACTGATCAGTGTGTATATCACCTAGTGAATGATAAAATTACTTTCATCATTGCCGTTTATGTTGATGATGTTCTAGTGTTTTCCAACAACCACGATCTAGAACAAAAATTCATATCAGAACTTTCGCAACATTTCCAAGTAAAGGACCTGGGTGATGCATCTTCGATTTTGGGAGTCAAAATAACTCGCTGTAAATCAAAAGGAACAATCACGATTGATCAAACGAGCTATTTGGGTGAAGTTCTACATCGATTTGGGATGCATGAATCGCATCCAGTGGACACTCCAATGGATGCTAAGCAGAAAATAATACGAATAGTCAAAATCTATTGTTGATATCACTTATCGCGAATGAAACAGCTCAAAACAATTGGTATATCGACTCAGGAGCCACGTCGCATATGACAATTAAACGATCATTTTTGCACAACCTTATAACCGCATACGCGAGTAAAAACGTAGCTAAGCAGAAAATCTCATCAAAGATGTCAGAAAATTGTGTTTCAGACGCAGGAACCGTTTCAAAAGCAAAGTATCAGTCTGCCATTGGATCACTGTTATATGCAGCCCAGTTTACACGTCCAGACATTTGTTTCGCTGTAAACATCTTGAGTCGTTACTGCAACAATCCATCAAATGGACACTGGGGAGCAGTCAAAAGAATAATGAGGTACTTAAAAGGTTCGTTAAATAAGAAGATTGTTTATTCCAGGGATGGAAGCAAATTAGAAGGTTACTGTGACGCCGATTGGGCATCTGATTTAGATGAACGAAAATCCACGACTGGCTACTTCTTTATTTGCCAAGGAGGTGCTATTTCTTGGTCATCTAAGCGTCAAGCAACACTGGCTCTTTCATCCACTGAAGCAGAATTCATGGCAATGGTTGCAGCGATTCAAGACTGTATCTGGCTTAAACGTTTTGAACATGAAATCTATAGTGTTAAATCATCGTGCAAGTTGCATTGCGATAATAAAAGCGCAATTCACATTGCGACAAATAATTCTTTTTCGCCAAGGACAAAGCATGTTGTGGTTAAATCCCGATTTATCCAACAAAGGGTCAGCAGCGGCGAGGTACAGCTTTGTTATGTTCCAACTGATCAAAATATCGCGGACATGCTTACCAAAGGCGTTGCCAATATTAAATTTAAATTACTAGTGGAAAGATTTGGAGTAGTTTAATTTTCAAATTGTTTGATTTGAGTTCTCACAAAACATGTTTGAATATTATGAATTGTTACTTAAACAAGTTTTTGAAATTTAATATCATATTTCTATCTATTTAAAAAAAAAATGTAGGAAGGAAATAAATTAATTGTTATACATCGTTCAGGGAGAGTGTTGAAATGTAAACGAAGTCTAACTGTTGAAATGTAAATGCAGACTAATATGCCACCCACACGTAGATCGAAATTGCTCAATTTCAGAACAAAATTGAAATTGTCTCAATTTCAAATGTCAAATTTGTTCTGAAATTTTTTGAAATTGCTCAATTTCGATCTACGTGTGGCAGGCATATAACATTGTAATAAAGTATACTACAAACCCTGCATCTGTCTAAACTGTCAAATAGCTTATGAATAAAAGAAATCTCACTTAATTCGAAGTGCTTGGCATTTTTTTGTTAACTGATCGGTTTTAGTTTTTTCTTTTTGTAGGGCCTTAGACATTTCATGAAATTTTTTACGGTAATATGTTTCGTTAACTTCCCGCTTGAGACAGTTTTTGCAAAAAGGCGAAAGAGTTTCGTCATTTTTTCCCGCATCTTGGCAAACCGACATTTGCTTAAAACTTTCATGAAAACTTGTTTTTGAACAATCCAAATTCTCTGTAACTGCTGGGCTGCAGCGGTGCAGGGAAGAATTTTCAGGCAATGATAAAGAGGGAACAGCCCCAGAGAGCAGAAACTTTTTTCCAAAATATTTCGCTTCAAAATGTCTATCGCAAAAATACAACTTCTTGTCAAAGCCTTCCTCGATATTTAAAATTTCCATCCATTTACTCTTATAGAATTCATTTTTGGGAAGCTTAGAGCCTTACTGGAGATAAATCGGAGCTATTTCTATAGCTTCTGAGACAACTTTTGACAGCGCAAAATTCACTGCCTTTTCTAATGTCTTTTTTAAGTATTTGTCATCATCAAAATAAAAATATTAGTTTACTAAAAGGATATCAATATTTTCGAAGCACCTCAAATATAAATTTAAGAAAAAGCAACCAACCAACGATGTGACAGCAGAAGTGTCAAAACACGACTGCAGCTCTTTTATTGAAGAGGCTCGGTTTTATACTTTTCGGTAAAATTTTAATTTCCAAGAAGGAAAAGTTTAATTTATTTTCTAACTTACGCTTCTTTATAAAAAAAAACCTCACATCTCAAAGCTGAAACAGCATATATGAAATGCGTACATATTTTCAACTTCCAAAATAAATTATATATATAATATAATATAAGACAATAGCTAAACATTTTAAATGCTTAAACAAATGTTACGAATTTTTTCAGAAATAAAAATTAAAATAGCCAGAAACTTTAAATGCTCCTTAAGTCATGCCGATTAAGTTTTAAATATGACTTACAGATTTCGCAACGAAAATCTGCAGTTCCCAGAATCGAAATTTCTTAACATTTTCGTTACAAAAATCTTTAGTTCCGCAAAAATTTCGAATTCTCTTATTAACTTATAAATTAAAAAAAATTCATTTTGCTTTGATTTCGAAGAAATGGACGCTAAAAAAGTAAAGTAAAAGAGCTTAACAGATATTTCAATACAAAAACTCTTATTAAAAAGGTATTAATGCTCCGTTACTTTACTTTTGATATATGTATCCTTTCATATATCTTTTCCAATAAAAAAGAAAATAAATAGGTCTTTTCGGAGTTTTCCTCAATCTGATTTTATTAATATCGGGTTACTGTATAAAGAAATATGTGTGTAAATAATAATTGAAAATGATGACTTAAAAAAAATGATATGAAATATCAATAAAAGAATAAATTATTTTAATAATGCTCATACGAGTACCAAAATTACTGAAGTCAATCACTACCCACAATGTGTCGTCATTTTGTTGTTGTTTTGTAAATGAACAACACCCTACAAAACAATTTCGGCATATAGATAGTTAAAGTCCCTGATGCGCACATTTTCGCTCCATGCATCGACAAAAAAATTTGAATAGAAACTTTTCTTACAATCGGCAAGCAAAACAGTACATACATACGCACATGCGCAACTTCTTCAAAAAAAAAGAAGAAAAACACACGAAAAATCTCGACAGATTGACGATACACACACACGTAGTACGTTCCCTGTAGTAAACGAGCGGTCAGTTTGCAAAATAGGACCCACCTTAGGTGAGACTGTTAGCAACTAAACCATAAAAACTATGGAGCACGTCTAACCTAAGGTCGACCTCTATAGGTCTCACCGCTGACTGTTCCATAAGAGATCGAGGGGCGGTGAGTTCATTTTTTTGTGTACTCTTGCTGTGCGCTTGTTGTTGTTTGCTTTAAGTTCGCATTCTGATCGGCGTACCGTCAAGAGTTGATTAGCGTAAAGGGTAAGACTCTCGCTCAGCAACCACGCAGGTCGAGGTTCGATCCCTGGCTCGGTTGGACATTTTTTTTTCTTCTCTATTGCCTAGAGTTTTTTTTTTATGTTCATATTTTAATTATTTTTTTTTATTAGTTAATTTTGAAAAATACAAAATTTTTTCTTTAATATGTAAGTATTTTTTCATAATTAAATTTTTATTTAAGTATTAATTTTTCAATTGAAAAATTGTTGCTATGAAAAATTCAATTTTATTTCACAATAACTTGAGCAACCAAAAACTCAAGTCAGCATTTTGATCAACATATTAAATTTCCTTGTTTAGCGTAATGGTTAAGACGCAGACTTACCAACCCAGAGACCAGCGGTTCGAGGTTCGTTCGAGACGAGAAAATTAAAAAAACATAACTAATGTTTGAACAAAAAAAAGATTAAAAACATAAAAACAAAAAATAAATAAAGTAAAAACAAGAAGAAAAAAAACAAATATTAAAATTTTTTTTTCCATAAATAAACAAAATCGTCAATTGACCTCCAACTCACCCAAAACGTCTACCATGGGTGAGTCTTACATGCACTATTCTTTTTAATGTGGCCCCATTAAAGAGGTGAGTTGAATGCATGTAAGGTAAATTTGTGGGGACTAGTTGAGTTTTTGAGGTGACCATAGGTATTGTTATTTCAATTACTCAGAGTTTATGTGTTGGCATAGGAAATTTTTAAGCATAAGTATTTAGTTAAAATTTAAGTAAAACTCTTATATAAATATTTTATCGTACTATTTTATTAAAATTTTACACAATATTTTCCGTACGAAACATTAAAGTCATATTACTCATAATTTTTTATTATTGGTTTGTTAGGTAATGTTTGAGAATTCAACTCATGATGAATGATTGTTGAAAGATTATAAAAGAATAATATTTTAATAAAAAATAAAAAATACAAAATATTGGACACACAAGAACAGTAATTAAAAATAAATTCCATATAACAAATCGTCATTTAGCCTTGATTCCCAGCAAAGCTCCTATGTTTAAAACATGAACTTTTTTACATGCATGTTAAAACAAGATCATAAAATTACTAATCTTAAGAAGTATACTAGTATCGATACTTTTGTTCCATGTAGTGGGCGTATTTAATTAGACGTTTAGAACAGGGGTCGGCACGCTAGGAACAATTTTTGCGACAGCCACTCACACGTATTGCTTACGCCCTTGTCCAAGTATTACAGTATGGGAAAGCCTGTCAAAATGCTATATGGCTCCAAATGGTGTGGTGAAGTTGGGTAAAAAACATCTGCGACCCCCGCAATTCAGTATTCAATATTGCATTTAAATTGAACGACTTCGTCAGCGATGCACAAATACTCTAAGCGCAAAGCTTTTATCGATACTGAACCGAGTACTCAAAAGAGTTCTTAAAACATATTAAAACCAAATAAAAAGCAAGTTAATTCGACATAAAAGAAATTGATATATTTTTAAAATTCATGTTTCAAAATGAGAAAAGTAAGGGTGTTATAGTACAGCCAACCAGACCATAGTATACCCTACACAGATAAACAGCTATATATTTTTTAATCGGAGGCTAAAACAAAGCTCAAATTCGTCATTTCACAAAAATGTGCCGAAAGCTTGTGACTTTACACAATTCAGATGATTTTTTAGGCAGACTCTAACGCTGGAGTTACCCCTAAAAATCGGCCGATTAAATCAATTTTTTTTGAGGATGTCAACGATTAAAAAATAAATATTTATGCCGTCTTTGTTTCAAGCGCCATCTGAATTTTGGGTGTAAAATTCAATTTTCGAATAACGCCTTTTGGCGCGGCCTCTTTTCTATATTTGGAATCAACATTTTATGCCCTTAACTAGGTCCAACTAAATAATTCCACTAAGTATATAAAAAAAATGTTGGTTTCGGAGCAGCATTTATGAAATTTATAACAAACCCTAGAACGAAGGGATACCTTTGAAAATCAGACAGACAGAAAGTCTCATTTTTAAAAGCTAAACGTTCAACTTGTAGTCGGTTACTATTTTCACCATCGATTTGCACTATTGACTCGTTCCATTTGGCACCATCTGTTCTCCATGGATGCCATACTCACGTCTAAATGAAACCAGACCAAACACTCGGAAATCAGTTTTTTGTAGTACGTAAATTTTTCTAATACTAAGAAGAAAAAATACATGTTAAAAGAAATTTTACAGTTTAAAATGGTATAATCATTCTTAAAAAAACTCTATAATATCTGATTTTCTCTGTTTATAAATGAAAAAGAAATCCCTTAAAAAAACTAGCTCCTTGTACTTGCCCAATTTCTAGAGACGACAACAATGCCCAAAGAGGCATCGTGGTGGATTGCCTGTTACGCCGTGTGGTTGTTATAGCCTTTGGTGAATTGCCTATTAGCTTTGTTGAATTGCCTATTAGCTCGTTTCTCATACTGTAATACTTGCTCTTGTCTCAGTTTGACGCATATAGCACTATAGGTCTAACTGTCGACGTCGAAAAGCCTCTGCCGCTAATAAGAAATTCACCATTAGGCAGGTATAGGAAATTCAACTCTTTCGAGAAATTCACCAAAAACCTACCAACAAAAACCTTAGGCAGGAATAGGAAATTCAACTCTTTCGAGAAATTCACGAGAAAGCTACCAACAACAATACGGGACGAAACAAAATGGCACTATGATGCCACTTGCAAGAAAATTATTAAAGAAACCTGGCGTCGGCTCGGTGTTTTATATAGCTTTAAAAGTTCATATTTGCAGCTTTAATAAATGTATTACGATGTGTTGTTGCTTAATGTGCACGAATGTTTTCATTTTGTAATAAATTGAAATATATTTTTAACTACGGCTACGAATTTCATTGTGCATACAATGTAGTATTTTTACTGAAACAGTGTGATTAAAAAGTTGTTAGGGCAGGGTAGGACTAAAAAACAACTTCTATTGTTCCCTTATATTGAGTTTCCTTAATTATTTTTGTGTTTCTGAAGCTTTTAATAGCATATTATGAGTTTGGTAGATATTTTATATGTGATGTTTTCGAAAATTTCCCAAAATTAATAAAAAAAAAAGTGGCAACGCATTTCACCACAGCAGAGCTAAATAATTCGCTGCCATAGCATGCTTCTCTTTTCCTCGTGCTATATGCCTATGTTAAAGCAGCGTAGCTCTAACACATTGCAGGGATTAGGAAGAAGAAGAGTTAGACCTATATGGTTTGACGGGAGCAGCCGAGCATGCCACATCGAGAGCGAGTATGCGGAAATTTATAGCTTTTTCCGTCAGTTTCAACTCTTTTATGCTACTTCTAGCTTTTATTTTTAGCTAGTTTCAGCATTTTTTTGTTTATTTTCGGCTATTTTTAGTAGCCGCTCTGCTCTCACTCACACAATAACATACCCATTTTGCCGACCCCTGGTTTAGAAGCAAGACGGGGATGAAACAATTCTCGCTCATTAATGAGCGCAAACTGCGAGACCTAAAACAAAAATGAGAGAGCAAGAATAAAATTGAGAGCTTGGGAGTTATTGATGACCACGGTTGCCACTTTGGTCCATTTGGACCAAAAACGGTCCCTTTTTTACCATTTGGTCCGTTGGTCCCTTTATTTTACATTTGGTCCTTTTTCATATATGTTCCTCCATATGTATAACTAAAAATATTGCAGTATATAGCATGTCCTACATGGTTTGAAGTGGTTCATCATGCTAGAGAATAAGCTTTGTAGGTATACATAAAGCGAAATATTAAATTCGTTGACATCACTGTTGATTGTAACTAATTATATCGATTGTCACCAGCCTACGTACAAGATGGCAATAAACTTTTTGGCAATCGATTGATATTTTTTTCACATCTCTATCTGATAGAATATATAGAATAAGGGCAAAATTCTTAGAATTTTGGCGTCCAAATTTTTTCAAGAAACGGATTACAACTAGTCTAGTTTTGGTCTAGTTCCAAACGGGTCCAAAAAGGACAATTTTTCTTAAAATTTAAGTTCTAAAACTCTTAGAATTTTTCACTTATTCAATATATAAATTTTTATCCAAATCGGACGCCATGAATTTTTCGAATTTTTTTGGTTTTTGGTCCATAACTCTCTCAACTTCCTCTATCGGAAGCAATATTGGTATTCCAATGAAAGAAAGAAACCGTTGGCCCTTTTTTTGTAATTTTGGTCCTTTTTCTCATGAATTTTGGTCCCGAAAAATATTTTTGAGTGGCAACCGTGTTGATGACTGCTTTTTGGTTGCCAAACGCTTCTATGAAATTATTCCTCTATATATTGTATGCTTAGGGATTTAAGCCTCCGGTGAGAATAAAAAACTTTTGACAAGCGGTCGTGGCAAAGGGGCGGTTTTCAGAAAAGGTTTGAACAAAAATTGGAATATGGGCCTCCTCATGGCCTTAAAACTCTCTAGAATATTCTTTCTCAATGGTCCTGTTTTTGGAGCGTGTTTTAAAAATTATTTAAACATGTGTGTCTGTTTCGGATATTTAATTGTCAGGCTCGCCTGACTATAACACCCTTATTTGTTATTTTTCGCTTTTGATAGCCGCTTGGTAGTATTCAAACCCCTTAACTCTCGATTCCTGGTCATATACTCATCTATAGACACCTTGTTTGCCGAATCGAAATTCAGGGATTGTTGCTTTTTATGAGTCTATAGTCAAATCCTAAAATATAAATTTTTTCAATTCCATTGAACTCATATTTGAATCTTATATTGAGAAAAATACCACAGCCTGAACAGTCATATAATACGACTCGTTTCTAAAACATAGTAATATGGTTTCCAGACTATTGAGTTTAACTGATTTTAGTACCTAAAGCAGCTCTAAGCAGTGAGTTTAAACTGAGTTAAGGCTTTTTAAACTCAGAAATAAACTCATGATTTTAGTCATTTGATGCTGCAACCCTTACGTTTTAGTAATTTTTCTCACAACAATGTAATCAGCTGTTTGCTGTTTGTTTTGCAAAATATTCGAAAGTGAAATGGAAGAAAATCAGGCATGCTCTAGAATCCGAATCGATTTCGAATCGAAATTCAATTTGAAATCGAATGAATCAGTTTCTGGTGCTCTAGAAATCGAATATTTTTATGCGGTTTCAAAATGAAATGAAAATGAACAAAATGAACTTGAACAGATGTTTGCAGTATTGCCAACTCTTCAAAATCGCGCTAAATACAAAATTTTTACGCTAGGGAACTGTAAAACACGCTAGATAAACTGTAAAACGCGCTAGATCTAGCTAGATCTATTGGGAAACGCGCTAAGATGGCATCTCTGACTGTTCGTTTACAATTAATAAAGCTAGTACACAAAGGCAGCGGAATTCATTGGCGGAATTGAGGCTGAATAAATTTTATTTCCGCGAAGGAATGTCAGATTGACAGATACCATAGGGCGGTAAATTTGAATACAAATACATGAGCTGTTTGAAGCGTAATAATTTTAATATTCGAACTCAGTATAACCGTTCACCATAATTTTCCGATGGATTCAGCTGCTAATGTCAAAATTCCTTCGCAATTAATTCAACTCGGCCAATAAATGGCGAAGAAATTCGCTTCAGCGCCATCTGTTGACAATTAAAACAAAAAAAACGCTACGTCAAATTCCTCCGCTCTTTTTTCACTCTTGTGTACTAGCCGACGGAATTGTCCCATACATTTTTATATGGAATGTCAAATTCCGCTGCCTTTGTGTACTAGCTTTTAGGTAGGAGCACTGCTGGAAAAATTTTGACAAATGTAATCGCAATTTTGGAAAAGTGTATCTGTCCAGCATGGATAACATTAGAAATGTCGGACCCCGAACGGAGTGCGTCTAAGCGCCACTTTATTGAAGAACCTGTTTGGCTCCGTTCGTGAAGTCCATTGAATTAGATCTCAATAGCCGAAGTTCCTCATACAGTTCGAAAGGATGTTTGTCTGCATTTTCGCCTTGTCGAAGTATTGCACCTAAATTATTACAATGCTTGAGAAGATCTTCCTTGGATAAACTTTTCAAATATTTGATATCATAAATAATTCCAAATCTCTCATAGTGCTCGTCAAGCGCTTTGAATCGGCATTCGGTATCGACTGCAATAGTATCTACCATTGTGTTAAAAATAGTTAACCCTGCACGGTGTGCTTGAAAAATTTTAAATGGAATTTTGGAAGACGTAAAAATTTTTTGAAGCACACTATAGTTTTCTTTATTTTGATGAATTCTGGTAAGTTTTAAAAAAATCTGTGGAGCCGTTTTTTTTTTTTTTGAGATTTTCAAAATTTTGTATGAAAAATTTTAAATTATGCCAGATTTCACCATTAGATTTTCAAAATAATACCAATGAAAGATAATTTCTTTGAATAATAAAAAGCAAATGTATTAACGGAATTACTATAAGTATATAGCGCTCACCTCCCCTTGCATACCTCCCCCTCTTAGCAAGATATTGCTTGCAGCCCCTCACTGTGCATCATAACTGACTGCAATCATGCGTGAAATCTAAAATTTTTGTATAATTTATATTCATATATGCCTATACATATATGTATATATACATATATATTATATTGTTAGTATATATTTATATGGCAAGTCCGCGTTTACACGTAGGAAGCAATGTTTCGAGAACATTTGAAGTTATCTTTTGTTGTTTCGTTAAACACTTCTTTGGTTATATCGAAAAAAAACCACAACCTTTTGCCGACATAGCCAACAGAAGATCCTCTTTTTTCCTGTAGATCACCACTACCTATTTCTTAAGTCTAAACGCGTCACTGAGTAATTGAGTTGGCCTTCATTTGCAGTATTACGAATGATATGTAGATATTACAGTAATCTGTGGCATGTAGCGAGCTTTGACGGGCTTGAATGGGAAAATAGAACATTGCTCGATACACCTAACGAACATACTTCCATTCTAGATTAACTTAATTAAGATATATTTTAGTTAGATACTTGTCAAAATTAAATATACGACGCGTTTACTTATTCTTTTCATTTAGTAGTGAAACGATCATTTGAATGACTTTGCTTCCATTGCAAAGGATTCCAACACAACTACTGCAAATGAAGGCCAACTCAATTACTCAGTGCGCGTTTAGACTTAAGAAATAGGTAGTGGTGATCTACAGGAAAAAGAGAGGATCTTCTGTTGGCTATGTCGGCAAAAGGTTGTGGTTTTTTTTCGATATAACCAAAGAAGTGTTTAACGAAACAACAAAAGATAACTTCAAATGTTCTCGAAACATTGCTTCCTACGTGTAAACGCGGACTTGCCATATAAATATATACTAACAATATAATATATATGTATATATACATATATGTATAGGCATATATGAATATAAATTATATAAAAATTTTAGATTTCACGCATGATTGCAGTCAGTTATGATGCACAGTGAGGGGCTGGAAGCAATATCTTACTAAGAGGGGGAGGTATGCAAGGGGAGGTGAGCGCTATATACTTATAGTAATTCCGTTAATACATTTGCTTTTTATTATTCAAAGAAATTATCTTTCATTGGTATTATTTTGAAAATCTAATGGTGAAATCTGGCATAATTTAAAATTTTTCATACAAAATTTTGAAAATCTCAAAAAAAAAAAAAAACGGCTCCACAGATTTTTTTAAAACTTACCAGAATTCATCAAAATAAAGAAAACTATAGTGTGCATCAAAAAATTTTTACGTCTTCCAAAATTCCATTTAAAATTTTTCAAGCACACCGTGCCTGTACTGCATTTCAGCAGATTGAATTTGTTCATCAATATGTTCATAACCGAACATTCGTTTTTTTTTTTGCTATTCTTTTTTCTTTAAATTGAGATTTAATTTCGTAAATACTTTTCTCAACAAACAATCGAGCCTCTGCAACACTTGGTTCAAATCCTGTATGGCGAAATTCTTTAATCCAATCACGAAATGAACGTAAGGTATCAATAGAAACTTTCAAGTTAGCGTGAACTGATTGCCATACTTGACTAATATTGTTCACGCGTAGTAAAATTTCGTACCACACAGGTATTGCAACAATAAACTCAAAAGTCAAAACTTCGTTCAACACTGCATCACAGTCGCTGAGGGTTTCGGGATCGTCATTTTTTTCTTTCAGGTCGCACAGGCATTCGATGACATCATCAAATTGCATAAATATTGCTTTTACCGCTCTTATTCTACTTTCCCATCGTGTTTCACACAGAGGTTTCAAAGTCAATTTTAATTTAGTTTTTACAAGATCCCAACGCTTATTTGATTTTGAAAAGAGGACGTAAATTTTATTGATGAAGCCGAAAAATGTTTTAGCTGTTGTAAAGGGTTTTTCAATAAGAGCGCTACAAAAGTTTTTTTAAATAAAACAAAAACGCAGGGCCGGATTATGGGGGGGGCCAGGGGGGCCAGTGGCACCGGGCCTCCACCAGCAGTTATAAAATTAATTTTTATACCCGACACACTCTGTGTCGAGGGTATATTGCGTTTGTTGGGTTGTGTGTAACACCCAGAACCAGTCGAGATAGACCATACAAAATGTATATAGAAATGATCAGCGTCACCAGGAGATTCGATTTAGACATGTCCGTCCGTCTGTCCGTCTGTCCGTCTGTCCGTCTGTTGTATACAGTTATCTTATCGAAGGAGTTGAGCTATCTTGACAAAATTTGGTATGCGTGCTCACGGGGACATGAGTAAGAACAAGTTCGAGAATGGACCCGATCGGACCATTTTTAGGGGTACCTCTAGTACTAGGGTCTGTTACGAAAATCACAAAAACTGCTCTAAACTCGAAGTTTTTCAACATATTTTGATGAAATTTGATATTTGAACATGTTTCAAGGCAAGTAATACGATTTCCAAAAATTTTAAAAGTGGGCGTGGCAGAAAGGCGTTTTTCGAAAATTGTCCCCTACACCCGAACTTCAAATGGGACTTGAACGAAAGTTAGCACTTATGCTTCTTTTGTAGCCATAAACATTCTCCCAAAAAATTTCCTAGATCGGTCCATTATTAAGGGTACCTCCAGTACTAGGGTCTGTCACAAAAATCTCAAAACTGCCTCAAAATCGGACTTTTTCCAAATATTTCAATGAAACTTAGGATTTGAGGGTATATCTAAGCCTCCGATTAGAATTCCAAAAAATTGGAAAAGTGGGCGTGGCAGAGGGGCAGTTTTCATAAAGAAATATAACAAAAGTCGGTGTATTGGGCCCCCATACGGCCTTAAACACCTCTTGATATTAAAAATTATTTGAACACGTTTGTCTGTGTCGGGTATTCTATTGTCAGGCTCGCCTGACTATAACACCCTTACTTGTTTTTATTTATTATAGTTTTCAAGATATTCAGTAACTACTCTCTTAAAATTTTCACTTGTTTATACGGTTTTTCAGTGGACTTAAGAATCGAAAAACCCTTTTATCAATCACAAAACGTACTTTTGCTAACAATCAATCTGTCGTTTAGTGAAAATATGCTACATAGTAAATTTTATTTTATAATATTCGATCTACTCAGACTCGCACTTGACCGCTTTTTCCTGGAGCAGCGGATTTGTGTTGCGGAGTAAGTGATTTTATGACGATTTATTTTAACCCTTTCGCCCTTACTGAGACAATACGTCGAAGCAATTTTCAACTCTTCATAACTTCTTTATTACTTCCAATATTTATATATTTGAAAAATTCCAATAAGGCCATAAGTATTCTATGTGGTGAAATTGCCATATGTATGTGGTGGAAACAAGTATAACGAAATAAGTCTGAAGGATCATTATAACAAGTAAGGGTGTTATAGTCAGGCGAGCCTGACAATAGAATACCCGACACAGACAAACGTGTTCAAATAATTTTTAATATCAAGAGGTGTTTAAGGCCGTATGGGGGCCCAATACACCGACTTTTGTTATATTTCTTTATGAAAACTGCCCCTCTGCCACGCCCACTTTTCCAATTTATTGGAATTCTAATCGGAGGCCTTAATATTCGCTCAAATCCTAAGTTTCATTGAAATATTTGGAAAAAGTCCGATTTTGAGGCAGTTTTGAGATTTTTGTGATAGACCCTAGTACTGGAGGTACCCTTAATAATGGACCGATCTAGGAAATTTTTTGGGAGAATGTTTATGGCTACAAAATAAGCATAAGTGCCAACTTTCGTTCAAGTCCCATTTGAAGTTCGGGTGTAGGGGACAATTTTCGAAAACCGCCCTTCTGCCACGCCCACTTTTAAAATTTTTGAAAATCGTATTACTTGCCTTGAAACATGTTCAAATATCAAATTTCATCAAAATATGTTGAAAAACTTCGAGTTTAGAGCAGTTTTTGTGATTTTCGTAACAGACCCTAGTACTAGAGGTACCCCTAAAAATGGTCCGATCGGGTCCATTCTCGAACTTGTTCTTACTCATGTCCCCGTGAGCACGCATACCAAATTTTGTCAAGATAGCTCAACTCCTTCGATAAGATAACTGTATACAAACAGACGGACAGACGGACAGACGGACAGACGGACGGACATGTCTAAATCGAATCTCCTGGTGACGCTGATCATTTCTATATACATTTTGTATGGTCTATCTCGACTGGTTCTGGGTGTTACACACAACCCAACAAACGCAATATACCCTCGACACAGAGTGTGTCGGGTATAAAAAGCAGTGATGCCTGATCAGCAGATTTTCGGCTAGATCTAGCAGATTTTGAAGTTGGACAGCGGAGAAAAATGCATTCTTGCGGTTAGCAAAAAATCGAGCGGAATTTTTTCCGTACATTTTTAACCGAATTTGAATTACATGTTCTGTGGTCGTGCGCAAAAAGATCAAAACAAATTTATGTTCCATTTGTCCTCACCGAGCAGAGAAAAAAGAATTCCCCTGATCTGGGAATAATGGTCCACTACTTGTGAACATATACCTACCAGAAGTTGTTTTCAACTGTTGGTGAGGTTTTCCGAAATTCTGTGCGAGCAAGTGAAATTCAAATATCATGTCTCTGACAAACAACTTGTATTTTTTGTCTATTAGTAACCTTTCTTATCATACGAATTTCTGAGACAGAAACATTTTTTTAAGAAAACTACACTTCTTATTCGAGAATAAAACTGCTATTTTTTTGCACTAACCGCAAAAAAACTGTTGCCAATTTTTCAGCGAAATATTCCGCTGAATGTATCCAAAAAAGGTCGAAATTCCATAAAATTTAATTTTAAAATTTCTTAAACAGTAATTTGGTCGCATAATATCCCAGTCGGATTTTATCGCATGCGTGACAAAATCATCGATGCAGAAGTATTGAAGAATTCATTTGTAAAGAGACCGATTGGTGCTGTTTCGAATGATTTTCTAGTGAAAATTTCATGGAAGCAAGAGCTCGTTACATGAGATCCTTCTTCAAACGACATTTTCATTTGAAAAATAGTTGATTACTCCTTTTTTCAATGTAGATCTTATGCAATTTTCATGAAAACAGTGTTTTGCATATTTTCAAAATGTCTGCTATGATTTACACATTTTTTGAGCAAGTTAAATTCACTTATGCTTTTCATTGAAGTGCATTTAAAACTAAACAATTGTGATAGAATCAGTCACGTTTTATGTAATGAGCTACCTCTATATTATAACATATTCAATGAAGTGTTTTCAACCGAAATGGAAATACAAAATTTAAAAATTTAAAATTAAAAAATATTTCTGTTTCTTTCCCTACGAGATCCCAGTAGCGTTTACTTTTTTCAAATGAAATTTTCATTTGTATTAGGATCATAAACTCTATTTTCAAATGAAATAATCATGCACGTTGAATCCATTTCAGCCAGCTAGCATGTGCTCTTTTCTCAAATGAAGTTTTCATGCGAATTAGGGTCATAAACTCCTTTCACACATGAATTTTGAAGTACTGAAAATAGCGGCCATCTCCTAACAAATTTCATTAGAAATAAGGGTTAGTAATGCGAGTAGTCGCAGCATGATTTTTCACCACTTCGGAAGTACTGCAGAAGTAGTGAAATTTCCGGCTGGGATATTATACACATGTATTTTATAAATCCGGGGAGATTCCGTTAAATTGGCAACCACGTCGCAGAATCTAGAGGAAAGTGAAGAACTCCCTAGCAGAATTTAATATAACCGATCTGGCAACTTTTATAAGAAGTTATCGAATTTTTTGCACGTTCTAATAAGTAGGGAAGGGTATCGAGCATTAGAATGTCGATATCGTATATCGCCCGGATTGTTTATAAAGTCGAAATGATATGTCAAATTTTCGACTTTAATATGTCGATATATCGAGATATCGCGGATATATATATATATATATATATATGAAGCACCAAATAAACATTCAATCCGCCTGATCAATCACCCGAGTATCGAAAGCGACATATAAAAAAAAATTATCGTTTGAAACTCTCATTGAAGAATTCGCTAGGATAAAATCGAGAAAAGTTTATATGGGTTGAAAAGACGCTGAATAAAAAAAAATATTTTATGAAAACTGTTAAATAAACAAAATGTGAACGTTGAAAAATATTTGCATTCTTATAATTGATAACCTTTCTACAAACACATTTTCTGCTATTGTGTGAAATTTCATCCTATATCTTTCAATTAACAGAGGGGCCACCACCATTCTCTGGCCCCCGGGCCCCCGACAACCTTAATCCGGCTCTGCAAAAACGGTTTTGGATATCAATGAAATTCTTTATTCCTGTGAAAGTACATTTGATGCCATTATGTATGGAACTCGATTTCTTTTGCATGGCCACCACGGGCACGCTTGCAGAAGTCCAGGCGCTGAACCCAATTTTCGATGGTTTTCAAGCATAAATCGGCCGATACTGCTGCAATTTCACGTTCGATATTCGTACGAAGTTCGTCAATCGTCGCTGGCTTGTTGGCATAAACCATAGATTTGACGTAGCCCCACAGGAAATAGTCTAACGGCGTCAAATCGCACGACCGAGGCGGCCAATTGACTGGGCCATTTCGTGAGATAACACGTTCACCAAACTTGGTTTTCAATAAATCGATTGTGACATGCGCTGTGTGGCTTATGGCGCCGTCCTGTTGAAACCACATACTGTCCAAGTCCATATCATCCAATTCGGGCCAAAAATATTCGGTTATCATTGAGCGATAGCGATTCCCATTAATAGTAACGTGCCGGTCTTGATCATCACGGAAGAAGTACGGCCCAATGACACCATCAGCATGTAAACCGCACCAAACAGTGATTTTTTCGGGATGTAATGGTGCTTCGTGAATCACGTGTGGATTGTTGCCTGACCAATAACGCATATTTTGCTAATTGACGAAGCCATTCAGCCAGAAATGAGCCTCACCGCTGAAGATGATTTTTCGATGAAAATCCGGATCATTTTCAAGTTGTTGCTCAGCCCAATTCACGAACATACGACGCTTCTGGTGGTCAAACGGCTTCAGTTCTTGCGTCAATTTGATCTTGTAAGGATGTAGGCCAAGATCTTTTCGCAAAATTCGCCACAACGACGCACAGTGGGATCGCTTCATACATTTTATGGAAAAAAGTAGAAGGAGTAGTCCTATTATATTATAATAAAAATTGGCACACTTGATTTTCTAAATGTAGTTAAGAAATGAACCAAAAATGGTCAAAATTGGTCTACCCCTAGCGGTACCTCTCATAGACCCATATCTACTGCTTTGTATGGCAGGTACCTCTAAAAGTCAACCGATTGCAACAAAAGTCGGTCAGAATGTTGCCTATGTAATAATATGGACGTGCACCAAAAATTATTGAAATTGGTCAGACCCTAGGGGTACCTCTCATAGACTCATATTTACAACTTTGTATGGCAGGTACCCCTTAAAGCCAACTGATTTTAATAAAAATCAGTCAAAATGTTGCTTATGTAAAAGTATGGCCGTGTACCAAAAATTATTGAAATTGGTCAGACCCTAGGGGTACCACCCTTGAATATATGTAAATTTTATACATCATTTTACGCTTTCTTTTAAGAATTAACAAAATTAGTTCAAAATAATGACAGATTTTATTATTCAATAGAGAATATGCATGATTTTTTTTTATTTGTTTATACGTTTCTACTAGTTAGTACATTACCAAATATACAAATAATACGTCTAAAATATAAACCATTAAGAAAAAAATCAAATATTAAAATTTTGGCCGATTTAAACGCTTCCATTTTGCCGCCCTTGTTCGTGACGTCAGAATTACACTAATTCGATATCGACAGGAGTTATAGAGATATATCGATAGTCATAGTTTTCGATAGTCCGTAAATTATTTTAAGTACCACATAAACATTCAGTCTGACTGATCATTCATCCTTAAATTCGTACTTTTATTCGCTTTTAGAGTTACATCCGCGTTTCCACCTAATAAAAACAGCACAAACGATCTATCGAGTACGAAAAACAAGAAAATGCTCAGTTTTTCTCTAAACTCCCGCACTTTGCTAGCCCAAAAAGTGGGAATTGACGTCAATAATTGACTAGTGTAAAACCCGTCTATCGAAAAGTGTCGATTGTTCACCACCTCTAGTCAAAGTGTTTAGTTCGGAATAAAATAAAGGAAGTGAGTACAATGGAAACGCACAAAAAATCATATTATAAATATTGTGTCGTTCCTATGTGTCGAAATAACACCAACACTGCACCTGACAAAGTTTATTTCCTTATGCCGATAGGCGAACAAATAAGGAAACAGTGGTGCAAGGCGATGAGAAGAGAGAATGTATCGTGTTTGAGCTGTTTGTTCTGTTGTGAAGACCATTTCAATGTAAGTAAGGCTGAGAACACACCAGATCAAACGAAACGAAATGAAACGAAACAAAACGAAAAAACGATGCGAAACCAGAAGTCATGTTTCGTTGCCGATAACTGGACCATTCTGCACAAAAGATCTCTTAGGTCGAGGTGCATCTTAGCCTACTTAATAATAATAATAACTGGTCCATTCGTTTCGTTTCGAACACACCAAGCGAAACAAGAAAACAAAAACGTTTTGCTTTTGACTTTTGGTTTCGCTTGGTGTGTTCTGAAAACAAACCCGTTTTCTTGACTAACGAAACGAAAACGTTTTGTTTCGTTTCGTTTGATATGGTGTGTTCTCACCCTAAAACTCTACAAAAACATTACATAGTTTACGAAAAGTTGTAAAAATATTATAAATTCGATACCTTTCTGTTATTTCTGGATTTCAGATTGAAGAGGACACAGAAAATTATATTAAATACAAATTAATGGCATTAGAACATGGACAAAAAGTGAAATTGCGATTCAAAAAAGGAGTATTGCCACATATATTCCAGTGTCAAGAAAAAGAGAAGTCGTACTCACCACCGCAGAAAAAGGTGGCTATGAAGAGAAAAAGAAAAGCTCTAGTTGAAGCTGCCTTAGCTGAAGTCGAAGAAGAAGGAATACCTACAGTTTATTTAGATGAAGCAGATCCTAGTGCAACCTCAGTACCATACCCAATGGATGTAGATCTGAATATGTCTAATATTGAAATAGATGAAGGGTCTGCTTCTGTCTCCATATCAAGTTTACATTGCAAAGATATATTGCAACTACTCGGTGGGTGCACTCCATGCACCCTTGCAATCCACGCACATCCATAAACTCAGCTTTCCTAGCTGATCGTCTACTCGGTGGGTGCACTCCATGCACCCTTGCAATCCACGCACAGCCTAGCTGCTTTAATCTTCATTTCCGCACCGCCAATATTACACGTGTTTCTTCACACATCAGCAAAGCCCAGTTTTCGGTATCCGAGGCCCGCAATGAACTTATTACTAAGTCATAATCTTTTCAATTAAGAAAATGCTTTGTGATTTGTAATATTGTCCAATTAGGTGTAAGATTTAAAAACTTATTGCTATACTCCTATATTAGAGGAGTGATCCAATAAATAATAAAACGTTAAAAAAAAAAAAAAAAAAAAAAAAATATTGCAACTTGACAAGGCTGTGCAAGTTAATTATAAAGCTCACTATAGAAGCATAGGTGTTAATGTAGCTGCAAAGAGTAACTGCGTAGCTTTGTCTCCCTTTCGTACACCATCTAAAAATGTAGCAACATCACCCTTAAAATCACCTCGAGCTTCTTTTGAAAATAGAAAATTATTTTTTAACGACCTCGCTGACACTCTCTCTCTCAAAAGTACTCATTCAGCACAGTCATCGATAATATCAATCGATTATGATTCATAATTTATGAACCAGAGCATAGCTCAGCTGATTCAAGTTGTTATAATGAAAATCAGTCAGGCAGTGACTTACAATTTAAGAGCCACATGCGTAGTAGCACATTGGTTGCGATGGAAATGGAACCAAAAATGCTATTAGGTTTACCAAAAAAAACTTATTATTTAATAAAAATATTAAGTGAAAATATTCCTCTTCCCATTATAGATATTTTAATTACACTAAGAAAAATTAAATTAAATGAATCTTTTAGTTTGTTGGCGTTAAACTTTGGATACTCTCAGAGCTCAGTCAGCAGAATATTTTCGAAAAGTTTAATGCCCATTTCAAAGAAAATGAAAGAGCTAATTTTTTGGCCTACCCCATTTCAAATATTTGAAAAACTACCAATTTCATTTAGAGCCAGGTATGATAATGTTGTCTCTATTATTGACTGTCTAGAAATTGAAATAGAAAAGCCAGCAAATGCTGTGCATCAGTCGCTGACCTGGTCACAGTATAAAAAGTGTAATACTTTAAAATATTTGATTTCTTGTACTCCGGATGGTCTTGTCAATTACATATCTGAGGGATACAGCGGCAGGGCGACAGACCTAATGATTGTCGAAGACTGTGACTTTCTGGACTATTTACCACCTAATAAAGCAGTTATGGCAGATCGGGGTTTTAAAGATCTAACACGCCTTCTAGAAAATAAAAAATGTACCCTAGTCAGGCCACCTTCAGTTTCCCAATCTACTCCTAGTAGCAAAACGGAGGTTAAACATTCAAAGCAAATAGCTGCTTTGAGGATTCATGTAGAGCGAGTTATAGGCAGACTAAGAGAATTCAATATGTTACTGCCACATGCCTGCATTGATCATCACTTAATCCCTATAGTGGATGAAGCAATAATAATTGCTTGTGGAATAATAAATTTGCAAGATTCTCTAATAAAAAAATAATTTGTTGTATAACGGGATACAATAAATTACTTTTAATATCTACAATGGGAAGTGGGATATTTTCACTCAGTAGTTTAATTTATATAGAAGTTATAAATATAAAAGAAGAGATATGAAGAACCTGTTAATAAAATTCATTGATAACACTGTGCTCGAGTCTCTAACTTTTTTTTCAACAACGGGCAGTCCTACATTACTCATACGCAGAACGGTAAAAAGGGCCTTTTGCGTACGTTAGTACGCGATATCTCAAAAGTGGCCTCTAATTTCGAAAAACGACTATCGCCATTGGAATCAGGACTGCCCGTTGTTGAGATTTCCGATTAACACAGTGTAATGTTTTTATTTTTTATTTTAAAAAAACAATAAAAAAATTTTTTACTTGTATAACAATGGGAAAATAGCATTTACCCAAAATCGTGAGCATTTCTTTATTATTCCTTCACAGAACTTCTTTTCATAGTTCATTTCTATAATATTTACATTTGCAGTTATTTCGAAATCACTTGCTGCAACACAGAAGAGGGCTTTAGTCTTGCTGAAAAAATGCATTTGAAGCTGCACTTGCGTCTTATATTTCAAGGACACTCGGTTGTCTTTAATGTAACGACACATTGCTTGGTCTGTTATAGGGCATTTCACTTCTATCACATATTTTTCGGTTATGCCGTCAGGTGAAGCACCCATAAAAGGATATTTAGGGTTTAATTTCAAACCACACTTTTTAATTTTTATTTTTTTTAGTAGTTCAACCCTTTTCAATATTTGGTTTTCCAGAAGTCTTCCCCTCTTCATTGCTTCTGTGTCTGTTAATTTTCTAGCCCCCATTATTAATTCAGACAAAGTACCTTCCATTGTGCTACAGTGAGGTGCTTCATGAGCTTTTGAAGCAGTTATACGAGAATACCGAAGTTCATACCACAGAGAACAGTTCCCTTGATTGATAGTTGCAATTTCGGCTTGCTCACACGAGCTCATGTCCATGTTCTTTTCACAAAAATCGATGAAATCTTGAGGATTTGATGGCTTCTTCGGCATCCTACTCCTTAAATAATGGATAGACAATTTTTCCACAGAAGTCGGTTCTTTAAAATATTTCATTATTGGATTGTCCATGTCGTTCACATCATGTCTATAATTTTTCAATACAGATAGAAAGCTTGCACTTTGTGGCTTTTTTTGCTCAATATTTCTATTCTGTTTCGACGATGAAGCAATCTCTTTAGCTTTAATATATTTTAAGCTTGCGCCAACAGTAGACAACTTTGCTTTCTTCCAATAGCATTCCACACTTGTGGATGGGGGATCTTCACTCCGTCTGTGCAGCCATGACAAGAAAGCAATAGCATGCTTACAGCCACCTGTAAAAAATAATCATGATTTCATACTGGTATTCATGTTACTTAATCAGATTCAAATCGCTGTTTTATAGGAAATACTTACCTAAATGTGCTGTGCAATCTTCACATTGCACAGAAAGAATATGCCCCTCAGTCTCTTTGCAAGTTGCTGTTACATTGTAACACTTACAACGCACATTATGTTCTGGCGTTATTCTGGCTTTTACAATACATAAGTCTCCGTCCCGTTTGACTTGCACATAGCCGATAGCTGAATCCCCATATGATTCTCGTCCAGATCTGCCACAAAAATAATAAAATTTTCTGCATATTTTAAGTCATACGTACCTTGCAGCTTTAACTCCTCTGAGCTCAGCAGAAGTATAATCAGGATTAGCAGCGAAGTACGTGGCCATCATAAAAACGTCGATTTTCGGAAGATTATCCGATTGTGCTTTTAAAAAACCGCTTTCAGTCATTTTCAATATTTTTTTTTAAGATTTGTTATTCCTAATTGAATTGTTTTTTGACATATCCAGACTATCGATTGCGATATTTAACTATCGATTATCCCTAGTTTCATGTAAAATTGACGTCACGCTTTGCTTCCAAAAAAAATGTTGCGTTTTAGAAATTTGCCCGGGAATTTGAAAACAGCCGCTTTTTGATGGTTAAATTTCACTATTAAATTAAAGTAAATTTTAAAAATAGTTGTATAGCGTGTTTTCAGTGGCAATAAAGATTACAAAAAAGAATATTTTGTCCATATTGAAGTCACGTGCATATTCTCTATTATCATTTGTTTAACTATATCATCAAGTTCTAAATGATGCTTGCGAGGTTGACGTCTGATGCTACTAATATAAGGATCAGATGATGTTAGCAGACGATGGAAGACATCAGTTCGTGGAGGTTCTACTGCATTTCCTTGAGAACATCATGTTATACTTCCTATAGTCTTTATTACGCGCCTCTTCTGCTTCCTCGGAAAGCATCCCAATTAGAAGTACTGCAGCGTCAATAATGTCTTTTCCATGCAACAATATTTTATGTACAGTTACAGGCATGAAGTACCACTTATATTTTGAAACGAAAAGTTGAGCCGTATCCCAAGCATAATTTTTGTACTTGTTGGTATAAATTTTTTGACCACAGGTTATTATTTGAAGAATGATCCGGAAACGATCTATGAGTTCTTCGTCGACACCTGTTATGTCAGCAACGAGTGCAGGGTTCGAAAAGAAACGCCTTGAAGTATTGCCATCGTTGGAGGACCCAGTTCCTTGTTGTACAGCATCTACCCGTAAATTCATTCTTTCTTTGAAAGCTTTCTGGATTCGGTTTTTATTTTCTTGCTTTGCAATTTTATTTTTGGCATCAATTGCAGACCACTTTTCAAAAGTAATGTTATAGGCCACATGTAATATACATTCCATGAATTTGATTCGAGCGTGCAAGGATGAAATCCCAAGTTTGCAGGCTTCACTATCAATAGCTCTGGTAGAAATTTTTTCCAAATTGTTCATCTCTGAAGGTTTTGCTTGGCATATATAACATACGGCCGACGAAGCAGTGTTTGTAACTGTTTGCGCCGTTTTTCCATCCAGCAATGTAAAAACTAGTCTGTGTTCAACACTAAATTGCATACCGCATATTGTAACATTTGTGTTTTTCAATGAAGCAATATCGGTGTTGATTCTACCAATTACTTCTGTAACTTTTTCTTTTGTCTCCTTTGCAAACTGAAATGAAATCGGACGACAGTATCTGGTTGATGATGGCGTATTATTTCGCCAATATTCTTCTTCAGTGGTTGACTTTAGGCTTAAGGGCACCATCGATAACAGTAACAAGTTTTTATCGCTAACATCAGTAGGCAAGCTTTGATTATACTCAACATGACCGGAAGATCCATCGCAACCCCACTTAGAGGTAAGTGTGCAATGAAAATTTTTAAGTGACTTCACATTGTCTTCCGCCAAACTCTCAAATATCGGTTTTGTAGTGTGATCCAGCAATTTTTGTAGACCACCAGAAGCTTCCGTATCTGATATTTTGAGTTCATCTGGATAACAGTCGTTCTTCGCTTCCAATACTGTTTTATAAGGTGGTAAAATATCATACCCTTCTTCTTGCAGCACATATTTTATTGTTTCGTACTGATACTTTGTTAACTCTGCATCCATCATTAGAGCAAGCGCGGTTGACGAAGCAATGTAAGATTGCGACTTATTTTTTGGTCCTGTTACCATACTTGCCATCTCTAACTGTTCCTGACTGTATTGGGAGGCTAAGTCTGCGGCTTTATACTTTTTGGCTCGATCCCCGCAATCATCGAACTCTTTTGCTGGCCTTCCCATTTTCTTTGAACAACTCGGTATGTCATCACTGAGTGACACTTCAAACACAGCTACAACAAAATTTAATATTTTACAACTTCAATGAAATCATTTGATTTCATACTTACAGTTCAGCCACTTGTCATATTTATCAATAAAATAAGACATTTTTCTGTTTGTTGCTTGCCAACGTTTATTAAAGTGACTAACAAATCGCTTTGATATACCTCTTTTCACCATTTCAACTTCTTCTTCCGAAATTTCCAAATTTTTTGTTTTAATAAATTCCGTTAATAAATTAACGTTTTGACAGCAATTAATAAATTCCTTGCTCAGCTCCCCAAAGGTTACAGAAAACAATACCATTTCAATTTATTATATTTTTATAAAATTCTGTTTAAACTATTTGATCTCAATTGCACTTTCAATTCAAATGGATTGTTTTATGAAATCATATGGTTTTGTTTTGATTTACTATTAGTTAATTGTTGTTATTTTTTAAGAATTGTAAATAAAGCTCAATCCTAAAAGTATGCAACAAAATTTTTTTTTGCTTTAAAGCGTTGCAATTTTCATGCAGTTTCTTCAGAAAATTTATAAGTTTGTTCAACAGGTGCAAAAATTTGCAGAGTTTTATTGTTGAAATTAAAAGAACATACCCTTACCTTGAATTTTTTTGTAGTAAGACGATGTAGCTCGATGTAGCTACATTTTTTTTCTCTAACGAAAATTGCAATTACATCATTTATTAGAGCTATTTTGTATCGCACATATCTATTAAACGAGTTACGTTAACCAGTTTGCTTACCTTTTCTATTTAAAACAAAATGCTATATTTAAATAATAATATCATTCAAACTTTTTGAACAAACATTTCTTCCACATACACGTTACTTAATTACATGCAAGTTTTCATTACTTTTTTGCCGTGGAATTCTGAACTGACTTCTCAGTCCTTTTTATAAGGCTAAATATAGTATTTTAGGGAAACCAATTATATATTTTACTTAGTCAAACTATCCTCTATCGAACTGCATCATTAGATTAGATTGAAAACGAATAGTCGAAAAATAGACTTTTTTCCATGGAAATCCCACTGTGCGACGTCACAGAGATGCCCAACGCTTGAGAACGACGTGTGAGAGACTGATGCGCTAGCGGCAGCAATATTCTCGACACTACGGGAATTTTTTTTCTCACTGGCACGGGAACATTTAGTACTGAGCCTGTGGATTCAAATTTTTCCACTAGATGCTCAATTGTTGATCTGGCAGGACGACTATGACGACCATAAATTGTACGTAGCGCTCTTAAAGTTTTGACCACTGACTCCGAATTTCGGTAGTAAATTTTAATAATTTCGACTCGTTGGATCGTTTATCTTTCCATGATGAAATGGCAAACCTTACTGAAGAGAAATGTCAAGAGAGCGGGAAAAAATATGGCGTTGTTTGCTGGCCCTTTCGCTCTACTTTTGTAGCGTCCCTATTGAAAAACGCTTTAGAAGAATTAGCTGCATATATCAAAAGCAAATTCCAACAATGACATCCACACGGCGTGAAGAATGCTCGTGGATTAATATTGAGTATTCTTGTTCTAACACCTTTATTGATGCCGATCATAGTAGCGCCATTGTCATATCCCTGTCCTCGGCAGTTCCGGATATCTAAACCATGTTTTTTTAGCTCCTTTAAAATTGTATTTGTTTAATATTCACCTGTTGTTTCTGCGACGTTAATAAACCCAACAAAATGTTCCTCTATCGCTCCAGTTGAGGGATTACAAAATCTAAATACTATTGACATTTGTTCTTCACGACTCACATCCCTGGTACAATCGACCAAGAAGGAGCTATAATTGTGCTTTTTTTATCCTTTCTAGAATTTCCTTAATGACAGACTTCGAAATTAAAGCTATTAATTCATTTTGGATGTCGTGGCTCAGATAATGTTGAGAAATTTTGTTTTCATTAATACGGGTACGTGTTCTTTAAGTGTAAGATCATATTTTGATGATAATTTCATTAGGTCTATGAAATTTGCACTGTTTTCGATATTGCTCGGGTTAAGGGATTCACGATGAGCTCTGAATGTAAGATTGTGTGAAGCTAAAAACTTTACCACATCGATCAATCTTTCAAACAAGGAATACCAATACTTCTGTGACTCCAAAATCAGTCTTTGATTTTCATGATCTATTGTTTTTCCGCATTTGATTCTTTTAGAGAATTCCATCCATTTAATCATACACTCCATGTGTCCTGTATTGATTTCATGTCTTTTCAATATCCTACCCAAATCTTTCCAATCACAGCATCCCGCTTTTACAATATTTGACTGCAAATGTGAAAAAATTCTACATGGAAAGCAATAGACTTCATCTTGTGATAAAGAGTAAATTAGCCAACTACGATGTTGCATTTCGCCGTTACTCAATTTTCGAGTAAAATAAAATGCACTAAAATGTCTGGATTTTGCATCTTTCGGGTACAATTTATCAGACATGTCAAGGTTTTGTTGGGGACCTTTTTGAATTAATTCATAACGCTGCAAATTTGTTATTGGAAATATCCACTTCGCCGGAAATTGTTGTATCAATGGCTTTTCTATTAGAATAGTTTCGTCTTGATTTTCTGAACGATGAGTGTTTTCATTTGTCAACCCTTTATTCGGCTCAGATTCATGAAACACAGCAATTTCATTCATACCTGATTCTAAATGAGAAAAAATAAGAGCTTCATTTGGCTCTGCAGCTCTTTCTGTTTCACAAATCGAAGATGTTTCGCTTGGAAATTCTGCAATGGCCTCTGGAACAGTTACTGAAGAAGGTTTCCCAAGAAAATTCATTATACTCATGGTTTTATTTGAAATAACAGTCGCAGTCTTCCTTTTTCTTTTTGATGCGCCGGATTCCCATTTCCTCCCAATATCTCTGTCTCTTGTAGGTCCGCCATGCATGCTTAAAAATATTTGCATAAGTATGAAAAAGTATATTTATTACGAAATAATTACTTCAAATTGACACCAATAAAACCAGTAACGTTTTAAAGACAAATAAATAGTCCTGGTCGGCAGAAATAATTCTACGAAATTCGTAGTACGAATTTGAAATAACGATGGGGAAGATCCAACTCAAGTAAATACAAATCAGTAAGTACTCGATACTTTTGCCTCTGTACCAAGCACTTTTACCATCGTCAACGGCGCTGCCGTGTTGTCTAATTGGCTAGTTTTAAAATGCAAAACTACAACCAAAAAAGTCTGTGCTTCAGCCCATATGCCGAAGTAGTGAATTTTTCAGAAGGAAGTACTCCTATTACTTACCCGTAATTCTAATAAAATTTTTTAAGACAAGGCCGCTGGTTTCAGTAGTGAAAAATTGATTTGTAGTGGGTGCTGTTCGGAAGTACATTACAAATTATTATCAGTGCACCCAAAGTCACAAGCAATGTATTAAGAAACTAAGTGAATGCTAATACGAATTCAAATACTATTTGGAAAAATATTAGACTATAGAATTAAATTTTTTTGTTGGTTTTTTTCTTATTTGTTTTGTTTTTTTTTTTAAATGCATTCATGTATTTTGGGGCTATTGGCCCAAAAAACAAACTTTTGTAATTTTTTCATAATAAACTTTATTTAACTGAAGTAATTCAACCAATTTTAGCAGAAGACTTTAAATTTAACTGAATCAGTTTGAAAATATACAAAAGCACTGAAAATTTGAAGGAATTCAACGGATGAAATCTCGAAAAAACTGCTTTGTTCTCATATCAATTTCATCAAATGTGCATTATAAAAAGGAGTAATCAATTTTTTCACCATCAATGGCTCTTTAATATATGAGGTAAATTGCGTCTGGGAATGATACACTGCCTCTCAAATGGCTACATTTCTATGAGGTGTCAAAGCGAGGATATTTTAGCGCTAGTAATAGCAAATATACATACAGTGGTGGCTGAAAAAATAGAAACACACCTACCGGTATACTTTAAACCGCCCTAACTTTTTATATCAATAAAGTTTTTAACTAGTATGACGCTCTATTTCGGTACTTTGTTAACAATGATTTTTTTGCCAATAATAATTAGCTCATTCACGTGGAGCCTGCTTTTGTTGATGAAATGTCATTTTAGACTGGCAAAAAAAATAGAAACGCGTTGAGTTAATTCGTTTAAAAAGCAAAAAATCAAATAAAAAAAGGTTTTTAATTTGTGTTTATATAGTTTTATACATAATAAATGGGAAAGTAAAGTGTTTGTTATTTTTATATTGAAAATTAGAACAAAAAATAGAGACTATGGGTCGCGTAGCACATTGCAACAGGTCGGAGGGAGAAGTCATGATAAAACTGAAAAAGGATGAGAAAACAAAAAGGGAAATAGCAAATATATTGCAATGTTTCGCTAAAAAAGTATTTAATGCCCTTCACTACGTAGACAAATGCGAAACCAGAGGACGGAAGAGAAAGACTTCAAGCCGCTTTGAAAAAATTCTGATGCGTTACTCGAAACAATATCCATTCAAAACGTCTAACGAGGTGAAAAAAGAGTTGTATCCTCCAATTGCAAGCCGAACAATCAGATCTCGGCTTCAAAAAGGTGGATTAGTTGGAAGAAGCGCTAGAAAGGTACCGTTACTAAGCAAGAGAAACATAGAGCAACGGATTAAATTTGCTAAAAAGCATCTGCTACGTCGAAATTGGAAAAATGTGCTTTGGTCAGATGAAACCAAGATCAATTTGTTTGGATCGGACGGAAAAAATTATATCAGACGTCCTATAGGGAAAGAATTTGATCCAAGATATACAATAAAAACAATTAAGCACGGCGGCGGTTCCATTATCCTCTGGGGTTGCTTCTCTGCGTATGGTGTTGGTCCAATCTTTTGGATAAAAGGAAAAATGTGCGCCTTAGATTATTTGGAAATTCTTAGGACGACAAAGCTGCCATATGCAGAGGAGGAAATGCCTTTGAAGTGGGAGTTTATGCTGGATAATGATCCCAAACATTCCTCGAAAATCGTCAAAGTGTGGTTTCGCGACTTAAACTCCATTGAATACCTTTGGGGTGTCTTAAAACTGTCGCTGGGGGCTCACAAGTCCAAAAATCCAACTGAATTGTGGCAAAAAAAAACAGGAAGCTTGGTATAGCATTCCAAGGTCAGCCTGTGAGAAACTTGTGGCCTCCATGTCAAAAAGGTGTGAGTCAGTCCTCAAAATGAAGGGAGGTACTCTAAAGTACTAAAATTATAAAAAAAAAATTGCGTGAAAGAAGAATTTCATTCAATTTTGTTCTTTGTTTCTATATTTTCGGCCAGGGATAATTTGGCAATTTTAATTTTTTTCCATTATTTTCATTTCCTTTTTGACCAACTTACTAAGTTGTTGTTACATATCAATTAAAAAAAGCAGAAAAGCATAAAACCGGACAACTTGCGTTTATTTGATCTCAAAAATAATCGAAAATGAGCTATAAACTTCATAAAGCATATTGTTTCTATTTTTTCGGCCACTGATAAGTCCCCGGTCTGACACATAGATGGCGTCGCTAGTATTAAATGCATATTATTTTTATATAGTGGCAACCTTCAAATGATTCGTGTCAAAATTTGACGTCTGTAAGTCAATTAGTTTGTGAGATAGAGCAACTTTTGTGAAGCAACTTTTGTTATTGTGAAAAAAATGGAAAAAAAGGAATTTCGTGTTTTGATAAAATACTGTTTTCTGAAGGGAAAAAATACAGTGGAAGCAAAAACTTGGCTTGATAATGAGTTTCCGGACTCTGCCCCAGGAAAATCAACAATAATTGATTGGTATGCAAAATTCAAGCGTGGTGAAATGAGCACGGAGGACGGTGAACGCAGTGGACGCCCGAAAGAGGTGGTTACCGACGAAAACATCAAAAAAATTCACAAAATGATTTTGAATGACCGTAAAATGAAGTTGATCGAGATAGCAGAGGCCTTAAAGATATCAAAGGAACGTGTTGGTCATATCATTCATCAATATTTGGATATGAAAAAGCTCTGTGCAAAATGGGTGCCGCGCGAGCTCACATTTGACCAAAAACAACAACGTGTTGATGATTCTGAGCGGTGTTTGCAGCTGTTAACTCGCAATACACCCGAGTTTTTGCGTCGATATGTGACAATGGATGAAACATGGCTCTATCACTACACTCCTGAGTCCAATCGACAGTCGGCTGAGTGGACAGCGATCGGTGAACCGTCTCCGAAGCGTGGAAAGACTCAAAAGTCCGCTGGCAAAGTAATGGCCTCTGTTTTTTGGGATGGGCATGGAATAATTTTTATCGATTATCTTGAGAAGGGAAAAACCATCAACAGTGACTATTATATGTCGTTATTGGAGCGTTTGTAGTTCGAAATCGCGGCAAAACGGCCCCATATGAAGAAGAAAAAAGTGTTGTTCCACCAAGACAACGCACCGTGCCACAAGTCATTGAGAACGATGGCAAAAATTCATGAATTAGGCTTCGAATTGCTTCCCCACCCACCGTATTCTCCAGATCTGGCCCCCAGCGACTTTTTCTTGTTCTCAGACCTCAAAAGGATGCTCGCAGGGAAAAAATTTGGCTGCAATGAAGAGGTGATCGCCGAAACTGAGGCCTATTTTGAGGCAAAACCGAAGGAGTAATACCAAAATGGTATCAAAAAATTGGAAGGTCGTTATAATCGTTGTATCACTCTTGAAGGGAACTATGTTGAATAATAAAAACGAATTTTGACAAAAAAATGTGTTTTTCTTTGTTAGACCGGGGACTTATCAGCCAACCTGTTATACCTAAACACAAATTAAAAAGTTTCATTGTATCCCCGATTGCATGTTTAAATATTCATGGAAATTATATTTGTGTAGAACTAATGACAGTGCTGCCACTTTAGCCATTATGTATCTATACCTAGCAACATTTACGCAACTGTTAGCTGCGAAAACATTTTGTTCCTAGCTAGACTTCCATTTTGACTATTTTTGGTTGGCTACAGATGTCTCTTTTCATGATTTGACGAGGGCGTTTTTCGGCCATTATCTATATTATTGGCGGTTTTTGGTAAATTTTTAGCTATAATTCCCATACTTGTATTTTGAAAAAAAAAAACGGTTTAACAGTCCATGAGTTCCAGCTGGCGATGTCTTACAAACTTTTTTCTGATCGTCTTGGGCGCGAGGCCCCCAAAGCGCGAGGCCGTCGCCGACGCCTTCCGCCGCCACTGACAGACTTCTTCCCACGACTCACTAATATGGAGTGTAAGCAAGGCGCACGACTACTTTTGCCAGTGCTACGAAACTGGTGAGCGTAGAAGTTGGCTTTTAGGAGATGCTGGCTGTGCTCTTCAGCCTTTTTTGCTTACGCCATACAGGGATCCGCAGCCTGGAACACAGGAGCACAAATTTAACCTGAAACACGCATCTGCACGCAATGTTGTTGAACGAACAACTGGCGTGTTGAAAAGCCGCTTTAGGTGTCTAGCTCGACTTCTTCAATACCAGCCCGAAAAAGTTTCCAAAATGGTTAATGTATGCTGTGCGCTACATAATATTTGCAGATACTACAAAGTAATGGATGTCAAAAACGTTGACATTCGTGAAGAAGGTGGTGAGAAATTAACTGAAATATCAGCTAGTATGGAAGCGAATACCATTAGGGATGACATAGCCAACAGCTTGCGTTAATAGTACTTAATAAATATATTAAAAGAATTCCTCAGAAAAAGAAATAAATTCGTAAAACATTCAACCTTTATTAGTTTACTATTTAAAAAGGCTTGGAAAAAAGTAAAAGTAATAAATCACATTCTGGGATCTTAAATTACAAAAAATCAGTCTGCATTAGCTTTCATATAATTAAACTTCTCTGCTTTCAACTCCAACTCTTTTCTTTTCAGGTACAGCTCTTCCTTTTGAAGCTCTTTCATCTTTTAATTGTTTCGTCTATTGTCCTCCACGAAATTTTTAAAAATTTCGCCAAGTTTTTTTTTACATTGTGGCTTACATCCTTAATATGTCCTTTTATGTCCTTCATTGTGCGTAGATTTTCTTTATTTTCATCGTTCCGTTTTTTTAAATGTTCGTCCACATTTTTGATGGCCTGGGTCTGCTCCACCACATATTTCTTTATGGATTCTTCTCGCTGTCTTAATGGTTCCCGCCGTCGTTTTGACGTAGTAGCAGTAGTAGTCGCAGTGGTAGCAGCAGCAGTAGCGGCAGTAGTAGCATAATCAGTAGCAGAGGTGGTACCAATATAAGATGCGCCCACCTCTTCGGAATACACAGACTGTTCGTTCGAGCATGGTTGACCAACCTCAACCGTGTTATCAATACCAAGGACCACTTTAAAAATGCCACATAATTGGCCAATTGTTTCTTCGGCTGCGGTAAGGACATATTTGTTGAAAGGTCCACCTCCAGTCGCCCTTCCCACCGAATTGTTGTGCGCAATCTTTTTACGCACAATTCCTTTCCAGTCGATCCTAACCTTTAATGGAATTACCATGAATGAAAAATTACCATGCTAAAGAATAAGAAACAATTCCAATTTACCTGTTTCCATCCCTGGACGTCTTCGCTGGGCGGACCATGGCTGTTTAGCTCTTCTGCCAATTCCGTCCATAAGTGCTCCGTGGCTACCTTGTCCCCCTTGACAAAGCCAGTTGCGATTTCCTTGTGGCGCTCCATGAAGCCTAGCAATATTTTGTCCTGCACAGTGTTCTTGTGCTTACCCCTTCAAAAGTAAATATCGCGTTTACAAGCTTTTAATTAACTTATTTCAATCAAAATAGTCAATTGTACACGCAGAGAAAAAATATCACATGCCCAATTATATTTTGCAGGCATTACATATATGTAACATAATGGGGTATAATGCAATTATATTTTCATAATTACGTCCAATTATATTTTTCATTGCCTCCAATTATATATGTAATTGTATCAAATGATAAAAAAAATTATTTCAATTACATATATAATTCCGTCCAATTAAATATATAATCGGCTGCAATGATATATGTAATTGTATCGAATTATATACATACAAACAAATGCAATTACATATACATAATTGCGTCTAATTGAATTTGTGATCCCCTGCAGTTTAAAATATATTCTATATAACAATATAGAAAGGGGCATTCTCCACGATTGGGCCGAATATATTTCACCACGTCATATTCGTGGTCCACCTGCCCCTTGGAGTGCCTAAGGATTTTGAAAATTCAAACACGTTATATACGATCGAAATTATAAACCATTTGAGAAATATAAGAACAAACTGTAAAATAATTACAATCATATATATAATTGCATCAATGCTTTAAATTGTAAAAGTAATCAGATGTAATTACATATGTATTCAGAACGCAATTACATATATCATAAATTTAAATGCAATTATATAAGTAATTGAGTAATTGAGTATTTTTCATTTTCTAATTAAATTGTAATTGGCTTCAATTAATAATGCAATCGGGGCAAGGCTCCAATCACATATGTAATTGGTTCCAATTATATTTCGGGAACTTATTTCTCTCCGTGTATTTACACGTTTTCTTGACCACTTTCAATTTCGCAACCACTTTGACATGTGTTTTTAAACACATGTTTTTATGTGGATTCGATTTCTGGAGCATGCCTGAATGTAAGTAGATAAATTTATTTGAGATTTTTAAGTAATTTTAATTTTTTCAAACTTTCTCAATTTGGTAGCACTAAACCAGGGGTCGGCAAAATGGGTATGTAATTGTGTGAGTGAGAGCAGAGCGGCTACTAAAAATAGCCGAAAATAAACAAAAAAAAATCCTGAAACTAGCTAAAAATAAAAGCTAGAAGTAGCATAAAAGAGCTAAAACTGACGGAAAAAGCTATAAATTTCCGCATACCCGCTCTCGATGTTGCATGCTCGGCTGATCCCGTCAAACTGAGACAAGAGCGTAAACAATATGTTACGTGTGAGTAGCTGTCGCAAAAATTGTTCCTAGCGTGCCGACCCCTGCACTAAACCCAAAAACAGAGGGCGTTAAAACGCAAAAGGTGGACTATGGCCGACGACGAAGCCCTCGTGGAAATTTGGAGAGATCATGAGGCCGAGTTTAGAAAAAATAAGCGAAACTCTCACGTTTATTCCGAAATGGCTTCTAATATGGATAATGTATAATATTTACTGCACATGAAATTTTTACGAAAATTAGAAATTTGCGGCAAAAATATAGGTGAGAATAGACTTATCGTTAATTAGTAGCAGTGTTGGAAAAGTAGGTGTAATTACCTTTTTCGGCCCTTTTTCACTTCAAAGGTACATTAGGTACAATTTTTCCATTTTAGGTACAATTTCAAGATGAAGAAGTTTTGTTAGTGAATGAAATGGTGAAAGGTTTTCTGTGGTTATCTGCGACTACTCCTGATTCTATTGCAATATTCTCATGAAATTTACACAGAAGCGGCATTGGCCGTGATAAGAATATATGTCACGGGTTGGTCATCGAAATTGGAATAGATTACTCCATCGTATCAGTACCTCCCGTTTTGCAAGAAAATGTCATCGTTCGGGAGTGAATAACAACTTCTCTCGATGACATTGCCATTAGAATTGGTATGAATAACATCTCCTTTAAATGACCATGTCATCAGATTTGAGAAGTACTCAAATTTTCCCCCTGATGTCTTCTGTGAAACCAATAATGAATTTACCATTTATAAGAAAAATTCTGGCTGGGTATATAATTTGGGCCAAAATTCTTTTTAATGCTTTCACTTCTGTCCCTGTCAATGAAAATCAGTTTTTCTGAAGGAGCAAACCATATTAATAAAAAAATAATTTTAACAAAAAATTTATGAATAACGAAATAAAATACTCTAGTCGAATTGAAAAAAATCAATGATTAACAAAACTAAATTTTTTTCCTTCGCAAATTACGGTAACATTGTTGTCTTATCTTGTCTTGTCTTGCCAAACAAGACAACAATGTTACTGTAATTTGCGAGTAAGCAAGATGGAAGTTTGGTAATGTTCGATTTTTTCCAATTGGACTAGAGTATTTTATTTCGTTATTCATAAATTCTTAGGTAAAATTTATTTGTTATTTATTTGATTGTCTCTTTTACGAACACTGATTTTCGTTGACAGAGACAGAAAATTAGGCATTAAAAAGAATTTTGGCCCATTTGTCATTTTTGAAAAAAAAAGCTGGCTGGGTATATTAGGTACACTTTACTATATTTAGGTACAATTTATGGACCATTTAAAGTACACACTGAAATTTCCATTTTCGAACACTGATAAGTAGTGTTATTATTCCTTTTGATCTTTTTCTATAGAATGGAAAATGGACTTTAGGAGGCATGAATCATGCATCCCATGCTTGGCATGCATGCCGATTCTCAACGCCTGCGCATTTCTTTTTATAAAGGCTTCTCATAGGAAATCATGCATATAGAACAAATTTTCAACGATAAATGATGAAAAAATGCCCAAAAATGCTCATGGATGCATGAATCATGAATACTTCGGGTATGCATGCTCGTTTTTTGCTGGGTTTTGTTGTAACCCCAATGATATCTTTGTAAAAACATAACTTACAAAAACTGCGTGCAATGGCGTCGAGGATATTGTTTGCTTCCTCATTATTGTCGCCGATTCTGGTGCAATGATTAGGCTGGGGTTGTTGGAAATTTTCGGCGTACTCATCTTGTCAAGCTTTCGTAACGTTGTCGTCCTCAGATTTTAGAAAATTATGTAAAAGGCAACATGCTTTGATTACAACGTTCACATTCTTTGGAGCTAATTCTGGCCCTTTTCCTAATTTTCTGAACCGTGCTTTAAGTTGCCCAAATGCCTTCTCAATGACACGGCGACATCTGCTGAGGCGATAATTAAACAGTTTTTCAATTTCCGGTTGACTGGCTTTATATGGAAACGGTTTCATCATGTACCGCGATAGTCTAAAAGCCGAGTTGCTGTGTGCATCAAAAATTTCTGTAGACTCATGGAAACGTTCAAGCGAACTGTTTTCAAATATGAATGAATCGTTGTTTCGTCCTGTGGATCCAATGTTTAGATATGTAAACATGCACCTTTATGAACAAACATTCGCATTGATATTTAAACCCATACTTCATAATTTATTTACCTGTGGTCACATGAGGCCAATAAAATAGTTGAATACCACTCCTTATAATTATAGTAACCAACGGCATCAGACTTTGGGGGCTGCACCTCTATGTGACATCCATCTTCGAAAAATATTTTTTATCAAATACTGTTTGTTTATAATTACTTTCATAAACCACCTATAGCTCCAAAACATTGCGGGAATCCCAGATCTTCGAATCCTTTCACAACTCTCTCAATTTCTTCGTCAGTGGGTGGGTAGGAAGAAATGTACTCGGATAAATTATCGCAAACAGCGACTGAGAATTCGAGCACAATTTCGGCGACTGTACTGAGTCCCACTCCAAATAAATTGGATACTGTGCGATATTCAGCTGAAGAGCCCAGTGCGTACATCAGGCATCTCCAAAATGGGAAAGGCATTTGTGTGAGTGAGCAAGAGAGCGAATGCGCTGAAAAAAATTTCAACACTAATTGCGTGCGCTCAATAAAATTTTGACTTTCCATAACTTGTTAGTAAAAAATTAAAAAGTTTTCATAAATCAATGAAATATAAGATTACTAGCGTGGAAAAACTTAACAAATAACAAATATTCGCAAAGCATGTTCTTAAAAGCATTTGGAATCATAAAGTAGGTTTTGCATTCCATTTTGATAAAATATTTTTTAAGTGTTTTTTTAAAAAAAAGTTGCGCAGATCCGCTCGAAGTTTTTTCGTCGGGCGATTGCTACCAGACCTGTTAAATCCCGATTAAGATTAATAATCATGAATTATTGTTCTTTTTTTAATCCATAATCATTATTAATTTAACTTCTTGAAATTTTTGATTATTAATGATTGCGATTACCAAATAATCGTAAAATAATCAGGACTATTTCAGATTAATGAAAAAAATCAGAAAAAATCAAAAAATAATCAAAAAAATAATCCCGATTAATTTTAGATTATTTTTGAATAGTTTTGATTTTTTTATATTATTTTTTGATTTTTTCTGATTTTTTTCATTAATCTGAAATAGTCCTGATTATTTCACGATTATTTGGTAATCGCAATCATTGATTAATATAGGTCATACAAAAATAATCATTAAATAATCACTATTTCACTCATAAGAAAAAAATAATCTGATTAATTAATCATTTATTAAATAATCATTATTTAACAGGTCTGATTGCTACCGACTAAAGAAAGAGCGTAAGGCATACGTGTGAAGTGAGCGAGACAAATTTTGCTATGGCGTGGAGGTCTCTGGCGTACATTGAAATTGCTACTCTTTTTTCAAGCTCTATGGATGGTCTAAAAAACGTGTCCTGCTTTTCAATGGACTTCACAAGCTCGCATAATTTTTTAAATGAGATCCTGCCGATGCGGAAATTGTCGCGAAACTTGTTGTCGTCCAAAGCAGGAACATCGAGCTCCCAGAATGTGCTGTGACGGTCCTGCAAAGCTCAATGATAATGAATATATTCATTTATGCCATTTTACGAACTTACACGTTTCCAAGCTCTTCTTTGAGTAAAGTTCTTACTGGAAACTATTGTTGCTATTTTCAGTTGGTCCAGCATTGATATTAAAAAATTAATTTTTAACATAATTGCAACGGCTTTTAATTTTTGCAATTGTCGCCGTCTTAAAAATAGCATACTCGCTGCATTTATCATTCCTTGTTCCATTTCACCAAATATGTTTGCAGAAAACTTCACGAAAACTTTTGTGCAAAGTAATCAAAACAAAAAAACAGCTGATTGAATATTTAAAGTCAGAAAAAGACAGTCTGAAAGGGTGTTTTCTAAACTCAACTTAAGGAGCTAAAATTAGATTTTAAGTTGACAGTCTGGAAACCATATAAGAGTATTCCCTTAAAGGTGAAAATATGAAAACATGAAACCCTCGATAAAGTACAAGGCACTTTTCGGGAACAAACCTTTTTTGCAACATTGAGTAGTTTGTGTAATTTAAAAATTTGACAGTTCGGCCAGGGATTAATTTTTTAATAGCAAAAATGTATGCACAGAAGTGTATTTTAAAAAATTAACAAGTTCACAATGCCGCGGAAAAGTGAAAAGATTGCAGTAATTGAATTTCTTGAACAAAAAGCAGTAACTGATTTAATGATGCTCGAAATAGTTGAGCTAAGTGATGGTTTGGTATTTTATTCCTTATTTGATTGTAGGACACCACATATTATATAAAATTTTTTTTATCGCAGGAAGCAATATGAAAGAAAAAGAAGATGAAATTCGCAATAGGTTTCTGCAAGGAAATAATAAAAAAGCCATATAGAAACATTTGCAAAATTCGTTTTTAACAGCACCTCGAATGCCACCGGATTGTGTTTAGTTTTGTTCCGGACTGCATCTACCAATGCATAAAGGCTCAGTTACTCTTGATTGAACGTAACTTAACTTTACTTATTCAATCAGCTGACTTGATATGTTTAGTACATTTTGTATGGAAGCAGTTACTGATTACTTAATTTGACTTAAGATAAGAATCTGTGGAAAACAGATTTCAATAAGTTAAGTTACGTTACGTTCAATCAAGAGTAACTGAGTCTTAAGTTTGGTTTTCAGTCCACCTATGTGTAGCCGAATTTCAGCATCGCTTTTTCGGTGGACCTATTTCCTCCAATATATGTATGTATATATTTTTTATTCATTTATTGAAATCGAATAATATGGCTTACCGCCTTCTCCATTCGATTTTGTTTCAGCTGTTTTCAAGAAGTGTTGGCCAATTCAAATGCAAAAACAGTGCTATTTTCCGGTTTTTTTTTTTTTTTTTGATTCTGTAAGTCTCGTTTTCTCATAGGAGAATACTTAAACTAAATTATTTTTATTTCTCTAAAATATTTTTCCTTATTATAATGTTCATTTTTATAAAAATAAACATTAAGCTGTTATTGATATTGAGAATATGTTCTTATTGTAGGGCATTTATTAGTATTAATTTTGGTTTCAGGGCAACACTACAACTTACGCTTCGAAATAACATACGAGCCAAATACGCGACCAATTTGACTTTAAAGTTTTCGAAGCTGGCGTGTAAAATTTTTCATACAAAATTTGACAGGTAATTTTCGAGGCTCGTGAATATTCGAATTTTCGAGGTTTTCGAGGCAAATACACCTTTAAGGGAATACCCTTAGTTACAAATGATTCGTTTTCGAGTCTTGAAAAAATGAAACTTCTGATAAAACAGTCTTCCAAATGCTAGCTCAGTTTGTTCCCACAAAAAGAATAAGTGGGCCAAAATTCTTTTTAATGCCTAAATTTCTGTCTCTGTCAACGAAAATCAGTGTTCGTAAAAGAGCAAATCAAATAAATAACAAATAAATTTTACCTAAAAATTTATGAATAACGGAATAAAATACTCTAGTCCAATTGGAAAAAATCGAATATTACCAAACTTCTATCTTGTTTACTCGCAAATTACAGTAACATTGTTGTCTTGTTTGGCAAGACAAGACAAGATAAGACAACAATGTTACCGTAATTTGCGAAGGAAAAAAATTAGGTTTTGTTAATCATTGATTTTTTTCAATTCGACTAGAGTATTTTATTTCGTTATTCATACATTTTTTGTTAAAATTAATTTTTTATTAATATGGTTTGCTCCTTCAGAAAAACTGATTTTCATTGACAGGGACAGAAGTGAAGGCATTAAAAAGAATTTTGGCCCAAGTGGCATTAAATACATTTGGTAAGGGCGGACCCGCTTTGCAAGAAAAGTCATCTGGCAATGCTCATTCTGTCTGACAAAAATTTTAGTTGTCATAAAAATTTATTTTTGTGGCTTACCTACCCACAAATCTCAATGCTGACATTTGGGATTTACTTTTTATTTTCATTTTTTTGTTGTTGTTCTTCTGCCCCTGACAATCCCTCTCCAACACCTGACAACGGCATTCAAAACGAATTCGATCGACAGGCAAGTAAAGCCGATCCCTTAATTCATCGAACGATATTGAACTATTCTTAACGGCCAAAATTATTTACAGCACTAATTGCTCATGTTTTGAACAGGTGAAACAATATTTTCCTTGATTCTTTTTTTCTTAAATACCAAAGCGCTTAGTGGCATCACTGATGACCTGATAGCTTTGATAAAAAAAAAGAACAGACGGACAAAAAGCGAAACAAAACTCAACAATCCGCCGCGGCTGTCTTCATTCGTTAGCTTCCAAGTTCCATTAACCTTTTTCAAGAACGTGATCTTATTCCGGCATTAATGAACTAAAAATAAGATTAATTAATAAGAAATGAATTTCGAATAAATCATTGAAAAAATTTGTAAAAGAATTTTCAACCCATTCCGTTGTGTTCGCGACGCCGCACAGTGCTTCCATCCCATACAATCGATGGACAAATATAGAATGAAGTGTCACCGGGCAATGAAATTTGGCACAACCACCTAATATGACTTACATAATTTAGAAAATTTCAAAGTTTCGCCAAACCCGTCCCATAAAAATTGATCTATTGCTACAATTTTTTAAAAATTGGGGAAAGAGCATATATATATGCGATCTTATCAAAAAATAATATTTCATCGATATTGACCATTAATTACGTAAGATTTTTATTGCTGTTTCCGCAATGGCGTCTTAAGTCTTTCGCAGGCAGTTCTGTTATAAAAAGGGAAAGAGATAGAGAAAAGACTTAAGACGCGAACGTGAAAACAGGAATAGAAATATTTCGTAATTAATGGACAGCCCGTCAAGTTGGTATATGTACACCTAAATTTGTAATAGTAAACTCAACATTCATTTTAAAACGATAAATCGGGTTCAACACCATATAAGCTGTTGGTATAAGTACATCTTATAGATATAAAGATATTGCCAGGGTGTTTTTGTGCTGTGTAAATCTTGATCTTTGGAGCTGTTGCTCCGAACTTTTTTCAATAATCGGGCATTTTTATATACAATTGCAACGAAAACTAACGAAGGTAAGGACATATAAATGAATGCATATTTCTTAAATATTCAAATGCATACTTTTCGACCGAATCTAAAAATGTTTACTTGCAAGGAAAACTTTAGTATAAGTGTATAATAGTATTAGCGAGCCTTAAATATGCACTGTAATATCGGGCCTTAGTTTTTATACCCAGCGTAAGCGGGGTATATTAGTTTTGTGCAAATCTTGTAACAGGGAGAATTAAGCTCCGGAGATATAGAAAAATATATATAGAAATGATCAGGATCAAAAACTGAATCGATTTAGACATGTCCGTCTGTCCGTCTGTCCGTCTGACCGTCTGTCCGTCTGACCGTCTGTCCGTCTGTCCGTCCGTCCGTGGTCGGATCTCCTCCGAAACGGCTGAACCAATGAAGTCGAAATTTGGCACACATGTATATCGGGGTCCGAGTATGATCCTAAGTAAAAATGGGAGACATCCGCCCACTGCCACGCCCACAAATGAATTTATTGTGTTTTCAATAAAATGCTTGTAATTTGCGAACCACTCAACACATTCCATTGATATTTGGTGTGCTGGTAAACTACGAAAAGGGACATATCGTGGCAAAAAATGGACGCCGCCCTCCGTGAGCCACGCCCACAAATAAGCCCACAAATAAGGGCTTATCGTAACTTGTGAAGTAAAAGGCGTAGAAGGTTCAAATTCGCAGCATAGGTTGATAAAGGCAAATGAAAGGTGTAGGAATAAAAATTTATGTAGCCCGCCCACTGCCACGCCCACAAATAGAGAATTTTCATAACTTCCGAAGTAAAAGGCGTAGAAGCTTCAAATTCGCAACATAGGTTAACCAAGGCGAATGAAAGGTGTAGGAAATTTTTTTTTATGGCCCGCCCACTGCCACGCCCACAAATAAAGATTTTTCGTAACTTCCGAAGTAAAAGGCGTAGAAGCTTCGAATTCGCAACATAGGTTCACCAAGGCGAATGAAAGGTGTAGGAAAAAATTTTTTGTGGCCCGCCCACTGCCACGCCCACAAATAAAGATTTTTCGTAAGTAAGTAAGAAAGCTAAAGTCGGTCAAGCCCGACTTTGAAATACCCAGCGTCCCGACATCATGAGCGCACTTTGTTTTGCTTCTCTATTTGTGGGCGTGGCAGTGGGAGGGCAACATAAATTATTTCCCTACACCTTTCATTCGCCTTGGTGAACCTATGTTGCGAATTTGAAGCTTCGACGCCTTTTACTTCGGATGTTACGAAAAATCTTCATTTGTGGGCGTGGCAGTGGGCGGGCCATATAAAATTTTTTCCTACACCTTTCAATCGCCTTGGTGAACCTATGTTGCGAATTTGAAGCTTCGACGCCTTTTACATCGGAAGTTACGAAAAATCTTTATTTGTGGGCGTGGCAGTGGGCGGGCCAAAAATTTTTTTTCCCTACACCTTTCATTCGCCTTGGTGAACCTATGTTGCTAATTCGAAGCTTCTACGCCTTTTACTTCGGAAGTTACGAACAATCTTCATTTGTGGGCGTGGCAGTGGGCGGGCCGCATAAAATTTTTTCCTACACCTTTCATTCGCCTTGGTGAACCTATGTTGCGAATTTGAAGCTTCGACGCCTTTTACTTCGGAAGTTACGAAAAATCTTTATTTGTGGGCGTGGCAGTGGGCGGGTCACACAAAATTTTTTCCTACACCTTTCATTCGCCTTGGTGAACCTATGTTGCGAATTCGAAGCTTCTACGCCTTTTACTTCGGAAGTTACGAAAAATCTTCATTTTTGGGCGTGGCAGTGGGCGGGCCATAAAAAAAAATTTCCTACACCTTTCAATCGCCTTGGTGAACCTATGTTGCGAATTTGAAGCTTCTACGCCTTTAACTTCGGAAGTTATGAAAATTCTCTATTTGTGGGCGTGGCAGTGGGCGGGCTACATAAATTTTTGTTCCTACACCTTTCATTTGCCTTGGTCAACCTATGCTGCGAATTAGAAGCTTCTACGCCTTTTACTTAAAAAGTTACGATAAGCCCTTACTTTTGGGCTTATTTGTGGGCGTGGCTCGAGGAGGGCGGCGTCCATTTTCTGCCAGGATATATCCCTTTTCGTAGTTTACCAGCACACCAAATATCAATGGAATGTGTTGAGTGGTTCGCAAATTACAAGCATTTTATTGAAAACACAATAAATTCATTTGTGGGCGTGGCAGTGGGCGGATGTCTCCCATTTTTACTTAGGATCATACTCGGACCCCGATATAAATGTGTGCCAACTTTCGACTTCATTGGTTCAGCCGTTTCGGAGGAGATCCGACCACGGACGGACGGACAGACGGACATGTCTAAATCGATTCAGTTTTTGATCCTGATCATTTCTATATATATTTTACTATATCTCCGGAGCTTAATTCTCCCTGTTACAAGATTTGCACAAAACTAATATACCCCGCTTACGCTGGGTATAAAAACATAGCGCTGCCTCCCGTTCTATATGTAGATATGTATATTTTAAGCCCGTTTGTTATGGTTGTAAGCATATGAATAGCTGTTTTTGTTCTTTTTTTAACTTTTGAAATTGTGAAAATAAAGACTTATTTTTTTAACATCGAAAGAAGTCTTTGAAAATTCTAATGCGCCTGGAAGAAAGGAAACAGTTTCCATTTCTTTTTATACCCAGCGTAAGCGGGGTATATTAGTTTTGTGCAAATCTTGTAACAGGGAGAATTAAGCTCCGGAGATATAGAAAAATATATATAGAAATGATCAGGATCAAAAACTGAATCGATTTAGACATGTCCGTCTGTCCGTCTGACCATCTGTCCTAACTAAAAATGGGAGACATCCGCCCACTGCCACGCCCACAAATGAATTTATTGTGTTTTCAATAAAATGCTTGTAACTGGCGAACCACTCAACACATTCCATTGATATTTGGTGTGCTGGTAAACTACGAAAGGGGACATATCCTGGCAAAAAATGGACGCCGCCCTCCTCGGGCCACGCCCACAAATAAGCCCAAAAATAAGGGCTTATCGTAACTTGTGAAGTAAAAGGCGTAGAAGCTTCAAATTCGCAGCATAGGTTCACCAAGGCAAATGAAAGGTGTAGGAAAAATTTTTATGCGGCCCGCCCACTGCCACGCCCACAAATGAAGATTGTTCGTAACTTCCGAAGTAAAAGGCATAGAAGCTTCGAGTTCGCAACATAGGTTCACCAAGGCGAATGAAAGGTGTAGGAAATAATTTTTTTTGGCCCGCCCACTGCCACTCCCACAAATAAAGATTTTTCGTATTTTCCGAAGTAAAAGGCGTCGAAGCCTCAAATTCGCAACATAGGTTCACCAAGGCTTGATATGTTATTTCTCTAAGCATAAATGTTATAACCGAATTATTGAAATTCTGAGTTTAGTGAGCTTTTATCTTCGCTTTTAACAAAGCATAAATTGCCCATGGATTCATAAACAGTAGATACCTTATAATTAAAAAGACAACATCCTAAAGCAAGAAAATATGAAGCAATATTACGATTTTGTATTTTAAATTTTTTTGTTTTAAGTTTACTTTGTGAGTTTTTTTTGGTTATGACCTTTGTTTGTAGGTGAATTTTCGTTTGTCTGTATTTTATCAGGGACCGTAACTGTTATAAGTGATATTGAAAATCTTAATTTCAAACAATTATTTCCTTTAACCTTAAGCTGGCCAACTTTAAGAGTTAAAAATAGATAAAAATCAAAATATAACTGTAAGAAAGTGATTTTTTTTTAGGGGCAAAAATCATAGCTATTTTGGACTTTTATTTTTTCCGGCTTAATTAAGTGTTACTTTTCAACTTTTATTTTTAATTCAAACATTAAAATCTAGTTGGGACTTTTATATTTTCTGTCTTTTAAACAAATCAGTTCCGGACTTTAATTTTCTCTGTTAGAAATAAAAATCCTTTTCGTTTATTTCCTAAAATATAGCAGCTAAAATAATTTTTAAATCAATTGTAGTAAATTATCTTTCAATAATTCCTGAATTGACGTCGACGTTGACCGCAAGCCGCAGCATTTGCGTTTGCTAGCCCACATAAAACATTATTCCTCCACTTTCACTACTCGAACACAATTTTTTATTTTTGACGTGATAACGTCTATTAAATCGATGATAGGACATTCTATCTGCGAAAAAAATACGACAAAAAACTCAATGTGCGTGTGCACACAAACACACTCAAATAGACAAAATTTCAAACCGGTTTAGAGCAGATAATTCGCTCTCATGAGAAAGCAAATCGTCTCAACCGTCTTTCACAAGCAGACAAGGCGAAAATATGCAAACGTCCACCCTGCAAGCATTTTCAGTTGCGGAAGATCCGAATGCGATTCGCGGCCGCGAACGTTTTGTTCGCCGCAACAGTTGCTTAAGAATCGCTTTCGGATCATAGCTGTGAGAATTTGTCCGGTCGAAAGCGATTCGCGGAGAGGATTCGCTTCTTCATCGCGGAGAAGATTCCCTTTTTTAATCGCGGAGAAGATTCGCTTTTTAATCGCGGAGAGGATTCGCGTCTTCACCGCGGAGAAGATTCGCTTTTTAATCGCGGAGAGGATTCGCTTCTTCATCGCGGAGAAGATTCGCTATTTCATCACTTACCTTTATATATGTAATTGCATCAATTGATAAAAAAAAATAATTTCAATTACATATATAATTCCGTCCAATTAAATATATAATCGGCTGCAATGATGTATGTAATTGTATCGAATTATATACATAATTGCGTCCAATTAAATTTGTGATCCCCTGCAAATTAAAATACATTCTATATAGCAATATAAAAAGGGGCATTCTCCACGATTGGGCGGAATATATTTTACCACGTCATATTCGTGGTCCACCTGCCCCTTGGAGTGCCTAAGGATTTTGAAAATTTAAACACCTTATATACGATCGAAATTATAAACCATTTGAGAAATAAAAGAACAAACTGTAAAATAAATACAATCATATATATAATTGCACCAATGCTTTAAATTGCAAAAGTAATCAGATTTCCACTGCAAACGTTCGTATTACGGTCGTCTAGAAGATGTTTAGGCGATTCTTCCACAAGATGATTCGGCGATGCTATTGAATTGTTGGTATGAAATGAAAAACATCGTCTAACCTTCTTCCAGAAGAATCGCCTAAACATCTTCTGGACAAACCTTCTTCCAGAAGAATCGCCTAAACATCTTCTGGACGAACGTTCTTCCAAACATCTTCCAAATGCTTGCAGGGCAAATTCAAATTTACGCTTGGCTATGGGCGCACACACAAATTCACACATGTCATGTGTGCGTTGTCTTCATATAGAATAGTGATGGGCAATTCCGAAACCAGTATCGATACTTGGGTATCGCGATACTCAAGCCCAATCAGTATCGATACAACGATACTATCGCGGCTAAAGGAATCGATACCAAGATATAGTATCGAATAAAACGATACCCATTTTTATATCCGCTCCCCTGTGTAAATAAGTGCTTTGAAGCGCAATAATAGGCTAAACTCTTCCTTACCCGCATTATCATTACGATGATCGTAAAGAAATTATAAAATATGAAATACTTAAAAAATATTTTCGGGGTATGTATTTGAAATGTATGTATTATATATGCAAACCATATACAGTATTTTGAGCAGTTTTATTGAAAATCCAAAAAAAAGCAAATTAGCATATTAAACCCTAAATTAGCATGATCTGTGAATTGGCTTATTGTTGGGAAAACCAATATTGTTGGTTCAGAGCAGCAAGGAAAATTCTTCTTTTCAAATGCTCTGGCGAAAGTCAATTCCCGCACTCATCCATTATTAAAGCCACCATTGAAAAAAGTCTTTCGCGAGGAACAGATGTTCCAACGAGTACCCAATTCAGACAGAATACTCAAAATTAAGTCTCCAAGTATCGATACTAGTAAGTATCGCGCTGCGAAAGAATCGATGCCAAATTTCGATAGTATCGCCCCAAAAGTATCGATACCCGATACTATCGTATCGGTATCGCCCATCACTAATATAGAACGTTGTCTTTTTTTGCTCGATTTCATGCTGTCAGTGATTGATATTTAAGAGCAACGAAAGAGTGCATTATATCCTGTTTTAGCATTACATACTCTTTGGATATGTGAACAAACAAATTTGAAAAACAAAGACTAATTCCTGAATCCTGTATTTTTAAAGAAAATAACAGAGCAACAAAATATTTTCGCTCCCCCTGCATACACTATCGAAATTTTTAAAATTTGCGTGTCGCTGTTCGTTTGTTTGAGCGTTAGGCTGCAATTAGTGTGAAGCTGTCATGTGTTTGTTGTATTTCTGCAACAAAAAATTACAACAAACACATGACAGCCTACTCTTTAGCTTCATTATAATTGCAGCCTTGGACATCTTAGTGGTTATACAGTCTTTGGTTGCATTACTTCAACCTACATTTCTCATAAGCATTGTGCGGATTAACATATAAGACGTAACAAAATTGTCCGAAAGCTTTCTTGCAATTTTTCACTTTGCACATTAAATATGTATGTATGAAAATGATTTTGAAAATTTTAATGTGCAATTTTAATTTAAAAAGTGAAGTATAATTACTATTTTCTATTTTATACTTATATTAAAAATCGCCAAAAAAAAAATTATAAAATGAGACTAATTTTCTAACTTTTAAATAATAAGTCTAAGAGAGTTTCAAAAGTTGTCAAAATTAGCGTACGTGAACTTGAATGCTCTATTTTTTGTACATAATGAGTGTTTTTTTATGACGTTATCACGTAAAACAATCGTCCGTAAATTGACTTTACAGGCACGAATTTTTTAATTTCATGGCTTAAATTCAGTTATTATTTACAGGCATGCATGTACAATGTATCCCAGTCGGCAATTCGTTCTTACATGAATTTTTTCTTATAGAAGTAGGGAACAAATTCGGCGATAGCGGACCAAGAAGTTTTTCAGCAGTCAAACAATTTTCTGACGAACTATAAAATCGTAAAAAAATAGAACTTTTTTAAAGCTGCTGAAAAACTCCTCAATCCGCTACCACCGAATTTGTTCCTTACTATTCATGAGTCTTTTCTTATGAACTAAATACTCAAAAAAAAAACAAGCCTATAATACCTTCAAAAATTTTTCGGAATTTTTTCTTTTCTGTTGCAGAATTTTTTCGATATTTCTGTTTTCTTTCAACGCAGCAACTACCTGCAATTGCCAGTAAATCCTCTAGTTTTAACATTTTTGAAATAAAGTCTCTCAATTGAAGTGCAACATCGTTACAAGTAAGACGTGTTGTCTTGAAGAAAATTAAAAATTCATAATATGAAATAATTAATCTATGACAACAAGTGAACAATGTAATGTAGCATACATTGGAGGCACATGAAAGAAGAATTTCATAATTTTTTTTTGAACAGCTTCTTCCATTATTTATTTTCTTTTTTTTTCGTAAGAACTTCCTTTTTTTTGTTTTTGATTGTTTTATTATTAAAAATCATGTAGTGATTTTGAATTAAATTTTTACTAAAAAAAGAAAATCCCATTTACCAAAATATTCCGCAATTACTGTACGTCATAAAAAAAGGGTTAACCTTAGCAACCAAACAATGTTTTGATTACCTGATAGAAGTATCGTTAGAACTCATACATTTTCATAATAGGTACTCCCTATTAATGCAGTCTCATTTTTGAGATCAATATCTGGAGAAAATTTATATATACACACTATTTAAGAACGAGGTATTAAAATATCTGTCGCAAAGAGTAGAAATTCTTATAAATTCAATGTAATTTTCGAAATAGGCATATTTTCTTCACATAATTCTTACGATACAATGATATCTTATTCTTTGTGGAGTTCCTATCCATCACCTATCCATTACCCTTTCGACCTTTTTGAAACGAAGATGTCAGTGATAGCGAACAAGAAACGACAAGAATACCTTACATTTTCAAATGTTAGTTTTCAGCGGAAAAATCCACTATAGCCCATAGAAGCTTTTGGGAAAAAAGTAGCTGACAAACTTAACATTTGCCTACGGGGTTATAAAAAATTCTGGATATACATACAGTCGTGTTCGAAATAATAAGAACAAATATTATAAGATTGCAAACAGGCTCATAAGACTTTCCAAATGACTTTTAAAAATATTTCTTTATTTCTTATAAACAGTCTCAGATATTGGGCTCATAAAAATGAAGGTTACGACAGTCTGGAAAGTCTAAATTTTATTTAGGAGCAACTTTGGCGCTTGAAGTCAAAAAATGCCTGTTCGAAAATAAGAACAACTCCAAAATTGCAAAGATTTGGTTTTGAAAACAAGCAGTGAATATTGGTAATTCCTTAGAAGTGCAGTTGGCATAGTTTTCAGTTGCTATTGTTATAAAATAATTGTGATCTTAACTGAACAATGAGATGAAACAAAAATTGTAGACCTGAGCTTAGAAAATCCATCAAAAAACTGCTCGATAAACAGAAAACTTTTGATTTTATTAGGGAGACTCTCGTCATTTCTAATGGGATGATAAACGACAACAAACGTTCACGACAGGTCGAAAATCGTGGTAGACAAAAGAAAACCAATGAAACCTAAGACAAATTGATCAGGAGAACTTTCACGCAGAACCCCATTATTACCACTACGCAGATCGAACACGAACTAGAACTACCCATAGCTACTTCCACTATAAGGTAACGTTTTACCTTAGCTAACTTTAAAGCACATACTCCAAGAAAAGTACCTGTGATACACTCACGAAATTTGAAAAGCAGAATCAAAATTTTGTTTAGGAACCCGACACAGTTTGGCGTAACATATTGTGGACTGATAAGACTGAGGTTGTGCAGCTTAATCACGGTAAGGAAAAGCAATACGGTAGACATCACCAGAAGCAAGAATTGAAGGCAAAGTTCACTGCCGAGACAGTGAATTACGGAGGCCGGAAATTTATGTTTTTGGGAAGTTTTTCACTGAATGAAATTCGACCGATTGCTAATATCCTGCGCAATATGAACGCCAACCATTATGTTCAAAATGTCCCTGGAGCTATTGTCCTTCCAAATTTTGAAGACAAAATGGCTTTTTCAACAAGACAATGACCCAAAACACACTTTAAAGAAAGCAAAAGGTTGCCTTCGATCAAACAATAAACGTTTTGAAATGGCCGGCGATATCACCGGTTATTTTTTTTACCGAAAATAACATTTGGATGGATGTTAAAAAAGTGGTTAGGTATATTAGGCTCAAAACTTCCAATGAGTTATGGCAAACAGGGAAAAAAACTGCGAAAAATATCTCGTCCGCAAGATGCCGCAACCCTTAAAGGGTCAATGAGCTCCAGATGCGCCGAAGTAATTGGAAATGATGGGGAACACTCCATATTAAAATGTGAGGTAACTTGTTACCATTTCCAAAACATACAATTCAAACAAAGCTCATTTTTCCTCCATTGTTCTTATTTTTTCGAACAGGCAGTTTTTGACTTCAAGCGCTAACGTTGCTCCTAAAAAAATTAGACTTCCAGACTGTCGTAACTTTCATTTTTAAGAGCCCAATATCTGAGACTGTTTATAAGAAATAAAGAAATATTTTTAAAAGTCATTTGGAAAGTCTGATGAGCCTGTTTGCAATCTTATAATGTTTGTTCTTATTATTTCGAACACGACTGTATGTATGAACAATAATTTTTTTCCTAATATAAAACAAGTAAGTGTGTTATAGTCAGGCGAGCCTGACAATAGAATACCCGACACATACACACATGTTCAAATAATTTTTAATATCAAGAGGTGTTTAAGACCATAAGGGGCCCCATATATATACGCTCAAATTTTAAGTTTTATTAAAATAATTCAAAAAAGTCCGATTTAAAGGCAGTTTTGGGATTTTTGTAACAGATCCTAGTACTGGAGGTACCATTAATAAAGGACCGACCAAGGAAATTTTTTTGGAGGATGTTTATTGCTACAAACGAAGCATAAGTGCCTAATTTCGTTCAAGTCCCATTTGAATTTCGGTTGTACGAGACAATTTTCGAAAACCGCCCTTCTGCCACGCCCACTTTTTCAATTTTTGGAAATAATACTACTGGCCTTTAAATATGATCAAATATCAAATTTCATCAAAATATCTTGAAGGACTTCGATTTTAGAGCAGTTTTTGTGATTTTCGTAACAGACCCTAGTACCGGAGGTACCCCTAAAAATGGTCCATTCTCGAACTTGTTCTTACTCATGTCCCCGTGAGCACGCCTACCAAATTTTGTCGCGATAGCTAAACTCCTTCGATAAGATAACTGTATACAAACAGACGGACAGACAGACGGACATGTCTAAATCGAATCTCCTGGTGACGCTGATCATTTCTATATACATTTTGTATAGTCTATCTCGACTGGTTCTGGGTGTTAAACACAACCCAACAAACGCAATATACCCTCGACACAGAGTGTGTCGGGTATAAAAACACTACTGGCGTTAACAATAAAGGTAGGGCATACGTATTTTTAGGTAGGGCATTGCCCCTCAATGCCCCTCCCTGGCTACGGCCCTGGTTGTGGTGGCTGTGCTGGGTACAAGCAAACCTAAGCTCATGAACATGTAGTGGTGCAACAACTTCATAAAATACAAATTCGCTCTTCATTTTGCGAAGACGAGCGACATAGGTCTTACTTCCAGAAGCGTTCATGCCAAACCATATAGTACTATAGATGGCACTTGGCAAAAAACGTGTGTGTTGAATTGAAGTAGGCCCCCTGTGCATGCATTCTTATGGAAAAATCAAAAACGTAGCACGCCCCCTGAAAATTCCGGTTCCGGTCTAACAAATATTTTATAATCTTGTAACATGAACTAAAATTTATGTAAAAATTCAGCTATATATTAGGTGTAGTAAAAAGAAATCCATTATTTTTCCAATAGATGGCGTTATTTATCTGCATCTCGCGTTGTATAAGTCCGATCGTGTTTCGCTAGGGGGCATTAGAAAGATGACAGTTCCTACTAAAAAAGCTTTTTTGACACTTTTTTCGATTGATTGATTCAGTTTTGTTTGAGAGCTTGTCAAAGATGAACATCAGCAAAGAGAAAATTCGCTACATTTTACAGTTTTTCTTCGATAAGGGAGAAAACGCAAGCCAGGCGGCTGAAAATGTGAATAGCGTTTATGGACCTGATACTGTAACAGCCAATCATGAGCAATTTTGGTTTCGTCGATTCCGTTCCGGTAACTTCGACGTCAAGGATGCACCACGCACTGGAAGGCCAATTGTCGAAAATGTCGATAAAATCATGGAAATTATCGAGTCCGACCGTCATGTTAGCACTGTTTCGATTGCAAAAGAGCTAAAGATTGCACAAAAAACCGTTTGGAACCATTTGAATAAGGCTGGATACACAAAGAAGCTCGATGTATGGGTGCCACACGAGTTAACGCAAAAAAAACCTCACAGACCGAATTTCCATCTGCGAATCGCTGCTGAACCGCAACAAAATCGACCCATTTCTGAAGCGGTTGGTGACTGGTGATGAAAAGTGGGTCACTTACGACAACGTCAAGCGAAAACGGTCGTGGTCGAAACACGGTGAACCGGCGGAAACGGTGGCCAAGCCAGGATTGACGGCCAGGAAGGTTTTGCTGTGTGTTTGGTGGGATTGGCAGGGAATTATCTACTATGAGCTGCTCCCATACGGCAAAACTCTTAACTCGGAACTCTACTGTCAACAATTGGACCGTCTGAAGGAAGCAATCGCCCATAAGCGGCCAGCTTTGGCCAATAGGAGAGGAATTGTGTTCCATCAGGACAACGCCAGGCCACACACATCGATAGTGACTCGCCAGAAGCTCCGGGAGTTTGGTTGGGAGGTTCTTCTGCATCCACCTTATAGTCCGGACCTGGCACCAAGTGATTACCATCTGTTCCTGTCCATGGCGAACAATTTTGCTGGTGAAACATTCGCTTCAAGAGAGGCTTCTGAAATTCGACTGTTTAAATTTTTTGCTAATAGGAACGAGGGCTTCTATGAGAGAGGCATAATGAAATTACCTTTAAAATGGCAACAAGTTATCGAACAAAACGGCGCATATTTGACCTAAATCGGGTCATTCTAACTATCTTAAATAAAGCCCTCAATTTAATGCAAAAATAATGGATTTATTTTTACTACACCTAATATAAGTGTTAATCAATGGTTTTTCATAAGAACTCATTTTATTTTTCAGCAAAATATGTTATTTTTATAAAATCAAAAAAAAATTAGATAAAATTTTGTTCATATTATTGAGGAACGCTAAAGCAGAGTACTCATGCGTCGAATATGACCGACTCTCAAAAAGTTTGAATTCCACCACTTCTGTGGTTGATATGAATTATTCAGTGATATCATAACTAAAATTGCTCGATACATAATTAGTGGCTCAAGTACTTATTACATATCATGATAAATAGAATGCACAAACTATATATTTTTGGATCTGTTCTGAATGAAAAGGGTACAGAATTGCATAAACTATGATAAAAAAAACTTAAAAAGTTTTACATTTAAAAGAAAACATAAAAAAATTTACACGCAAGTATGTTGAGTTACAAAATTGAGTGAATACTCCAAAAATTATAGCATCACTAGTTCACCACGGAATTCGGTTGTTGTTGTAAGTGTCCCCTATATTACTATATGTGCCAAACCATCTTATATATTAATAGGCGAGCACAAAAAGTTTAATGCTTAGTTATATACTTTCTTTTGAGCTGAAATTTTAACAGATGGTAGATATTATCAAAATCTATTGCGGGGAGTATAAATGGGCTATATCTGACTTCTATATCTACTTTTATCGGCGAAAGAGTTTTTCAATAAACACATTTTTGCTCTTTCCGTGCTCTTAATTTTCATGTGCAAATTTCAGCGTTGTTTTTGTTGTTGTTTCATAGCAGAGGTTGCTTTCGTGCTTGGTACGTTAAGAGTAAAAGACAAAGAGAATAGAATATCACAAACAATTATAAGCAGTGCTGCCAACTCCTCAGAAGCAAAATACGCTAAAACTTAGTGATTTAACATAAAATTTTGAAAACGTTTCTTGAAAATTTATTATTAGAAATCACTAAATCTATAATATTAACAGTTTAAAAAAATTGCTTTTATTGAGAAACAAAAAGTGTGCACGCAAACAATAATGGTTGAAGATAACAACAACAATATAAGTATGCACATTTGGTATGAACGCAACAAAAATAGCTAAGCGCTAAATGCGCTAGATCTAAAAAGCGCTAAGTTGGCATCACTGGCTATTTGCTTTCATACGCTCTCAATGTATGTATGCATTTAAGTATGTCCCAGCCGGAAATGTCCCGGTGAAACAATCTATGATTTCAGCGTGACATAGAACCGCGACTCCTCCTGATTATACACCAACTTTCTAATGAAATTAACACACAAGCGGCATTGGCAGTCATAAGAGCATATATCACGAGTTGGTCATCGAAAGTGGAGTAGATCTACTCCGTCGCACCGATACCTCTATCGATGACAGTGCCATTGGAGTTGCGATGAATAGCATTACCTCTCGATGAAACTGCCATTGCAATTGCGATAAAAAGCACCTTCTCTCGATGGCAATGCCATTGCAATTGAGAAGAACTCAAATTTTCCCCTTGATATTCTTGGTGAAAAAATTAATGAATTTGTCCTTTATGAGAATTTTTCCGGCTGGGATTGACAGACTTAAATGCATACATACATTGAAGGCTCAGTTACTCTTGATTGAACGTAACTTGACTTTACTTATTTAATCAGCTGACTTGATGTGTTTACAGGTAACCCTCGTACAACGCGGTTTCATGCAACGCGATTTCACTCTAACACGTTTTCAAAAATGTGGAAACCCTCGTCCAACACGGTTCCTTACAACACGGTTTCATTCTACCACGTTGACAGAAGTGCGGAAAAACTTGTATAACACGATAAGTATACTCACGAAAAATTAAGTTTCTCTGCCAAATTGTGTTATGAGCTAAGCACACGTACATCGAACACGCGTATTTTCAGAACTTTGAAAACGATTTAATTTAATTTTTAAAATGTCTTTTAAAAAATATGTCTTTTTTTTGTATATGAATTTCGGTTTTTTTTGTTTTGTACATAAAGTTTCGGTTTTATTTAATAAAATATAAGGAAACTGGTAAGAAAAGTTGTATTTTCAAATAGTTTTGGAACGCAACCCCCCATTTCGTATTGGCTGTAAATATCATACAACGCGGTTTCACACAACACGACGTTTTCAAGGAACGTATTTCATTTCATTTCATTTCATTTATTTCTTACTGTGTACAATTATTAAGACATAGTCTTTTCCAGTACATAAACAATTGTTAACCATTGGGTGGAAAGATACGATAAGAGAAGTTTAAAACAATATTTCAGCAAACTCGAAAAAACTTAGATACTATTTCTTAAGCCTATTACAATATATAATTAGTGAAGATAGCCAGGAAAATGAAAATACCAGAAAGAGAAAGAATTTAGAATTTTCAGCGGATGAGCAAGAGAGAAGAGAGAAGAGAGAAGAAGGGAAGAGCTAGTCAAATGCTTTGGCTAAAGCCAATTTAAAACGCCAAGGGCTGACGATGGTTTTAATATTTAATGGCAGTGAGTGGAGCAGTTACTGAAAACTTAATTTGACTTAAGATAAGAATCTGTGGAAAACAGATTTCAATAAGTTAAGTCAAGTAACGTTCAATCAAGAGTAACTGAGCCTTGAGAGCGTGTGAAAGCAATAAGCTTTTTGCTACTGCAGAGAAGAGCAGAATGAACGCAAGTAAAACAAACTTCAGCCAGGAAGTAGGGCTCTTCGTGATCGTACGAGGAATACACGACTACGCAAAAACACTCTGCGTGCAAACGCTAATGAAAATGAAATAGGAAGTGTTGAAGAGGAAAAAAAATAACAAATAAAATATACAAAATAAAAATATGAAAAACTAAAAAACAAATCCAAAACTGTCTTTAGAAATTCATGTATGTATCTTGCTTAAAGTTATGTTAAATTTTATCTTTTTTGTTTAGGTGGTATTTGTGTTCTAGGAATCGACCGAATGTGTCGGTCGACAGGGCTTACTAGTACTAAAAAATGCGTACTTTTATTCTTAATGGTGATAAGTTTTACATTTTCAGCTGTTTGTTATTTTCAACTGTTTTTCACAAGCGAAAATGCGATAGAGTATATTCTGCTTAGCTGCATTCAATTATTTTCCAGACAATTTTATGCACTTACACGAAAAATGCACCTACCCGATTTTTTTGCTGCATTTTTGAGGAACATATCAGAATGTCTTTAACAACACTTGTAAGGCGCTTAAAAGAACGCCGTCCAAATATTAATTTTATTAACAAAAAACATATTTAACTTTTGCAACAAAAGGAAAATTTTTTCATAACTGACTAGAAATAAAAACAAGTAAAGAAAGTTACATCGGCTAAGCCGATTGCACACATACCTTTTCCTCAGCCTAAAATATGTTGAAACATTACCCTAACAAAAATTCCTGTCGTTTTCGTAGTTCTAGCTTCACATTTCATGATATCTTTCATGGCTTAGGAGTAAATTACGAAAAACTAAAGTGTGACCGATAGACAGACAGACAGACAGAAAGACAGACAGACAGACAGACAGACAGACAGACAGACATACAGACAGACAGAAAGACAGACAGACAGACAGACAGACAGACAGACAGACAGACAGACAGACAGACAGACAGACAGACAGACAGACAGACAGACAGACAGACAGACAGACAGACAGACAGACAGACAGAAAGACAGACAGACAGACAGACAGACAGACATGGCTATATCGACTCCTCTTGTCACCCTGATCAAGAATTTATATATATGTAAATATATATCGCGACTCCTTTGGTATGTTTCATACTCCGAGCCAAACTTAATATAACCTTTCCTTCGGAAAAGGTATAAAAATGCAATAAAATGAAATAAAAAAAATTGAGGTTTATCGTCTTCTTAAACTTTTTGATGGTTTAAACTTTCAAATGATAGTCGCTATGAGAGTTTAAGCCAGGTTTATTAATTTAGTATCAAAATTTTTGAAAAATTCTAATAAGGCGAAGGCATCTTAGATCGATAGGAAAGCGTTTGAAATTGAAAATATAAATTTATATATAGGGCTGTTAAAGGAACAATTTAATATGAAATTTTATTTTAAAAACCAAAAACAGGATGCTGTAAAAGCGAATTTGCACCTAAGTTGAATGCAGCTAAAAGAGAAATTTTCATGCAAATACAAACAAAAATGCTGCCGTAGAATATTTTTGTGCGGGCATGCTACTTAGGGAACGTGTCCAAACTACGTGAACCATTTTTTACTACTTTTTACCCCCCTCCCCCCTCGGTGACAATCCGTAGAATAATTTAAGTGACCAATTTGTCCAAGTGTAGTACTTTCCGTCTGTTTGTATACAGTTTTCTTATCGAAGGAGTTAAGATATCTTGATGAAATTGGTATGCGTACTCACAGGCACATGAGTAAGAACAAGTTCAAAAATGGACCCGATCGGACCATTTTAAAGGTTACCTCCAGTACTAGGGTCTGTTATGAAAACCACAAAAACTGCTCCAAACCGGATTTTTTGGAAATATTCCACTGAAACTTAGAATTTGAGCGCATATTAAGGCCTCCGATTAGAATTCAAAAAAATTGGAAAATTGGGCGTGGCAAAGGGGCAGTTTTCATAAAACAATTTAACAAAAGTCGGTATATGGGGCGCCTCATCGCCTTAAACACCTCATGATATTAAAAATTATTTGAATATGTGTGTCTGTGTCGGGTATTCTATTGTCAGGCTCGCCTGACTATAACACCCTTACTTCTTTTTGTTAGAGTGCTGCACAATGATCCAAAAAAAGAAGTTATTTAATTAATGGAAAATAATAAATTAATTAAAACAAGTAAAGAAGTTTACATCGGCTAAGCCGATTGCACACATACCTTTTCCTCAGCCTGAAATATGTTAAATCATTACCTTAACAAAAATTCCTGCCGTTCCTAGCTTGGATATCTATTTATACCTTATCTGTACTTCGATTTAGCTTCTAAATCTCGAGATTATTATTAAGCACAAAATTTTCGCGGATGGCGAGCATGGTCAAGTTTTAACCTTTAGAGGACATTTTGTCTAGCTGCGAAATACTCAATTCAAAAAAGTGAAAATAAATTTTTGCGAATTTCGCGAAATGTTGTCATGGTCAAAATTTAACCATAAGTGACGACTTTATTTGGCGGCAAAATATACAGTCAGAACAAGCAAAAACATCATTTTTGTCTACAGATGTGAGAATAAGAGTGTTTTTTCTAATGTGTAGGATGATGACCATAGTTATAGCGATGTCGCAATTTTTTTTCAGCGAAAGCTCAAGTCTACATAGTAGCTATACACACACCAAATTTCAATAAGCTGGGATGTATAGTAAAAAAGTTATCCACGAAAAACGTTAAAAATCGTGATTTTTGAAACTTCTGAACCACTTCCCACGACCCAAGAAGGGACTACGAAAAAAATTTGTATGCAGTTTTTCGGACATTTACCTGGTTCAAGTCCATGCCAAATTTCAATATGATATCTTTCATGGCTTAAGGTCTGTGTCCACTTCAATCAAAAATTTTTTTGGAGACTTGTACCTTTATTTCGTTTTGACGTCACGTTGTGTACAATCGGAAAAATTAGAGATGCAAGATTATCGATACTGTGAACATCGATAGTTTCGATGGTTTTTGAAACGCTCTGAAAAACTTTTTCCCTCTTAAATAATTGGAATATATTCCATATCGCCAAGTATTCGCGTTTGTTTTAATTAAAGATGAGTAATATTGACTTACTGATGCTGACTCATCACCCATGGGGACTTAGAACCATCGATGGTTAAAAAAAATAAAAATTGTTGATTATATCGGTCGTACCATCGATAGTTTTTCAGCAACCAAAAATAACAAGCAAAATTTTTGAAAATGGATTCAAGCGTCGGTCATTTCTTCTGGAAATAAGATTTTCAGTCGATTTTCATTGAATTCTATTGAATTTCAGTGCAAGAATTATAAAAACATTCAACCTACCCAAATGATTTCGACGCGCTCAGAAAATTTCGAACGAAATAAATGTCAGCTCCTTTATTTCGTTTCGTCAGTGTTACCTCAACGAAAAATAATGCGTTTTGAAGTCTCCAAAGTACTTTTTTGCGTTTCGTTTTGAGTGGAATCAGGCAAACGAAAAGTTATCGAATGAAATTTCCGATTGCATTCCGCTTCGTTTTTTATACGTGTGTTGCTTATGGAAACGAAAATTTTGATTGAAGTGGACACTTAGCTTTAGGAGTAAATTTCGAAAAACTAAAGTGTGACCGACAGACAGACAGACAGACATGGCTAGATCGACTCCTCTTGTCACCCTGATCAAGAATATATATATATGTCTATATCTATCGCGACTCCTTTGGCATGTTACATACTCCGTGCCAAACTTAATATACCCTTTCCTTCGGAAAAGGTATAAAAATGGAAAATGAATTTAAATTTGTTTTCCAAGCCTTTTTGAATAATTTTTAAGTATTGTTCTGAAATCTACAAATCAATACACATATCAAATCAATCTACATAAAAGAAATCTATAACATCCATAGGATTCGTGTATTTTTCGGACGTTAATATTCGCCAAATGTTCGCATAAAATTTTGCGAATGCAAATACGAATGTCCAGCAATATGCGAATATTCCCAACATCACTAATACTTACATGTGCCCTCAAGGGCTCTACGCTCTAAAGCAGCAAGTAAGTTTCCTATACCAAACACATGTAGAAACAAGTAAGAAAGCTAAAGTCGGTCAAGCCCGACTTTGAAATACCCAGCGTCCAGACATTATTGGCGCACTGTGTTACGAAAAATCTCCATTTGTGGGCGCGGCAGTGGGCGCGCAACATAACTTTTTTTCCCGTACCTTTCGTTAACCTTGGTCAACTTATGTTGCGAATTTGAAGCTTCTTCGCCTTTTACTTCAGAAGTTACGAAAAATCTCCATTTGTGGGCGTGGCAGTGGGCGGGCCACATAATTTTTTTTCTACACCTTTCATTTGCCTTGGTAAACCTATGTTACGAATTTGAATTTTCTACGCCTTATACTTCACAAGTTACGATAAACCCTTATTTGTGGGCGTGGCTCGAGGAGAAAGCCGTCCATTTTTTCCGGATATGTACCTTTTCGTAGTTTACGATAATATCAAGTAAGTATCAATGAAATTTGTTGAGTGGTTCGCAAGTAACAAGCATTTTACTGAAAACACATTAAATTCCTGATCAAGAATATATATATATATCCATATCTATGCAGCTACGTTCTGGCTGTTACAAAATTCGCACAAAACTAATATACCCTGTTTACGCTGGGTATAAAAACAAATAAGTACTTTGACTTACTTTCGCTACTTGAACGCATACGCTTATTACAAGTAATCGGACTCACAGGGTTGCATTTAAGTCATACATTTCCTATACTTCTGTCAACCTGTCATCGAAATTTCTGCTCTGAATTCCTTTCTTGAAAAGAATTAGCTCGTTACTTTCTTTCAATTTACTTTAACAGCATTGAGCCCTTAAAGTGCAAAGTCAGCTAAGCAGAATATACTGGAACTGAAAAAGCATACGTGTAAAAGGTTTTCCATCGCAATTGAGATAGTCTCGAAAATACATAAAGATGTTTTAAAGTATCGATATTTTACACGCCGATATTACATCCGCAGCCCCCGGAGTACAGACGATGATTTTAAATAAGTTTTAATTATGTACGAAATGACGGATACTTTGATAGCGCAAAAAAATTATAAGTTACCTAAAATGTCCTTATATATTTGCAAAAATCTACTTATCGGTGTTATTCTGAAAACTTTCAGTCTGGCAGCACCATATTTTGTTTTGTTTTGTTTCAATGCATGTATGCATTTATGTGCCTGTGTAGTTTCTGAATTTAATAATTAATTGTTTTTTCGTGATATCGTCGGAAATAAGTGTCGCCTAAAAATGAATAATATCTCGGCCGCATCAGGATACATTTTACATAAATATATGTACAGTATGCAAAACTCGTATTCATACACCTCAAAACTTTCAGTGAAAAACTGATTTTTACTGCCATAAAAATAGAATTTTGGATGAAAACACATAAAAAGCATTACTTTAATGCAAACCAAGCAGAAAAACAAACAAAAGATATTATAGTTTTCAAAACATAAGCAAATTTGTTATTTTGGCACGCAAAATTCGTATTCATACATCTGTTTAGTTTCTATTTTTAACAGCTTTTTATTAAGAATTAATATTTTGTGGGATATCCTCGTTGTTTTATAACAGCGTTCAAACGTTTTTTCATTGATTTCACCAATTTTTTGTCAAAGTTGGGGATATTTTTTGCCATTCCCATTGTAAAATGCGTTTCAGATCAGTAGCATCTCTAATTGTATGCTTTCGAACTCTTTTTTTTTAAATCGACCATAGATTCTCAATAGGATTGATATCGGGACTCTGCGGTGGTGTTTTCAAATAATATGGGCAGTTATAAAGGATCCATAAACGTGTATCGCAAGCTGTGTGCTTGGGGTCCTTATCCTGTTGAAACATATATCGCCCTATCAGCCCCAAATTTTGTGCACTGGGACCCAAATCGGTTTTTAAAACATCAATGTACTTTCTTGTGTTCATTATGCCAGGGATATAGCCAGCTTTCCCACACCTGCAGCAGCGAAACAGCCCCAAATCATGACGGAGCCCCCGGCGTGTTTAACTGTTGGCAAAAGGTTCTTGAAATAAAGCCTCTTAATTTTTTCTCGCCATATTTTAGTGATTCAATCGGACACTTTTATGTTGAATTTACATTCATCGGAAAATATAACACACTTCCAGAATCGCAAACCCATTTTAATATACTTTTTGGCAAATTGTACTCTTTTGATGCGGTTAATTCGACTTATAAAAGGCTTTCGTGCCGCAATTCTGCTTTGAAACTTGAGTTTTCTGAGATAATTTCGTACAGTTTGGGATGTTACTGATATTCCGTATTGTGTAAGTAGGCTTTCCACTAAATATGGTGCTGCAGTTGTTGGATCTTTCCGAATTTGCCTTATTAAGAAGGACTGATGTCTACGAGTAAGTTTTTGTCTGGGTCCATTACGTTTTTTCTTCTGCACGTATCCTTGACTTTGAAACATTTTGACAATGTACTGAACCGTAGAATGGGTTCTATTTATTATTTTTGCTATTTCACGCAGTGACTTGCCTTCTTTGTGCAGTTTAAGTACGAGTTCGCGAATTTCATTTCCAACTTCTGTTCCTTTACGTCCCATTGCTTCAAAAAACGAATTGAGTCGAAAATGTCAAGTTATAACTATAGATTAAAATCTGGACAATTGCTAAACAGCTGTTTTTGACACATTAAATAAGTAGATGTTATCCCAGGACCACATTTGGTTGGTGTATGAATACGAATTTTGCGTGCCAAAATAACAAATTTGCTTATATTTTGAAAACTATAATATCTTTTGTTTGTTTTTCTGCTTGATTTGCATTAAAGTAATGCTTTTTATGTTTTTTCATCCAAAATTCTATTTTTATGGCAGTAAAAATCAGTTTTTCACTGAAAGTTTTGAGGTGTATGAATACGAGTTTTGCATACTGTATATTTCTTTCTCTCTGCAAAGGTAATTATACCCTTTTTTGCGAACTTCACTTTTTGGTAACGCACAATAATAACGGAATTTAATTTTTTCTCGACTAGGTCCCCTGTCGGTATCGTTTCATAAAGAACTTTGTTCTAATAAAATAAAAAATCAACCCAAAATTTTTTTTTTTAAACTACCGTCCCCTTAACTGTACATAACTGGAGGTTCCCTTTAAAATGTTTCGATCTGGTCCATTGTGTTACACACAAGCCTCGACACAGAGTGTGTCGGCTATAAAAATAGGAAAAAAATTTTCTTATAAAGATGAAGATACAAACAAACACAGTGTTTAATTACTTAAATTTTTTAAATTAGTTATTATTATTATACAGCTGCGGTGAAAATAATAGCACCGACACTTTTCATTGTTTGAAATCCGTTTATTTTTTGTTTCATTTTATTTTTATGAAATTCAAAAATTTCATTGAGTTTTAGCCAGGTTATCTTTCAAATCAAAATATAAAAAATTTGATTTCTGCCAGTTTATTTCACAAAAAAATTGAAAAATCATGTTTTTTCTACGTTAAAAAAAATAGCACTTTCAGTACAAATTAAGAGCGCTTTTTATCATTTAAAATATGGGAAAAACAACAGGAATATAAATTTCGCAGGGTTTTTAATTATGAGCTGTGTATAATACTTCAAACTTTGTAAAAAGTACAACAATTAAAATATTGCACACCTGTATAAAAATTTTCAGACCAAACAAAATTAGTTTACAATTTTTCTATGATTTTCCATTAATTTTTCTTTAAAAAATGCCAACAAATTTTGTTTGGTCTGAAAATTTTTATACAGGTGTGCAATATTTTAATTGTTGTACTTTTTACAAAGTTTGAAGTATTATACACAGCTCATAATTAAGAACCCTGCGAAATTTTTACTCCTGGTGTTTTTCCCATATTTTAAATGATAAAAAGCGCTCTAAATATGTACTGAAAGTGCTATTTTTTTTAACGTAGAAAAAACATGATTTTTCAATTTTTTTGTGAAATAAACTGGCAGAAATCAAATTTTTTATATTTTGATTTGAAAGATAACCTGGCTAAAACTCAATGAAATTTTTGAATTTCATAAAAATAAAATGAAACAGAAAATAAACGGATTTAAACAACGAAAAGTGTCGGTGCTATTATTTTCATCGCAACTGTATATATTATTATTAATTTTTATGCACATTATTTCGTGCAATACTTTTGGTGTCATATATGCTCGCAGATCGCTCAAAACAAGTTTTAATGCCGAAAAAGCTCGCTCCACACTAACTTGGGTTGCGGGAACGGCATGAACAATTTGAGCCAGTCCCCATAAGTAAGGATATGAAAAATGATTGTTTTCCCAATAGTCCATTAATTTATTTACAATGCTTAGTGGCTTTGGCGTATAATTTTCAATTTCCTTTAAAGCCTTCTGAAGCTTATAGTCTTGGTTGAAATCACAGGAGCTCTCTTTTGAGTTCGATTCTTCAATATTATCCAAAAATTCTTCAAGAAGAGACTTCGGATTGCTCTGAATTTAAAGAGATTCTACAACTGTTCCGTTTTTTTGAAGTTTGCAATGTGTCCGAAGATGATTTTGCTGCTTCATCAAGTTCTTCTTTAATCTAAAAAAACACAAATTAATTAATGCTTTAACAGAAATATTATATATGAGCTACGTTACTGTTTTTTCAATGTCAAAACTTGGCGCATTAAACACCTCAAGTGCGTCTTCGCTTTCATTAGCTTAATAGGATCCTGATTTAGAACTCTTCGCAACCGAGGGTCCAAGTACATTGCTCCAAGAACAAATGGAGTTTCGAGCAAGTTTTTTTCGCGTCTTTCAAGATGGTTTTTCAAAGTCAAGCTATATCGGTCTTGACTTGCTGCCACAGAAAGCTTAAGCTCAAGCCAAGTAAAATAAAAATCGCCAAGCATTAATTGTTCCGCCTGTAGCTTTTTTGTTGCATTGCTTACTGATTCCAACGCATTAACCATGGTTTTGATTTCGTTCCACTCGTTTGGCTGAAGGTTATTGTTATACCTTTTCCGAAGGAAAGGGTATATTAAGTTTGGCACGGAGTATGTAACATACCAAAGGAGTCGCGATAGATATAGACATATATATATATTCTTGATCAGGGTGACAAGAGGAATCGATCTAGCCATGTCTGTCTGTCTGTCTGTCTGTCTGTCTGTCTGTCTGTCTGTCTGTCTGTCGGTCACACTTTAGTTTTTCGTAATTAACTCCTAAGCCATGAAAGATATCATATTGAAATTTGGCATGGACTTGAACCAGGTAAATGTCCGAAAAACTGCATACAAATTTTTTTCGTAGTCCCTTCTTGGGTCGTGGGAAGTGGTTCAGAAGTTTCAAAAATCACGATTTTTAACGTTTTTCGTGAATAACTTTTTTACTATACATCCCAGCTTATTGAAATTTGGTGTGTGCATAACTACTATGTAGACTTAAGCTTTCGCTGAAAAAAAATTGCGACATCGCTATATTTATGGTCAGCATCCTACACATTAGAAAAAACACTCTTTCTCTTATTCTCATATCTGTATACAAAAATGATTTTTTTTTTGCTTCTTCTGATTGTCTATTTTGCCGCCAAATAATGTCGTCACTTAAGGATAAAATTTCACCACCATTCGCAAAATTCGCAAAAATTTGATTTTCACTATTTTGAATTGAGTATTTCGCAGCTAAACAAAATGTCCTCTAAGGGTTAAAATTTGATCAAGACCACCATTCGCGAAATTAGCAAAAATTTGATTTTCACTAGTTTGAATTGAGTATTTCGCAGCTAGACAAAATGTCCTCTAACGGTTAAAATTTGACCATGACCACCATTCGCGAAATTCGCAAAAATTTGATTTTCACTATTTTGAATTGAGTATTTCGCTGCTAGACAAAATGTCCTCTAACGGTTAAAATTTGATCAAGACCACCATTCGCGAAACTCGCGAAATGTTGATTTTCACTATTTTGAATTGAGTATTTCGCAGCTAAACAAAATTTCCTCTAAGGGTTAAAATTTTATCAAGACCACCATTCGCGAAATTCGCAAAAATGTGATTTTCACTATTTTGAAGTGAGTATTTCGCAGCTAGACAAAATGTCCTCTAACGGTTAAAATTTGACCATGACCACCATTCGCGAAATTCGCAAAAATTTGATTTTCACTATTTTGAATTGAGTATTTCGCTGCTAGACAAAATGTCCTCTAACGGTTAAAATTTGACCATGACCACCATTCGCGAAATTCGCAAAAATGTGATTTTCACTATTTTGAATTGAGTATTTCGCTGCTAGACAAAATGTCCTCTAACGGTTAAAATTTGACCATGACCACCATTCGCGAAATTCGCAAAAATGTGATTTTCACTATTTTGAATTGAGTATTTCGCTGCTAGACAAAATGTCCTCTAACGGTTAAAATTTGATCAAGACCACCATTCGCGAAATTCGCAAAAATTTGATTTTCTCTATTTTGAATTGAGTATTTCGCTGCTAGACAAAATGTCCTCTAACGGTTAAAATTTGATCAAGACCACCATTCGCGAAATTCGCAAAAATTTGATTTTCACTATTTGGAATTGAGTATTTCGCTGCTAGACAAAATGTCCTCTAACGGTTTAAATTTGACCATGACCACCATTCGCGAAATTCGAAAAAATTTGATTTTCACTATTTTGAATTGAGTATTTCGCTGCTAGACAAAATGTCCTCTAACGGTTAAAATTTGATCAAGACCACCATTCGCGAAATTCGCAAAAATTTGATTTTCACTATTTTGAATTGAGTATTTCGCTGCTAGACAAAATGTCCTCTAACGGTTAAAATTTGATCAAGACCACCATTCGCGAAATTCGCAAAAATTTGATTTTCTCTATTTTGAATTGAGTATTTCGCTGCTAGACACAATGTCCTCTAACGGTTAAAATTTGACCATGCCCACCATTCGCCAAAAAATTTGTACTTAAATATAATTTCGAGTTTGTGAAGCTAAATCGAAGCACAGATAATGTGTAGCTAGAACAACGAAAAGGACAGGAATTTTTGTTAAGGTAATGTTTCAACATATTTAAGGCTGAGGAAAAGGTATGTGTGCAATCGGCTTAGCCGATGTAAACTTCTTTACTTGTTTTTATCTAAGTTTTCTGCGCAAAAATCTTTTAGTGAGAATAAACCTTTTACCATTTCATGTGTTGAGCTCCACCGAGTCTGAGTATCCAATGGGGACCTATTAAGGCTATGAGCTGAAAAGGTGTATCTACAAAATCTATCTACTTGAAAAACGGCGTTCTTAAAAGATTTGCTAGTTTTCGGGCACGTTCAATTACAACATTTTCATTTGTTTCTGCCAAAAAATCCTTCACTACACGCTGAAGACTATGTGCTGCACACCTTACAGATTTTTTATTCTTTATATTTAAATCGGCAGTCAAAATTTCTTCATCGATTTCGCTTTCATTTTCTTCGCTCGATATGGACAACAACTCAACTGCTTTTATCATATTCCGACCATTGCCTGTTGTGCAGCTATAAATTTGATGCGCATCAATATTGAAGTCGTTCAATATATTATCAATTTCTTGTTTTAAACTCTCTGCAGTGTGTCGTCGTGTCAGCTCCACCATGCCAATAGTAATAACTTTTACAACTTTATTTTCAATGAATTGCACATTGATTCCTAAAATTCCCCTTTCAAGGCGTGTTGCTGTGTCAATTTTGAGGCTCAACATTTTTCCAGTCAATTTTTTCTTGATATTTTCATTGACCTCAGCATATTTTTCAGCGATTAGCTCATGAATATTTCTCGAGTTAATTGGAGGCATGGTTAGTCCCGAAAATATTTGGCCCGTGAAAAACTTAAATGGTAGGTAGGTAGGTGCAGCAGCTAATTGCTCACGTAGGCTCATAGATAGGCCCTTTGTGATACCATAGAGAGGCACGACTAGCCTCTTTCTACTTCTTATAAAACCAAATTTGACTTCCTGGTGAACCGCGCGATGTCTGAAATTTTGATTTCGGACAGTTCGGTGAGGCTGGTCAGAAAGGTGTGTTCGAGTGGAGACAGTCTTTTTGACGATAAGGCCGGGCACTGAAACAGATAGATTCCTCCTCCTCCTCCGAGCGACAGCTCCGGCAAAAGTCATTCTATGGGGCTCCCAGCCTTGCGGCATGGCTGCCGAACAGGCAGTGGCCGGTGAGAACGGATACCGTCTGATGGATGGAGAAGTTGCTGAGTTTCACTAGGTCCCTGGATCGTCTCTTGCTCAGAGATGGCCAGGTTTGTCTAGTGATCCCGCAGAAATCTTCCTCGACCCAAAGCTTGTTTGCCAGGTCGAGATATTCTTCTTTTATGCGGAATTTCACTGTAGCCTGTGGGATTCCTATGTTGGAAAAGGAGGTCTCTGGAAGCGATGTGCCCGTCTTAGCAAGTTCATCGGAATATTTCAATTACAATTACATGTAATGGGTATTGAAAATTATGGAATTATAATTACAAGTAATTGTAATTGAAGTTTTTTGTACTGAAATTACTGTAATCCAAAATATGTAATTGAAAAGCGAAGTAATTAAACAAAATTTGTAATGGATTACTTTTACTTGTATATTTCATTGTTTAAAGTAATCAATTACTATATTTAAGTAATTAATGCTACATCCAAAAACATATACATAAGTTATATACATTTTCAACAATAAAACAACATATAATAATAAGTATAGCTCGGATTTTGAATACTTATGTAAAAAAATGCAAAAAAAAATTCAAAAATATATTTAAGAAAAATTCAAAAATATTGAAAAAATTCAAAAAAAATGCAGAATATTCAAAATCCGAGCTCTAAAAATAAGTGAAACTAATTAATTTAAAAAATTTTTGTTTGCTTTCCCCAGACTTAAAATCTCGAAATTGACGTCAGTTAGTTTTTGACGTCGCGGCTGTGATACAATTCCAGCAAACGAGAACAGCCTTTCTTCTGGACCTGACGATGGTAGTGGAGTGTTCGATCTCTGAAAAACCTTAATTAATGTAGGATATTTCTGTAAATGTTATAGGGATGTTGTGTTCTATCATTAAAAAAAAAAATTAGGCTATAATTTAAGCCCCGCCGGTTCTCCGGTATTTCTACAATCAACTATATCTGAAAAGTAGAGATTAAATTATATATGAGTTGTTATTGAACCTAAAAGTTTACATTTCTCTATTACCTTCCTCAACTTCACTCCCATAGTCAAAAACTTTTGGTTGCGAAGAGCTCTCAATTAATAAAGCCTGTTCGCAATATATGTGGTTAATTGCACAATATTGAAAAAATACGTTGTGCATATCTTTTTCAGTGCCTCCTGAAAGTGGAGAAATAGCTTGTAACCACTTGAATTTTACAACAGGGTGTGACATTGCGGCAACAATGGCTTCGTGTGCCTCTTTTTCCAAATAGTAAAATGAGTGAAACCTATTGAAGAGAACTTTCTGCAAATTTTTTAAGGTTTTTCATAAAAATCCCAGTTCGTCGTTGTTCAAAAGTCGATCAGTTTTTTACTTTTAAAGTGGTCAAACTGGGCATAAGAAAACCGTAATACAAATTGTTTTGACTTTGTAAGAAATCTAACATTTCTGCAAAAGGTGTCATTCGGGCATGTGACAGAAATCTAATGCGACAGAAAACGTTCGATTTCGGTTAAATTTTCATACAAATGTAAGCGAAATCGAACGTTTTCTGTCGTATTCGATTTCTGTCACATGCCCGATTATCTTATAGTATTCCTTCAAGTATGCAATATCTTGGATTAAGAAAGTGGAGCAGGACAATTGACTGCAGAGATTTTTAAGGCCGGAATCAATACCAAGAATTTGCTGGATAGCGTCATACAAAGAATTCCAGCGAGCCGGACATGGAGTCTTCAGCTGTTGTTCCAAGACGTTTTTAATAGAGTCCGACCGAAGGTTCGGCTTCGGCTTCGGTTTGCCGAACATTCGGCCTAAAAATGACCTTCGGCATCGGCTTCGGCCACAAAAGGCCGATTATTTAGCCGAATATAATTTTTTTCTAAAATAGCGCCTATAGCGACTCACATGTTCGACAGTTCTAAAAATGGTTTGCTTTTTCTTTTGGTATGAGGAACAGGGTTCACTATGTAAATTACCACATCATTCACATATTTTACTTTTCAATCGAAAGATTATTTACTTCGTGAGCCAATTATAAGTAAAGCAAAAATTCCTTTATGTTCTGCAGAAAAAAACTAACTTTGCTGAGGTGAATACATGTTCCACTGCATGATTGCATCGTACAATATACAACATGTTGAACTATAATATAAGACTATTTGATTTTGAGTTTTAAAGGTGCTTGCCCACTTGGCAAGTAAAAAACTTAACAAGTAAATTGCTTTCGCTTGCCAAGTGTGATTGATAAAAAAGCATTTTAAGCAAGTAAAATTGTTCTTGATAGAAAGTTTTAGAGCAAAAACAACCTTGCTTCTTCAGTCCTGTTCCATACTAGGCGACAGTCACCGGAGACACATTTTGTTTTGATGAAGAGAGAGGACCGGGGAAGAGAGAGGGATGCTGTTCTCTCTCTTCTCCGACCGTCCCTCGCCATCAAAACAAAATGTGTCTCCGGCGACTGTCGCCTAGTATGGAACAGGACTCAGGAAGTCAAAGCACTTAATTTGCCAAGTGGGGAATCATCTTGAGCAAAAAAGTTTGTTCACGTTATTTTTATTTAATTGGTAACGAGAATTGTAGTTTTGTTTTCTGTTACTAAAACACTACAAATTTACTGATTTGTTTAAAATTAAAACCAAAAATAAAAAAGATAAGGTGTTATAGTCACGCGAGCCTGACAATAAAATACCCGACACAGACACACATGTTTAAATAATTTTTGAACCACGCCCAAAACACACAACCATTCAGAAAGAATATTCAAGTGGTTTTTAGGGCCATTAGGGGCCCCATATACTGACATTTGTTAAAATTCTTTATGAAAACCGACCCTTTGACACGCCCACTTTTCCAATTTTTTTTTGAATTTCTAATCGGAGTCTTAAATATACGCTTAAATTCTAACTTTCATTGAAATATTGCGAAAAAGTACGATTTTGAGGCGGTTTTGGGCTTTTTGTGACAGACCCTAGGACTGGAGGTACCCCTAAAAATGGTCCGATCGGGCCCATTCTCGAACTTGTTCTTACTCATGTCTCTGTGAGTACGCATACTATTTAGTCAAGATAGCTCAACTCCTTCGATAAGAAATCTGTATACAACAGACGGCCAGTCAGACGGACATGAACAATCGAATCTCCTGGTGACTCTGATAATTTCTATATTTTTTTGTTGTATTGTCTATCTCGACTGGTTCTGGGTGTTACACACAACCACACAAACGCAATATATCCTCGACACAGAGTGTGTCGGGTATAAAAAGGGAAATTGGTTGTGTAGTTGTTTTTTTTTTACAGCTTCGGCTTCGGCTTCGGTCTTCGGCCGAAGTTTAAGCCAATGGCCGAACATCGGCTTCGGCCAAAAATTTCACCTTCGGTCGGACTCTAGTTTTTAATAATCTCTGACGATTTAGGTTGCCTTGCTTTTTTCCACAGAGTATTACATTTCGCGAACACCTTTGAATGAAAATAATAATTATCAGCACAGTTATATGTATTTGCTCAATAGAAAAACTTACTTCCAAGTGAATACCGTACACTTCATCATCGACTTTTAAGGCTTCAATAAAATCTTTCGTTGCAAGCAGGTTTAATGTGCGACTTGCGCAGCGAAAATGTTAGGACAGTTTGATCCTTTGAGGTGTTATTTGGATTGCCTCAAAGTCCTCCTCAGTTTCAAAAATTTCTTCTGTGGAATCAATCTCCGAACTTGAATCGCTTTCTGTTTCACTTGCTTTATCGGAGCCAAAAATTTCGTCGTTTTCACACGGGATTTCGTATTCCACGCCATGCTCTCTAAAAGCTTTTAAAAAATTTGAGGCATTGTCTGTTACCGTAGCAACAATATTTTGCGGACTTAAATTGAAATCGTTGTTTATTTCCGTCAATAAACTAGCAATGCGGTCATAAGTGTGACTGCCAGAAAAACGCTTACACGCTAATGCCGCAGAAACTCTTTTGAGGTCGTTATCTAACCAGTGGCAAGTATAACCAAGAAAGCTCCTGTGTTTATTTGACCAAATCTCAGCAGTTACACAAAAATAAGGCGATTTGCTCATTGCAACTTGAATTTTATTTTTCATTGCCAAAAAGTTTTCCCTCAACTTTTTGGTTACAGTCTTGCGGCTTGGAACTTTCAAATTGGTCCTTTTTAAAAATAATTTTTTGAACGACTTTTGCTCAACAATTGAATCTGGTGAAGCTGTTTCAACAATAAAACTGATTATATCGCTAGTGAACTCCTCTTGTTTTGTCAGCGTTAGTTTTGCAACACCCTCCGATTTTTTTCTGGACATATAATTTAAATACTCCTCATGATGCTTTCGCTTTAAATGAGTAATAAAAATAGATGTTATTCCACTTTTCAACACAAACTAAGCATTGGACACACACAAGACCTGTATCGGTTTCAGTGAAGTTGATGCTGCATGATCTATTGATTCCTATTGAGAAAAAAGTTCGTGTTTAAGTATAAAATAATCTTGCAATAAGAATATAATTTCGCTATGTATATCCTTAAACGGTTTCCACAATACACTTGACTTTCTATGTATATATATATATATATATATATATATATATATATATACATGGGATGGATAAATTCACGGTCATGATTGTGATCACACAAATATATATACTTTCCGTGCATTTATCCAACCCACTTCCACGCGGTAACATTCAATTACTTCCAATAGAGGGTACATCAGGGTCGGGATTGACCGGCTTCAGTTGCTTTACAAAATGTGCATATTTACCTCACCTTATGGTATATCGTATACGAGAGTATATACTATCGCTTGTATGTACCTTCTCATTAAAAAAACTAGCTCAAAAACGAATTCTTAACGATACCTCGTTACGATACCTCGATACTTTTCGTAATGGATGAAAGAGCTAAGTACTTCATCAAATTTTAATTCATGTGATTACAGAAAAATATGTAATTAATTACATTTACATGTCAAATTACTAAGCAAAAGTAATGCATTACTACTATTTGAAGGATTACATTTTCATGGATTACCAATCCAATTACAAAAGTTATTAGAATTGAATGTATTGTAATTGAAATTTTAAATTACATGTAATTGAAATTAATGTAATGGAATAAATTTCAATTACAATTATATTTAATTTCCTTTTAAATTATGTGTAATGATAACATATTATTGTAATTGAAATAAATGTAATCCAAAAATACCCAAGTCTGCCCTGCTCGGTACGCTGGTGGTATATCCGCATTCGAAGCAGAGCGATGGGGTGCGATAGTCAATATCAGTCGGGATCTGAAATCTTTTGTCAAGATTTGTGAGTGACCAGTGTCTGTTCTGGTCCACCGGCAGACGGCAATCAATCGCGCAGCCGCGATCTTTGCTTGTTGTCTGATGAAGAGTGATGTTGGTAACCAACAAAGGAGTGTAAAAAGTGCCTTGGAAGGGGTAGTCCTCAGTGCTCTTGTTACCAGTAGAGCGGACTGTCTCCTCACCCTGTCTAAGGCTTGAATACACGAGGATCTATAGGTGATCGGCCACCAAAAGGTTGAGCCGTATAGAAGGATCGGTTCTACCACAGCTTGGTAGAGCCATAATGTAGACTTGGGGGAAAGTCCCCATTTTGTGCCTATTGCCCTTTTACAGCAGTATAACGCACAAAGTGCTTTCCTGGCTCTCTCCTTGGTGTTTTCCCTCCATAGCAGCTTAGAGTCTAGTATCAGCCCTAAGTATTTGACTTGGCTGCTTAGTTTCAAGACAACCCCATTTCATTTTGGTAGGTTGAAAGATGGGATCTTGTATCTTTTAGAGAAGAGTACGAGTTCCGTTTTAATGGGATTGATTTTTAGTCAATACTCCCCGCTCCAGCGGCTGAGTGTTCCTAGATTTTGGGACATCATGTCCGAGATCATGTCGAGGTGCTTTCCGGTGACGGATATTGCAATGTCATCCGCGTACGCTACCACATTGCACCCGATGTCATCGAGTACAGTTAGCAGAGTGTTCACAGCCAGATGCCAGAAAAGGGGAGAGAGGACACCTCCTTTCGGTGTTCCTCTCTCCACTTAAGAGGTTGCCTGGAGGGCTAGGCCCGTGGTCATGCGCCATGTAGCAGGACGCTAGCCACAGTGGCGAACCATCCGCTCTGACCGCTATGCTTACGTTGTCGTCATCGCAGAATCTGTTGAGTGCAATCATATCAATTGAATTCTTAACCAGGATACAGGCTCGTTACTTACCTGTGCCATGTGATACCAGGGTGTAGCCTGGTTGGTTTAATCCACAAACCCGTTCATACGAAAACCAAGGTTCCTGGATAAGGCATATGTCCTCCCCTGTTTTTTCTAGACGGAGGAGCAATGCAGCCGACGCAGGCTTAGAATGGTGAAGATTAATCTGCAATACCTTCACCATTCTTTGGCTGGCAGATTATTGTCTGGTTCAGATCCACGTCACCAGAGAAGGAGGAGACTTCTTCTTGCTCTGAACCCAGGACAAGATCGAAGAAGTCCCCAGCCAGCTCGGTAGTCGAGGCTGTACAGCATCCGTCATCTGATTGCAGGGCCTCCTTCTACGAGTTGTCTTCCGTTTGAACGGTGAGACTGGTGGCTCCCTGCATAGGTGCAGGGGGTGCTGACGCTGAGCCACTTGATGCGCTGCTGGTTTTGTCGCCCTTGTAGATGCGAAGCGTGGCCGACTCGAAACCATTGTTGACCACGCCCTTCCTCTGAAGCAGTGGCGTGAGGGACTTTCATTTAATACGATGAGTGCCTCATGCATGTTGCCGCGGGGCTCACCGACCTTGACCATCTTCCAGTCATGGGTTGGGAGATCAAGGTTGCTGACCTTCAGCACTTCGAGTATCTCCTCGGGCGACGATGGCTCGGTAGGTAGCCAAGCCTATGACCTAGGTCGGCTAGGGATCTGGTCTTTAGTGACCGCCTTTATCAAGGCGGCGGGCCAGACCTCTCCTACCTGCTCGATTGCAAGCTTGTACAGATCCGCTGAGCGTTGATCTGCACAAGCTATCAAATTAACGTGGCCCTGATACCATCCTGCGTCCCTGCATACGTGAGAGGGACCAGGATGAGCATGGACAACGTCTCTATAGACGCGCATGAGAGCCAGCTGTACCAACATCCAGTTAGCTGGGGAGATGGTGCCGTCGCTCTTGTTCGCGTCAATGATGACCCATATGAGCGAGTTCTTTGCGATCTCACTGTAGGGTCGTGTACTTGTGTTGGGCTTGGTGACAAGCCTGGGACTTTCGGGGCGAACCGCGATGTTTTTCTTGGACCACTCAATGGAGGCCTTTTCGGTTTCCGTTAAGGAGCTCGGGTCCGATTTCTCGTACTTTGCGAGAATGCGCAGAGTAGATCTCCGGGTCCTGTAGGCCCGGGTGGAGGCATTGGTCGCCTTGGATGCCGTGGAGGCGGTGCTGACTTCGTTCACCTTCAGGACAGGCTTGCTTGCCGAAGGTCCTGCAATTCCCGTTGAAGCAGTTGAAACAGTCACAGTGCCATTGCCTCGCAAGTTGGAGGGCAAAGTGCTGTCTCTTACCGGAGTGTTAAGAGCAATAACACTTTGCCTCAAGATATTCTTTTGTGGCGGCCCCCCTTTAAGGTTGGGCGAACCACTTTTTGTAATGCCACCTAGAATGGACTTTTTCTGTCCCCCTGACGGGTTGCACGTTTTTGGGATTGCTCCCGTCCCCGAAGGGGTGGTTGGTTGTCCCTCTGATGGGTTGGACTTGGTTTTTGTTGTTTTTTCATGTTAATGTCCATCGAATATGGGCCCCAACTCAAAGCCGCTATCTCCACTTGTTGTGTAGTCGCCTCAAGGTCCCATGGGTATCTTTGCAAGCAGGGAGGCCATGCTTATGGGGCAATATGCTCAGAGCCAGACCAGCGTTAAGCGGGACAGCAGTCAACCGCACCTACAACGCCAACTGAATGGCGACAAGTTTTGAACGTACTTTGAGACCTAGCCAGGGTTCAGTAGCTGAAGCGCACCGGGGGATAAGAAGATTTACAGTTTACTCTGACATGAATTGATTCGTCTACATGCTCGACAATGGGGCCTTGTTCCCGTTGCCCTGATAACGTTTGGCTTCCATGCTCCTCTGACGACCTAACCGGTATGGGTGGCCCTGTCCGGCATCGCTCGGAGATTCATTGCACGTCCTGGGCCCCCTCACCACGGCGTGGTAGTAATCACGAAAGGAACTTAAATGATGCAGAGTCAAGAAATGAAAACGGCAATTTTTCCGTGGTCACCAGTTCAATGCACGCATATTTAACTTCGTTTTTGCGCATTACTATTTTGAGTTTTTGCTTCTTTTTTGCTGTCGTTTTTGTATCTTCGAAAGTAGCAAAATGCGTTTAGTAGTTTTTATAAAATAAACAGAGTAGGGGAAAGTGGGGTGGTTGTACGCATGGGGAGGATTTACGCAAAAGCCTTAGCGCCTAAAATAGGCCATATCGAAACAAGACGATAAATGTTTTTAAAAGTCTATCAATCGACAGCCGTAGGAAAAAAAAAACGCTGCCATTCAGTCGTTTGTTTACCTGTAATGAAGGCGTGTTGTTACTCGCGGATGAAATTGTTTGGAAAATTTTTATTTTGTTTTCGGTAATTTGTGTAATTTTTGAAATATCATGCAAAGTTTGAGTGAAAATATAAAAATCATCACGCGCCACTACATGGGGAGGATATATGCACTTTTTTGCGGGGTGCGTATATCCACCCCTTGTTGTACATACTGCAAAAAATTTTCACTCTTCCTAAAAAAATGCTTTTTAATTATCTTTACATGTAAATGCTAAGGTATGCAAAGGTTATGTACTGAAAGTTCCATTTTTGCTTTATTCTACTAGAGTCATGCCGCGCAACTATAAAAGAAAGACCAATCGTGCACAAGTCAATGAAACCGAAGGATGCAAACAGAAAAAAGAGAGAAAAGGGTAAATCTCGAATTTATACTAGCTCTCCAGAGCGTATCAGACTTCAAGAGCTGCAAAAAAATAAGAAAATTAAGCCTGATGGCAACCAAGCTTCAAAAAAACAAAAATTTAACCAAGCTAAAGAATCTAATATTTCTTTGGTACAAAAACGTATAAAAAAAGGAGCCCAAGCAACAAAAGTGAACACATTTAACTAATATATGTTTAACCAATGAATTGAATTTATTTATTTTTTATTTTTTTATATTCACTTAACAACAAACAAGTCCTTATTTAATAAAGTTTACCACTCAGCAGAAATTTGAAGTTAATTTTCTTGCTTGTATTCATAAAACTATAGGAATGACAATCTTTAGTATTTTTTGGCATAATTTATGGTAATTAAGTAAAGGTTATCATGCAATTCATATCAACAGGTTTAAATTTTATCGTTTGCCATATCAAAACAAAAATATCATCGTCTTATACAGTTAAAAAATTTCATGAACAAAACATTCCCCTGTTTGAGTAAAACCACCCCGTGCCGGGGGAGGTTTTACTCAAAACGACACTTTTATAAAAGATTTTGTATCTTCTACAAAGGTTAAAAAAAATTTTAAAATTTTAATGCAAAATTGTAGCCAATGAATCAGCCTTAGATATAAAATTCAATTTAAAAAAAAATTAAAATGTTTTTTATCCTTTTTTCGCCATTGAAAATGTTTGCGTACAACCTCCCCACTTCTAGAAAAAAGGAGTTTTTAAGCAATAGAAGAAAAATACAGACTAGTTGGGGGTTTCCTTCGAAAACCTCGAGAACTCGTAAATCAAGAAGACTACAATATGAATGAATTAAATTTCGTAAGAAAAGTTTTCCAGTTTTTCGCTTCTTCAATATTTTCACTTTTAATTTTTTTTTTTTTTAGCTTAATTTTTATTCAACTTTCGAACATTAGATTATTGAATATATACCTATAGCCCAAAAAAACAGAACATTTTCGTTTCACGTCAATCTTCTCAGAAATTCGTGGCTGAGAATTATAATCTATTGCAATTTTGTTGTCCAAAGCCGGAAAAAACAATTTTTTTGACAGATTTACCAAAAAGTATATTGAACTGAGTACTTTTAAAGTCGGTAACGTAACGTATCTGAACTTGTGAGATCAATCAATTTGAAAGTCATATATTATTATTATCATCGGTATTTTCATATAGATAGAGTCGGTTGCTGAAAAAAAGGAAAGCCGCTAAAAATCATAGGGAAGCAATAAAGAAAGACCTACTGAAGTTGGAAATCTATCGCCTAAAAGCATACATTAAAAACGTACATTTCATTATTCATGTGTATCTGTTTTTCCTCTGAAACCTTTATACATATACTAATTACGTTGTTCTTAATATAATATTTTAATGAAAACTTGAAACTGTATCAACGATTTCTTTTGAATATTATAAGGAGAAAAAGATGTGACGTGCGTATAATATAACGATTCATAGGTAAAGAAAAAATGAAGATTTTTGAACGACACAATTATGTGTGTAAGTATCACTATTTCATGCAAAATTATAAATACTTTTATAAAAAAATTCGGTCATAATTCGCAGACTTTTGTAATTGTATGCATGAAGTTGAAAACGACTTTTATTTTTTGTGACATAACGTATCGTTTTCGGAAGCATATATCTAAGAGCCTATCGTTTCAAAACTTTTAGCTTTTACACCGAGTATAATACGCTTAATAAGCTATTCAATTACCAAAATAAAAGATTTTAATGTTGAATTTTTCATGGTTTTTTAACACATTAAAGGCGTACGAGTGTGACGTGCGTAGCTAGGGAAATGCCCATATGCGAATATAAAAAGTTTTCAAAGAAGCTATAAAAAAATTTATTAACATTCAAATAGTAGTACGTTAATGAAAGGAGTAGTAAGGTAGTACGACGAGACAAAAAGTAGAAAAAAACTACTAAAGTAGCATTTCGACAGCACTGCTTGGGATTTGCTACTATGTACTTTCGTATTTTAACTTTTTTACTGCACCTGTGGATATTTTAAGTGCGTCCGTTGATAGAGACAAATCATTGCTGTTCGTAGTTAAATTAACTTCGTTTTTGTTATTTTTACTACGATTTTTAGCTCAGTGCCAGTTTTGCTTAAAATCGTCTTAGTTGAGTGCCCTCTAGTGGTGACCTAAAGAGTCAAACCATTAATATTTTTTTATAACTATATTAGTTCTTTTATTATCTTTCCGAAAATATATATTTTCTCCATACATTAAAAGAATTTTTTGTTTGTCTATGAAACGAAACACTCGGGCCTATTACGGTAGTCGCCGTCGACGCAAAAAATAGACGAAGCGACAGATTCGTATTACAGTAGTCACCGTCGACGCAATATTGTCGTCGTCGTCGCTAAATACCTATTACCGTAGTCGCCGCGAGAGTCGCTTCTTGTCGTTTTTTGTCGCTAATTTTTTAGGTGACGACTAGCAGGCGAGTAGTGCGATAAAAGTAATAAAATGAAAACTAATTTCACTCAATAGTGAGCCAGCTTGAAAAGAACCGAAGTATGGCAAGAGGTTACCGAAAAGGAACTATTCCTAGCAATTTTGCGGAAGAATGGGAAACTATTTCGTCAAAAATGAATTCACCTTGTCCTCCCATGCAAACTTAAAATATCCAATCTTTGTCTTAAAATTCTCCTCTGGTAATAACTTGAATTTCTTTAATTTTTGCTTGAGCTTTCAAAATTTTTTTAACTCTTAAAACTATGTCACAAACAAATTTTAATAAGATTGGTTCCATTTTCCGAATAAAAAATAAAAGTGCTACCAATTTCATTTGAAATTTGTCGTCGTCGTCTCGAACTAGTACCGTAATAGCTATTAAGGGGCGTAGCGACGACGACGACGACATCGTTGCTAAGTCGTCGACGACGATAGCGGCGACAACCGTAATAGGCCCGACTGTGCGCCGCCAACTCTCCTTAACAATAGAGAAGTTCAAAATTGGCACAGCTCGTGAAAAGTACTTAAGCTTAAAATTCTTTTGCTGCACTTAAGTAGCCATGATATTGCATATGCATGCATGAAGTACATACTTCAATCGCAGTCGCCCACACACCCATACACCGACAGAGCGACAAACCAACACACTGTCATGGCATCCAATTTATGCTTTCCCATTTCAAAATGGAGGTGTTACTCATGAGTCATGACAGGAAAATAAAATGGAAGTGAAAAGTTTACGTATTTTTCGTGGAAACTTGATTTTCGGCCGGACGATAATAAAATCCCATTTAAGTTTGGCGATAATTTTTTTTTTTTTTTGCAGAATGAATGCAAGTTTGCAAGTTTTGTTCTTCCACTAGAACTTCGCTTGGCAGTAGTAAGCGTGGATGAGGCATTTAATTTTTTAACTTTTTGACTTACGTCAGCGAGTTTCGCGAACTCTTATCTCGGATTCATTTTGGCACTTTTCAGGGAAATTTTTCGAAAGATTCATTAATTTTCGGGTTTTGACAGGCAAAATCTTCAATTTTTTTTAAATGTTTTGTTATAATCAAAATCGTTTTCCCTATAGGCTTTGCAAAAAAGTAGTAACAGAGCTTCGTAACAGAAAGCAAAAATAACGCTAGCCGGATAATAATTATAGTGTGTACAGGGACTCGGACTCAATCAAATGGCATATCCCTATACCTACAGTGGTGGCTGAAAAAATAGAAACACACCTACCGGTATACTTTAAACCGCCGTAACTTTTTATATCAATAAAGTTTTTATCTAGTACCCTCAGACTGAGTGAAATGACGCTCTATTTCGGTACTTTGTTAACATTGAGTTTGTTGTCAATAATAATTAGCTCATTCACGTGGAGCCTGCTTTTGTTAATGAAATGTCATTTTCGACTGGCAAAAAAAATAGAAACGCGTTGAGCTAATTTGTTTAAAAAGCAAAACATCAAATAAAAAAAGGTTTGTTATTTGTGTTTATATAGTTTTATATATAATAAATGGGAAAGTAAAGTGTTTGTTATTTTTATATTGAAAATTAGAACAAAAAATAGAGACTATGGGTCGCGCAGCACATTGCAACAGGTCGGAGAGAGAAGTCATGATAAAACTGAAAAAGGATGAGAAAACAATAAGGGAAATAGCAAATATATTGCAATGTTTCGCTAAAAAAGTATTTAATGCCCTTCACTACGTAGACAAATGCGAAACCAGAGGACGGAAGAGAAAGACTTCAAGCCGCTTTGAAAAAATTCTGATGCGTTACTCGAAACAATATCCATTCAAAACGTCTAACGAGGTGAAAAAAGATTTGGATCCTCCAATTGCAAGCCGAACAATCAGATCTCGGCTTCAAAAAGGTGGATTAGTTGGAAGAAGCGCTAGAAAGGTACCGTTACTAAGCAAGAGAAACATAGAGCAACGGATTAAATTTGCTAAAAAGCATCCCCAAGCAGCAAAATAGAGCGATTCGACCAGCAGCAAGTCGAATCGACCTATTTTGGTTGAAAATACCCTATTTCTGACCTATTTTCCGGCCTTAAATATGACCTAACTTAAAAGTCCGTTTCGAAGGTCCAAATTACCTCTATTCTACCTATTTCATGACTTCAAAGTCGCTTCGACTTCCAAGTCGATTTTTGGTCGAAAATAGGTAAAAAATTCCGTATTGAGTGACTAAAAATTGACTTAACTTTGAATTCCAAAATAGGTAATTTTTGAAGGCAAACGGACCAATTTTTTGACTAAATTTCGACTTTAAAGTCCGTTTGACTTATAGGGCGAAATAGGGTCAAAAGTTGACTTATTTTGTTGCATGCTTCGACTTCAAAGTCGAGCGGACTTGATTTTTGGACTTCATAGTCGGTTTGACTTTAAAGTCGAAATAGGTCAAAATAGGTCGAGCTCCGCCATGTTTTTCGAATGGCAAATTGAGAATTATTCTTCTGCATATGTTTTTTCTTTAAGAAAAACAATTTTTTTCAAGCAATATTTATTTAATTTCCATCAATGAGAAAGCCCCTTAAAAATGAAGAAGTAGAAGGAACACTTTCACGAAAAATCTCAGCGGGCATATGTTTTTGGGACTTATTAAGCGCAAAATAATTTTTAATGAAGTCCATATTTTATTTATTATTTATTTCTTAAGACACACGAAGAAGAAAATCTCTCGTTCATTTCTGCTTTCGAGTAATACGAATGACTGAGTAAGATATTATGTATTTATATCTTTCTCTGTTACTCTCTCTCTCACTTTTTTCGTTTCCTTTTACGTTCTCTTTCGTTTTACTCATAAGTCCAATTAGGTCGAAAATTGGTCATTGCGACTTCTTTTCGACTAATATTAGGTAAACGGACTTCTTTTCGCCCTGACTTTGAAGTCGAAATGCCCTATTATGACCTATTATTACCGCCAATCGACTTCCAATCTATTCCCCACTTACGTCGACTCGACGTCGAATCGACGTAATTTCGACCTATTTAGGTTAGGTCAAGTAAATATTCTGACCTAATATAGGTAAGAATTTACCAATTTTCGACCTATTTTGCTACTTGGGTCTGCTACGTCGAAATTGGAAAAATGTGCTTTGGTCAGATGAAACCAAGATCAATTTGTTTGGATCGGACGGAAAAAAATATGTCAGACGTCCTATAGGAAAAGAATTGATCCAAGATATACAATAAAAACAATTAAGCACGGCGGCGGTTCCATTATGCTCTGGGGTTGCTTCTCTGCATATGGTGTTGGTCCAATCTTTTGGATAAAAGGAAAAATGTGCGTAGATTATTTGGAGATTCTTAGGACGACAATGCTGCCATATGCAGAGGAGGAAATGCCTTTGAAGTGGGAGTTTATGCAGGATAATGATCCCAAACATTCCTCGAAAATCGTCAAAGAGTGGTGTCGTGACGAAAAAGTCTCTGTGATGGAATGGCCCGCCCAGTCCCCGGACTTAAACCCCATTAAACACCTTTGGGGTGTCTTAAAACGGCCGCTGGGGGCTCACAAGTCCAAAAAGCCAACCGAATTGTGGCAAAAAATACAGGAAGCTTGGGTATAGCATTCCACGGTCAGTCCTCAAAATGAAGGGAGGTACTACAAAGTACTAAAATTATAAAAAAAAAAATTGCGTGAAAGAAGAATTTCATTCAATTTTGTTCTTTGTTTCTATATTTTCGGCCAGGAATAATTTGGAAATTTTAATTTTTTTCCATTATTTTCATTTCCTTTTTGACCAACTTACTAAGTTGTTGTAACATATCAATAAAAAAAAGCAGAAAAGCATAAAACCGGACAACTTGCGTTTAATTGATCACAAAAATAATGGAAAAAGGGCTATAAACTTCATAAAGCATATTGTTTCTATTTTTTCGGCCACCACTGTATATCAGAGCTGCCAGACAATATTTCTTGCAATCTTGGGCTCTCAAAATTTGCCCACAATATCTGTGATTTCAAACAATTGAATGACCTTCTTTAAAAATCTCTTTCCGCCCTTATCAAATATATTCATTGCCCTTTGCTCTTTTTATGACTATTTTGGGCGCTTTCTTAGCTTTTGATCACATATGTTCATACCAGGGCTGCCATATGATTTCTTCGTTGAAGCTTTCGAAAAGCAAAAGACGGAAAATAAAGGTGTTTTCTAAATATTTGGAAAAAAATTACATTTCTATGTATATAATTCTTTATTTAGCGATGGAATATGCAGTGGAACCTCGATTCTCCGGGTGGCAAGGGACCAACACCAATCCGGATAATCGAAAATCCGGATAATAGAGGATTTTATAACACTAGTAAACCCAGTCAACCGACATATTCGGTCGATTCCTAGAACACAAATACCACCTAAACAAAAAAGATATAATTTAACATAACTTTAAGCAAGATACATAGGAACATGAATTTCGAAAGACAGTTTTTGATTTGTTTTTGAGTTTTTCATAATTTTATTTTGTATATTTTGTTTTTTTTTTTCCTCTCCAACACCTCCTATTTCATTTTCATTCGCATTTTCACGCAGAGTGCTTTCGCGTAGTCGTATTGCTCGTACGATCACGAAGAGCTCTACTTCCTGGCCTCACACGGTTACGTTGTGGTCGTGGCATTCTTCGCAGTTCTACAGCCAACAGCATATATAACTATATATGTCACTCAGGAGCCGTTTCTATTTTGGCTCTTTTCAACACGGTCTTGGGTACCCACCACGGTCTTGGGTACCCACCAAAATGAGCATTTTTCACTTAGTTACTCACTAAAAGTATTTCTCTCTCGCTCTTTTTTTGCCTGCCGAGTAACATCTCTTTCTAACTGGCGCCAAAAGTCCCGCCCAAAATCTATGAGAGTGACATATATAGTAATATATGAGCCAACAGCAAACTGTTGTGAGTCTCTCCCAAACTCACATGTGGTCACCTTAAACCGAAAGCAAAAGGCAGTGACCTGCATTTATGAATTTCACTTCAAGGTGATTCCAAGCTACTCAAAAACACTGTCCAGCGTAAAATTGCTGACAAATTCAAACATGCAGTTCGGCCGCTGGTAACAACAACAACACTGGCACAGTATATGCCCGATTGACAAACATCAGCGCTGGCGCAGCGAATGCACAATTGCAATCCGATCGCTGGCAATAACAACAACAACACACGTCAAGAGTTTTTATGTAAAAGCAAAAACAACTACAAAAGAAGAACTAAGAACATCGGAATAGCTGTATGTAGTAACAATATGGCATGTTGGTGCAATTGCGGGGGAAGGTCGCGGTTAAGCTTATGCAATATGTTCGGGAAGAATCGACGACGATCGCGGACCATGGGAATATTCGATATTGCAAGATCAGCAATATTGATCTATATAAACGGAGCTTCGATGACTGGAACGGGACTTCTGCGAGCGTACTCACCAAAGGGCCACGACGGAGAAGTTAATAGTCAAGCAATAGGGATATTTATATTTGGAAGTATAGGATTCATTTTGTTAAATAAAGGATTAAAACCTATTTGTTGGTGTCTTTTATTTGATAAAGGAAATGCGGGGACTATTATACGCTCGACATTGTCTGAGCGCTTGGTACCCTACGTTGTAATTTAGTGACATTTGTGCGCTCGACACAGTTTGAGCGCTGTGCACACTATACTACAACATTTATGGCGCAGCCGGTATTCGACTGACTTTCAGTTGGATCGAAATCAGTTCTCTTAAAGTTTTTTTTAAATTATTGATCGTTGTGCGGTTTAATTTATGACGCTATTCAGCTAAATTGGGGCTGTGACAGTCTTAAACAGTAATAAGTTATTACCAAACTTGCAGAAAAGCTCGTCAAATTGAACTGCATTAGCGACTATAATTTTTAAGCAAGGTTTATATCGACAAGGTTTGCTTGCCAATATAACTGAGCAAAAAGCTTGAAAGAATATTAAAATTTTATATCAAAAGTGTACATACATGATCGGCTACGAAAATTCGCCTTGAATTGGGGCTGACAGTCTTAAACAGTAATTAGTTATTACCAAGACAAGCCGAATAAAAATTCGTAAGCAAGATTGTATGGTAAAACGCTTGTAGAATATTTTTATTTTTGAAGAATACCAATACTTTCAAAGTAAATATCCCTATAAAAGTGAAAATAAGTATTTTTAAATAAATTTGCAACGGTAGCTGTGCAACGAAGAATATAATAAAGATCAACAAACATGATACAGGTGAGTACAAAAAACACTATTTTATCATCTTGAGTCCTATTTTGCAAAGTACACATGGAAAAAGAAATAGATATACTTAAGGATAGATTGAAGGTATTTGAGGACGATTCAGACACCATTTTACGCGAAGCAAGGGAGTTAGTTCACCAAGCAAATTTAAGCAAGGAAATTTTAAACTTAATTAAGGACCAAACCGTACTAGGGCAATTTTCGAAAATTAGCGAAGCAGCCTTTTTGATCAACAAAGTTAAAGATACAGTAAGTGCATCGGAACAATCCACGAGCGAAAAAATTGAAGAGCTAGAACTTACCATAAAAGCCCTGAAAAACAGTTGCAAATCGTTTAAAGATCAAATAGAAAATCAAAATAGTTTAATAGAAGAAGCAGAAAAAGAAAATCAGAATTTAAGAGATACTTTAAATAAAGAAGTCGGTCCTACGGTTGCGGACACCATTCAACACAGCAAGAAAAAACTTAAAGAAAGTGAAGAAGAAACTGCATTTTTAAAACAGGAGTTAAGAAAATTAAAAAACACACTGAAAACAGTCTGTGTCCCCTCTCCGGTTTCAACTCCAAATCCTGCACGGAAAACTAGACTGGCAAACCAAAACGTTCAAATTGCCTTTACACCCACTGCACAGACTTCAACCCAATTTGTATTTCCACCCCCTCCAAAGACAACAACAACGTCTCAACAGATTATTCCAACGATCCAAACAAATAACACAACAATCGATAGTATTGAAAATTTGAGCGCTGCTCAGCCAACAACAAACATGACCACTAATATGCAAGTAGATGAATTGATGCAAAAGGTCAACAGACTTGTGCCATACTTTTCGGGGTCAAACAATCCAGAGTTGAGCTTAGAAGTAGATAAATTTATCACTGGTATCGAGTTACTTAAAAGCGTTGTGGGCAACTTTAACATAATAGACGTTATAAAATGCATAAAAAACAGATTAACAGGCATGGCCTACATGAAAGTAAGCCAGAGATCAATTAGTAACTTAGATGAGCTTTGTGATTTGATAAAGAGAGAATTTTTAAAGAGACGAACCCTTGAAACTATTAGGTCAGAAATAGCAAGCTTAGAGCAAAATAATGGCGAGAGAGCATCAGCATTCGGTGGTAGATTAGAATTTTTATTAAATGAAGCAGAAGCTTTAATTAAAAAATCCTAGAATGACATAGAAGCATCATCTGCATTAGCCGAATATAGGAAACTGGCAACCAACAAATTCATTTTTGGGGTAAAAAATCCGTATATGCAGAATAGACTAGAAGGTTCAAAGGATAAACAAATTTCAGACTTGATAAAATTAGCAGAAGAGTCAGAAGACCTCCATGCAGAAAACAGTCGAAACATCTATTCCATAAACAAAACACCCCCAGTAGGAACACAAAAGATTAAGTGTTCTTTTTGCAATTTAGAGGGCCATACTTGGGATATCTGTGCACAAAGAAAAAATACGCCTTTTTGCACCAGTTGTGCTCAATATGGACACCAATATAGTGAACAATGTAACTATAAAAATGTTACGGCTATGAGTTTAAATCCGCAAATATGCACATATTTTGGAAAAATAGGTCATTTAGAGGTGAATTGTTTTAATAAAATGAAATCGTTATTTTGCAATATTTGTCAGTTAAATGGTCATTCGAGCAACCCCTTTTGCAGACAAAGGCAGAACACTCAACAACAAAATAATGATTCACTTCGGCGAGTCCAGAATCAACACAGCGGGAGAAATTTTAGTAGAATTAGAGCAGAAAATTTTAACGCGGGAGGAAATGAAAGAAACCAACCTTTGAATAACGCAAATATTCAATGTTTCAATTGCTCACAGTTTGGACATATAGCCAAATTTTGTAGAGAGCAAAAAGCGATAAATAATTGTCAGGGAAACTAGTAGCGGCCCGGTCAAGGCCAATAGACCGGAACGCCATATTAAATGTCAAAATTTATAGGCCTAATCTAGTCTCCTCAAATAAAGAGAAAGTAGAATTCGTAGATAACAAGGAAGAATATAAATTAGAGGAGCTAGAATTTTCAAATATACTCTTAGAAGATGTAGAAGAAGATTCTAAAAGCTTTAAGCTAAAAAACATAGACAGTGGAAAGGAATTATTATGTAAAAGAAAAATTATGAAACCAAACGTAAACTTTGGCGATGTAATTATCCAAAAAGAAAATTTATATGAAATTGAAGAAAAGGGACAAGATAAAGAAAGTATCATATCTCTTTGCCAGGTAGATAATAAAAACGAACCAGCTAAAGAAGGCCAAAGAATTGAAAATTTGATGAATAAAAACGAGTCACTTCAACTCGTCGTTCCCAGCATCGATAAGATTTGTATTGCAGAGGCAGTTACGATCAAAGCGAGGGAAGCGAAAGTGGCACCGATTTGCTTGAAATTAGTGTTGAACGATATGAAAATTCAGCAAGAAGAATTTGAGGATAAGAAGGGACTATCTAGCGGTGGGGATAATGTTAATGAAAAGTTTAATGAAATGGACTACGAGTTCGACGAGGAGGTCGATAATAGTTTTTGTGGTAAAAATAGTAATAAAGAAGTTGAATTCGACAAGGAGGTCGAGGATAATTCTTTTAGTACTAGAAGAGATGGTACTAATGGTAGTAAAGAAGTAGGTGAAGATATTATGAAAGAAAACCCACCAGATAGACATAAAAATCCCCATGAGAAGGAATCAGTTGAAATAGCAATATTGAATGAAGCAGCAGATTTTAGAAATTTGACGTCTTATTTCAAAAGTCCAAAGGCAATGCAAAACGCGGTAACAATTTTCTTCAATACAGTAAAAGCGGGCAGTAAGAGTTTTTCAAAGGCCAAATGTAAAGTCCTGGAATTTAAGATAAAACAATTAATGAATTCAAAATCTCTGGGAAAAATATTCGCCCATAACTATTATGTGCCGTAGTCTGATTGAAAATTAAAAACATTTTTCCAAAAACATCTGTTTATCTCGATTAAAACGAGAGCTGACTGTTTTTATCATTATTGTCACAAAATAAATTTCTTTTTAATATCGCTTATTGCGATATCTATATAAGGAATGGCGACGAAAAAGAAATGGTTTACAAAATTCTCGGAATAGAGAAAACAAAAATTGTTTTTAAAATATTAAACATACGAGTTTTAAAGTTTGGTAAAGAGCACCATGCCTTTGAAAGCATCCAGGAGGGACTCAGGGTACATTATCTGTATTTTAATTATTTTTTAGGTTAACCAAGAAGTCGGAACAAAAAACAAAGCGATACCGAGGCGGTAGAGTAAGCAAAGCCAATTACAGTGGTGAGTATAAACAACCATATACAGATATTTATAAAATATTTGTATATACTCAGAAGACGTTCAATTCAAGGCTATACCTTGCAAATATAGGTATTTTTGCAGTTAGATAAAATCATTTACTACTTATTTGAAAAAGAAGAGAAGAAAAAAAAGAAATCGTAAAAATTAAAAATTCGGAAGAAGATGAAATGAATTCATATAAAAAATATATACTTATACAAAAAAAAAATTTAATTAAACAAAAAATTATAACCTATATGAACAAAAAAACCCACTCATTTAAACCTAAAATCAGTTTTATCACTATTAATTAAAACATCATTCAATAAAAAATCGAACCATGTTAAAAATTTTAAAATAAAAAGAATGGAAGAAAAATCTTTATATACTTATATATTCGAATAAAAATTATATACATATATATTCAAATGAAAAAGAAAAAAGTATATAAATATACAAGTATTTTAAACCCATTCACCGAATAAAAGAGAATGTTAAAACACAAAATTATTAAGAAAAAGACAAGCAAATTATATATATAAAATGGAAAACAAAATAAGATAAAGAAAAAAAAAAAAAATATATATATATATATATAAAATAAATATATAAAAATTACGAGAAAAAGTAAATTACAAATTTTTATCAATTTTTAATTACGGTGACGGATACATCATAAGAAAACTATATATGTATTATTAACTGTGAAAACAAACGGTAGAAAAAAAAATTATATTCACAGACAAAAACCTCAAAGTATAGGTACCTTACAAAACTTTTGTTTTTGAAACTCTTATAAACAAAGTACCATTTTAGAAAAATAATGGAAAAAAAAGGAATTATAAAAGAAAATATGAATTTGCAAACGATAAAATATAAGTGGTAAAATAAAAAAAAAAAAATAAACAATAAATAAATTATACATGATTGTTAAACAAGCTGCAAGAAAATCAATTCAAAACATTATATAGATAATAAGAAAATATACTACGAAATAAATTTTATATTAGATTTAAGCCCAACGAATGGTCTGGATACGCACTATCGAAACAGCGGGAGTATCGTTTAAACAACAGAAGTAGTATACATCGAACACGCATCAACATAAATTTCACGATTCATCATTTGCCTCTAAACAACGTCTTCGCCAGCATTAGGCAAACATCTACATTTCTTATCAACCATCACCGTAAACGTTTCAACATTGTCACCTTAAAATCATGAAGCAACCCAGCAACAGTAACGATGCATACTGTATACATCATATGTTAACATTTTCGTTCATCTAAATCATCAGCAACTAATACGCGACTTCTTTAAGAAGGGGAGGGAGTGAGTCAAGGTTGTCCCTAAATTAAAACCTCTGAACAACCTGCCAGCATTATTTTTCTTTAAACAACGTCTATGTGGTCACAACATCAGCAGCTCGTTTCAGCACAAAAAAGTTAGAGTAAACATCGCAGCAAACACTCTCATCTTCCAAGTACGGGATACGTCAACTGAATGTTAATTTAAAACCGCAGCAGCCGCAATGTCAAAAGCGCATCCAATTCTGGGGTTTTCGATCATCGCTATGGAGCGATTTTCTTCAAAGGGGGAGGGATGTTGTGAGTCTCTCCCAAACTCACATGTGGTCACCTTAAACCGAAAGCAAAAGGCAGTGACCTGCATTTATGAATTTCACTTCAAGGTGATTCCAAGCTACTCAAAAACACTGTCCAGCGTAAAATTGCTGACAAATTCAAACATGCAGTTCGGCCGCTGGTAATAACAACAACACTGGCACAGTATATGCCCGATTGACAAACATCAGCGCTGGCGCAGCGAATGCACAATTGCAATCCGATCGCTGGCAATAACAACAACAACACACGTCAAGAGTTTTTATGTAAAAGCAAAAACAACTACAAAAGAAGAACTAAGAACATCGGAATAGCTGTATGTAGTAACAATATGGCATGTTGGTGCAATTGCGGGGGAAGGTCGCGGTTAAGCTTATGCAATATGTTCGGGAAGAATCGACGACGATCGCGGACCATGGGAATATTCGATATTGCAAGATCAGCAATATTGATCTATATAAACGGAGCTTCGATGACTGGAACGGGACTTCTGCGAGCGTACTCACCAAAGGGCCACGACGGAGAAGTTAATAGTCAAGCAATAGGGATATTTATATTTGGAAGTATAGGATTCATTTTGTTAAATAAAGGATTAAAACCTATTTGTTGGTGTCTTTTATTTGATAAAGGAAATGCGGGGACTATTATACGCTCGACATTGTCTGAGCGCTTGGTACCCTACGTTGTAATTTAGTGACATTTGTGCGCTCGACACAGTTTGAGCGCTGTGCACACTATACTACAACAAAACCATGTAGGAGTGTAGGTCTAACTCTTCCCTGCAGTAATTGAGACTCACCCCCTACTCATCTATGGTGCACCTCAAAAAGACAACAACTAGTCCCCACATAATTTACTCTTACATGCATTCAACTCACCTCTTTAACATGGGGCCTACATTAAAAAGAGAGTAGTGCATGTAAGACTCACCCATGGTGAGACGTTTTGGGTGAGTTGGAGGTCAATTGACGATTTTGTTTATTTATGGAAAAAAAAATTTTTAATATTTGTTTTTTTTTTCTTCTTGTTTTTACTTTGTTTATTTTTTGTTTTTATGTTTTTAATCTTTTTTTTGTTTAAACATTAGTTATGTTTTTTTAATTTTCTCGTCTCGAACGAACCTCGAACCGCTGATCTCTGGGTTGGTAAGTCTGCGTCTTAACCATTACGCTAAACAAGGAAATTTAATTTGTTGATCATAATGCTGACTTGAGTTTATGGTTGCTCAAGTTATTGTGAAATAAAATTGAATTTTTCATAGCAAAAATTTTTCAATTGAAAAATTAATACTTAAAAAAAAATTTAATTATGAAAAAATACTTACATATTAAAGAAAAAAATATTTATTTTTCAAAATTAACTAATAAAAAAAATTAATTAAAATATGAACATAAAAAAAAACTCTAGGCAATAGAGAAGAAAAAAAAAATGTCCAACCGACCCAAGGATCGAACCTCGACCTGCGTGGTTGCTGAGCGAGAGTCTTACCCTTTACGCTAATCAACTCTTGACGGTACGCCGATCAGAATGCGAACTTAAAGCAGACAACAACAAGCGCACAGCAAGAGTACACAAAAAAATGAGCTCACCGCCCCTCGATCTCTTACGGAACAGTCAGCGGTGAGACCTATAGAGGTCGACCTTAGGTTAGACGTGCTCTATAGTTTTTATGGTCTAGTTGCTAACAGTCTCACCTAAGGTGGGTCCTATTTAGCAAACTGACCGCTCGTTTACTACAGGGTTCTTCCTTATCCCTGCAATGTGTTAAAGCAACGCTGCTGCAACATATGCATATAGCACGAGGAAAAGAGAAGCATGCTAAGGAAGCGAAATCTGTAGCTCTGCTGTGGTGAAATGCATTGCCATTTTTATACCCAGCGTAAGCGGGGTATATTAGTTTTGTGCAAATCTTGTAACAGGGAGAATTTAGCTCCGGAGATATAGAAAAATATATATAGAAATGATCAGGATCAAAAACTGAATCGATTTAGACATGTCCGTCTGTCCGTCCGTCCGTCCGTCTGTCCATCTGTCCGTCCGTCCGTGGTCGGATCTCCTCCGAAACGGCTTTACCAATCAAGTCAAAATTCGGCACACAGGTATATCGGGATCCGAGTATGATCCTAAGTAAAAATGGGAGACATCCGCTCACTGCCACGCCCACAAATGAATTTATTGTGTTTTCAATAAAATGCTTGTAACTTGCGAACCACTCAACACATTTCATTGATATTTGGTGTGCTGGTAAACTACGAAAAGGGACAGTTTTTGGCAAAAAATGGACGCCGCCCTCCTCGAGCCACGCCCACAAATAAGCCCAAAAATAAGGTCTTATCGTAACTTCCGAAGTAAACGGCGTAGAAGCTTCAAATTCGCAGCATAGGTTTACCAAGGCGAATGAAAGGTGTAGGAAAAAATTTTTTGTAGCCCACCCACTGCCACGCCCACAAATAAAGATTTTACGTAACTTCCGAAGTAAAAGGCGTAGAAGCTTCGAATTCGCAACATAGGTTCACCAAGGCGAATGAAAGGCGTAGGAAAAAATTTTTTGTGGCCCGCCCACTGCCACGCCCACAAATAAAGATTTTTCGTAACTTCCGAAGTAAAAGGCGTAGAAGCTTCAAATTCGCAACATAGGTTCACCAAGGCGAATGAAAGGTGTAGGGAAATAATTTATGTTGCCCTGCCACTGCCAAGCCCACAAATAGAGAAGCAAAACATAGTGCGCTCATAATGTCGGGACGCTGGGTATTTCAAAGTCGGGCTTGACCGACTTTAGCTTTCTTACTTGTTATTTTTAATTTTGGGCAATGTTCGAGTACATTACATATAAAATATTTACCAAACTCATTAAATGATATTAAAAGCTTGAAAAACATAAAACTAATCAATGATTTTCAATATTAAGGAGAAATATTAGGTGTAGTAAAAAGAAATCCATTATTTTTGCATTAAATTGAGGGCTTTATTTAAGATAGTTAGAATGACCCGATTTAGGTCAAATATGCGCCGTTTTGTTCGATAACTTGTTGCCATTTTAAAGGTAATTTCATTATGCCTCTCTCATAGAAGCCCTCGTTCCTATTAGCAAAAAATTGAGACAGTCGAATTTCAGAAGCCTCTCTTGAAGCTAATGTTTCACCAGCAAAATTGTTCGCCATGGACAGGAACAGATGGTACCCAACAAGCAAGATAGGGAAATCTGACCAGCATTAAGTCCATTCGACCTAGTTTGGTTGAATTTTCCCTATTTTTGACCGTTTTTTTTGCCTTATAAATTACCTGTCTTTAAAGTCTTTTTTTCAAGGTAGAAATTACTTAAATTCTACCTTTGCGATGCCTTCAAAGTCATTTCAACTTTTAATAAAATTTTTGGTTGAAAAAATGTTAAAAATACCCTCCTTAATGCCTTAGAAGTGACTTGACTTTGATTTCGAAATTATCTGAAGTTTTTAAAGGCATATAAACCAAATTTTTACCTTAAATTCAAGTATCAAGTCCGTTTTACTTTAAAGGCTATATTAAGGCAAAAATTGACTTATTTTATTGGATACTTCAACGTATAAGTCGAGTAGTCTTGATTTTTCGACCTTAAAGTCAAATTGTCGATTAGAACGAAATAAGTCAAACTAAAAAATCATATGCCCTGTTCTGCCCTATATTTGGCCAATTCATAAGAGCATATAGAACTATAGCTGCAACTTCGGCCAAATTTTGGCGCGTTATGGCATGATTTGGTGAAAAAGTTCAACTGTGGTGAACCACGCCATAAGCCAAGTGTTGTGGTGAACCACGTAATAGTACGTGTGGTGTACCACGTAATAGCTTTTGGCCGAAGTTGCAGCTATAGTTCTATATGCATAAGAGCGTGAATGTTTATACCCAGCGTAAGCGGGGTATATTAGTTTTGTGCGAATCTTGTAACAGGGAGAACTAAGCTCCGGAGATATAGACATATATATATAGAAATGATCAGGATCGAAAACTGAATCGATTTAGACATGTCCATCTGTCCGTCCGTCCGTCTGTCCGTCCGTCCGTCTGTCCGTCCGTCCGTGGTCGGATCTCCTCCGAGACGGCTGGACCAATCAAGTCGAAATTTAGCACACAGGTATATCGGGATTCGAGTATGATCCTAAGTAAAAATGGGAGACATCCGCCCACTGCCACGCCCACAAATGAATATAATGCGTTTTCAGTAAAATGCTTGTAACTTGCGAACCACTCAAAACATTCCATTGATATTTGGTGTACTGGTAAAATACGAAGAGGGACATATCCTGGAAAAAAATGGACGCCGCCCTCCGTGAGCCACGCCCACTAATAAGCCCACAAATAAGGGCTTATCGTAACTTGTGAAGTAAAAGGCGTAGAAGCTTCAAATTCGCACCATAGGTTGACCAAGGCGAATGAAAGGTGTAGGAACAAATTTTTTGAGGCCCGCCCACTGCCACGCCCACAAATGGAGATTTTTCGTAACTTCCGAAGTAAAAAGCGTAGAAGCTTCAAATTCGCAACATAGGTTGACCAAGGCGAATGAAAGGTGTAGGAAAAAATTTTATGTGGCTCGCCTACTGCCACGCCCACAAATGAAGATTTTTCGTAACTTCCGAGGTAAAAGGCGTAGAAGCTTCAAAATCGCAACATAGGTTGACAAAGGCAAATGAAATTTGTAGGAACAAAAATTTATGTATCCCGCCCACTGCCACGCCCACAAATGAAGAATGTTCGTAACTTCCGAAGTAAAAGGCATAGAAGCTTCAAATTCGCAACATAGGTCCACCAAGGCGAATGAAAGGTGTAGGGAAATAATTTATGTGACCCTCCCACTGCCACGCCCATAAATAGAGAAGTAAAACATAGTACGCTCATAACGTCGGGACGCTGGGTATTTCAAAGTCGGGCTTGACCGACTTTAGCTTTCTTACTTGTTTTGATCTAACGTAGCGCCAAAGAGCATGATGCTCTCAGCTCTCACTGCGCAAATGACGTCACGTCAGAACTTCTCATATGACGCTGATGTTGTTTTGAGTGTAACTCAAGCGAATTTTTGTGTTTTATTTATGTTTATTTTTATGTACAAATGCAGTAAATTTGTGTTTTATTTCAAATATTTAAAATTACAATAAGGCTCCTCATGGAACGCAGCTACACCGTGTAAACTGAGAAAAGTTAATAAAACTGTCAAATTTTGTATGAAATTTTGACTTTTTTACTTACTTAACTCAGTTTACACGGTGTAAATGTTTTGCATGAGACCCCTTAATGTTTTTCTTTTTTGAAAATAGTAGGTAATGTTTTCAATATTTTTCTATAGAGTAAAAAAGACATATCGTTAGCTTAATATAGATGAATTTCGTAGATGGTCATATCATATACAGGCATGCTCTAGAATCTGAATTCATTTCGACTAAAAATTCAATTTGAAATGCACAAATATTTTGAAGGATTACATTTTAAACCGAAAACAGTTTTATGGGAAATATAAAATGGTTAAACAATTTTACAGTATTCAATTACTTAGACTTTCTTATAATAACTACATTAAAAAAGTCAAAACTACAAATCTTCCTCTTTTATTCAGTTATTTTTTTTCCTGTAAAATACTGAAAATGCATGTTACGCCCTTTTTATATTAAGCTTATATTTAAGTATGCCCCTCCGTCTGTTCATTTGTCCGTCTGTTCATTTGTCCGTCTGTCTGTCTGTAAGAGAATACATTTATTATTTTCCAAAGTAAAAAGTTTTGAGTTTTTATGCATTAATTCAAACATAAATATATGCCCAGTTTGTTGACCGTAACCAAAACTCGATTTAGTTAAATCTCGGCGTAAAATACAACAAAAAAATAGGATTTTTTAATTAAATCGTTAGTTAAATGAGGAGCTTAGGAACAAAAGGTGACATTTACGTGTTTGGAATTTTTGGGGTTTTCATTTTTATACGACTCAAAAGGTTGACTTTTATCATTATCCGCTAAGATTAGTTTAAAAAGTTACTTGCTTCGTAGAAAAATGAGCTTGAAAAGCTGCTTCTGGGGCAAAAAGTTACTTTTTAATATTTATTTTCTCAATTTACTCAAAAAAATAAAAAGTGTAAATGTCACCTTTTGTTCCTAAGCTCTTCAAATATAAAAATAAAACACAAAAGTTCCCTTGATTCACATGCAAGACAACAACCACGTCACGAAAAACTCCTTCATGACGTTACGCCATATCTCTTTCTATTTGCGCTAAATGTACATTGCACGCACGTGTTTGTGAAATGTCGAGTATTTTGGCGGAATATTTACTTTCAAGGCGATTTAAAGGCAAAACGCCGAATTAGGTCGAAATGTCTCTAGAATGCCTCAATAAGTTGGAATACCTTATTGGTACTAAAATAAATAACAAAGGACCTGATAAGGCTACTTGAACGAAAAATGCCTCAATAAGTCATTTTCGGTCAGAAATTATTATAAAAAAACTTGACTTGTAAGATTAAAATACTTAATTAGAACATTCCAAAATATAGGTCGAAATTTCAAAGTGAATTTGACCTATTTGGTTAAGAAAACAAGGATATTCGACTTTGTGGTCCATGTTTACGTTCTGCCATCTTGTTTCGTATTTCAGTTTGCAAATTCTTATTCTCAATCTGTTTCAGTATGAAAAAAAAATTTTTTTTAATAAAATTTTCTTTTATTTTTCATAATTGAAATGGCCCGTGAAAAATTCAGAATTGCAAGAAATACTTTCACCATAAATCTTAGCTGGCATATATAATTTGGTTTTATGAATCGAAAATATTTTTCCATAAAACCCATATTTTATTTATTCTTTTTTTCAAATAACATAAGTAGTTGCTAGAATTTTCATTCTTTCATTCATTGCACTATGTGTAAATACATATTAATAAGTAAGAAATTATTATACCTATATCTTTCTCTTTTTCTCTACTTGAATTCATTTAACTCATAAGCCCAGTTTAGGTGAAAATTTCGTAATTTCGACGTCCTTTTGACTTCTTTTATACTTATTTTTGGTCGAACTGCATTCTTAACTCCCTAACTTTAACAACTAAATGCCTTATTATGCCCTATTATTACTGCCAATCGACTTCCATTCTATTCCCCACTTTCGACGAATCAACGTCGAATGGACGTAATTTTGATTTATTTATGTCAGGTCAAACAAATAGTGTGCCCTTAAACGCAGTCGAATCGACTAATTTTCGACCTATTTTGTTAGTTGGGTAATCACTTGGTGCCAGGTCCGGACTATAAGGTGGATGCAGAAGAACCTCCCAACCAAACTCCCGGAGCTTCTGGCGAGTCACTATCGATGTGTGTGGCCTGGCGTTGTCCTGATGGAACACAATTCCTCTCCTATTGGCCAAAGCTGGCCGCTTATGGGCGATTGCTTCCTTCAGACGGTCCAATTGTTGACAGTAGAGTTCCGAGTTAAGAGTTTTGCGTATGGGAACAGCTCATAGTAGATAATTCCCTGCCAATCCCACCAAACACACAGCAAAATCTTCCTGGCCGTCAATCCTGGCTTGGCCACCGTTTCCGCCGGTTCACCGTGTTTCGACCACGACCGTTTTCGCTTGACGTTGTCGTAAGTGACCAACTTTTCATCACCAGTCACCAACCGCTTCAGAAATGGGTCGATTTTGTTGCGGTTCAGCAGCGATTCGCAGATGGAAATTCGGTCTATGAGGTTTTTTTGCGTTAACTCGTGTGGCACCCATACATCGAGCTTCTTTGTGTATCCAGCCTTATTCAAATGGTTCCAAACGGTTTTTTGTGCAATCTTTAGCTCTTTTGCAATCGAAACAGTGCTAACATGACGGTCGGACTCGATAATTTCCATGATTTTATCGACATTTTCGACAATTGGCCTTCCAGTGCGTGGTGCCTCCTTGACATCGAAGTTACCGGAACGGAATCGACGAAACCAAAATTGCGCATGATTGGCTGTTACAGTATCAGGTCCATAAACGCTATTCACATTTTAAGCCGCCTGGCTTGCGTTTTCTCCCTTATCGAAGAAAAACTGTAAAATGTAGCGAATTTTCTCTTTGCTGATGTCCATCTTTGACAAGCTCTCAAACAAAACTGAATCAATCAATCAAAAAAGTGTCAAAAAAGCTTTTTTAGTAGGAACTGTTTTCTTTTTACTACACCTAATATAAGTTGTTTTTTTTTAGTCCTACCCTGTCCATATAACTTTTTGATCACACTGTTTCAGCAAAAATACTAAATTCTATGTACAATCAAATTCGTAGCCGTAGTCAAAAATGTATATCAATTTATTACAAAATGAAAACATTCGCGCACATTAAGCAAAAACATTACGTAATATATTTATTAAAGTTTCAATTATGAACTTTTCAAGCAATATAAAAAACCGAGCGACGCCGTGTTTCTTTGATAATTTTCTTGCAAGTGACATCATAGTGCCACTTTGTGTCTACCCGTATTGTTGTTGGTAGCTTTCTGGTGAATTTCTTGAATTTGTTGGATTTCCTATTCCTGCTTAAGGTTTTTGTTGGTAGCTTTTTGGTGAATTTCTCCAATTTGTTGAATTTCCTATACCTGCCTAATGGTGTATTTCCCCATCGCGGCAGAGCCTTTTCGACGTCGAGAGTTAGACCTACAGTCCTACATGGTGAATACTCACAAAATTATAGCATCACTAGTTCACCACGGAATTCGGTTGTTGTTGTTAGTGTCCCCTATATTTTTATACCCGACACACTCTGTGTCGAGGGTATATTGCGTTTGTGTGGTTGTGTGTAAGACCCAGAACCAGTCGAGATAGACCATACAAAATATATATAGAAATGATCAGCGTCGCCAGGAGATTCGATTTAGCCATGTCCGTCACTCTGTCTGTCCGTCTGTTTCTATACAGTTTTCTTATCGAAGGAGTTGAGCAATCTTGACTAAATTTGGTATGGAGATTTGGGGAGCTATGAACAAGAACAAACCGCAAATTGAATATATGGAATTTTCTGGTGATACTAACCATTTCTATATAAATTTTTTTTAAGTCTATCTCGAGTACGGACGAAAAAATGCCATATACCCTCGACACAGAGTTTGTCGGGTATGACTTTGCTATATATTTTTCCCAAACATGAGCTCATTATCGAATAAAAAAAAATGTTGTATACTTTTCGGCATTTTTTTTAACTTACACAGGATTTAAAAAATAATAAATTGTCCAATTTCAAAGCCGTGTAACTTTGGTTTCTGTGAACCGATTTAAAAAATCTATAATCGTAATTGAGCGTTGTTTTGTCTTGTTCGAGCTCAAGTAGAAGGATTTTAAACTTTCATGGACTTTTTTTTCAGGGCACGTTCTGAAATGAAACCGATAAATAGATAAATATATAAATTGTTATAACAACCTTATGAAATAACCGATTTTCTTCAAGGAAGATTTTTTTGAAATGGCAATATGCCTTCTTCCAAATGGTTACAAAATTGATAGGTTCGAACACATTTTTGGCATGTCTTGGAGCAATTTCCTCAGGTCTGAGTTTCTTCGACCATATCTCCGTAAAATTTTGGTCGATCGTAGTTTCGTTGCTTTCCTTTGAAAGATAGTTTTATGACCAAAAATATCTGGGAACATAATGTATTTAAAAAATGAGATTAAAGCTGAGAAATTCTAAATTTTATCAAAGAAGTCGGAGAAATCTCATATAAATTTTGTTTCCAACTTTCAATCCGCTTGCGCGGTATGAAGATGCAGCTTATTTTGATTTTTTTTTTACACAAAATTATTTTTTATACATAAGGAAACATAATTTTACTATTCCAACGCGATCATAGAACTTTTTTTTTTTCATATAAGAACGACCCACCCTAATGTCTATATTATACACATACAGGCGCGCAGCCAGGGGGTGATTTTGGGGGTTCAAACCCCTCCCCCCCCCAAATTAAGGAAAAAATACACCACACATCCGCTTACATTTCTACACCGCCGTCCTGCAAACTCTTTTATTAAGTTTTATGATGCAATAATTTTAGCTCTTGACCGAATTTCCTCTTGGAATGATCAAAATATGTCAAGTCAGTCTAATTTATTAAAATGTGCCTTACAAAAAGGCGAAATTCTTATATCTCTTCATTGTATAAACCAAGTTTTTAGTTACACATTCGTTTTATGTAAATATTTACAAGGTAGAAACATTGATCTCAAATATGCTGTTGTCCTAGCAGATATATGCTTAGAGAATATTCAAACCTTAAGAAGTAACGCTGAGGAAGAATTTCAGAAATTGTTTAAAAACGCTGAGAAGCAAGCGGACTTATTTTGCAAAAACCTAGGCTCGCACATTCTCAGGACCACGAAGCACATTTTCATACTAAAAGTGTTGAATATTATTATCGTATTTCCCTTTATTTACCTTTTGTGGATGCATTTATTGTCAACTTAACCAATCGCTTTTCAAAACACAAGGATATTCTTCTTGGTTTTCAAGTTTTATTTCCTCAAAGCGATACTGCAAAAGTTGATGATTTTTTAGACAAATTTAAAAAACTCTTTCAGTTTTATCAAGATGATTTAGAGGGAAATTTTGATGATTCAAAAATGGAGCTCACTGTTTGGTATAAATTAATTAATAATTTAGAAAAAAATGAAAGACCAAAAACAGTGTTTGACGCTATAAAATTTTGTAAAAAAGATATTTTACCAAATATTTTTAATTTATTAACTATTTTGGCTACTCTTCCAATAACCACATGTGAAAATGAGAGATCGTTTTCAACTCTCCGCCGACTCAAAACTTATCTTAGATCTACAATGACAGAACAGAGGTTAAATGCCTAAGCACTCCTCCACGTCCATCGAGATCTTACTCCCAGTGTAGAGGACATACTAAATAAACTTGCTGAAAGCAAGCGCAGACTTAACATTGCACTTTAAATTGAATAAGTTCCTTCGAAAATACTTTTTTTACTTTGTACACCTTATAAAAATGTAAAATATTTATGTAAATATATTTTAATTATCTATTTTGTAAGCTTTTTACGAAAATAAAAACAAAAAATATTTAGAAAAATTTTCTGCGAACCCCCCAAATTAAAATCATGGCTGCGCGCCTGTACACATACTTTAATGCGTACATACATTGAGAGCGTAAGAAATCAAATAGCCAGTGATGCCAACTTAGCGCTTTTTAGATCTAGCGCATTTAGAAGCTTTTCTCAAAAATGAAAAAGAAATTTGAGGAAAAAAACAAAAAACAAGTGCAATTACATTTTTCAGTAAAAAAAAAAAAAAAAACTATTCCCCAAGTTTGAGAATTATTTTCTAAGTATTTCCCACAATATGGCTCATATTTTTCCACTTTTTTATTATCCACCTATTAAATCTACCAATTGGTAGATTTTTCAAAATAAAACGTCTGGCAACACCACAACCATTTGTCAGTCTGTTTTCACCATACAATACTACAAGCGACACTTCCCAAAATCACTAAGACGGGCGAGGGGAGCTTGTATAAACCGACTTTGCCCATTCACAATCTGACTTTGCCCACAGTTAACATATTCACATAAAATAAACTGACTTTCACCACGATTTGTGTACATATGAACTCACACATCGACATTACAATCTGACTTTCAACACAGCAGAGCTCAATGCTTATTACCCTCTAGGAAGCGTGAGGTATATTGCCCGGATGCAACTAGTACTTTCACCAAAACTAAAGAACTAGTGCAAAGGGGGGTAGAGCTTCGTATAAAGCTCCGACTAGTATTGCATGGAAAAATGGTTTTTCGTGTCAGTAATAAGAGTTGCCATTATATAGTTGTTGCAAAGAGCGTTGGTGCTCCGAAATCAAAAATAAAATCTATCTTTATATATTACAAATATTTTTGTAAATAAAACAAACACGAAAAATAATTCCGTGTCTTTTAAATATTGCGTATTGGAGGCTCAAAAAAATTTAGAACCAAAATAACAAAACACCACAAAATATGGTCAATAATCTTTCAAAGGAACTAGTGTTTTACTATACCCAATTTACCCAATCGGTTCTCAAATCACTAAAAAAGCGTTAGTTCAAGTGTACAATAAGTGATTTTTAGCTCACACGCAATGTTAATTTTGTACAGAGTAATACATAAACAGGGGTATAAAGAAGAACCAGTGCTGGTGGGATTAGAACTAGTAAAACGCTAGAGCTTAACTACTCATACTTCCTGCAGGGCTGTTGAACTGTTCACCACAGCAGTCGTTGACAAAACTCTATCTTTTTCAGTCGCACTCATGTAAACTGTTCTCTGTCTCTATCGCACCCGCATATTCTTATCATACCGACAAGCAAATTAAAAAAATTTAGAGAGTGTCGTATGGTTTTTACCATGATACAAGAAAACAAGACAGCGCCATTTCAGAGCGATGACGAAATAAATCAAAACTGTTGACACGTTGTTGTTGTTTTGCATGTTAAATCGGCTATTTATCTTCGGATGCAAATTTTGGTTCTATTTGAAGGTTAAGACAACAGATTTTTATATCAACGTGTAAAGAAATGTTTAAAAAAAAAAGTTGGCAGTTATGGAACTGCCGTTGGAAGTGAAAACATAGAATGTGTATTGAAGTTTGAAATGCATAATATTTGATTTAAAATTATTAAAATCAATCTGAATTTTTAAATTTAGTGAGACTCAGAGAAACAATTATAGGCATGTTATATGTAAAGTATTTTATTATTTTATTATTGAAATATATTGCTGGCTGCACAAAGTTTTAACAATTAATTAAACTGCTCAACACTAAATTTTCCTTTGACTTGAAACCAACTTTTTTTTTTGTCGTATTTGTTTCGCTGAAGCAAAATATATGCTTTAAGTTTGAAAGTTAGCTCGCGTTTTTTAAATATTCGCTAAGAAAGGTTTTGCGATTTTTTGTCAATATTTTTTAGTCGTAGTTTTATCGTTCGACCGTTTCAAAAATTTAATTCATATAAAAGATAAGATAAATATACAGCATATCCCTCATACATATGGATGAAATCGGTTCAACAGCTTAGGAGCTATAGGGCGATAAAGGCAAAAATTTTAAGAAATTTTTATTAACTTTGTACAAAAACTTGATTTCAAGCCCATATAATTTTCCGAAGAAGATTCGGTATTCAGGGTTAGGCTATCTTAAGTAAATGAGTGGATTTCTAAGAGCATTTCAAGACCCAGAAAAAGAAAATCCGATGAGTTGTTCATATTTGAATTGGGTTTTTAGAAAAAATGAGACGAGTTTTTTTCGCCAGAAAATATTTTATATATTTTAGTTTCATTTGATTTTTCATCGTCGTCTCTATCATTATCCGAGGACACCGGAGATACAATATGTACAATACAATATGTTGCATGCCCAGTGACAATACTAAGAATCACAACGTCGAGCTTTCGTTTTCTATTAGTACCCAGCGGCCAAAGTGCTGCTTACAGAAGCGATGAACCGTGCCAGCGGCCAACAATGCCTACCGCCTACAACCGCCTACCACATGTTCAATTTCGGTGCTATGATTCGATGTGTACATAAGGAACGTGTCCAAACTACGTGAACCATTTTTTACTACATTTTAACCCCCCCTCCCCCCCCTCCCCCCCCTCGGTGACAATCCGTAGAATAATTTAAGTGACCAATTTGTCCAAGTGTAGTACTTTCAGGACCCCCCTCCCCCTCCTAAAAGGGTCACGTAGTTTGGACACGTTCCCTAAAAACGTTCATAGGAAAAGTGCATAGCGCATTGAGATATCCTGAGCATTTAAAAATTATATGTAAACACATTGCATGACTATGTCGCTCCACCTCGCAGACACTCTCATGCTGAGCATATCACCGAGGCGTCCGCAATGAAAGACGCTTGGACTTGTTCACCGCCGACACTAATATTCTGCTGGGAACATACTTACATACACGCATTATTGAGCAGATATGACTCATGGCTGCCACAGTTGGCGTTTTAAACGAAAAACTGACACTATATTTTACAGTCGGCGGTGTGGCTCATTTTCATTGTATTTGGCTCTTTTTTGGCTTTATTACGCCACGACAAAAATTACTCAGTGACCAATTCAAAGCAAAAAATTTTTCGGTGCAAACACTCAAAATAATTTAGATTTAGCGGACCTAATCCACATCACAAAATTTTTGTTTTACAATATACATACATATATACATGTAATATAAGTGTTGGACCCTTTTAATTCCCATTGGCTCTTTTTGAATCGCTGTGGCACTTTTATATCTTTTTAAATGGCAACCGTTTGCATACTCTCTTTGCGCTGTAGTGAGAAAGAAGATCGAATGAACTGAGAGAACCGAAGTCAAAGTGAGAAACCAAGAGCGAGTTGAATCAAATCCCAGTCGGAATATGCAATGTTTAGCTATTACTATTTTTGCAATAGTTTCTATGCGGAATTTGGCGTTCAAAATTATAATTGCGATGTCATAAAAATGAATGATAGCTATCGTAGAATTTGTTTTTAACCACTCAAGAATTTTTAAGACGTAATATTTTTCCTTTGTCATCAATGAATTTCCAAAAGAAGATATTCATGGAATATCAAATTGCCGACTGGGGTGTTTACGTCGACGAATCACATAAAACTTTTTAGGAATGCTTCTCACTGAAAGCTAACGCACACTAATATAGCCGAGATATACGTACACGAGGACCGTGACGGTTACAACATATAACAAATGCATTTTGAACTTAAAGATTTGGTCCCTGCTCAACGGCCTATAGAAGTTTTCACTTCAAAAATAGAAAAATATATTTCATTCAAAAAATCAACTTTTTCATTAATAATTTTGCATTCAAAGAGCCACTTGCTGGAAACGCGCAAGCAATTTCGTTTTCTATCGTCAGTTCGCTTTCAGCGGTCCATATATAACTATATATGTCACTCAGGAGCCGTTTCTATTTTGGCTCTTTTCAACACGGTCTTTGGTACCCACTACGGTTTTGGGTACCCACCAAAATGAGCATTTTTCACTTAGTTACTCACCAAAAGTATTTCTCTCTCGCTCTTTTTTTGCCTGCCGAGTAACATCTCTTTCTAACTGGCGCGAAATGTCCCGCCCAAAATCTATGAGAGTGACATATAATATATAAAGGCAGGAAATTTTCGCAAATAAAAACCAGGGATTTCGCAAAAAAAAAAATTGAAATTTCGAAATTTCGCTAAAATTTCGCATAAAAACATTTTTTATATAACAAATCTTTGTTTTAACATTTAATTGTTATATGTTAAGTAAAGTTGAACTTTAATTACATTTTGCATTAAATTATTAATTAATTAAAAGCTAACATTGTTGTATATTCAACATTTGATTCCTTTAGAGTCGTTCTTCTGTCAGTTATAACAGTACTATATTTGCTGAAGAAGCGTTCTGCATCTACGCTGTTAGTTGGACTCCATAATGGATGCCTATTGTTGTTTCGATTTACAATACTTTTTGAGTCCAAATACTCGCCCGTAAGCTTGGACGATCGCTTTTTTTTCTTGTGTGGATTTAAACAACTTAAAAAATATTGCATTGCTGGAATCTATTCTTTTCTTTAAAAAAAAAAGCGAAAACGTATATTTCGCATTTATTCGCATATATTACAAAAATTCGCAAGAATTCGCCGATATTTCGTAAAAACGAAAATTTCCTGCCTCTAATAATATATAATAATATATGCAGCGGTCTGAGCGATAACATTGCGAGCGGAATGTCGGAATTTTTTCCGCTGTTGTCAAACCAAAAGCTCTTCTGCGAACGAAATGAAAGCTTTTTGTGTTGCAGTTCTTATTTGAACTATAAAATTTTAATAACAAAAGTTTTCTTAAATTGAATCTATGAATTTATTATTCACAATCAAACGACTGTGGTTGAAATATGTTTTTCAAATAGAAAATAATTGAAGGTATTTTATTTGAATTACTTGATTAATTATTTTAGGTGAAAGAAAAGGAATTCTGTGCAAAGAAATCTGAAAGGCTAAAATTTGAAAATAAATTAAGTGTAGACATTTTAATATATTTTAAGTTTTTATTTTTATCATTTTTCTACACTTATTTCTTTTTTCAGCGAATTGTAATTTGAATTTTCGAATATTAAAATATAGTCGCGCCCTAAAAAATAATTCTTTTATGCGCTCATCGCATTCAATATGCTCTGAAAGGCCAATGAGTTGTTGGATGTAGCCAGTGCAAATTCTAAGCGAAATAAGCCAAATTAAATAAGGTTTAAAAAGAGGTTTTGAGTAAGAATTGCCTTCATACTTGAATCTCAAATGACCTGTAGAAATATGTGAAAAAACCCAAATTTATTTCCAGCCTGCACAAAAAAACCCTTCAAAGAAATCAGTTATAAAATAAGTGAAATATTTTAAACTTTTATTAAATACCACGCCATATATCATTTGTGAAAAATTCGGAAAACATAGATACAGTGTTCGGACTACGGAAATCACATTTCGTAGTGTTGGGATCTAAGGAAGTGAAGCGCTCAGACGGGGTCGAGCGTATAAACGTTCCTTTATTCCAACGCTGAGGTATAGGAAACCAAGCGCTCAGACAGTGTCGAGCGTATAATAGTCCCTATATATCCTTTTAAATAAAATATTGTATCTAAGGTTTAATCCTTTTATTTAATGTTTGAATCCTTAGGTCTAAACAGAATTACTTATCCTAACTTGAAACTGCCCTATGCTTCCGACGTCGTGGCCCGTGGGTGAGTACGCTCGCAGAAGAAGTCGCCGTTGAGTCTCAGACTGAGTCTGAGCTTCCAGTCGTCGAAGCTCTGTTTTTATAGATCAATATTGCTGATCTTACAATATTGAATATTCCCATGATCCGCGATCGTCGTCGATTCTTCCAGAACATATTGCATAATCTTGACCGCGACCTTCACCTGCAATTGTACCAACATTGCCATACTGTTGTTGTTGCCTTTACTTCCGTACACTTAGTGGAGTTGTTTTTGTTGTTGCCAGCGATCGAATTGCAATTGTGCATTTGCTGTTGTAGTGCTGATGTTTGTCAATCGTGCTTATACTGTGCCGGTGTTGTTGTTGTTACCAGCGGCCGAACTGCATGTTTGCATTTGTCAGCAATTTACGCTGGACAGTGCTTTTGAGTAGCATGGAATCACCTTGAAGTAGAAATTCATAAATGCAGGTCACTGCCTTTTGCTCTCGGTTTAAGGTGACCACATGTGAGTTTGGGAGAGACTCACAACAGTAGTAGAAAACCGAAAAAATGGGAGTAGAAATGAATTTTTGGGTAGTAAATTGGAATTTCTCTTTTTCGCAAAAAAAAAAACAAAAAAAAAGGGTCAACAATTTATTTGAAGCAAACATTTATAACTTAAATTTACATATTACTTATATTTTTTATCTCCATCAGTCAAGATTTAGAAACAGAGACATCTGTATGGAAAACAACAATTTGTTTGCGAACGAGCGAACACAAAAAACTCGTTCTCATTACGTCTAAATCGTGACATAGACAAAATTATTTTGAGTTTGGTGAAGTGAAAAAATCGGGGTAGATTTCAGGTATAGGGTTGTGGCGGAGTAGATTTCAAAAATTAAAAAAAAACGTAGTAGATCTACTCCGATCGGAGTATAGTCCGAACCCTGCATAGATACTGTTTCATGGAAAATAAAAGATTTTTAACCATTTATTTTTTTTTTTATATAACTACTTACTATGTCATGCACTTAATAGGTAAAAAAAAATTCTCCAAATAAATATTAAAAATGCTGAAAATTAAACTAACATAACAAAATATTGTAACGCTCATTTCAAAAAAGCTTTCGTTTCATTCGCATAAGAGCTTTTAGTATAAACAAGAGCAAAAAACGTCCGCACTTCAGCTTCCCAGCCGGGAGTTATGGTGTGTTATGACGAAGTAGGTAGGCCAAAATTAAAACGTTTTGTGCATCAAACGATTCACGAAGTGAACAGAGTTGTCATAAGATGCACGAAGTCAACAGATACACTTCATATCCAGTATTGTATATTGACATCAAAAAGCAAGCCGTAGGCACCGTGCTGTGCACATCATTCGTTGTGCTATGCACGTGTTCGAGCACAATTCCGGCTGGGTTACTATGCGATCGCTCCGACGCAGCCAGACCGAAAGAGCTTTTACGAAATTTTTTCAACCATCGCACAAGTGCAACTTTGAACAACAAATTATGCATGAAAAAGTTATTATTTTACGAAACTTGAATTTTTAATTTTTCTTGCAACATTTCTCTACAAACTAATGCAAAAATCGATGATAAATAATAAAAATTAAAAGAAATATTGGGATTTTAAGATAAAAAGTCGTAGAATAGCATGGGAAACAACAACAATGCCGCTCTCTCTTTTATGTATTTCGTCATTTTCGCTCTCTGAGAGAATGCTTCAAAATAGCGGTACCCGAAATGGCGCTATCTTGTTTTCTTGTATCATGTGTTTTCACAATGTTTACATTGCATTTCCATACAAACTTTAAAGGTCGATATTTCCTAAACTAGTGGCGACCGCTAAAAACGGATTGCAGATTTGGAATCAGGAGGTCATTCTACATATACATACCGAGTTTCAACCAACCAGAAACGGCCAGCAACTAGAATTATGCCCAGCTCAAAATATAGTATATACACTCAAAAAATAAAGTAATATCAAACAGTAATTTTTGAAATATCAATTTTAATATCAGTCGGAAAAATATCAAATTTATAAGAAAAATGTCAATGCAACAGTTTTCACGATGCATTCATATGAATTTTTATTATATGTATTTACATTGCAATATTAATGTTCAATATCAATCGGCAGCTTCGCGGCAATAGTAATCATGCTTGTGAGTAATCAGCATGGAAGTGTTGCCATGTGAAGTCATTTGAAAACGTTTAACGAAATTATACAAACGTTGTTTTTGTTTGTGTTCATGTTTTATTTTATATATACCTAGTACATTTATTTTGCTTGCGGAATCTTATTTTAAATATTTTTTAGAATCTAAATATTTTATGTATCGCTAACACAACAAATAAAAGACAATTATAAGAAATATACATAAATGCAGATTGTTAAAATGCAAACCTGGCAGCCCTACGTTTCATTCGCATCTGCATGACTTACTACGTTTATACGTTAAACCTTATTCACGAATAGGAATATCGCGAATAGTGAAGTCACCGTTTATACGGCAACCGACATTAGTTGGTCTTAGCGCTACCTGACTGCCAAAACGAAATGAAATGGTAGCACACTTGAAAAACACATGATTTCATAGCATCACGAATGCTTTTACCAATTAGTTTTTCAAAAGTGAAAAAATGTCAGTCTCTAATTTAAGTATTATCCATGTGCAGCGGTTGGTTTCCTTTCCGTTCTCCATCTTTTTTGCTAGATTTTTGAACTCAAATTAAACAAAAGCGCTGCCAGATCGTCAAAAAAAGAGAAATCAGCGAAAAACGTGCCATCACCTTTCGTGTTTATTGCGAATAGTCTCACTATTCACGAATAACTTTCGTGAATTAGCTATTCGTGAATAAGACCGTTTATACAGTAAAAATCGCTATTCGCGATATTCTTATTCGCGAATAAGGCGTACGTATAAACGTAGTATATGTTCTGTTATTTCACTCAGTCAGTTTGGGAGAGCCCTCAATCAATGTCAAGATCAATGGGTGCTAAATTAGTGAAGTGGAAAAATTCAAAAATTTTATACAATTAAAACAAAAAAAAAAAACAAAATAAATTACGAAGTTAATGGCGATCAGATCACATTTGCCTTGACTGATAATATTGCGGAAGCGCTTGGTGTGCAACTTATTCAACCGGCAGCAGCACTCTTGCCAGCCGTCGAGCCAATAGCAGAACCAGCAAACGCTGAAAAAAAACTAAAAATGTTGTTGAAAGAATTGCAATTGGAAAATTGTTGAAAAATGCTCTCTCAGGTAAGTTTAGTGATAGAATATAAATAATGCATAATATAATAATGAAATAATTTCATTTGAGAAACACTTCATTGCAAATAATTTTGCAATGTAACATTATTTCATATCAAGCTATTGTGAAATAATATCACATTGATATGAAATCATATCAATAGTATCATATTGATATGAAATCATATGATGCTGTTGTGAAATAACATCATATTGATATGAAATCATATCGCTGTGTTGTGAAATAATATCACATTGATATGAAATCATATCAATAATATCATATTGATATGAAATCATATCATGCTGTTGTGAAATAATATCACATTGATATGAAATCATATCAATAATATCATATTGATATGAAATCATATCATGCTGTTGTGAAATAATATCACATTAATATGAAATCATATCAATAATATCATATTGATATGAAATCATATCATGCTGTTGTGAAATAATATCACATTGATATGAAATCATATAATTTCGTTTAAGTAAATCTAATAAAATTAAAGGAAAATAACAATTGTACTTACCATTTTTTTTCATACTTTCATGAACCTTTGCAGAATGTGGATTTAACTTCGATAATATTAAATACCTGAGGGAAACAAATCTAGCGGAAATATTTCCTGCAAAAGCAAATGTAGCGTTGAAAGCAGAATTTCGGGACAAATTTTTCACATGGAAAATGGAAAACGTAAGTCATTCTTTCGCATTCAAATTAATTGAAATATTAATATGCTTCCTTCTTCTTAGGAAGATCCTTCTGCAGCCAGTTGCTCTTCTAGAAGCAGTTGTTGCATGGGAATGGGAAATTTTCGCCACAGCCGTGCCTCTACTCCACAGTGGAATTCTGATGACTCAAGTGCTGTTAGTATTCCAATGTAGACACGATTTGTGGTGTATATTATAACTTTCCTACACTTCCTTCTCATTTATTTTCTAAGCTTGATTTCATTTTTGTAGCTGCTTATTTTAGAGCTCAAGACCAGAAAAGTTTTGGCAATGATCCATTTCTTCGGCCATTAGTAGATCAATTTAAGATCATTGAAGAAGATGGCATCATGATAGAAACAGAAAATGGTTCCCAACGCATTCAATTTATACTTGGTAATGTCATTGGAGATAATTTGGGCCTTAACGATATTCTGGGTTTTACAACATCGTTCAATTCAAATTTTTTCTGTCGCTTCTGTACAAGGAGCAAAACAGATATGGCGCAAGATATAGTCGAGTATTTCAATTCTTTAAGAAATCCAGAAAGTTACAATAATGCCTTGGCTTTGAATGATATAAAACAAACGGGCATAAAAGCTAATTCCTTACTAAATGAACTATCTACATTTCACGCAACACAAAATTTCGTTGTAGACATACTTCACGATATTTTTGAAGGCATTTGTAGATATAACATTTGTGAAATATTATTAAATTTTATCTGTGAAAAAAAAATATTTTTCAATTGAAGTTCTCAACTACAGAAAACAGATGTTCAATTACGGACACACTGAGTTGGGTAACCTTTCACCAAGTCTAGACTTAATCGCCTTAAAAAAAATACAAGATGAGGATGTCAGGTCGCGAAATGATGACATTCACTCATTTTTTACCGTTAATTATTGGAGACCTCATTCCCCCAACAGACGAAGTTTGGAAATTTTTTATTAATTTTTTGAAAATAGTAGATATTTTGCTCAGAAGTGAATTTGATAACGAATCGCTTGATAAACTAAACCTCCTAATTAAATCACATCATCAAACATATATAACACTTTTTAATAAGCCACTGAAGCCCAAGTATCATTTCCTTACACATTATGTCACTATTATAAAACAATCCGGACCTCTTAAATATTTATGGACATTCCGGTATGAATCAAAGCACAAACAAGCAAAAATGTATGCAAGAAATATTACTTCACGAAAAAATATTTCTTATACTTTAAGTATGAAAGCAGCATTTAAGTTCTCTGCTTTTTTGGAAGAATATAAATTTGGTCTACCAGAAAATGTACAGTATGAAAACAGCCACTTTCTTAATATTGAACTCACATACTCTAAATTGATTGATAATTTAGGAGATTTCAAAGATTTATTTAGTAATAATCTAGCGACGAAGGTTCTAAAATATAAAGGAACAATTTACAAATCAGGTTGTTTTCTTACTATTAAGACTAATTTAATATTAGAATTTTTTTAAATAATTGATATTGTTATAAGTATTTCTGACACTCCATACATTATCGCAAATAAGAAAGAAATTGTCACTTTCTCCGAACATTTTCAAGCCTACCTTGTTGGGAAGAAGTCGGAAAATTGTGTAATTATTAAATTAGATAAGTTTACTAGCCAACCGTTGCATTTATATCTTTTGGCAAATGGAGAAACTTACCTCCGAATAAAAGAAATTTGAAAAATATATATATATTCATTAAAAAAGTTTGTGATTTCTTTGTAATTAGGATAACTGAATAAATATATCAATAAGTAAGTATATCAATATAACATTTATCATATCAAATTCACATTAATCAGTATAATAAATTAATAACATTTTAATAGTGAATTCATATCAAAATAACAATTTCTTATAAATTTTGCATTTTTAAAGTGATAAGAATACATTAAATCATATTAACATCTCATATCAAACTAACAATTTCTTATCAATTTTGTTTTTTTTCAAATGATAACATAACATTAAATCATATCAACATCGCAGTACGTCATTTCAAAACTGCAATATCAAACTGATATGAAGCGTCATTTAAAATTGATAATTTTCAACGATGGATTTTATAAACGAAAAACGTTAATTTTACATATGTTTTTTATAACTTTTTTTTCGGTGTAACTAAATATAAGCATTAAACTTTTTGTGCTAGCCTATTAAAACATAAGTATATAAGATAAGCTGAACAAATCAAGAATTCAATATGCAAAATCGATGCCAGCGAGAGTGTCGCATTCTATAGTATTTACCGTTTTCGACTCTCGCGTTGAGTTTTTGTAAAAATAATCAAAAGAAGAATAAACACTTTGCATTTCGAAATTCGATGGAAGAAGCGGAAACCATATATTTTGAAATGAACGATAGTCTGCGACAAGTTTCGCGCCAAGATGCTCCGGTTAACAGAGAGTCCGGTTAATGGGAGTCCGGTTAATGGGAGTCCGGATAATCGAGGTTCCACTGTATTAAATTTTTGTACATATCGCACACCTGACACAACTCAAAAATAGTCAACTTCGCGTTAACATAGATATCGGCGGCTTAAAGTGTAAACCAGCAAACTAACAATTTCAAAGCTTAACATGTTAAACAAAAACATTTTTTTTCAAGACTTAAAGCTTAGAAAGGAAACCCAAAGTATGGATGGTTTATGTTCTTTCTATACGAGGTCCCTTCTAAATTCGATTCTGTCCACTATACAAAAGCTACGTTGGAGTCATTTGTTGGTGTTGGCTGTGAACTTTGACCACAGTTGGGCTTAGCAGTTTTATTCATCACTAGAGCTTGTCAAAAGTGTTAAATGAAAACCTGAAAATTGTTGTTAAAATGTTAAGGAAAAATGACGAAAAATGTTGGAAAAATTGTTAAATTAAAATTAAACAGGTGAAACTCTATTAACGACGGAAAGGGCGGTTGTTGCGGTATACGGGGCAAAGGTGAAAATATTTGTGCGGCTTCCATTGAATCAATGTATTGAAAAGTATTTAAATCGAAGCAGCTACATTTCTGTCGCCTAAAACACCTGAAATGTGCCGTCGTTTATGGAGTTTAGCCTTTATTCTTTTAACAATATGAACAGCGCCTAGATAGTTTGCTCCTACAAATTGTATATAGAATATATTTTCAAACAGACCAATTTAACAGCTACTCACTTTAAATTATCTCTTTAAAATAGACTAGTATTAATTCAAATATTTTAAAATACTCCTTGCCATTAATAATTAAATACATTAAAAGAAAAAAGTTAGTGCTGTATTTATGTTTCTGCTATCAACCCTCAATCAGAGATATATAACTTATTTTGCTTGGATTTTATAAAATATCACCCCTGTGTGGAAGAGGAAAATGTCATAAAAGGCATACCAAGTAAGAATCGACGATCAATTCTGTCGAGTAAGTGTAAAAGCGAATGCAACTCCAAAAGGACACATCGATAGGAATTGACGGTCAACAATTGACTAGTGTAAAAGGCCTCAATGCGAAACTACTCGTTCAGATGAAGTCATTCGTGTTTCGTTTTCTACCTCATTTTCTTCTTCTTTTTTTCAACCTGCTTTGAAATAGTCTTTCTTGCCTACTTTGAAAATGGAAAAGAAGTGTGAGTAAATGTCAGAATATGAATGAATTTAGATCGCATGTATAGTAATTTTTCTTTTCCTCTTTACTTCTTTTCCCAATCACCATCGATAAAATTAGGGGTGATAGCAATTTTTACTTGTTTCGCTACTTGTTTCGATCTGAAACACTTAGGCCCGATATTGCAGTGCATACTTAAGGTCTCCTTAGCACTTATGTAAAGCTTAAGTCTGTAAAGCATTTTAACAGTACAAATTTTAAGTGCTCCTTAAATAAGTTTTCAATTTAATTTAATGAAGGATTTTCACTAATTTTACGAATTTTAAAAAAGTATAAACAAAATATATAGGCTTTTTCAAATGTTGCCTGCCGAAAACAATTTTCGTGAGTTTTGGGTAAAAATTGACTGTTAAACCGCTCGACACTTAAGGTGTTCTTAAGTCTTCAAGCTTCCTTAACATAAGTATGCACTGTAATATCGGGCCTTAGCTTCGAAGTGTTTCGGATGTCAAAATTTTTCCGTCTGAAAATTCGACACAATATATTGGGAACAGAAAATTCATGAAATTAAAAAAAAAAACTTGAACGAACATGAGGAAAAATGTTATAAATTCAAAAATCGCTCAAATTGTTGTTATATCAAAAATCTACCAAAAATTGTTAAAAATTGTTGTTTTAACATTTTAACATTTTTGACAAGCTCTACTTATCACCAATTAATCCGTATTTTAAATTTGAAATTAAAAATTATTATTTTGCCTGACGATGCAGTGTGCTTTTTTCTTTCGTGTGGACTTAGCAGGTTAACACTTTAAGCCAACGATATGGAAATTGATCATAGTTCCATATGCACCTCTCTACCAGTGTTGCCAAAAAATTTATGAGGGAATATACACAATTTGTACAATTGACACGAACAGTTTTCAATTTAAATAAAACGGACAAACAAGGTATTGTTTATTACCAAGAAAACAAAAGAAAATTCATTTTAAGAAATCAAAAGAAAAAGAAATATTACAAAGACGGACTTTACTGTTTAAATTAAAATATTTTACGCGGACCGTTGTTCACCTATGCTCTGCTTCGAATCACGATACTTAATCCCGCGCTCCCATTTTATCGCTATCGATTTTTACTTCAAGCTCTCAAATAGGGTTGCCAGTTATTTATCGTGACAGCTCGGCCTCTCCTGACTAGGGTTCGTCCTCGGACCCTGATGGACTGGAATTAAGGTCGGAGTCATCTTGGGGGTTATAACAACAAAAAGGTCTCATTCGATCAGACGCATAAGGGGCAAAACACGTCAAGTGTACCACCGGCAAAAATTTTTCTCCTCGATTTGGATGAAACTTGGTACAGTTGTTAAGATGTAAGAGTACGTTAAATGTGCAAAAAAATAGTAAATTTTAATTACAGGTTGCCGAGATACAGGGTGTCAAAGTTTAGATTTTTGCTTCGAAGAACATATTTCATTGAATTACAATGGGGCTAAAATCGCCTCGCTTCAAAAATTTTTCGAATGTTTCTTAAAAAAAATTTTCTGAACTTTTCGAAAACAATACTTAAAAAATTTTTCGATAACGGTAAATGAGGAAAATTTGGCATTTTAGTTTTATTTCTTGATTTTCTAGGAGAGACGTCATTTTTTTAATTTTTTTTTTAATTTTTTAAATAAAGCTTAGTTCTTCCCCTTTAAAATGATGCATAAATCAGAATGGGCGGACCATGATTAGTGCTCCAAATACACCTTTGAAGATGCTTACCTAGCATATTTCCCTCAATAACCACTGAGCGAGCGAACAATGCCTATACTCGTATGTGCACATATCAAAACAGCACGCAACGATTGCGCTTGACAATGCGCTCGCTCAGTGGTTATTGAGGGAAATATGCTAGGTAAGCATCTCCAAAGGTGTATTTGGAGCACTAATCATGGTCCGCCCATTCTGATTTATGCATCATTTTAAAGGGGAAGAACTAAGCTTTATTTAAAAAATTAAAAAAAAAATTTAAAAAATGACGTCTCTCCTAGAAAATCAAGAAATAAAACTAAAATGCCAAATTTTCCTCATTTACCGTTATCGAAAAATTTTTTAAGTATTGTTTTCGAAAAATTCAGAAAATTTTTTTTAAGAAACATTCGAAAAATTTTTGAAGCGAGGCGATTTTAGCCCCATTGCACAGTGGTTCCACAGTAGGCCATAAATGCAAAACGGCTTCTTTCGAAAATCACTATTTAGTTACCCGTAACGATGGACCGATTACCAATCTACACAAAAGTATCAATAATTCATCTATTCATATAACTGTCACTTACATTTCTCCTAGCAAAGTTAAAGCATTCTTACATAAAAATAGCTTGTCATTAATTTATTCAGTCGATATTGTTTGTTCAGTTTCAAATTCCACTCGATCGTTTTATTTGCGAACATTCTTGTGATATGGATTTCCAAAAAGAATGTATGCTTATACTATTTTGACATGTTTGATACTTTTTTCGCGATTCATAACTTGTGTTTTTTGTGTGCAAGTCCATACGAAAATTTCTGGAAATTTTAGTTTAAAAGCAAACTTTCCGTAGGTCCACAACATTTGTCCCGGCATATCCCATATTCTCACTTACTTTCAAATAATCGGTTATATGTCTACTTTCATAAAAGTAAGATTTCGCGTGCCGAGGTTTGCCTATTTACCTGTTATAACTTCAAAAGCAAGATGCATTTGTTCAAAATTTCCATATTTTTGAAGACAACTATATTTTCCGTGGGAATGTTGAAGCCATTTAATCCTTGAAATAAAGACAGTTTAAGTTCATATTTTGAAAAAAAGGTTAAGTTTTTTTAAAAATTTATATAAAGCATTCATAAAATTCTAGGTGGGAACTGCAAGCCATAATATACAATTTTGAGCAGGTATAAAAACTAAAGTGGGCGTGGCAGCCCCATTACGATTGATTTATTTTCTTTGGAAGAACACATCCAAGACGCGTATCAAGTTTTAAAGTCCTAGGTAAAAAAATAAAAATTGTGGAAAGTGTCGTTATAAGGGAGGTGGGCGTGGCAGCAGACGGATTTCCAAGATTTTTTCAAAATTTCTTAATTTGGAACCCAGAAGTGCTCCTTCCGAATTTCAATGCTCTACGACTTCTCTTTCTATTTTTGACCGCACGATATATGGAGCCGAGACCACTGTGCATTGTAATTCAATGAAATATGTTCTTCGAAGCAAAAATCAAAACTTTGACACCCTGTATCTCGGCAACCTGTGATTAAAATTTACTCTTTTTTTGCACATTTGACGTACTCTTACATCTTAACAACTGTACCAAGTTTCATCCAAATCGGGGAGAAAAAATTTTGCCGGTGGTACACTTGACGTGTTTTGCCCCATAAATGGATGAGAATTTTCGAGAGGTCACTTGCATTCCTGGTATGTCGCCAATCAGATATCGGTCGTGTCACAGAACCTTAGCAACGATATATGGACCGCGGTACCGGGGTTGTAGGTGGCCTGATTCGCCGGATGCAGGCAGTTCATTTTCGATTACGACAAGATCGCCTTCGTTGTATACGGTGGGAGTGGCATGTTTTCTATCAAATCGAGGTTTCCATTTCTCGCGTTCCGTTGTTATTTTCGCTAATGCAGTTTCTCGCTTCTCTTCGGCGGAGACGTCTGCCGGGGGCTCTATGTCGGTATGGATGGCAGCAATCAGCTTATTGTTAACGATATCTGTGAGACGGAAACTGAAAATTAAATCGTTCGGGGAAAATCCAGTCGTCGAGTTCGTCTGCGAATTGATCGCCCATTGTATATTTCGAATTTTACTATCCCAATCCTTTTCGGTTGCGGTGGAGGTTCGGAGTGCGTTCAGGATCGTCCCGTTCGCCCTCTCGACTTGCCCGTTCGCACGAGGGGTCCTTACAGCACTCTTCACATGCTGGATGTTGTTATCTTCACAAAACTTTTCGAACGGCTTTGAGGTGAACGCCGTTCCTCTATCGGAGACAATTATCGATGGCAGTCCGAAATACGTCGTGATTTCGTTCAGGACGTTAATTACAGGGGCGGTTTTCGTATCTTTGACGGCTTTTATTATAACGTACTTCGAAAATGAATCAGATATGGCGGGAATGTAGCAGTTCCCCTTTTTACTGCGAATAAATGGGCCCAGATGATCGATATGTACCACTCGGAAAGGCACTGGCGATTGGTCTGATATATGCATGCGGCCTTCCGGCTTTCCTCCACGGGACTTATAGAAACAGCATTTCACACAGGCACCGAGGTAACTCTCCACGAACCGTCTTATACGTGGAAACCAGAAATGTTGATTGATGCGTTGAATGGTTTTCTCTAACCCAAAACGTCCAAGGTCGTCATGGGATGATTTCACGATTCGCCATCTCATTTCTCTTGGAATGACCAATTTTAGCTCCGACCCGACCCTGCGATACAAACGATTATTTTTCATCTCATAATGTAATTTTGCGTCTTTGGCTTCGTTCGTAATTTCTTCACTCTTCAGCAGACGAACAATGTTTAAAATATTTGGGTCCTGCAGTTGTGCGGTCAGAATCCAATCGTCGACACTTTCGCTTATCTTCAAAACGAATCCCGCTGGTTCCATCTCCCTCGGCGGTTCATCCGGACAACGGCTCAACGCATCCACGTGGGACATTCTGCTTCCCGCTCTGTGAACCAATTCAAAATCGAACTCGAGTAGCTTCATCCACCACCTTGCAACCTTGGGAATCAGTTCGCTCTTCGCCTTCGCCGTGGTAATCGCACTGCAGTCGGTTATCAACCGGAATGGTTTCCCCACCAGATATATCCGAAAACGTGTAAGGGTCTCCACAGCCGCCAAAACCTCCAGCTCATAGCTATGGCATCTAGATTCGGTTTCCGTGCAGTGTCGACTGAAATAAAAAACAGGTTGCCACTTTGCGCTCTCATCTGATGATTGAAGCAAAACACCGGCTAGCCCAAGGCGACTTGCGTCCGTATGGACTTCATGATTTGCGTTCTGATCGTACAATGCTAGGACAGGCGCCGAACAAAGGATACTCTTCAGCTTCTCAAACGCTTGCTGTTGTTCCTCATTCCAAGCCAAAATTTTCTGCTGCGTCTTATGCAACAATGATGTGAGCGCTTTCGATATCAAAGAATAGTCTGGACCAAATTTCCGAAAAAAACCAGTGAGGCCCAAGAAGCGACGGACTTCAGTCACACTCTCCGGCTTTTTAAAATTCCGTATTGCGCCGACTTTTTCCTCCCCAGGTCGGATTCCATTTTCGTTTACGACGTGGCCAAGGTAACGAATCTCGGTGCACAAGAACTTGCACTTTTCGAAGCGAAGCGTAAGTCCACTTTTGTTGAGGATCATCAAAAACTCGTCCAGGCGCTGCATTCCTTCAGCGACTGTTGCGCTAGGGATAACGACATCATCCAAGTAGGCCGCGACGGTACCTGGTTTCATCTTCGCCACCAGTGTATTCATAATCGTTTGGAAAACCGCGGGAGCGTTTACGAGGCCAAACGGCATGCGATTGTATTCATAATGGCCATTATGTGTTGCAAAAGCTGTGTATGGCTTAGAGTCTTCCTCGATTTCGATTTGGTGATATCCCATACGTAGGTCCAACGCCGAAAAGAATTAATGAACCGCCAAGTGAACGAACTGCTCCTCCAGTACTGGCATGGGATATGGTTGTTTGACGGTGATTTTATTTAATTGTCGATAGTCAACGCATTTTCGATGTTCGCCACTAGTTTTTTCGACTAAGACGACGCCAGACGAATAGGGAGAACTCGATGGACGGATAATGTCATTTCTGAGCAAGTCGTCAATAATTCTCTCCAGGATTGGTCGCTTGGCAAACGGAAGCTTATACGGTTTCACGTTAATCGGTACAGGATTCGATAATTTTATTTCCATTTTGGCGACTGAGCATTTCCCCAGCTCTGCTGTCTCGGTCGCAAATACTCTTCGGTGCTTTGATAAAATATGCTTTAGCTGTTTGACTTCGTCCGTTTTTAAATCATTCCACGATGCCGACACATCACGCTCTTCCAGCCAGCATTCCGTTCCCTCGATTATCAGCCGATGTCGGTCATCGCAAAGGACGTCTTTCCCGAGCAGGATATCGTGGTCCAAAAATTTTTCCTCTACCGCCAGTAACTCAGCTACGATCTCCCTCTTGTCGATCTCCAATACAGATTGCAGTTTTTCGGTGCAAACGTACTTGCCTGCAGGATTGAGTCTTATGATATTTTTTGGCAAGAGATTTACGAATGAGTGTACGATCACTCCCGGGGTCGACAATACCGTTTATTTTTATTCCATCCATGTTGACACATTTTACGATAGATGCGGTCGCAGGATTTTGTCCGATCTTCTTTACGTTATGTTGAGCTTTCGAGCCCGTTTGATTTCCTCCGCTCGTGCACTCCTCTGTCTTATGCGTCGTCCGGTTACATTTGTTGCAACGTTGTTTTCGTTGTGGTTCGGAACAATTGGCTGATATATGTCCGGTTTTGTGGCAATTGTAGCACTTCGGCGAATAATTTTCACTTTTCTTCGGAACCGGCATGTTGGGCTTGTGTGTGCTGTTTATTGTTTCCTGTTTTCGATGAGGAGTAGATGTTGAACCCTTTACCTCATTATAGGCGCAGTAACACATAATATCTTTAAGCAAATCGCTGCAGCTTATATAGGTGTTCGATATTTTGTGTCGTAAGTCGTTGTCGTTGATTCCGTTGATAATATGTCGTGCAATAGCTTGTTCTGGTAAATCGCCTTTCAACCCTAATGCATACATTTGGTAGTAGTACTCGACGGGTGACTCTGATGTACTTCGCTTTGTATTTGCGAGCTGGATATGAATATCAGCAACGTTATTGATACACGGAAAAACTTCAACAAATCGCTCGGCAAACTGCGACCATGTTCGAAAAACTTCGTTCGATGCGTCGACCCAAATTCTCGCTGCTCCCTGCATTTTCTGTTGCACTGCGAATGCAAGGGTGCATTCGTTCCATCCATATGCATTCCTCAAAACATTTACGCGTTTTACGAATTGGATTGCATTGAACGACGATGGCGATGTCGGATCAAACGCTGGCAGCAAGTTTACCATTTCGGAGAAATTCTGTTGATAGGTAAACATGGGCTCGAAGACCGGTTGTTGGGTACGAACACTCATTACTGGTTGAGTAGGTACCTTGTACTGAGTACCCACTTCAAACTCGTTTCGCACTTGATAGTCGGTGTTTGCGGCTTCTAATGGCTCCTCCTGTAGTGTATGCGGTGCTAATAATCGTTGATGATAGCGAGGAAATATCGATTGTCGCTCTCGTTCTACATCGTTGGGACCTTCCGATATTGGTGTGTATACCTGAGTTTGCACATCCTCAGCACCCGAGAATGTCGATATACGCGACTTCGTATGTGTGACGTTGACGCCCGCCGCGACGTGTGCATTAGTGCATGAGACGCCAGCACTCGTTGTTTCCGCTACCAATCCACGATTCGAAAATGTACTTACGTTTTCACCAGAAACGTTTTGAGCGCTTGATAAGTACTGCAGGGACTGACCAGCTGAATTTTGATGCGATAAACCCAGCGGTTTCGTAGTCCTGACGTTGGAAGTCGATTGTACCATCGCACGTCCCTCGTTATGCGGCGGTGAAGCTAACTCCGATGCCGAATCGTAGATCGTTTTATCGAACTCAGAGGCGCCCTGAAAATCATCTTTGTCGTTACCCACATGATCCCTTAAACGTTGGATCAATTGCGACTTCTTTCCTGAAGCGGGTAATCCATAGTTGCGGCAAATACGCTGCAACTCGGCTACTTTCTTATTTTTCCACATATTCGTTGTGGAAGATAAAAAAAAACAAACTTTTCGCAGAAACAGAACAGAAGTGACGCTCACGAAATCAAAATGGCGGCACGGGTTTCTTATTTCACTTCTGATAAACTGACACGAACAGTTTTCAATTTAAATAAAACGGACAAACAAGGTATTGTTTATTACCAAGAAAACAAACGAAAATTCATTTTAAGAAATCAAAAGAAATATTACAAAGACGGACTTTACTGTTTAAATTAAAATATTTTACGCGGACCGTAGTTCACCTCTGCTCTGCTTCGAATCACGATACTTAATCCCGCGCTCCCATTTTATCGCTATCGATTTTTACTTCAAGCTCTCAAATAGGGTTGCCAGTTATTTATCGTGACACAATTTTCTTACAAATTATACACACAAGTAAAAAAATTCTACACAGATTATACAAAACGGGTTTTAATAGCAAAATATTTAATCTTACAAAAGCGTTACCTTTTACATATAAATATTTGTTACGTTGCGGAAGAAGTTTTCCAATTAATGTTTAAAAAGAGTTTTTATACTTTTTTCAGTTTTATTACAACAAAGTGTTCTAAACGAAATTTACATGTATTTTTTTCACATTCCATTAGCGTTTTTAAATAGATCGGTTTGTATCAAATAATTTTAAAAAATAACAATAACAAAAAATAACAGAAAAGGAAACGTACTTATTTCTTGTTAAATATTCCATTCAAGTTTATGCATATCAATATTTGGTTCAAACTTATCCTCACCATTTGTTTTAGTACCTTTTTTTGTAACCAATAGTGAAGCAATAGTTTTAGTGTTAAGTCTTTTCCTCTTATCGCTTTTGGTTTCCTTTAGAGCACTAAAGACCCGTTCAACACAGGCATTAGGAAATGGAGGATAGAATCAACTTTGGGAAAAATTTCAATAACCGCACTATTTTTTAAATCAAATACTTTTCCCCAGTAAGTTTCCACATCAAGAAGGGGACTTTGAAAAAGCTCCTGATAATTCAACAATGCATGCTGTCGCCATTCGTTATCTAAAATTTGTAAAGGTAGTTTACAAAATTTAAACCTTTCTTAGAAAAATAAAAGGTGTTTTCATCTCATATGATTGAGTAAATTTTGGATCCATGATTTTCATAACTTCATAGATCTTGTCAGTCAAATTAAAGCGATTCTTAATTTGGAAAACTATTTCAATATAAAAATTTCTGCAAGTTGTAAAAATTTTACTTTGTACGTCAATACTTTGCTTTCTCAAGAGCTCCAGAGAGCTAACACTTAGTGCGGTTTCAGACACGCCGATTTTTGGCCGATTTTGCTCGCCGATTTTCTTATTTCTTGGCAAAGACGGAGTGACGAGAAGGGAACAAGTACAAATCGTTCGTGTCAACGATTGTGCTACGATTTGTACTAGTTTCCTTTCTCGTCACTCATGCTTTGCCAAGAAATAAGAAAATCGGCGAGCAAAATCGGCCAAAAATCGGCGTGTCTGAAACCGCACTTATATAAATATCAACAAGTAAAAAAGCTAAAGTCGGTCAAGCCCGACTTTAAAATACCCAGCGTCCCGACATTATGCGTGCACTATGTTATGCTTCTCTATTTGTGGGCGTGGCAGTGGGCGGGCCACATAAATTATTTTCCTACACCTTTCATTCGCCTTGATTAACCTATGTTGCGAATTTCAAGCTTCTACGCCTTTTACTTCGGAAGTTACGAAAAATCTTCATTTATGGGCGTGGAAGTGGGCGGGCCACATAAATTTTTGTTCCTACACCTTTCATTTGCCTTGGTCAATTTATGTTGCGAATTTGAAGCTTCTACGCCTTTTACTTCACAAGTTACGATAAGCCCCTATTTGTGGGCTTATTTGTGGGCGTGGCTCGAGGAGGACGACGTCCATTTTTTTCCAGGAATGGTCCCTTTTCGTAGTTTACCAGTCCACCAAATATCAATGAAATGTGTTGAGTGGTTCGAAAGTTACAAGCATTTTACTGAAAACACAGTAAATTCATTTGTGGGCGTGTCAGTGGGCGGATGTCTCCCATTTTTACTTAGGATCATACTCGGACCCCGAGTTACCTTCGTGCCAAATTTCGACTTGATTGGTCCAGTCGTTTCGGAGGAGATCCGACCACGGGCAGACAGACAGACGGACATGTCTAAATCGATTCAGTTTTTATCCTGATCATTTCTACATATATTTGTCTATATCTCCGGAGCTTAATTCTCCCTGTTACAAGAGTCGCACAAAACTAATATACCCCGCTTACGCTGGGTATAAAAATACCTACAAAAAAAAGGATTGGGTCTTTAAAATTTACCGACCACGTATTGCAATTTTTTAGAAATTTTATTTGTATATATATTGACATTACTATCTGCAAGATTTTTTCTATGCATGGTTTGACTTTATAAAGAAGAGGACGGTTGGATTGAAATGTTGCGTTAAAATCTGTCAGGAGACTAAGCGCATATTTCATAAAATTAAGATATATTAGTGTTATTGAAACATCCAAACTTTCTTAAATCGACTCGGTAGTTTTTGACGGATCTTCAAAAACTTGCAACCGCATATAGGAACGCAATGTATCATATTGCTCTATAACCCTTTCAACGCAAGATATAACAGAGAGCCAACGTGTTTTGCTAACCGTTAAAATTTTGTGAATATCGACCTTGAAATAGTTTTGAAATTCTTTCAACTTTTCTTGACGAATATAGCTCCTGCTGAAATGCGAACCAACATTTCGCAATAAATCTTCAATGTGAATTGCGAACTGAAGACAAGCTTTTAATGCAACTAAGTGAATGGTATGGCAGGCGCATTTAACTAATACAATATCAGGGTTTGACTCCTTTAATCTTGAGGATACTGAATTTTTTTCACCCAAACATAACATTTGGCGTATCCGCTGACCACCCCACCAAATTTTCGAATGATATGCCTTTGTTTGTAATAGTTTCCTTGAAAAGTCTAAAAAGGCCAATCGCCGTACTATCTGTAGACTCCTCTAAATCAAAAAATTTTTTTTAAACCTTATTTGTGGTTTCTTCAAAAAATATTACAACAAAAGCACATTGGGATATACATCCAATATCGGTTGTTTCATCCATTACCATTGAAAAATATCCTCCTGAGACTTTCTCGTACAAGGACTTTGCAAACACCTTACCCAGTTTATTTTGTAGTATTCCCGTGGCTTTTGTACGTTGAAGCTTGACATCTGCAAGTATTTTTGAATCGTAGAACGCGTTTTTTAAAACAGGCATCATTTCATCGACAAAGTTGAACGACAATTTTGATTTCAGCTCTCATAGTTTGTTTCTTGTCATTTTCAGTTAGACAGTTGGATAAAGAGCTCGTAGCAGCTACAGTAGTGACAGCTGAAGATTGTTTTCCTGATGACTTGTGTTTCATTATCACCGCTTTATGGGCCACTAGGCGATGGTTGCAAATTTTGCAAAATGCGAAAATTTTGTGTTGACACTTCTTTTTTTCCAACCAACTTTCGAGTTCGGGATCTTGCAGCCACTGTTCTCTAAATTTATATTCCCGTTTTCCTCCCTCTTTTTCATTTTCGTCAACGTTCTCTAACGGCGTTGTCTTAATAATTGAGGTTGTTAAGATTTGAATATTAAATACAAAATATAGACAAATTATTGACCTTGTTAGATACACGCTTTAACCACGAGTCCATTTCCTAAATAATTATAAACTTATCCACGTCAACCAAACGCATCTGTCATAATCAAACAAATATTCAGTTTTCTAAGAAGACAATTTATGGATGTAAGAAAAAAGTCTATAGAAGAATATATCGATATATGATTTCACAAAATATGTACAGAAATGGAGGAGTTTTTATGGTTCACGCAATTTTTGGTTGTTTTCAAAAAATAAAGACAAAAGCAGACCAAATTATACACAAAATGGCCTGAAAAATTTCTATACACAAATTACATAAAGCGTTAAAATATATACGCATTTCGTATAATTATACACAAATCGGCAACACTGCTCGCTACCTGCACGAACAATTCTATTCCGATTATGTTATTATAACAAGTAAGGGTGTTATAGTCAGGTGAGCCTGACAATTAAATACCCGACACAGACACACATGTTCAAATAAGTTTTTATATCAAGAGGTGTTTAAGGCCATTAGGGGTCCCATATACCGACTTTTGTTAAGTTTCTTTATGAAAACCACCCCTTTGCCACGCCTACTTTTCAAAGTTTCATTGAAATATTTCGAAAAAGTCCGATTTTGAGGCAGTTTTGAGATTTTTGTGACAGACCCTAGTACTGGAGGTACCCTTAATAATAGACCGATTTTTTACGAGGCCGCTTACGGCTAGAGAGGAAGCCAAAGTGCCAAGTTTCGTTCAAGTCCCATTTGAATTTCGAGTGTAGGAGCCATCTTTCGAAAAACGCCCTCCTGCCACGCCCACATTTTCAATTTTTGGAAATCGTATAACTTGCCTTTAAACATGTTCAAGTATCAAATTTCATCAAAATATCTTGAAAAACTTCGATTTTAGAGCAGTTTTTATGATTTTCATAACAGACCCTAGTACTGGAGGTACCCCTAAAAATGGTTCGATCGGGTCAATTCTCGAACTTGTTCTTACTCATGTCCCCGTGGGCACGCATACCATATTTTGTCAAGATCGCTCAACTCCTTCGATAAGATAACTGTATACAAACAGACGGACAGACGGACAGACAGACAGACGGACGGACATGGCTAAATCGAATCTTCTAGTGACGCTGATCATTTCTATATATATTTTGTATGGTCTATCTCAACTAGTTCTGGGTGTTACACACAACCACACAAACGCAATATACCCTCGACACAGAGTGTGTCGGGTATAAAAAGCCGAAAAGCCTCGACAATGCCTTTCTCCTTGCATTGATTGACAGATCGACGCATTTTAGTTTTTGCGTTTTCTGAAAAATGAGACAGTTGGAGCTGTGTCTCCTTAGAAGCGGGTGTGCGATATAAGTATAACGCTATGTCCTAACTAGGTACGGTGCGAGCGATGCGAAATTTATGCATCGCATGCGAAAATATCGTGTCGCTAGCCCGTCCTAATTGAGCACGGTGCGTTTTACGCGGTGCGCATTCGCATGCGACACACTGGAAGTAATAAGCGTTTTGAAATCATTTTCTGTTACGATTTTGCATTGATAAACATGGCAAAATGTGCGCGCAAAGTTTTCTTAATGGAATCGAGCTATTTAAAATGTATAATTTTAGAAAAAAATAATAAACGAAACGCAGTGAGTGAAATTTACAAAGACAGGCTAAGTTTTGGGGAGTTCCATCATCTTTTTCCGCAATTGCAAAGTGATGAAAAAAAATTTTCCGAGTATTGCAGATTGTCTATAAAAACATTCGAGTACATAATTGAAAATATTCGAATACCTTGCACTAAAATGCCTACTAATTTTAAACGTCCGATTACCGTGGAGGAACGGCTCATTATAACCTTGAGGTAAGAAAACAAAACTTTAGATAAATGTTCAATGTTCACAATAGTACAAGCAACTGATTCCGACCCAACCGAAGTCATACATGGTGATGGAGTACTGACTGATACTTGATTCGAATAAGCTACCATCGGGCTGTTTGGCATAGACAAATCGGGATACTGAATATCAAATGCACAGCACGAGCTTTGGTATTCAGTCATGATATATTCACCTATTTTGTTACGCACTCGTAACTGCTGCAAAGGTGATAAACGCTGCTTGTTTGACAAATAACGAGGACGAAGTTGATTCTTCAGCGTTGCATTGGCTTTCTGTAAACGTGGTGTTAAATGTTTCTTCGGTTATGTTCATTTCATCAGGAATATTTCCTTCAGTTGCATTTGGCATCAGAGAGTCTTTTAAAAATGTCAAATTCTCATAATACTGCCATTTCCCTTTGTATACTGCCGCATCATCCGCAGATGCACCTGATTTTGGAGAAGGTATTTTTTTGAATTCCTTCGCAAACGTGTCCCGCAAATTGCGCCATTTCTTCTTTGCTTCATCACCTAAGAAATTGGAAAAGATTGGATTTAAGAAATCATAAGCTAAGAAATAAATACTACTTTAAAATAAAAATCTGGGTACAAACAATTAAGATAAATAATAATGTTTAATATATTGCAGATATTTATCAACAGGAATTTCATTCCGACAACTCTCATTTTCATTTCGAGTCTCCAAAACATGCGTTGCTTCGATAGTGGCGGAAGTATGTAATGCCATTTGGGAATGTTTGCAGAAAACTCATATGCCTGTGCCAACAATTGAAAAGTTTCAAATTGTTGCTAAAGTATTTTATGAAAAATGGAATTTTCCAAACTGTTTAGGGAGCATTGATGGCAAGCACGTCAGAATTAAACGTCCGCAAAATTCTGGAAGCATGTTTTTCAATTATAAAGGATTTTTTTCAATCGTCCTTCTTGCTGTAGTGGATGCTCATTATCGCTTTTTAATGATAGATGTTGGAGCTTATGGAAAAGACAGCGACGGAGGCGTTTTGGCCAATTCCGCAATTTATAAGAATATTGAAAATGGAAATTTACCATTGCCTGCTGCTTCACAGCTACCGAACTCTGAAAATTCGTCGGAATTTGTTTTCCTTGGAGACGAAGCATTTCCTTTGAAACCCTATCTTATGCGACCCTACCCAGGAAGGAGACTGCAGGATAATCCAGAGGCTTCATACTTTAATTATCGCTTATCAAGAGCACGAATGACTGTGGAGTGTGCCTTCGGAATCAGCTCGTCCAAATTTAGATTATTGCATAAATGCATTGAGACGAACGTTGAACATGCAATTCAAATTGTAAAAACTATTTGTCTATTGCATAATGTAATAATTGATTTGGAACAACCACCCGTAGCCATGCAAAGCAGTACTACGCAACATTTAAACAATTTATCCGTTGGACGTATAAACAACCATTCATCACAAATAGCAGAAGATATGCGAAATGTTTTCACAAGCTTTTTCTCACAAAATAAAATTTAAATATTTTTAATTTCATAATAAAATACTTACTTGAAATATTACAGTGTTTTCCTATTTCGTTCCATGCTGCATTTGCATAATTTTTGTCCTTATATTTATTGTCGCTTTTGTTCCACAAAAACTTTCGCTTTTGCACTTCCGAAATTAACAGCTCCATATTTCGCACACGACTGAAGTGTAAAATCAAAAATGTTTGATTTTTACGCGATGCGAATAGACGCACCGCACTCTATTCGGACAATTCCATTGAAAACCGTTTGTTTGATTCCTTAAAATTCCAGTAATAGACGCATGCGAAATAAGCAGCGAGCTGCGCAGTCGAAATCAAACATTGAGTCCGGCGAGCAACGTTCGTGCCGCACTCAATTCGGACAGCTCTATATAAAAGCTGAAGTTTGATGTTCGACGCTCGCCGCATGCGGCGATCGCATGCGGAAAACCGCCCGCACCGTACCTAGTTAGGACATAGCGTAAGACCTACTGTGCATGACTTCACGTCCAAGCTCGATCATTCGTTTGAAATCGAATGAATGCATGAAGGTTTATGATTTCGCATAATAGTGTGCCTGATGTCCTTTCATTTCTAACATCGCTTCTAGTTTATCAAATTGTTTTTGGCTTGATTTAAAATACAAAATTGACATCCTTTCAAAGGGTTCCTTGAAATGCTCTTTCACAATGCCCGAAACAATATTTTATTGTGGTAAACAAAGTGGTAAGATTCACATAAGCAACTGTCCAAGTGAATTGTGTTAACTATAGAACTTCATTAATAGAATCCTTAACAATAGAAAAACTTTACTAAAAGAGTTCACATTTCTCTGGCATCTTTTCGTAATGTCGGTATTTGATTAAAGGATTCCCAAGATACTTAACTCTTTAATTCCTTCCAACAAAAGGTTTCGATTTCCCTCCCACATGCACAGCAACACTTCTCTCTCACAAGGAAATGCGACAATTGTTTTTTATTCCTTGTTTTTTTTTTTTTGCTGTTATTTTCTCAACTTAAAATTCATAAATCAATTTCTTGTCTGCACACGTTGCGTATAACGCTGTCGCTAGCCACGCCCTTATGTAATTCATAGCTTTGAGAAAGCATTAGTTCCTTAACAACAAACTCCATCGACTCCCACGACATTCCGATACTAATGCATAACTACCATTTTCCCTACACTGCGACTCCATAGACAGCCACTTCTTTAGCCACTCCACAGTGCAAACTAAACTTGTCTTGGCATGTCTTCCTCTTCTAATTTGCATACAAATATCCTTTTGTAATCAATTTAACAGCTTTCATTTCGAGCGCTGTTTGGCGAATCGCCACCCAAGACTCAGCCACACGCTCCAGCCGCCACACCGTTCGTGCCGCTGCTGCCCCTGCTCTACTGCCTCTGATGCTATGCCGCTGCCTGGTATCTTATAACAAATCCGTTTTTTGTAGCCAATTACTGCACTGTCTCGCACGCTGACAAAAGAATCATTTATCCTTGTTATGGAAAATGGCGAAAAGTTGAATTAAAGTTTTTCTCGATTTTTTCTTTCGTTCGTTTCCCTTCTGCTTTTCTGATTTTTTTATACCCGACACACTCTGTGTCGAGGGTATATTGCGTTTGTTGGGTTGTGTGTAACACCCAGAACCAGTCGAGATAGACCATACAAAATGTATATAGAAATGATCAGCGTCACCAGGAGATTCGATTTAGACATGTCCGTCTGTCCGTCTGTCTGTCTGTCTGTCTGTCTGTCTGTCCGTCTGTCTGTATACAGTTATCTTATCGAAGGAGTTGAGCTATCTTGACAAAATTTGGTATGCGTGCTCACGGGGACATGAGTAAGAACAAGTTCGAGAATGGACCCGATCGGACCATTTTTAGGGGTACCTCCAGTACTAGGGTCTGTTACGAAAATCACAAAAACTGCTCTAAACTCGAAGTTTTTCAACATATTTTGATGAAATTTGATATTTGAACATGTTTCAAGGCAAGTAATACGATTTCCAAAAATTTTAAAAGTGGGCGTGGCAGAAGGGCGTTTTTCGAAAATGGTCCCCTACACCCGAACTTCAAATGGGACTTGAACGAAAGTTGGCACTTATGCTTCTTTTGTAGCCATAAACATTCTCCCAAAAAATTTCCTGGATCGGTCCATTATTGAGGGTACCTCCAGTACTAGGGTCTGTCACAAAAATCTCAAAACTGCCTCAAAATCGGACTTTTTCCAAATATTTCAATGAAACTTAGGATTTGAGCGTATATCTAAGCCTCCGATTAGAATTCCAAAAAATTGGAAAAGTGGGCGTGGCAGAGGGGCAGTTTTCATAAAGAAATATAACAAAAGTCGGTGTATTGGGCCCCCATATGGCCTTAAACACCTCTTGATATTAAAAATTATTTGAACACGTGTGTCTGTGTCGGGTATTCTATGGTCAGGCTCGCCTGACTATAACACCCTTACTTGTTTATTTTATTTTTATTCATTCACCGAAGACATCATAGAAAGCCGCCGCACCTATCGCATCGTATTACTTAACTTGAGCTTTTCCCATATAAGAATTGCTTTTTCTTAAGGGAACAAAAAATAAGTAGTTCTGACTTTGATCTCCTAAGAAAAATTCAGTGGGGCATACTCGTTCAGTAATAAACTTTTTAAGCCCGACAGAGAGAGACCCGACTTTTTATACAGAGTGTGTATCGCGAGTATGTTGCGTTTGTGTGGTTGTGTATAACACCCAGAACCAGTCGAGATATCTTGACGAATCATACAATTGATCTTACAAAATATAAATAGGGGTGGACAGATTCGATTTAGACATGTCCGTCCGTCTGTCTGTCTGTCTGTATACAGTTTTCTTTTCGAGGGTGTTGAGATATCTTAACGAAATTCGGTATGCGTGCTCACGGAGACGTGAGTAACAACAAGTTCGAGAATGGTCCTGATCGGGGTACCTCCAGTACTAGGGTCTGTCACAAAAATCCCAAAAATTGGTCTAAAATTAGAGTCTTTCGAGAATTTTCAATAAAACTTCGAATTTGAGCGTATATTCTGCAGCTTACTGTTTACCTGCACAGAGAAAAAAATCAACCAGAAAACTGGTTAAATCAAAAGGAAAAACATACAAAACGGCTTCAACAAGGAATATTTTTAATTTTAACAATTTTTCTTGTTGAAAAAATTAAAAATTTTCCTTTTGAATCAACCATATTTCAGGTTGAATTGAAATGATAATTTTCAAAAATGGATTTAAATTTAAATTGTTGAACCAACCAAGGACATAGTTGAAATGACAAGATATTTTTTAAAAAAATTAAAAAAAAAAAATACCTATACAAGAAGAAATGTCAAAAAAATTTAATAAACGTTCAAAGCAAATGGCCATAGAGCACAGCACTCTGCTGAACACGACCCAAAAAAAAGCCATCGTATGGACTTCATCCGATTTCGTCACTCCGTTTTGGTGACTGCTTTCGCAATGCTTAAAATAGTTCTAAGATGAATACATATCTTATATGTCTTATTTTATAAAACAAATGAGAATTATACCGAACGAAAAGAAATGTAATTAAACATATTTCCTTTCAATTCAACCAAAAATGTTGTTGACTTAACAATTTTCCTTTTGAAATTTTTGTTCTGCTCGAAAATCAAAAGGACTGTGAATATTTAACAATGCGCCCTTTTAAAAAAATCATGGTTACGTTCGCTCAGTGTGTGTCGTGTATTGTATAATCAGGTTCGCCTGACTTACTTGTATCCAACTGTGTATGCTAGAAGTTGAATTAGTTATACAGTACTATTTTTGAGATTTCAAAAAGGTATTCAAATGTGTAGTATTTTTCTGATCTCAATTTTGAAGGCTTCAAAAATGTTTAGTGGGAATACGTACGTATCGCACACCCTCTTCTAAGGAGACACAGCTCCAACTTTCTCATTTTTCAGAAAACGCAAAAACCAAAATGCGTCGCTCTGTCAATCAAAGCAACGAGAAAGGCATTGTCGGGACTTTTCGGCTTTTTATAATAACGAAAACGGAATAGAATTGTTCGTGCAGGTAGAGAGGTGAACTATGATCAAGTTGCGTCTGTTAACTCAAAATTGACGATTTTTGAGTTGTGTCACCTTAGAAGAGGCTGTGCGATATGTAGTAGGAAGCAGTTTAATGAAATGGCTTATTTTTCTTTTTTTACTGAATTCCTTGAATGGAAATCTTCGCACTTGAAAGTCCCATTCATTGAAGTATTACAAATGTGGCGTGCTCGTTTGCGGAATTACTTTCAAATTGACACAACAGAGGATGATGAGCACAATGGCATCATAACGTATTTAATTCCGTAATACCCGTTAGAGCAATTCATGAGTACTTTTAACCTGAATAATTGCCATAGCCACTTGTAATGGTACTCAGGCGTACGAATATTCATCTTCGACTCACATGCTTACGTGATACTCCAAAAGCCACTTCAGTGCGTCTAGTAGAAACGTTGTCGAAAAGAGAAGATGGTTTTTTGAAGATTTTTTTCTCTTAACAAAAACTGAAAATTTTTCAGCTCTTGTTTCATGGTAAAGGCGTCAGTCTTGCTGACAATAATTTTGTAAGTGAATTGATTTCAAAATAGTTTTTGAGCTATTTCCGCTATAAAAAGGTTATATATGAAAGAAGCCCAACCGGCAGGGAATATGGAATCTAGCCGAAAAATACAAATAATAACAAGTAAGGGTGTTTTAGTCAGGCGAACCTAACAATACAATACCCGACACAGATAAACGGGCTAACTATATAAGTTTGAATATTTTTTTAAAGAGGCATTAAGAGAGCGACCATTAGGACAAAGTGTTCGGAAGATTTTCAAGACAATGAGGGACTCGTGTGACATATTTTCCCTGGTGAAAACCTCGCTTTTGCCACACCCACTTTCGTAAGTTTTGGAAATTTCATCTCAAGCTGTAATATTAGCTCAAATTCCACCTTATGAAACCCAATTACTGTAGGTACCCTTAAAAAGATATCTCAATTCTTTCGATAAGAAAACTGTACATAGACAAACAGACGGACCTGCCTTCATCGAATCTCCTTGTGACGCTGATCATTTTTACATACATATATTTTGTATGGTCTAGCACGACTTGTTCTATACCCTCGAATGCACAAACGCGGGTATGAGTGCGGTAGGCTACATGCGCAAAAGACGACCTTGGGTCATTCCATGACAAACGATACTGGGGTTGAAAATCTAAATATTTTATTTTCGCATTAAATCTGATGAATGTTGAAATGAAACATTCCAAATTATAATTTTCGAAACTAAAAGTTTAGAAGCAACGCGTATTGCTTAAGGGGGTCTTCTCATTGAAAACCCGTTTTTTGGACCCTTTTTAAAAAAATTCTTATTTGAAAACGCAAAGAATAATTATTCTTCAATTATAATTGAAAACTTTTTTTATTTATTGTATTACAAAAGGTTCAAAGTAAACAAAAAAATTTTTTTTGCCTCGATACGTGGGCTGTTCAAAAAGTAATGAGACTTCAAAGTTGTTGGTGAAAAAAAAAGGTGCCGTCACGGCGGCCACGATTCCGGGTCTCCGGAGCGTCCGAAATGGAACGGGGTTATAATCAGTATAGATGTTATTCTCGGGTGAACCTCAAGCTTAATTTTGTGATTTTTTTTGACAAAATGGCGGCCATTCAAAAAAAAATTTCAATTTCGGGCTTTTTTTTGTAGTTAGTGTAAAAACCAAAATAGTAAAAAATTTTTTAAAATTATGGTCGAGGTTCACCCGAAAATGGTGATAATTCTGCGTCGATTCCACTTAGTTTCATGAAAATCGGTTCAGTTGAACTGGAGATATCATGGCCGCCAGTTCGAAAAACGTGGTTTCGAGATAAACTATTTCGATTTTCAAAAAATCCTTTTAGGGGCATATTCACAACTACCCAAGCTATAAATAAATGCAAAAAAAAAGTCGAAAAAAAAAGTTGCTCAATGAGAAGACCCCTTAAGTAAATTAGTCTTTTAAATCTGTACTCAAGTGAAAAGCTGAATGAGGTTTGCGTCGAAACAGAGCCATGTAACACCCGAAACAAAGTAAAATTAAAATAAAAAATTATAAAACGGTACTTTTGAAAGTAAGTATGATGTAGACAGTTAGTAAATATTATTCGTTTCCAGGCCTGTATTGAAAGGAAGATTTTTCTAGAAGCATTCGCTGAATTTCAAGTAAATGTAAACTGGCCAGAACATAGAGACAGAATTGTGTAACACCCGAAACACACACTTTTCGAATTGTAAAATCTTTATCCTATATGCTAAACTTTTCTAATTTAAAATTTAGATAAACCTACTAGAAACGAATAGAATAAAGTGCTTTAATGGCTAAAATATTCTTTCAAAATACATACAAATTTATACTTTCATCGAAAAATTTTAACACCCAAAACGATGGAATGACCCCCTTCGCATCAAGGGAAAACATTCAATTTGGGCTCATTATTAGGGTTCTTGCCCCGATTCCAGCACCGAATCATGGCTCATAAATGGCTCATTTAGAACTCATAGTGTTTGTTGGAATAATACAGCTTCATAGTTAACTGCAACGGCCGATTGTAATTGTCAATGGACCAACATTTTCAACAAATCCACCCCATCGAACAACTCATGGGCTTTATCGGCCATTTGAAACTCGATACGGGCATCCCAGACGGATCTCTATGATTTTTATTTTTTTTTTTGACGTGATAACGTCTATTAAATTGATGATAGGACGCTCGAAAATCGAAAAAATGACGCCCATGATTTCAATGTGCGTTCAACATCCCAGTCGGAATATGTAAGGTTTATCAACAACTTTTTCAGCAATAGCTTCTATGGGCTATTGCGGAATTCTTCGCTGACAATTAACATTGCGATGTCATAGGAAATGTGAGCTATCATTTTTTGTTTAGTTTTCGGTCCGCTATTGCTGAAATCTTCGTTTGAAAATGGTCGAAATGTTCAGCGATAGCGGCGCGGGCCGAATGGCACAAAATCGGTTCTTGGAAGTGGTTGCTATTTTTCGGTCCGCTATTGCTGAAATCTTCGTTTGAAAATGGTTGATATGGTAATGGATAGATAACTACTCCTTCGTTTGAAAATATACATTAAATTCATATGTGAATTCCACAATGAATAAAATATCATCGTATCGTAAGAGTTCTCCGTAGAAAATATTCCTGTTTAGAGGATTAAGAAAAAGTTTAATTTAAAGTTCAAAGTAATTACGTTTTATTATTAAAAAGAAAAAAACAAAAAAGATTATTCTTATAAAAAAAACTTAAAACAACTCAACAAGTTATAAAGTTTAAAAAACAAAATAGTTTAATTATGCCATTATGGTTTAACTGTGCCGTTTGTGCCTTCCAAAGTTGTTTTTCGCTTTATGCTATAAACAGAATAAGGGCGTAAGCGAATATTCGCCAGGCGAATACGCCGAAGAATTCGCGCGGGTGAACACAATGACAGCGAATGGCGAACTCATGTTGTTTTCAGAATTTCGAAAAACTATGATTGAAAATATAAGTCATTGCCAGCAGAAAGTACAAACCCTCATTTTCGAAACAAAATCTCAAAGATTTTATACAAATGCATATGTTTTCTGATGTGTAAATTCTGCTATTCGCCAGTCGCCGGCGCTATTATTAGAATTGGATCTATTGCGGCGTTTTGACGCGGCGAAATTCGCTGTGTTGTGGGCAACTTCGTATAACCGTGTGTATTTTAAGCAACGACGTCGAGCGAATATTCGCTGACGTACTTATTCTGTTTATAGCATTAAGCTTTCCCGCTTGTATAGCCTGCCTTTGCCCAGTCGGAAAGCTTTTCTCATGGCATCGGAATGAGAATTCTGGGTATATCCCTCTTTTTTACAGGCTTCTAAAGTACAAAAAAAATAATTGTCATATATATAAAAGAGAAGTTGTTTAGTCAGAAAAACGATTGACTGCTTAAAAACTTCTCGGTCAGCTATAGCCGAATTCGTTCCTTACTTCCTTATGCCATCAATGAATTCATATAAGAACAAATTCATGCAAGAACGAATTGCCTACTGGGATGTTCAGAGCTGGGCATGAGAGCTCCATGGAGCTGTGAGAGTAAAAACTTGTGTAGCAATACAAAAAGCAGCGGCAGAGAAGAGAACGAAAAATTTTTCAGTGAGAGAAAATTAACCAATCAGAAAAGGCTTTAGGTACATTCTAAAAATTGAAAGCAACCAAAATGTTTTAATCGTAGCATGCTTTGCATAGTTAAAATGAAAAATAAATCGAAACGAATAACAACGTGTTCAATAGATGTCTATCAAGTTAGCACTACCACTTTGAAATTTGAAATTCAAAACTAGCTTATAATTTGTTGCTAATTTGTTGTAAATTTGTTGTGGAAAAAAAAATTTGTAGCTCTTCGATTTTTAAAAATAACCCCTGGTAATGCTAACTTGACAGTCAAGTTAGCACTACCACCCTCAAAATAGCATTAAATGGGTGTGGAACTGAAAAATTAGTCGCCCAGAATTTGTTGCTATTTTGTTGCTGCACCATAGTGCAAAAAAAAAAAAATATTTGCTCCCTTATTTCAACTAGGAGCCCACCCCCAAATCCGACTTAGCTATTCCCCGCATTACCACATAGTAAAAGACTATGAAAAAATTTGTTATAAGCAAAATATGACTGGAAACATTTGTTGCTCAGCGACTTTAGCGAGATTCTGCAAAAAAAAAAATATTTGCGCCCCTATTTCAATTAGGAGCCCAGCCCCAAATCCGACTTAGCTATTCCCCGCATTACCACATAGTAAAAGACTATGAAAAAATTTGTTATAAACACAATATGACTGGAAACATTTGTTGCTCAACAACCATTAAAATCAGTTAGTGGTTTCTATTCATAAAAATAATTCAAAACAAATATTTTTTGTAACGCACTATTCACTGTTTTCGCGTTCGATTTACTCTCTGAGGCAAAGTTGTAGCTCTTGTCATAAGGAACAAAAATTGCCAACATATAAAATCCAAAAAACTTCACCTTCCAGGTCAAAATCGCAAAAAACTTAAAAAATTTCGATTTTTTTAAACCTTTTTTCCCGTGTTCAGGTCCATAGGTAGCAAACCGTTCAAAATTCAAGGAAACAATAAACTAAAAAAATGTACCTAAGATCTCAATAAACAAATTTCTGAAACATATAAACTTCCTAGAGATGATTCTTAACACCGTTTTTTAATTTCATTTGTTTTTTATTTACTTCAACATTGAGTTACTATGCTATCTATTACAAAAATATTTAAAAAAATTATTCGTATTATAATAATTATGTTAAAATGTTATAATTATGTTTATAATGTTGATGGCCCTGGACTTGCAAATCGCGCTCTCTAAAGTTGTGGATCCAAATCGTCGTCCGAATCGTCCAAATCTGACTCTGATTCAGAAATTATGGTGTCCACAGGCACGTTGCTTCCAGACTGCCCTCCATCATCAGCTCTTTCTTCTTGAACTACTTCATTAACATCATACAGGGTGATCTTGTGACTCCACCAACATACCTCTGCAAGCAATGCGTCCAGGTTTTTGCCTTTGAACCGTTTTTCCATGGGCATTGTGGTTTGGTGAAACCGTTCTCCTTGCTCATCGGATTCGGTAGGGAGTTGTTTGATGAAATCGTCAAAATGAAAATGAAGAAAATGCAGCTTTAATGTCATCGATGCGCCGATTATCTCAAAATAATACAGCATTGCTTTCACCCATTCTCTTGCTTCCGCTTCCGCGTCTCGATCCGCTCCCAAGACGCTGGTGCATACACGCTGAAGGTAAATCCATGCCATTGAATGATTTTTATCAAGCGATGAGCAAAGTTGCTCTTGAATAGCTTTCTAATGTCAGGGCCACTAAGTACGCCTGTTAAATGAAAACAAAAAAAAAGTTGCAGTTAATGGAACTGCCGTTGGAAGTGAAAACATAGAATGTGTATTGAAGTTTGAAATGCATAATATTTGATTTAAAATTATTAAAATCAATCTGGATTTTTACATTTAATGAGACTCAGAGAAACAATTATATGCATGTTATATGTAAAGTATTTTATTATTTTTATTATTGAAATATATTGCTGGCTGCACAAAGTTTTAACAATTTAATTACACTGCTCAACACTAAATTTTCCTTTGACTTGAAACCAACTTTTTTTTTTGTCGTATTTGTTTCGCTGAAGCAAAATATATGCTTTAAGTTTGAAAGTTAGCTCGCGTTTTTTAAATATTCGCTAAGAAAGGTTTTGCGATTTTTTGTCAATATTTTTTAGTCGTAGTTTTATCGTTCGACCGTTTCAAAAAATTTAATTCATATAAAAGAAGAGTAAATATACAGCATATCCCTCATACATATGGATGAAATCGGCTCAACAGCTTAGGAGCTATAGGGCGATAAAGGCAAAAATTTTAAGAAATTTTAACAACTTTGTACAAAAACTTGATTTCAAGCCCATATAATTTCCGAAGAAGATTCGGTATTCAGGTTTAGGCTATCTTAAGTAAATGAGTGGATTTCTAAGAGCATTTCAAGACCCAGAAAAAGAAAATCCGATGAGTTGTTCATATTTGAATTGGGTTTTTAGAAAAAATGAGACGAGTTTTTTTCGCCAGAAAATATTTTATATATTTTAGTTTCATTTGATTTTTCATCGTCGTCTCTATCATTATCCGAGGACACTGGAGATACAATATGTACAATACAATATGTTGCATGCCCAGTGAAATACTAAGAATCACAACGTCGAGCTTTCGTTTTCTATTAGTACCCAGCGGCCAAAGTGCTGCTTACAGAAGCGATGAACCGTCCCAGCGGCCAACAATGCCTACCGCCTACAACCGCCTACCACATGTTCAATTTCGGTGCTATGATTCGATGTGTACATAAGGGAACGTGTCCAAACTACGTGAACCATTTTTTTACTACTTTTTACCCCCCTCCCCCCCCTCGGTGACAATCCGTAGAATAATTTTAAGTGACCAATTTGTCCAAGTGTAGTACTTTCAGGACCCCCCCCCCCCCCTAAAAGGGTCACGTAGTTTGGACACTTCCCTAAAACGTTCATAGGAAAAGTGCTAGCGCATTGAAAATTTCCTGAGCATTTAAAAATTATATGTAAACACATTGGCATGATATGTCGCTCCACCTCGCAGACACTCTATGCTGACATATCACCGAGGCGTCCGCAATGAAAGACGCTTGGACTTGTTCACCGCCGACACATATCTGCGGGAACATACATACACGCATTATTGAGCAGATAGATCATGGCTGCCACAGTTGGCGTTTTAACGCAAAACTGACACTATATTTTTACAGTCGGCGGTGTGGCTCGTTTCATTGATTTGGCTCTTTTTTGGCTTATTCCGCCACGACAAAAATTACTCAGTGACCAATTCAAAGCAAAAAATTTTCGGTGCAAACACTCAAAATAATTTAGATTTAGCGGACCTAATCCACATCACAAAATTTTTGTTTTACAATTAAATACATAATACTGTAATTAAGTGTTGGACCCTTTTAATTCCCATTGGCTCTTTTTGAATCGCTGTGGCAACTTTTATATCTTTTTAAATGGAACCGTTTGCATACTCTCTTTGCGCTGTAGTGAGAAAGAAGATCGAATGAACTGAAGGAACCGAAGTCAAAGTGAGAAACCAAGAGCGAGTTGAATCAAATCCCAGTCGGAATATGCAATGTTTAGCTATTATATTTTTGCAATAGTTTCTATGCGGAATTTGTCGTTCAAAATTATAATTGCGATGTCTAAAAATGAATGATAGCTATCGTAGAATTTGTTTTTAACCACTCACGAATTTTAAGACGTAATATTTTTTTTGTCATCAAAATTTCCAAAAGAAGATTTCATGGAATATCAAATTGCCCTAGGGTTTACGTCGACGAATCACATAAAATTTTTAGGAATGCTTCTCACTGAAAGCTAGCACACTAAATAGCCGAGTATAGTACCGACGCCGTGACGGTTACAAATATACAAATGCATTTTGAACTTAAAGATTTCTCCCTGCTCAAGCGCCTATAGAAGTTTTCACTTCAATAAAGACAGAAAAGAAAACATTAACATAGTGTAAATAGCTATATATATAGTACAATTAGGTGAACAAAAATCCGTTTTAAATTTACTACAATACCTTTTTTAATTTTGTCTTCGCTAAGTACGCTTTGGGAAAACGCTTTTCAAATAGTCGAATGCGTTTGGACAATTTACAACGGCCACTTCGATGAATTTTTTAACAATTTTAACAATTTCATGTGGAGCGGTGGCAGCAAGATGTCTTGAGTATTGTCAATTAAAGGTGCATTTTTCAGTCTATGTTGTTGTATTTGTTCATCCACACTTCCTCTTGGCCTCCACGAATTACATTGGAATTGATTCAGAGGTGAGCGTGAATCCCAATTACAAAGAAAACAAAAGAATTTTGGGAAAGCGCCCTTATCGATGATCCCTTGCATAATGTTGATGACCTTCAAATCACAGCAAATCTTCCATTTATTTTCGTAATATTTTATTTGTTTCCATTATATCTTTCAATGTTTCATAGCTTTCTTTCATGTATGATACCCATTGCTAGCGGAATGGAAGGTTTTCGGTTCGACACATGCAACAGCACTGCTTTCAAGCTTGAAACAGAACCATCAATAAATACATCTCCACTCACTAGCGATGTAGCTTCATTCCCATTTTTCCACCAAAGCTTTTATATCGTTGCAGTAAGCGAACGAATTGTCATCATTTAGAGTGTACAGCATCTGAAATTCAGCTTGTCGATTTGCGGTACGCCGTAAAGTTTACATTAGCATGTGTGACTTCTTTTTTTTTTAAAAAGCAATGTTAAAAATATTGCAAGCCGCTGGATAATCCAGATATGTCCACAATGAAATTCCATTTCCATTTGTGTTATTAGTTGTGGTCCATTTCTTCCCTGTTGGATGCTCATAATCGTATCAAAATGGATCCTTCATATAGTAACTCCACTTGCTGTACTCATTGCTGTAAATTCTGTAGTACGATCTGGAGTTGGCGGCCTTGGTGATAAAAAATTTTCAGGTGCAAGCACTGGTAGTGTGGCTGTTGCAGTTGCTTTATAAATTTTTGTTCTTCTCAGCATGTCGATTTAGACGAGATGTGTAATTTACGCATGCATAGCAACTGGTTGCATCATGATCACCTGGACGATAAATCCAGTTTACCGGCTTACAGTACTTCATAGTACCTCTGCCTCCACTCAACCATGCCATGAGATTGTTATAACTTTGGCTGACACACTGTATTAGGTGTGTAATTTTCACCGGTCAAGTCCATTTCATCGAAAAAACAATGTATATGCTCTTTTGAATTCAGTAGTTAAAAGATTCTTTTCCTTTTGAAATCTTGTAGATGTTATTTTTCTGGTTTGATGACCGCAAACGTAGCAAAATAAATCCATTTTTTTCACACTGCATATTGAAATTGTCAGTTGCCAATGTTGTGTGCGAATTATGCAGTAGCACTTTCACTTTTTTTTACTTTCACTAGTCACTTTATAACTTTCACCGCTGAGCTCTCGTTGACGTCGCGCTGTGCAATGCCTCGATGTGAGCGTCGTGTCGCTTTTATATGCTCACAATTTCATCTTTATGACAATATGTTTCCAGGTATTTTTATATTTTGGCTTGTGTTTATGTGAATTCAATGCAGATGTTTGCTTATGTCGGTAGGCTGCAAAAAAAAATTTCTGAATCAGAGTCAGATTGCTACCTATGGACCTGAACACGGGAAAAAAGGTAAAAAAAAATCGAAATTTTTTAAGGTTTTTGCGATTTTGACCTGGAAGGTGAAGTTTTTTGGATTTTATATGTTGGCAATTTTTGTTCCTTATGACAAGAGCTGAAACTTTGCTTCAGAGAGTAAATCGAAATTCTGAACGGTTTACAAGATATGAGCCTGAGAAAATGATCACATTTTTACGAAAATGATACCGAGGCCCAAAATCTTTGGGGGCCCATAAAACAAAAAGTGCATGACTTTGGGGAAAATTGGGAGACTTTGGTCTTTTTTTTTTAGTCTTTTATCACGTAGTGGTGTCCGTATATGGTTATTTTGCCGTGACTTAAAAAATTACACACAGTGTTATTATTTGGCCAGTTAGGAGAAGGAACCCAAAATGCAGTTTTAAAACAAGTAAGAAAGCTAAAGTCGGTCAAGCCCGACTTTGAAATACCCAGCGTCCCGACATTATGAGCGCACTATGTTTTGCTTCTCTATTTGTGGGCGTGGCAGTGGGAGGGCAACATAAATTATTTCCCTACACCTTTCACTCGTCTTGGTGAACCTATGTTGCGAATTCGAAGCTTCTACGCCTTTTACTTCGGAAGTTACGAAAAATCTTCATTTGTGGGCGTGGCAGTGGGCAGGCTACATAAAATTTTTTTCTACACCTTTCATTCGCCTTGGTGAACCTATGTTGCGAATTCGAAGGTTCTACGCCGTTTACTTCGGAAGTTACGAAAAATCTTTATTTGTGGGCGTGGCAGTGGGCGGGCCACAAACAATTTTTTCCTACACCTTTCATTCGCCTTGGTGAACCTATGTTGCGAATTCGAAGGTTCTACGCCTTTTACTTCGGAAGTTACGAACAATCTTCATTTGTGCGTGGCAGTGGGGGGCCATAAAAAATTTCCTACACCTTTCATTCGCCTTGGTGAACCTATGTTGCGAATTTGAAGCTTCTACGCCTTTTACTTCACAAGTTACGATAAGCCCTTATTTTTGGGCTTATTTGTGGGCGTGGCCCTTTTATTTCGGAAGTTATGAAAATTCTCTATTTGTGGGCGTGGAAGTGGGCGGGCTACATAAATTTTTGTTCCTACACCTTTCATTTGCCTTGGTCAACCTATGCTACGAATTTGAAGCTTCTACGCCTTTTACTTCACAAGTGACGATAAGCCCTTATTTTTGGGCTTATTTGTGGGCGTGGCTCGAGGAGGGCGGCGTCCATTTTTTGCCAGGATATGTCCCTTTTCGTAGTTTACCAGCACACCAAATATCAATGGAATGTGTTGAGTGGTTCGCAAGTTACAAGCATTTTATTGAAAACACAATAAATTCATTTGTGGGCGTGGCAGTAGGCGGATGTCTCCCATTTTTACTTAGGATCATACTCGGACCCCGATATACATGTGTGCCAAATTTCGACTTCATTGGTTCAGCCGTTTCGGAGGAGATCCGACCACGGACGGACGGACAGACGGTCAGACGGACAGACGGACATGTCTAAATCGATTCAGTTTTTGATCCTGATCATTTCTATATATATTTTTCTACATCTCCGGAGCTTAATTCTCCCTGTTACAAGATTTGCACAAAACTAATATACCCCGCTTACGCTGGGTATAAAAAGGTAATAATTATAACATATTATTAAAACATAACAAAAACTAATCCAATATTCTTCATATTAGGCTCGTTTAAAAGGTAATTTTGTAAATTTTTCTAATATGCATACCGAACATGCTGGTTCTTGTTCCTACGGCATCTATATCATAGATTGAAGTTCGTGAGGTATTTTTCTTTAATTTAAGCCTAATCTTGTATGGAGACCCCCCTAAGGAGGGGAGATAGAGGGTAGGTATGTTGGAAGAAAATATTAAGGGTAAAAAAATAATGGGGGTCGGTCATACATATCATCTCTCTAGGAGGGGTTTGACTGTAGTGACGGCCATTTTTAATGAAAATTTGATAAAAAGAAGGTAATTTTGTATTGGGGCCCTCCTAAGGAGGGGAGATAGGGGGTAAGTATATTTGGGTGAAATGTGTAATATAAAATAATAGTTGAGATTAGTCATACATTTTAACCCATTTATGCCATTGGTGCGTGGTTTGCACCAATTTTATAAAAAGGGTACTTTTATATGGGAGCCCCCTTAAGGAGGGGAGAGAGGGGGAAAGTTCGTTCAGATAAAATGTTACGAGGGTAAAATTAATGGGGGTCGCTCTCACATTTTACCCACTTTCTGACCTCCCTTACAGAGTTATGGCGACATTAGTAAGATTTGGCGGGGTTTTTGTGAACTTTGACCCCCGTGGGGCACGTCTGAGCGTCGTCCTACAGAAAAAAAATTTTGGCCCATAAAGTTTTTCGAGGAACCCTACAAAATGAGACCACCCCACCTAAGAAATTCCAAAAAGTCGTTTTTAACGTCATGTCAATGTACTCCAAATAAGAAAATGTTTAGACGAAAACAACAGTCCTTTTATATGACACCTCTGCTTGTTTTTTTGAATGAAAAAGATCCATAATTTTTTTAAACGGCTAAGATTGGCTTATTGGAATACTCGTAATCGCGTGCAAAATCACGATTATTCGCATGTTTTCTTAAATTCGCAAATTTGGGTAATATCATGCAGGGACGTAGCCAGAGCAATAGTGCTCTGGTAGCGCTCATATTTTCTCAAGTGGATATTGGATGTGTGCGGACATGTAGAATCCGCATGCGGGATGTCTACAGCCCTAATTATTATACACAAAAAACTTTGTGTCGAGGATATATTGCATTTGTGCGGTTGTGTGTAACACCCAGAACCAGACGAGATAGACCATACAAAATATGTACAGAAATGATCAGCGTCACCAGGAGATTCGATTTAGCCGTCCGTCTGTCCGTATCCAGTTTTCTTATCGAAGGAGTTGAGCTATCTTGATGAAATTGGGTATGCGTATGCCCAAAAATTTCAGGCGTTCGAGATATTTCAATAAAATTTGCAACTTGAGCCTCTTATTTTATTTTAAAAAATCTGATATGGTGGGCGTGACGAGAAAGCGGTTTTCATATAGAAATGTGCTCTTGGGACCCGTTTTAAAAAATATTCAAACATAAATGCCTGTGTCGGGTTCTGTATTGTCAGACTAGCCTGACTATAACACCCTAATTTATTACCGTTGGTTTCGTTTAAGAAGCTTATCGCGCTGTTGTTAAAAACTTAAATCTATTCGCAAGTGAATGGTATTCCAAGGTGCAAGTGCAAGTGAAATTTGAAATATTTGAGAAATAATAATTTAAAAAAATTAAAATGAGTGACAATGATTTTTCGCAAGACGATCTGATGGAAGATCCGAATTTTGAGCTTCACGATAGCGATAATTGATCTGAATCCTCAGACGAACGGAGACGTATCGCTGATGACCAATATACACCGGAGTTAACGGGTATAAATAAAATCCTTTTTCATGGCGGTTTCTAAAAAATTGTTCAAAAGGTAAAATACGCATAGCTCATTGTTGCTATGAGCATATAAAAGAGTAGCTTAAGTTGACTTAGGCCAAAAATGAATTTCATACTTACTTTTATTCATAATGTAACAATATGACTTTAGTTGACTTTAGTCGTTTGCAACATTGCATCGAACAATTTACATACAGTAGTGTGCAATTGCTAAGCAACTCACACACGTTTCTTATTGATTAGAAATTTACTACAATATAAAAACGCTTGGATGAAATGTTTAAATACATATTGGTATGACTTCTCAACCACTTAACCGATTTTAAAGTTTGGACATTTTAAGTGCCACTTGAGCACTACTGTATGTTTCCAAAATAATGCAAAATTTCATATTTCCAAAAAAAATTTATAGTACGAAGTTTAATAAAAAGTACGTAAAATGAGAGAATGATAAAACAACCAAATTGGACCTAAGATATTCTCTCATATGAGCACAGATTTCATTAAAAAACTTTTGCTTTGAACAATTATTTCTTGACAGAGATCCCAGACCGCTTATGAGCGAAAGATGGGAGGAATAATTGCGGATTGCCAAGTGTGCAAAAAAAAAAAAAAACAAGGGCTCTCTTGGAGTGAGCTCAAATTTTATTTTACACTTGAGAAAGCAACATCCTTAAAAATGTGAGGAATTCAAGAACGAAAAACAGGTGAACAGGAAGTCAAAAGATCGCAATACTTCGTTTAGCCGGGATATTTTGAACTTCATCTGTGAGACAGCCTCTCCGCTCTCAGTGCTTGAGGAGCGTAGCTTTAAGAAGCTTTTCCCAGGCAAAAATGTTCCCAGCAGACTTGCCACTGGCTGGATGCACCTACATTCCAAAGAAAGTCTGTGGCACTGGCATGCCGAAGGTTTAAAGGTACGCATTCATTTTACCGCATAACGGATATAATTTGCGAGGTAAACGGAATGTTCAAATTGCCTGTTGACAAAATCGTTTTTACCATTACTGACAATGGGTCAAATTTTGTCAAGGCTTTTAAGGAATTTGGAGTTTCCATAAGTAGGTTCCGTAAATCTTTTTTTGAATATATGAAATTTTAAGATGTTGAATATGTGCATACTTTCAGATGTTTCCAGTGAAAACGAAAACGACAATGACGATGAATCGGACAGCTTTTCTGACACTTTTCGCCACACAAAAATAACGCCACGGTTGTCAAATCATTTTAGGTGTGCCAGCCATACTCTAAATCTTTTGGCTACGAGTGATTTCACCCGAATTATAAATTCATCAAATGAGGATGTTCAAAACATTGATAAGATGGCATTCAGGCGGTAAAACCTTAAACAAAAATAAAAATATGTTGATGTTTCCAAATTTAAATTTTTTTAGATGCACAAACATTTGGAACAAGTACAACCGGCCGAAATCATCTGAGGTTATAGAAGACCTCTTATCAGCTCAACTTAAAACTCCATGCGTAACAAGATGGAATTCGTTATAGATTCTGTGCAGAAACTGTTGTTATTCAAAGACAACATAACCGAACTATGCTACCGGTTAAAGGTCAGCGCTCTCTTGCCGCTAGAAATTTCTTATTTGGAAGAATACGTGAGGGTAATGAAGCCCATAGCAGAAGCTATAGACTTTCTCCAAGGCGAAAAAAACATGCTCTTCGGATATTTTGTGCCAACACTCGTCACAATTAAAGTGAAAATGCGTCGGTTAGATGTTGAAAATCTGCAGTTCCTGAAGGAAGCGAATTCGGAGTTACAAAACGCCTTGCTCGCTAGATTTGATGCATATTTCAAAATACTACCGGAATCGCTTCATGCTATTATCGCAGCAATTGCTCTTCCGGATGTAAAATTCAGGTTCCTCAGTATTCTTTTGGAAACGGCGGAAGACTGCAGCCAAATTTTTTCTCTGCGAGCATCCTTTTGAGGTCTGAGAACAAGAAAAAGTCGCTGGGGGCCAGATCTGGAGAATACGGTGGGTGGGGAAGCAATTCGAAGCCTAATTCATGAATTTTTGCCATCGTTCTCAATGACTTGTGGCACGGTGCGTTGTCTTGGTGGAACAACTTTTTTTTCTTCTTCATATGGGGCCGTTTTGCCGCGATTTCGACCTTCAAACGCTCCAATAACGACATAAAATAGTCACTGTTGATGGTTTTTCCCTTCTCAAGATAATCGATAAAAATTATTCCATGCCCATCCCAAAAAACAGAGGCCATTACTTTGCCAGCGGACTTTTGAGTCTTTCCACGCTTCGGAGACGGTTCACCGATCGCTGTCCACTCAGCCGACTGTCGATTAGACTCAGGAGTGTAGTGATAGAGCCATGTTTCATCCATTGTCACATATCGACGCAAAAACTCGGGTGTATTGCGACTTAACAGCTGTAAACACCGCTCAGAATCATCAACACGTTGTTGTTTTTGGTCAAATGTGAGCTCGCGCGGCACCCATTTTGCACAGAGCTTTTTCATATCCAAATATTGATGAATGATATGACCAACACGTTCCTTTGATATCTTTAAGGCCTCTGCTATCTCGATCAACTTCATTTTACGGTCATTCAAAATCATTTTGTGAATTTTTTTGATGTTTTCGTCGGTAACCACCTCTTTCGGGCGTCCACTGCGTTCACCGTCCTCCGTGCTCATTTCACCACGCTTGAATTTTGCATACCAATCAATTATTGTTGATTTTTCTGGGGCAGAGTCCGGAAACTCATTATCAAGCCAAGTTTTTGCTTCCACTGTATTTTTTCCCTTCAGAAAACAGTATTTTATCAAAACACGAAATTACTTTTTTCCCATTTTTTTCACAATAACTAAAGTTGCTTCACAAAAGACGCTCTTTCTCACAAACTAATTGACTTACAGACGTCAAATTTTGACACGAATCATTTGAAGGTTGCCACTATATAAAAATAATATGCATTTAATACTAGCGACGCCATCTATGTGTCAGACCGGGGACTTATCAGCCAACCTGTTAAAAGGAATTTTTATGAAATACAACACCCCGTTGCAATCATCAGCGCCAGTAGAACGGCTATTTTTATTTGCCGGGACTGTAAATAGGTCTCGACGACAAAAACTCACTGACGAGAATTTTGAAATGCTTGTTCTGAGAAAGGCAAATAAGAAATAAAACAAACCTGAAAAACGATGCGTAGCGTTTTTAGTCTTATTTTTTTAAAATAAAACATGAACGGAGATCATTCTCATTCATTTCGTAAAAGAAGTGTATGCTTAAATCTATTACAATTAGTGATGCCACGAATATTCGGCCACTATTCGGCCTATTCGGCGTCATTTTTCCGTATTCGGTATTCGGCCGAATAGTTAAAATATTCGGCCGAATACCGAATGGTAGAAATAACTTATTAAAAAAATCAGCAGTAACTACAAATTAAGTTTTTCTCACAATAACGTTAAAAAATTTAATTAACGAGATCTAAAAATACAGCAGATTTGCTTTTTATTCTTTAGAAATATTAAATGTACGCTAGCTTCTTCTAAATTTTCTTCGAAAACATTATAAACAGTGGGCAAATTTTTCAGCGGCAGTTTTTGCCTTGACTCCAGCTAGTCGCGAGTAGGCTCAAGCTGTCTTTACTACGTGCCGAATATTCGGCTGCCGAATATTCGTTATTCGGCCGAGAGGTTGACCGAATATTCGGTATTCGGCCAAATCCACTATTCGTGGCATCACTAATTACAATCATTCTATACAGATTTCTTATGAAAGTAGTGGTTTCCAAGCATATTTTCGATTTCCACTAAAATATTAGTGGTTTTGCGATTTTTGTTCAACTAATGTGGTAGTGGAGATTTTTATTTAACTACCACTAACTATTAGTGGTAATTGAATGAAATATTTAACTACCACTGATAGTTAGTGGTAGTTAAATATTTCCTTCAACTACCACTAAACAGGTAGTGGTAGTGAAATACTTAGTTCACTAATATTATAGTGCACTGTGCCCATATCTGTTAATGGAACATAAATTATTGGGGCTTTTCGTGGAAAAGAAGCAGTCATTAATGTAAGCTCCAACAATTACATTACCGGAATACTGAAAACTGTTTTTTCCAGCTGCTACATATTTTCATGTTTTTCCATTTTCACGATTTGATTAATAACTGAGGAGGATTTTCGGACGTGTTTTTTGAGAATTTGGAGCTTGTTTTCAAAGTCGTATGTCGAAAAGTTTGACAGTGGGCCATACATATCAGCGTCGGATGTTATATGTTAAAGATTGTGAACATTATATGATAGGCTATCTTCACCAAAAATAGTGGGGAAATTTTGCACAAACAAGTGTTAGAGTTCATTGGCTGTATTTATATTTGCAACTATCTGACGAGGGCTACTTAGCAACCTATAGGCGCAATGAAGCAGCAAAAATTCATAGTAAATGTCATCGTGGACATTATTACATAGGAAAATAGGACCAGTATATGCCAAAAATTTGTGAAATTCTGTTGCCTTCCAGTTGTGCAGTTCATCTAAACTTCTCCGTTTTCGTGGAAAATCTTTGGAAGTGAATTTGCGCAAACCAACTAACTCAGAAGAAATCTGTGAAATATTTTCTTTGGAACATTTTTCATTCGTTCTTTTATTTACTATCCGCAGAAATCTTATTTTCTTTGTTACTCCCAAGTCTATTAGGTGCATGCAATCTAAGGGTGTTTGAGTTACCATATGCATTCCTATTGTTTCCAAAGGAGTCCTCTTTTTTAAAAATGAATGTTGATGATGTTCTGGATACTTTCTTAGAGCAAAATCTTCGTTGGAAATTAAAATTCCACTGGTAGTACTGTACGTAAGAGTTTTGTTAATTTTTTCTCCCATTTGAGTACATTTTGTACAGCCGTGCGAGGAGGTATGCCCAGGAACTCCGGAAACGAAATATTTCGCTGGTGTATCGCAACTTAAACACCGAAATTTAAGAGCAATAGTCTTACTATTAAAGCGCAATTGTCCATTCAAGAGATTTACTTCTTCAACGAACTCTTTGAAGTATTCCTCTACACTTTGTGGCTTGCTGCATCCTGCATAGATTCACACTGGCATTGGCGTTATTTTTTCTTTTGTGTTAAGCACTTTTATTAGAATGGGCCACAGCTGCATTCTTGAACTTTTAAACAACGGAATTCCGTCAACATTTATGTCAGCTTCAACTTCGTCGTACTTTTCCAAAATATAGTGGACTTTTTTTAGTTGGTTTTCAATTCCAAAATGATAATATTTTCCCGGTGAAACATTGCTCAGAGTGAGTGCATTCGCTCTGCCTACAAGCGCCCCTGCTGAAAGTGGCAGATCCAAACCTTCCTCAAATAATATGCGTAGTAATTTTTTTATACATTTTCTTGTTGGTTTGGTTTCAATCACCCAATTCTTCAATTTGTCTCTCAATTTTAATTGTGCATGCTCTTTTGATTGCCCAAAAACTATTGCCTCTCCCCTTTCGATTTCTTCTTCTTCCTCTTCTTATTCTGTTGTGAAACTCTTTTTCACAATGGCTTCTTCACAATTGTTCTCACATCCCAATCTCCGTTTATAGGAAAGTATTTGCTTCCTCACTTTATTTCTAAAATGCTTCCTTTTCATCAATCTTAATATTCACCTTTTTTTTTTGATCCTCTTACCAGGCCCGTGCGCAGGAATTGCCCAAGGGGGGGGTTTTTTTTCTATTCATCAAAACAAGTGATTAAAAATCAAGAGTAACGATTTGAATGACTTTATTAAAACAATTCAGTTTTGGTGAGTTTCATGTAACAAAGAAACCCTTCGAGGCATAGAAAAAAAGTGTTCCAAAATCGTTTCCACGTCAATTTCAACCTCACGATGTATATTCAGTGAGGCTAGGCCATTTAGTCGATCTTGAGACATTGTCGATCTGAGGTACGTTTTAAGACGACGCAATGTTGAGAAAGACCTTTCATTTGTAGCAGTAGTAACGGGTAAAATTGCCATTATGCGGAGGATTTGATGGATGTTCGGAAATGCATCTGCATTGCAAATATCAAGCGCATCAAGTGAATTTTTTATATCCATTCCAGAAATTCGACGATGCCAAAGTTGAACTTCACTGATCCAGAAGTTAGGACTATCATTGTGCAAGATAGAAGAGTATTGTGTAAATAATTGAACACAAGACTCTACATTGAGTGCTTTCATTTTATTTGGGAACAGGCAATCGAAATTTGGTAGGATATTGCGATGATTGAGGAACCTATCATGAAGATGAGCGATGAAAGTATCAAGGTATGGTACGTATATGGTTATGCGAAAGTAATCCTCAACTGAATCAGTGACGACGTTGTTGCGATGTGTTTGTTTCGCAGTTAACCGAGGCTTTCGTAATTCGATATCATGCTCCTTGCCGACGGTGTACGCCTTCTCAAAAATTTCTCGGAAATATTCAGAAGCTCTCTCTCTTTCGAGCAATTCTTTTCTTGCAGCATCAGATCCAGATGGATATATAAGTCATTAAATAACATAGGTTGCTCTCCTATTACTCCAAATGAATCATTAAGCGATTATAAAAATTGAAATAAAACCTCGATTGCTCGCTTCTTACTCCAATCGGATGAATAAGTCATTACTCTTTTTTTGCTCGGTTTGGGTATTACTCCATAATTATCTACTGGGCTTCTTCTTCCTAATCCATGTAATGTGTTAGAGCTACGCACAGTGCTTCGTTCCATAGACAAAAATCCAAAAAAAAAATTGTTTTAATATATTGATGAAATATATATTTTCGGAAAGATAATAAAACAACTAATAGAATTATAGAAAAATATTAATGGTTTGACTCTTTATATCACCTTTAGAGGGCGCTCAACTAAGACGATTTTAAGCAAAACTGCTTTAACAAAATAATTCGCTCAAGTCGATTCACTAAAAATAATGTCAAAAATTTATTTTTTCGTGAAATTACTTTAAACTTAATTTTTTGACTTCTTCAATATATAAGTAATAAATAAAAAATAAATTTTAAGGCAAAGGGGCTTAATGTCATTTTGGTTTTTTGCTTTGAAAAACACAAATTTTTGGTTGGTTATTCAAAAATTACAAAACTTTAATGGAGTAAAAAAAAAAATACGGAAAAACGGGTATTTTTTTATTCCTATTTTTAATACCTTATATATTCTTCTAATAAGATATGAAAAAATCAGACTTCTATCGAACCAACAATTGAGAAAAAAATCATTTTTCCCATAAGCGTTTTTCTTGATTTATGAAACACTTGTTTCAAGCTGTTTCGCAAGAAATTGCCACAAATACATTTTTTCCTTAATAGACTTTAGGTTTGTTGTTTTTACTTTTCAAATGTATGAGAAGTACATTAAAAATATGCTTTTAGGCAAAGGAGCTTAATATCATTTTGCTTTTCTGCTTGAAAAAGGCACAAATTTTTTTTTCATAGTAAAAAATATCGAAACTTTAATGGAGTAAAAAAAAAAAATACGGAAAAACGGGTATTTTTTTATTCCTATTTTTAGTACCTTATATATTCCTCTAATAAGTTATGAAAAAATCAGACTTTTATCGAACCAACAAATAAAGAAAAAGTTAGATTATAAAAATGTATATTTTCATGATTTATACTAAAGTTTTCTTCGTAAATAAACATTATTAAATGCAGCCAAAAAGTATGCTTTTCAATATTTATGAAATGTGCATGCATTTATAAGTCTTTACTTCGTTGTTTTTCGTTGCAATTTTAGAAAAATGTGGCTGATTATTGAGTCTTAAGTCCTTGCTTTATCTCTCTCGTTTTTTTAACAGAACTGTCTGCGAAAAGACTAAAGACGCGAACGTGAAAACAGTAATAAAAATCTTACGGAATTAATGGAGGAAATATTATTTTTTGATAAGATCGCATATGTATATACTCTTTCCCCAATTTTTAAGAAATTTTTGGCAAAATATCCATTTTTATAGCCAAAAGTAACTTTGGGTGGTATGGGCGGTGGGTGGTGGGTGGGGTCAATTTTGATGAAACTTAGAAATTTTCTTAATTAAGCCATATTAGGGACTTGTGCCAAATTTCATTGGCCTACGACACTTCTTTCTATTTTTGTCCATCGAATGTATGGGATCGAAGCACTGTGCTACGCTGCCTGAACATAGGCATAAAGCATTTGTCAAAAAGATGCACGCTAGAGCAGCGAAATCCTAAGCTCTGCTGTGGTGAAATGAAGTGTTTTTGCATTGCCAGTTTTATTTCTAATTTTGGAGTGCCACTTTGTGTCTACCCGTATTGTTGTTGGTAGCTTTCTGGTGAATTTCTCGAAAGAGTTGTATTTCCTAAACCTGCCTAAGGGTGAATTTCTCGATCGCGGCAGAGCCTTTTCGACGTCGACAATTAGACATAGATATACAGTAAATATCGGTTAAAAGCAAGCCTTACAATACACGAAAATTTTTGCCTACATGCCATATTTGTATTTAAGCAATCAATTTCAGAACAAAATTTAAATTGACTCAATTTTAAATGTCAGATTTGTTCCGAAATTTTCTGAAATTGTGCAATTTCGATGTTCATCTGGACAAATAAATTTCTATTGAAATCGAATTGATTTCGAATGTTTTTATTTGGATCGCATTTCCTTATTTGGATCAGTTACCTCAATTGAAATTTCTGCCGGAGAATTTTCAAATTTCTAGGTGCTAATAGTCTATCATGAAAAATTTCTATCAAAGTACAAAAATTAAAATGGGAACTATTTGGAGTATTTGCCAATTATTTTATATCAAGTATTTGCACGAGTTGCCGAGTACGCGACAGCTCATGCAATTCTTCTTGCATCAGCTTGGCCCATTGTGCGAAATTTCCTTTTTCGTTTTATATATAATATTTATAATTCTTTTTCTCAATGGGGGGGGTTTTAACACCCAAAACCCCCCCCGTGCGCACGGGCCTGCCTCTTACATAAATTTATTTCAGCACGCGCAGCCAACACAAAAACGCAAATGGAAAAATTAATTTTACGACAGTGTTGCCAATTTCAAGTATTTTTTTTGTTGATTTTTTACCAAAAGGGGAAAAGGGAATATTTGTTCATTTTAAGATAAAATAATTAGAGTCCGACCGAAGGTGGTAAACCGAAGCCGCTGATTTGCCATCGCCTTTGGCCGTTTACCGAAGGAGAAACCGGAGACGAAAAAAAATCAAAGTACAACACTTTTCCCTTATTTTGAAAATATTTAAAAATATCAATTCATTACATTGAATGTTCGATTTGTTTTGACCAAAGCCGAATACGATTTTATGGCCGTTTAATCGATAAACCGAAGACGAACATTCGGTTGGAATTTAAAAATAAGATACCTTTCAGTCACCCAACGCAACTTAAACCTTTTTTTAACAGTTCTTGTCAAGAAGTACTTTTTTAGGCAAAAAATTGTGCCAAGTGCTTCATAGCAATATGTTTAAGATTAAATATCTTTAAGCACCAGGATTTTGACCAAATAAACAATTAAATAAATAAGGGAAAATCTATGAAATAAAACAATTCATAATATATACAGATAGATAAAATCGGAAAAATGGTATTTTTAGTCCTATGAGGGAAACTCTTTGCCAAACTACTGGCAGCACTGGCTCTGCAAGCATTTCATTTCACTTTTACTATTCGCTGCTTAGTATATACTTTATACGAAAATCTACCTCTATTTGCACTAGTTCTTTAGTATCTGGTGAAAGCACTAGTATCTTTTAGGAAATTTTCTCGATACGTCCTGAAGGGTGTTCATCGTTCAATTTACGCGACACACAAACACACTCAAATAAACAAAATTTCAAACCGGTTTAGAGCAGAGAGTTCGCTCTCACGAGAAAGCAAATCGTCTCAATCGTCTCTTCCCAAGCAAGACAAGAAAATATCCAAACGTCCAAATTCAAATTTACGTATGGCTATGGGCGCACACACAAATTCACAGATATCACTCAATCGACAGACAAGCGCATATAGACAAGCGACCCAGCAAACATTTGCATAAGCTTTTTACAAAAGGTGCTTACTATTCATTTGTTTGCAAGTAATTTTCCAAACTTTTTCTAAGCATATATGTATGTGCTATATTAAATTCGCAAACATTTCCCAAACGCTTTCCGAATGTGTTTGGGAAACATTGAATTTCTCAAGTACTTCGCAAATCCGCCCAAAATAATTTGTATGTTATATAGACATCGTACATACATACGAGGCGTCTACAGTTTGGTTTTTTCGAACGTTAATATATTAAATCGCCAATGAGATCTCTCGGTAGCGTACTGAAGCGTGTTGCGATTTGCAACCTAGAGGGCTCGAGTTCGATTCCTGTCGCGGGCGAAAAAAGATTGTGGGAAAAGTGGGACGTAGAAAGATATCTGTGGTAAAAATTGATCCACTTAGAGGGGAGAAAGGAAGTTGGCAGTTATAAATTTAGGTTCATATCCGGTCGTCAGAAACGTAATGCATACACATGTGCTTTCAAAAAATTGTTTTTATTTTTTCATAAATGAGTTGAAACCAAGCAAGGCTCAACTCAGCATGTCGTGTGCGGAGTTTTTCTTTTAGTTTTCTTTATTTTCGGAATATGGAAAAATTCTATTTAGAAATTGTTTAAAGGAAACCGCGAAGAAAAAAAAAAAAACTTTTTATATAATATAATCCAAGCAGAATACTCTTGTGTCTAGTATTCACAAAAGATCAAGCACAAAAAATAAATTAACGCAAAACTTGTTTTGCCGCTAATGAGCATCCATCACTCTCCCCCGCTCGCGCGTCGTTCCTCCGTTAGTGCGATCTCATCAACAGCTGGTATTCAGCAATTGCAAATTCACACTCTCTCCAATGCCAGTGAAATAAACAGTGTATTGACTTCAATCCCTCCAACAACAAATGCTTGTATGACTGCAGCGTCTTCAGACCAACAAAAAGTGCAATCGTGGAGCCCTCAATGCTCATCTCCTTTGTGTGATTCTCCGCTCGCATACAACAGCGTCTCTCTCACACCAGCAAATTTCCCAGTAGGAAAAATTGCAGATGACCCAATAGGGAAAACAGCAACTGATCCAAATCAAGGAAGTACTCCAGGTAACCAGAATCTGATCGCACACGAAACAACTAAGATGACATTTCAAACGGGCTTAGACAGGTATGTTACTATTACCAAACGTAAGAGAAGCCCACAGAAAACAAATCTCGCCCCCAAAACCAAGAAAAATAGCTCGGATATTTATACTTCTGAGAACAGGTTTGCTATTCTTGGAACCTTAGCCGGAAAAGACGTGACCGCTACCGAAAAGAAAATAACCGCAAGGCCCCCTCCGATCTTCATAAGAGAACCAACCAGCAATAAACTTGTAAAGGCAATAATCAGCATTATAGGCAAAGGAAACTTCCACGTTATACCAATCAAAAAGGAAAAATATCTGAAACTAAACTTCAGGTCCTCAGCGAAGTATTCTTCCGAAAGATAGTCTCTGACATGGAAAGTAAAGGGAAGAGCTTTTATACTTATCAACTCAAAAGCAGCAAGGGTCTCACTGTAATTATTAAAGGCATTGAAGCTAGTGTTGATATCAACGAAATCAAAGATGGATTGGAATCTCAAGGATTCAAAACTAAGTCCGTCTTTAACATGATCAATAAAGACAAACTCCAACAACCTCTGTATCGCGTCGAGCTTGAGCCCACCCAGACTAATCATAATAAAAGTCAGCCTCACCCAATTTACAATCTTCGTTACCTGCTACACCGAAGAATATTAGTGGAGGAGCCTCACAAGAGAGCAAACCCCGTGCAGTGCCAAAATTGCCAAGAATTTGGTCACACTAGGGCATATTGCAGACTCCCTAGTGTTTGCGTCATCTGTGGAGACCTTCATTCCACCAAATGCTGCATAATTTCCAAAGAAAATTCCGACGCCAAAAAATGTAGTAACTGTGGAGGCAACCATACAGCCAATTATAGAGGTTGTCCTGTATACGAACACTTAAAAAACATTCCAAAGCAGCAGCAAAAAATTATTTTCCCAAGAAATGCCTCATCCTTTCTACAACACGAAGCCACCCCAAAGCAACTGCAGCCAGGAGTATCTTTTGCCGATGTTCTAAAAACCCCGAAAGAAACTTTGAATAACGCCCACCCATCTGTTTCCAACCTCGAAAATATGATCGCAACCCTTACACAAGTCATGATCAACATGCAACAAATGATGCAAGATATGGTACGGACTAATGCACAAATAATTCAGCTTTTGATAGACAAAAAATGAATAAGCTTACAATCTGTCACTGAACTTATCATATTCTTACATGAACAAAACATTGACATAATGCTCATTTCGGAGACCCACCTTACGAGCAAAACAAACTATAAATTGAACGGGTACACTTTTTATAGCACAAACCACCCTGATGACAAAGCTCATGGTGGTACTGGCATCCTCATAAAAGCTCGAATCAAACATCATTTCGTAGGAGAGTATTCAGAAAAACATTTGCAAGCAACAGCCATATGCTTAGAAGACCTTTACGAAAAAACCACCATTGCTGCTGTGTACTGTCCGTCAAGATATTCAATCAGTTCTGATGTTTCTCCAATTTTTCAATACATTGGGCCACCGTTTCATAGCAGCTGGTGACTTTAACGCAAAACATACACTTTGGGGATCTCGTTTGATAACACAAAGAGGCAGGCAACTCTGGCACGCACTTATGAGCAACAAGTGCTTTGACATCATTTCATCGGGACAACCAACCTACTGGCCGGCTGATTTCCAAAAAATCCCAGACCTCATTGACTTTGCTGTTGTTGCTAATATCAAAAGACATCAATTTTCTGTAAAGCCCCTGTTCGATCTATCTTCGGACCATTCTCCTGTCAGTATAACAATAACAAGCCTGAAAGCATTCGAACCCAGACGTATTTCACTTGCAAACAAGCAAACTAACTGGCTCAAATATAGGAAATACATAAGCACTCTCCTAAATTTTTGCATTCCGCTGAACAAAAAAACGGAAATTGACTGTGCTGTAAATCACTTGAAAACCACCATAACACAAGCAGCCACTAACGCTACCTCATGGTCAAAATCACAGGCAGTGAATGATGACAAATGTAGCACTTTTATACACAAACTCGTAAATGAAAAGCGGAAACTACGAAGAGACTGGCAAAGGCTCCGTTCACCATTAACTAAGGAAAGACTCTCAGCTGCATCGAAGACACTTCAAAAAGCCCTTAAAGAATACAACGAGAGAAGGTTCAAATCCTATACAGAAAGTCTGTCTACCAAAGCTGATTCCAATTACTCACTATGGAATGCAATAAGAGGCCTAAAATGCCCTATAGCTTCAAGTCCACCTCTACGCCTGGCGAATAACACATGGGCGAAGACTGGTTCTGAAAAAGCTGATGCCTTTGCAACCCATTTCCGTCATGTTTTTACCCCTAATGATGCTACTAACAATACAACCCCAAGTATGCCACCTTACACATACTCAAATAATATCAGTCCATGGAAACTCCAAATAAATGAGATTTCAGATGTCATTAGAACCCAAATAAATGTTAAAAAGTCTCCAGGTCTCGACTTGGTGAACGGAAAAATGCTTAAGGAGCTACCAAAGTGTGGCCTTTGCTTTGTCACTAATATATTTAATGCGCTACTTCAAACCGGTTACTTTCCGGATGATTGGAAAACATCCCAAATTATAATGATTCCAAAACCTGGCAAAGATCCTACCAAAGTCGACTCTTATCGGCCAATTAGCTTGCTTCCTGTGCTATCAAAAGTCTTCGAAAAAACGTTACTGCTCAAACTCCTTCCTATTCTGGAACAGAACCAAGTGATCCCTAAACACCAATTCGGATTTAGACACAAACATGGTACAACTGAACAAATCCACAGAATCGTCTCGGAAATAAGAACATCAATGGAGAACAAAAAATATTGCTCAGCAATATTTCTCGATGTAGCACAAGCTTTTGACAAAGTCTGGCACAAAGGCCTCATGATAAAGATTTGCCATAACTTTCCTCATGAAACCCATAAATTGCTGTATTCTTATTTAACTAATAGAAAATTCAAAGTGAAACATAAAAGCCACCTAACTCCTAGCTTCAACATCCGTGCCGGTGTTCCTCAAGGAAGCATACTAGGTCCACTCTTATACCTAGTATACACCAGCGATCTACCCACCGCCAATTGCATATTTACATCTACATTTGCCGATGATACCGCCATACTAAGCTGCCACATAGATCCAACTGTTGCCTCTCTCAAGTTGCAAGAGCATTTACAGCATATAGAAAATTGGTTACAGAAGTGGAGAATCAAAGTCAATGAAACGAAGAGCACACATGTCACTTTCACTTTAAATCGCAATACATGCTCTCCTATTACCCTCAACAATATTGAAGTTCCCCAATCAACTGTTGTCAAGTATCTTGGAATGCATCTTGACAGAAGACTGACTTGGAGGAATCACATTGAAGCCAAAATAATCCAGATTAAACTTAAGAACCAGAGCTTGCAATGGCTTCTCAATAAGAAGTCTAAACTTAGCTTGGATAACAAAATCCTCCTATACAAAACAATCACAAAACCCATATGGTTGTATGGCATACAGCTGTGGGGGCGGCATGCAGCTCATCCGTTGAAAAAGTCCAACGCTTACAATCCAAAATTTTAAGGCAAATTACTGGAGCCCCTCGGTACTTTAAAAATACTCGACTGCACATGCAACTTACAATACCTTCTGTCGCCAATGAAATAAAGGACAAAACGGAGACATATAAATACAAGCTAATCCGACACCCAAATGAGTTGGCAGCAAATTTGATAAGCAGCAACACCACCACCCGATTACGCAGATACAAAATTCTGTCCTCCCGTGCATCATAAAATTTCTCCGATATCACATCACTGGTTTGGAATCGATTTAAACTGCTTGAAAATTCGACAAACGACTCTCTCTTAAAGTGACTATCTTTAGAGGCGTCAATTTTTAGTAATAGGATTTAATTACGTATTGTTAGTTTTGGTACATGAATTGTAAATACACCAAAAGATTCAATAGAAACCCATCATGAATAAAAAAAAAAAATCAAATTTTTCCATAAATGTTTGGATGATAGCTAGATATTCCTCTAAGTTTTGAAAAATTATTTAAATTTTTTATTATCTACCTAAGCATTCAAAAAAAAAAAAAACCTCGCCGCAGCGGGGATTGAACCCGCCTACATCGGATTGGTACTGCTTGTTTAGGCTTGGAAAATATTTAATTCGATTGCTTGAACTTATATGTTTTCCAATCTCAAATCCAATGGAATAAAAAGGGAGTCGTTTTGGTTATTTACACTTGAATTCCAACACTTGGATCTAAGCTTTTTGTTTGCGGGCGCAAATTACTTCCAATTGTTTAGTAAGGGTAAATGTTTGCTGGGGAGCACTGCCGAAAAACAATCAAAATAAAAAACACTTCTCAATGTGTTGAGCATGTAGGAGTGTAGGTCTAATTGTCGAAGTCGAAAAGGCTCTGCCGCGATGGGAAAATGCACCATTAGACAGGTATAGGAAATTCAACAAATTGAGGAAATTCACCTAAAAGCTACCAACAAAAACCTTAGGCAGGAATAGGAAATTCAACAAATTCGAGAAATTCACCAGAAAACTACCAACAACAATACGGGTGGACACAAAGTGACACTATGATGCCACTTGCAAGAAAATTATCAAAGAAACACGGCGTCAAATCGGGTTTTTTTATATAGCTTTAAAAGTAATAATTGAAGCTTTAATAAATGTATTGCGATATGTTTTTGCTTATCCCCTTATTCATAATAAGATATAAGATTTAAAGCATTGTTTAAATGTCACATTTCCATACAAAATCTGAATTTAAACAATGTTTTTAATTTAAAATTTGATTATGAATAAGGGGGTAAATGTGCACGATTGTTTTCATTTTGTAATAAATTGACATACATTTTTGACTACGGCTACAAATTTGATTGTACTGCTTTAGAAATAGATTCAGTATTTTTGCTGAAACAGTGTGATCAAAAAGTTATGTGGACAGGGTAGGACATCTTCTATTTCTCCTTAATATTTAAAATCCTTGATTAGTTTTATGTTTTTCAAGCTTTTCATGGCATTTTATGAGTTTGGTAGATATTTTATATGTAATGTACTCGAAAATCGCCCAAAATTAAAAATAAAAGTGGCAATGCAATTCACTAGAGCAGAGCTAAATATTTCGCTGCCATAGCATGCTTCTCTTTCCTCATGTAATATGCCTATGTTGAAGCAGCGTAGCTCTAACACATTGCAGGGATTAGGAAATAGTCTTATAATAAGACTGTTATTTGAATTTTACATTAAATATAAAAATTAAAAAATTTTTTTTGCTAATCGAATATAATAGAAAATTCGACAGAAAGGCGAATTGAATATGATAAAAAATTCGAATAAAGCGCGATACCAAAACGATAGCAAAATACGAATCGCGCGCGATGCGTAAACGATACAAAATGCAATAAAAATATGAATCACGTAAAAAGGTGACTCCCTCACGAATTCGAATTCGAATTCATTGTGCTTATTGGGATTGTTTTGTTCTTTCCGTGATCGTTTCTACGTATTCCTAGCGTGTGCGTTGTCTTCATATAGAACGTTGTCTTTCTTTCCTCGATTTCATGCTTTCAGTGTTTGATATTTAAATGTAACGAAAGAGTACATTATATCCTATTTTAGCATTACTTACGCTTTGGGTATGTGAGCGAACAAATTTGAAAAACAAAGACAAATTCCTGAATCCTGTATTTTTAAAGAAAATAACGGAGCAACAAAATATTTTCACTGCAATAAGTGTGAAGCTGTCATGTGTTTGTTCTACAGTAGAATCTCGCAAAACTTAATGCTCGAAAGAGTAAGGCCGCAATTATAGTGGAAACAAAGCTGAAGCTGAAGCGTAAGCTGTCATGTGTTTGTTGTATTTTCGCAACAACAAATACATGACAGCTAACGCTTCAGCTTCAGCTTTGCTTCTACTATAATTGCGGCCTAAAACGCTTGGTTAAGTTAATCGAGTTTCAGCGTATACGTAGCGTTCTAAAAAGTTAATTTTGGCGTTAACTTTTCTGAGCGTAATTTTTTTCTTTTCTTTTTTTTTAGTCTCCCCTATTTCTTGTGTATTACATGGAATAGTGAAGAAAAAGAAAAGAAGACAAAACAAATCATAACGGTAACAGTTAAAAGTGACAAATTCGATCGAAGCTTGCAGCCTTAGGCTGAAAACACACCGGATTAGTCAAAATTAGTGTCCGACCGAAGGTTCGGCTTCGGCTTCGGTAATCGGCATAATCGGCCAATTCTTAATCTTCGGCTTCGGCTGGAAAAAGCCGAATATTTTAGCCGAATATTTTTGCATTTTAATGGAAGTAAAAAAGTCACGATAGATTTTCAATTGCTTCATTGAGACCTTTTACACTAGTGATTTATTGCCGTAAATTTTTGCACAATTGCACAAAATTTTTCAACATTAAACGCATGGCCGAGAAATATTTATCTGCCCCTCCAACAAGCGTGGCCACCGAACAACTCTTTAGCGCTGCCGGTCAACTGTATACTTAACGACGATCAAATCTCCTCGGAAAAAATGCTGATAAGCTGCTATTTTTAGCTTATAATAATTTTGATTATTAATTGAAAGTTTTTTTTTTTTGTTACTGAGGTGTTATTTTTTTTTTGTGCTCGTGAAATGAATAAAGACTGATTTTGTTTCCTTATAGTAAAATGTTCTGCATTCGGCTTCGGCCTTCGGTCTTCGGCCGAACTCTTCAACTCTGCCGATTGTTCGGCTTCGGCTTCGGCTAAAAATCCACCTTCGGTCGGACACTAGTCAAAATGTTTGTTTCGGTTTTGCAAAACAACAGTACATTGTACCTTATGGGGCAACACACACCAAATTAGTCAAAACAAAACGCCTTGTTTTCGTTTGCTGCGTTTTACGAGTGGTTGCCGAAAATACACGGCTTTGCATACGTTCAACCCACACCGAATGAAGAAAAAACGTCTTTAGTCATAGCGGTTGTCATTATTTGCATTGCATTCTTATGGTTCAAAACACACCGCATCAAACGAAACGAAGAAAACAAAGCAAAACCGAAAGTCATGCTTGGTTGTCGATAGCTGGCCCGTTGTTTTTCAAAAACAAAATTTGCGAAATGGAGGCTTGCCAGTCTCACAATTATATATTTAAACATTTTTTATGAGATTGAAACCCATTTTCTAAATGTCCGATTAAGGTCTCGTGCGGGGTTGAAGGAAAACACCCTAGGTTTGCAAGGAGGGAATGAGTGACATTGTTTTTGATAAGTGTTTAGTAGCGTAAAGGGTGACAGCTTAGATTTAAATGAGCAGAATGTATGAGACCCAAAAAAAACCATCTAAGCTGCGGTGGAACAGCTATGCCTGCAGCACTTGGTCGCGGGGTAGAGCGGCGTAATAGCGAACTGCGGATACCGGGCAACCTCCGCTTTTAATTAGCCTTCCGTCGGTACAAGGGCTCTGCCGACGGTGACTGTTTACTTCCCTATTACTCGTGGGAATCACATGAACGAAAATTCAAAAAATTCAAAAGAGGTTGATGCGCTTCTTACAGCATCAAACACTGCTGCTGCCGGGCAGCCTGTGAATGACGTCCTTATGACCATAGGGTCTAAGGACAAAGGTAACAACGCAGATGGCGCTGCTGGGCACATCTGCGAGAAAGCAACAATTGTGGAAAATGCCGGTTTTCGACAATTGAGCGAGTTGAGCGGCACAGACACAGACGTGTCCGACGCAGCTCCAGCTGACATTGACGAGGTTAGCCTCTGTTCGGATCGTTCTCGAGCTACCCTCGTCAATGACGGTCTGGAGGAAGTTAGCTTACAAGGCCAACAAGGATTTGTTAAGCTAACTTCCGCCCAAAAGAGGCGTTTCAAGCTCTATATGAGCCAAGGTCTCTCTAGGGAAGCTGCCCTCGACAAGGTCGCAGATTTGAAGCCGAAAGCACCCGTAAAACGGGCGCTCTCGGACGAAAAATCCACGCCATTGGGCAAGAAACCCAAGGCCAACCCGGGGCAGGGGCACTCCAAGCCCACTTTCAGCGAGGTGGCTGGTCGGGCTAAGGGGATCAAACTAGGGTTTGTCCCTCTTGACTTAGCTAGCAGTCCTCTTAGTAGCGTGCAGGTGGCACAGCTACAAGAGGCCATTATTGCGACCGCCATTGAGCTCAGCTCGGACGAGGTTAAGCCTGAATTTGAAGGCTGTTTTCCTCGCACGGGCTGGCTCATGTTGGTCTGCTCTAATGAACCTACTGCTGGGTGGGTTAGAAAGAATGCAGGTCAGATTTTGCACAAGGCTGGTTTTGAGTGCAAAGTGGTGGAGGAGACGGAGCCCCCAAGGTCGCACCTTGTGCGGGGTTATTTCCCACACAGCTGCGACGTTGAGAGCTCGATGATCTTGGCTACCATTGAAGCTCAAAACAAGCTGAAGGCAAAGACCTGGAAGGTGTTGCAAAGGACCGCTGAGGGTTCGTTGCTCCACCTGGTCATGGCGACGCTTCCTGGTCGACACTGGTCGAACAGAACGGCAGGATTGCCTACAGGTTCACGCACTTGAAGCTGTTGTTGAAAGGCATCAACGACAGAGGTGCGAAGCAGGCTGCAGGATCGGTTGAACAGAAGGTTCAACAGCGTAAACCGGCTGCAACTAAGGTAGCACCGGAGCAGACGGCACCAGCCTCTGAGCTGCCATCTACAAGCGCGGCAGCCATTCGCCAAGGCATTTTGCGACCACCTGTGGGCAAGCGGGCGCCAACGCCGAAGGAGCGTCCCATTAACAAGGGGCCACGGAGAGCACGACTTCAGAGAGAAGTCGCTGCCTCTCTTGATGCGACGAAGGCACCTAAATGAGCACAATTAGCGTGCTCCAGGCGAAACTGCATCACGCAAAGGAGCGTCGGCCACCTTATGCAGGATTTTCGCCTTGAAGGGACTAACCATAGCGCTCATTCAGGAGCCATGGGTAGTCGAAAGAAAGGTGTGTGGCCTACAACATCAATCATGTAAGTTGATCTATAAACGTGACATTGAAATGTCACGGACTGCATTAATGGTCAGAAATGGAACCAATTGCATTCCTATTCCAGAATTTATACAGAGGGACTTGGTGGCGGCTATGTTTGAGGCCCCTACTGAGTGCGGCACCCGGGACATTGTCATAGCGTCGGCTTACTTCCCGGGCGATGTCGAAGAAGTTCCACCTGAACCAATTAAAAAATTTGGTAAGTTATTGCTTTTCAAATAACTTACAATTTATTGTTGGTTGCGATGCCAATGCGCATCACACCGTATGGGGTAGTACTGGGGTTAATAACCGGGGACAAATGTCGTTGTAATACCTCATGGGCAACAACATTAGCATTTTGAACAAGGGTTCAGAACCCACCTTTATTAACTCCATTAGAAAAGAGGTACTTGATCTCACTTTATCTAGCCAATTTATCTCCAATTATGTTGTTAACTGGACAGTTTCGAAGGATATTTCCTTATCTGATCACCAGCATATTCTTTTTGATTTGCCAGGACAGATACCATCTTAAGTAGGCACATCAACTGGAGTGCTTACAAGCTAACCTTAGCGAGCAAGACTGATTTGCTGATCAACACTATGAACTCTGTTGAGGAGTTGGATGTGGCAGCTAATCAACTAAATCTGGCGATCTCCCTCGCCCATCAGGAGGCCTGGAAAGTAAAATCACGTCACTCCAGGCGGGATGTGCCGTGGTGGAACAACAGGCTTAACGATTTGCGTAGGCAGGTTAGGAAGCTTTTCAACGCAGCGAAGCGTTCAGGGAAATGGGAGACCTATAAAAGATCCCTGACCACATATAATAATGAAATTAGGAAATCGAAAAGGACTTCCTGGAGAACCTTCTGCGGCAGTATCAACGACTGCCCACAGGCGGCTCGCCTACATAAAGTTCTGAGGAAATCTCTTACAAAAGACATTGGTCTTTTGAAAAAGAGTGACGGCCTCTATACAACAAACGGCAGTGAAACACTACAACACTTGCTAAACGTACATTTTCCCGGGTCGATCTTAGGGGACGACCTTGATGTAAATCATGTTACAAACTATGAGCAATCTCACAGCAGACTCAGGTCTCTGTCAGGCCTCATATTTGACACTGACAAACTGAGATGGGCTATAAGTTCTTTCAGTCCACTCAAGTCTCCGGGGGTAGACGGCATTTTTCCGGCTCTCCTTCAGAACGGCATAGACGTCCTTTATGAAACACTAATCGCCCTCTTCCGGGCTAGTCTCTGTTGGGGGTATATACCCAAACCATGGAGAGAAGTTTAAGTGGTCTTTATACCAAAATGTGGTAACAGACCCAGTGAAGATGCGAAATCTTACAGACCAATAAGTCTCACATCTTTTCTCCTGAAAACTATGGAACGATTAATTGATCGTTACATTCGTGCGGAATTGTTGAATAGTCAACCTCTGCATCGCACTCAATTCGCTTATTCTAAAGGGAAATCAACCGAATTGGCCTTACACAGCCTTGTGTGTAAAATTGAAAAAGCCCACTTTAACAAAGAAACTGCTCTGTGCGCTTTCTTGGATATAGAAGGAGCATTTGACAACACGAGCTTTGGCTCAATAACAAATGCTCTAAGAAATAGGAATATCAATTCCCACATCATATCTTGGATTGAGGTTATGCTTCGAAACAGAAAAATCAAGTCGACTCTTGGCAACAGCACGATAGCGGTGAGTGCTGTCAAAGGTTGCCCACAGGGAGGGGTGTTGTCTCCTTTACTGTGGTCAGTGGTTGTCGACGAGCTGCTAATTTACTTAGAAAATAATGGTTGTGATGCCATTGGTTACGCTGATGACCTTGTAATTACAGTGTCCGGAAAACACGATAGTTGTCTGTCCGAGATTATGGCAGGACACCTTCGACGCGTAGTGACGTGGTGTGAGGGTGAAGGGCTTGCAATAAACCCGCGGAAAACTGTCGTGGTTCCGTTTACATTGAAACGTAAGTTGAACTTGGGTTCTATCTTCCTAGGTGATTTCAACATTCCCTATTCCAACGAAGTAAAATATTTAGGACTTATCCTCGATAGCAAACTAAATTGGAACACTCATTTTGAAAAAGCCTATACTAAAGCACTAAGAGCCCTATGGGTAATGCAGTCTTGTATAAAAAAAACTTGGGGCCTTAACCCCAAAATTATTTTCTGGATCTACCAGGCAGTGGTACGTCCAATTTTCACACATGGGTGTCTAGTCTGGTGGCAAAAGGTCACGCAAACTAAATCCATTACCATGTGTTCAAAACTTCAGAGACTTGCGTGTCTCTTAATAACCGGTGCGATGAAGACATGCCCTACAGCAGCACTTGAAGCTATTGTTGGGCTGACTCCCTTGCACATTCACGTCCAAACATCAGCTGCACATTGTGCAATTAGGCTGAAGATACCAACCAAACAATTTCTTCCTGACTATGGTCATCAAAGGATCTTGAAGTGGTTCGGAGTCAACAAAATACCACTTTGCGTGAGTGATTTTGTTGACGTAGAGCTCCACTTTGGAAGAAAATTCAAAGTGCACTTCCCATCCCGGTCAACGTGGTCGAATGGAGGCCCTCAGATTGACCCCAAAAGCTTGATTTGGTACACCGATGGATCAAAAATGGATAACGGGACTGGTGCAGGATATATGGACCAGGCACAAGTATATCGGCACCTATGGGCATATGGCCTAGTGTCTTCCAAGCCGAAATCTATGCAATAAATATATGCGTAAGATCCATAATCAGCAAAAACCCCGCGGGCCAAAGGATTGTCATATTTTCTGATAGTCAGGCCTCTATTAAAGCCCTATCATCTTGGGCTTTTAAGTCAAAGCAAGTCCTCGAATGCTTTGGACTACTTCAGAAACTAGCGACACGCAAAAAAGTTGATTTATTTTGGGTCCCTGGTCACACGGGGATTGATGGTAATGAGTTAGCTGATAGTCTAGCAAGAAAGGCATCAAACACCCCTTTTATCGGTCCTCAGCCTTTTTGTGGGTTGAACTGGGCGGGTATCAGAGAAAAAATCAGAGAGAAAGAAAATCTCCTTCGCCTTGTGTACTGGGACGACTTTCCCGGACTGAGGCAGAGTAAATTGCTTATAAAACCTTACTCTCACTCCAATATTCTTAAGCTTTTAAAAGATAGCATAAGATTGCTTACGGGTTTTCTTACTGGCCATTCTGGGCTTAAGTATCACCTGCACAAACTTCGCCTTTCCGATAATTCGGAATGCAGATTATGCCTCGAAGACGAGGAAACAACTTTGCACATTCTTTGCGAATGTCCTGCCTTAATACATCACAGAAGAAATGTATTCCATTCGGAATTTCTGTCATTAGGACAAATTAGGAGTTCTTCTCCAGAGGTGATTCTGGACTTTATTAGGAGAGCTATGAGGGGCTTTTCATAAAAAATAGTGAATCTTGGCACAATAGGTCATCTGGGCCGCAGTGCCAGCCTTTGGGCAGATTCACGCTCCATATCATTATTATTATTAAGGTCTCGATTAACCAACCGCAGAAAAACAAATTTTTACTGTTGAAGACACAAATTTACATATTTTTTTTTTGCTTGTTATAACCATTGTAAGCGGGGTATATTAGGTTTGTGCAAATCTTGTAACACGGAGAATTAAGCTCCGGAGATATAGAAAAATATATATAGAAATGATCAGGATCAAAAACTGAATCGATAGACATGTCCGTCTGCCCGTATGTCCGTCTGTCAGTCTGACCGTCTGTCCGTCCGTCCGTGGTCGGATCTCCTCCGAAATGGCTGAACCAATGAAGTCGAAATTTGGCACACATGTATATCGGGGTCAAAGAATGATCCTAAGTAAAAATGGGAGACATCCGCCCACTGCCACGCCCACAAATGAATTAATTGTGTTTTCAGTAAAATGCTTTTAACTTGCGAAACACTCAACACATTCCATTGATATTTGGTGTACTGGTAAGCTCGAGTAAAATAACCAAATTAAGGTGGGTGGTTGAAGCGGTGCACGGAACGATTGGCCAGAAGTACAAATTATTACACCACACTCTCGACAATAAAATGTTACCGAAGGTAAATTCCATCAGCAGGATTGCAGGATTCCTGCACAATAAATATGGAAAACGTTTGCAGTCCGATAACAATCTAGCGGACGATATAGTTGATCAAATAACTATGAAAATGGGGACCGAAAACACTTTAAGGGGGTCTTCTCATTGAGCAACTTTTTTTTCGATTTTTTTTTGTTTGCATTTATTTATAGCTTGGGTAGTTGTGAATATGCCCCTAAAAGGATTTTTTGAAATTCGAAATAGTTAAGAGGATATAGCCTTCTTTGGCGAGCAAGTTCTGCGCTAAAACGAGTAATTTTTGCGTTGCTTCAAACTTTAAACGCGTTTATCTCGAAACCACGTTTTTCGAACTGGCGGCCATGATATCTCCAGTTCAACTGAACCGATTTTCATGAAACAATGTGGAATCGACGCAGAATTGTCACCATTCTCGGGTGAACCTCGACCATAATTAAAAAAAAATTTTTTGCTATTTTTTTCTTTACACTAAACTACAAAAAAAAAGCCCGAAATTGAAATTTTTTTTGAATGGCCGCCATTTTGTCAAAAAAAATCACAAAATTAAGCTTGAGGTTCACCCGAGAATTACATCTATACTGATTATAACCCCGTTTTTTTTCCATTTCGGACGCTCCGGAGACCCGGAATCGTGGCCGCCGTGACGGCACCTTTATTTTTCACCACCAACTTTGAAGTCTCATTCCTTTTTGAACAGCCCACGTATCGAGGCAAGAAAAATTTTTTTATTTACTTTGAACCTTTTGTAATACAATAAATAAAAAAAGTTTTCAATTATTCTTTGCGTTTTCAAATAAGAATTTTTTTAAAAAGGGTCCAAAAAACGGGTTTTTAATGAGAAGACAGAAGCTGACGAAAATAATTGGAACAGGAGAAGAACGGCTTTTCAACCATTAAATGCATCGTGTGTTCAGGATTTTCCACAACTTTCAGAAAAGGACTTAATAATACTATTCACCAGAAAATACCACTTAAACCAGGCCGTTTCATACCTAGCGGAGTTAATCGGCGAAGAAGATAGTCCAAAAATTCAATACATGAAGGAGTCTCCAAATATTATTCAGGCTGAAATCCAATCTCGGCATATTAACGCAAGGAAATATCGATGCTACGTAGAATACATGCCTAACGAGGAAGATTTGGACGCCATAAAACGCTATGCCTGTGACTGTGCAAATGGCAAACGAGCTGTAGGATAATGCTCACATATTGCATCAATTATTTATTATTTATCGCATGCTAGATATTTGTCACGTATTTTTACGCCCGCTGAAATTTTAACAAACATTTTTGATGAAACTGAAGTCACAGTTGTAATAAATTCAGACAGTGGGAAGATTAAATAATCCTGGTATTTTTTAAAAATGCAGTAGTGAATTCTTCTCCAGTTCCAGTTAGACAGGTAGATCGATTCTGTTAACTTTCGGGTTTTATTGCTTTGTTTACATATTTCATAGATTAGTTGTTTTGCAATTTTTATTTGGGTTAGATTTTTCAGTAGAATTAGGGAATATTTGGACTGTGGTTAGATTTTTCTGTGGGATTAAGCAATTTTTTATTTTTCTTTGTTGTTTGTTACACAAATTCACATGATATGACAATACGGAAAAATCATATTGATGCATAGCAATCACAGGTATACCCGAGAAGTATGCAACATTTTTTTTAACTTGACATTTGTTATAGGATGTCATCAGATTAGCGTATTGAAACCCAGCATTTGCTTAATCCTGGTATAAAACTATTTTCGAGTATGTAATTAAGCTGGATACTTCGACAACAAAAAAATGTGGTCAGAAAATTTTCCGTGGGATTAGCAGATTGGTTTTGCATTTTTTTTGTTGTATTGATTCAAGAATTTCTAATGATGCATTGCACCAATGTACGCAAAAACTCATATTGATTCGATCACTGTAACATGTTACCGCTGATGAAGTATGCAAATTTGCAAACTTGGCCATAAGGAAATGTTTACAGGTGCCTAGAACAGATGTGAAACTCCAGAGCTTATTTGGTATTCAAAAACCTCTACCGTTTCGCAAATTGTGTAATAGAACTGTGAATCGAAAAGCATGAATTTTAATAGATTGTCTATGAAAAATAATTACAACTCACGAATTATTGTTTAGCAAAAACCTTAAAACGGTATTTATTTAAATCAATTTCGCTCAATAATTTTCTATATTATATTATATATATATATATATATTTTAAACGAAAGCTGAGCTTTTTTTCTATAAGATAAAGTCTTAATTGAAGTGGGATCTCCAAAACTTACGAGTAAACGGAGGTGTTGAACCCAGCACGACCCTCGCGCCAAGCACGCAGAAGCCGCTGCTATTCAGCTGTGGCTGCTGAACTTTTCTAGTTGATAAAGCTGAATAGCGGCTTCTGCGTGCTTGGCGCGAGGGTCGTGCTGGGTTCAACACCTCCGTTTACTCGTAAGTTTTGGAGATCCCACTTCAATTAAGACTTTATCTTATAGAAAAAAAGCTCAGCTTTCGTTTAAAATTATTTAAAAAAAAATTAAAAATGTCGCATTGAGCAAAAAATTGATTTCAAAAATAAAAACCATTTTTTTTTGCATAAATAATAATTTCTGGAGATTGTAATATTTTTTTTCGTAAAGAGCAGAAAAAAATCTATAAAATTCCTTTATTACATTTTTTTCATTTTCCAATTTGCAAGACGTAGAATTTTTTGAATACAAAAAGGCCTGAAAGTTTGACACCCTGTATCTAGGCACCCGGTCAATATTTCCCCTCCTCCTTTTGCACAATTCATGTACTCTCATAGCGCAACGTTTCCACCAAGTTTCATCGAAATCCCAGCTATGAAGTTTTTTGAGCGGGTACACTTGACGTGAAATGCCCCATATATGCTTTTGAATGAACATTCTATCTTTATAGTTGTCTTAGATATGAATTTTTTAAAAATTTTCTCTTAGAACCACCTTTTTCAAGGATATTCAAGGACTATAGGGGATCGAGAGCAAAAACGTCCCAAAAATTAAATGTTTTGCATTTACCTTAACAACAAAACAACTAAAGTTGAAATCGGCTTCCGGGGCAGAATCACTATGCTTATACACTCCCTTTCAACGATTTAGACGCACCCTTACCTTGCAAACTAATTCCTATATATCTACATTTATTCAAGTGAATTAAAAATAAAGAGTATGCAAATGTCTTCTTTATTTAATACTTCCACACATAAAATAGCAAAACAAAATTTAAAACGAAAACAAACAATTTTTTCTTACTTCATATGAAGGCACTTGAAAAAAAAAACATATTTTTGCATTTCAATAGAATAGACGCAGTATCAAAAAACTTAAAATTTCTTAAAAAGACATTATTTTTTTTTTACATTGGTTTTAAATAAGATGAGTACAACTGAAAAATCGTGTTTTAGTAGTGTGTACTTCCTCCATTTTTGTTAATTACCTCAAAAAGTCTGTCTTTTAAAGAAGAATATAAGGATTGGAGGTAATCCAAAGAAATGTCGCTCCATGCGGATTTAATTGCTGAAATTAGGGACTCCTTATCATCATATTGTTTTCCTCCTTCATAAATTTTTCGTGATAGCCAGCCCCAAACGTTTTCAATAATATTAAGATCCGGAGAATATGGTGGCCAAGACAATATTTCAAAATTTTGACTTGAAATGTATGACTTTACGATTCGCGCGTTATGAATGGGAGCATTGTCTTGTTGGAAAATCCAAGGCAAAGGACCAAAGAGGTTATTTAGCTTAGGAAATACCGATTCAAGCAAAGATTTGAATCGAGTTCCATTCATGGTTTGCTCGACAAAAGTCAATTCAATTGTCCCATAAAATGTTATCGCTCCCCATATCATAACACCACCCTCTCGGCTGTGGTGACGGCTTCGAAAAATTTCTTCCTTTCTTAGATCGTGAAAATAATACGCGTATCCATCCGGTCCATCCAAGTTGAAGCGTTTTTCGTCAGTAAACACGACCAATCTCCAATCATTCGAGCGGGTGTCATTTTGTACATTCCAGGTCATGTACTTCTTCGCAAATTGAAGGCGTTTTTGCTTTCGATCAGCAGTCAGCGGTGGCTTAGATTTTATTTTGAGACGTTTTAGGTGTTTGGCTTTAGAAATCACTCGATGAATGGTAGTAATACTCGCGTTTACACCTGCTGCTTCCTTTATTTTGGGTAGCGATTTTGTCGAGTTTGAAGCGATTTTCAAAATTTTGCGTTCTTCCCGAGAACTCAGAGCTTTTTTCAGACCTTTGTAATTGCTCCCATATGAGTTTGGATCTTTCAAATAGCGGTCGACATTTCTGGAGCTCCGATTTATTTTTTGTGCTATCTTTCTATTAGATAATCCTTCAGAATTATAAAAGTCAATTTTTTCGCGTTCGAAGAGAGTTAATATCGCCGAGCTTCCCATATTTAGGATTAATTTAATCAGAAGTTGGATAATCTTTGAATTATCGTTTTAAAAAATCAAAACTTTTTCCACACTCAGTAAAACAACGTGCTGGGTCTAATTCAATGAAATACTGAAAGCACGCGCAAAATGATGGCTTATTCCAAAAATTGGAAAAACACCGTTATGCACTTTCTGAAAAAAAAATTTACGGTTGATATTTTTAGGACAATGTTCAAATTCTTTTTGGCAACACTTCTTTAGTACTTTTTTCAAGTTGCCTTTTAGTAATAACGTTTTGCTTTGAACATAATATTGTGCGTCTAACCAGTGAAAGGGAGTGTAGTGCTATACCCTTTGAAATGTTAAATCTTGTATGTCAGGTAAATTCAATGAATTATTTTGCCCCAAGGGATTACAAATATATTTTCAGTGTTGTCAATAATACAGAAAATGTTTAAAGATTTTACTTCAAACTTCGTTTGAACTGGTTCGAACCAAATAATATTTATAAAAATAATGGTTCCGTTCACGTCTTTGATTGAAGGGATGGACCCACCATTCCCTATTATTACCTTCATTTCTCTCAAATTTTTTTAATAATAAAAATAATATCGGCACAACATCGTCATCCGAATCAGACCACATCTTGGAAAATACTACAAAGCAAGCCGCAAAATAAATTTCGTTTCGTCTTAAAATACACCAAGCGAAACAAGAAAACGAAACGTTTTGTTTTTGACTTTGCGTTTCGATTGGTGTGTTTTGGAATGAAACACGTTTTCTTGACTAGCTTGTTTCGTTTCGTTTTGACTAATCTGGTGTGTTTTCAGCCTTATTGTGAAATAGGAGCAGTGTTGCCACTCGCTCAAAAAATAATGTATCAAAATAATTTTTCAAAAGTATCAAAAAGTATCACCATTTCCTAAGAAATGTATCAAAAGTGTAATTTGATAACGCCAATGAAAATGTCCATAAAAAATTGAGAAAACTCTACTTAAATAAGAAATGGAAACTCTTTACTTTCTTCCGGGCGCACAAGAATTTTAAAAAACTTAAAATTTCAATGATAAAAAAATAAGTCTTCATTTTCGCAATTTCAAAAGATAATAAAAAAAGGAACAAAATCAGCTATTCTTATGCTAACAAACATAACAAACGGGCTTCAAATACACATATGGGCAATTCCACAGAAATCGATGAGAAGAAAAAAAAATTTTTTTCAATTAAAGTTGGAAAAAAATATCAATAATAGTTGAACAGATATGTAATCTATTCGTTGCTGTCAAATTCATATAGTGCATCCTTTTTTCGCAAGTGGACACGCGTGTTTTGTGAAAAGCTTAAATTATTCGAAGAAAAATGTCAAACGTCGAAAGTTTTCCCAAGGTCAGCAAATAAAACATGTATATATTTTTCGATATATAACTAAGCCCAATTATGGTTAACAATCAAGAGCTTTAGATTAAGCTGGCAAAAGTACGAAAAGTATAATTTTAAGCGACTCAGACAGTGTTGCATTTGGCCGCAAAGTTTGTGTAACATACCAACGCTAAATGCAACAAAGTTAGTGTCAAAGTAAAGCATGTCGATGAAATAAATGCTCTTTATTTTTTCCTCTAAGTATTCGAAATTGTTCAAAGAATACCGTTAAAAAAATTAAATTTGTGGATTATTTTTATTTTTAAATAGCATTAAAAAGCTGTAACGTACCAACGCTTTCATGATTGTTAGCCTGACAAGGTACCGGTCGCAGTTTCAAATGTGCTAAGATCTATGTAACTTGAAAATTAGTATGTACATTTTTTATTCGGGCATGTGATAGGATTCCCTTTCCCCAAATTTTGGGGAAAGGGAATTTCGTTCCTTCAATATTTTGAAGAATGTATGGAAATTTTGAAAGAAATGACATTGTCAAAAACAAAAGAGCGGCTATACGATAAAATTTTCGAATTAAAAAATTTCGAACATATTTAAATTCCCGAGTATTTATTTCAATTTTCCGGGGAAATGAATTCCCGGGAATCCAATCACACACCTGATTTTTTATATTTGTTGGATAGAAGTCTTTGATATGCACAAACCATCCAAACCATCAAAATTTCCCAAAGGGGGGTGCAAACCCGATATAGCCACCGTCGATCCAACCCTGTTTTGGACATACACAGTTTTAAAGGATAAACGATCACGCCTAATTTTTTTACTTGATGAGCAGGAGGTACCCTCATTTGATGAAACACCTGGGTGTTTCAAACAGATGCAAAAAGATAGTATTCCCGGCACACAAAGTCTGCCGGGCATAAAAAGCTTCTATACTATTCAGAAGGTTAATTTTATAGATTTAGGTCAAATCTTTTGTAAAATTTTTTTTTACTTTGATATCTCTATGACAGTGCGATTTCAAAAATTTTTATGTAACATACCAACGTAACGTACCAACAGGCGTATAATATTTTTTTAAAATTTATCAACACATATTTCTTGGGTTTTTTAATGCAAATCATCGAAAGTAACCTTTTTTACATAATTCATAAAAATTTTGTAAAACTACATTCAGTAGGAGAGCAGAGTTTTCACAATATCTGCCGATCTCTCAAAACAGCTAGAAAAATTTGTAACGTACCAACGCCCTTAAATCAGCATTACCAGGATGCGCCATGGACTTTTTTCAAAATTAAATATTGTATTTTCTAGAACTCATGCCTATCTTTATTTACTGGAAAAGCTCGACATCGTGTTTAAAAAACTTAAGAAGTTAGGTGCCCAAAATTAAAAAAAGTGTAACGTACCAACAAATGGAATTGCCCATATGAACATACAGTACACTCGGGATAACGTCAACTAATTAAAACCGCGAGTGTTGATGTTTACCAGATTGTTGACGTTTATGATTGTCCTCATTTTAGACAAAATAAAATTGGAATTATAGTTTTAAACGTTATTTTAGTATCCAAACTAAAAACAACCAGTAATCTGATTCAAAAAAATTTTTATGTATTTGGAAAAATATAAAAAATATTTTAAATGAGATCATGCCACTTTCGGTTTTTAGAGATAATTTTATACGCGCAACATCAACAAGTTCGAAAACACAACTGAACAAAGAGAGCAAAAACCACATTGTAAGCACAAAGAGAGGTTCCCGGAATTCTGAGATTTCGTATTCTACAGGGTGTCCCGTTGGGAAGTACATTCCTTAAAAAGGGTGGTAGGGGGTCCAAGATTACCAAAAAATCGTATGTGAGGGTGGGGTCCCAAATGCACCCCTGAGGAGTTATGTGGCTTTAAAGCTTTTTGACACTAAGCCCTGAAAAACTATTCTCCCACGCCAATGGTTAATTGTAGAAAACAAATTTTAATGTAGTTTGAAAGCCAATTATATGTGCTTAGGCAAAATTAAATTAATGGTAAAAATTGGGCCCATTGAAGGAAAATTAAACGGTCAAAATGAAAAATTCTGAAAAAACGTTCAATTTTTTTTAATTTGGAAGCCATTTTGGTATGAAAAGTGTCCAATTAACACCCAATTTTTTTATTTTGGGGAGTGGACGGAATTGGGGGTTGACGTTATTCCGAGTGTACTGTACTTCAATTCAAGGTGTAGGCACTAGGACAACTGCAAATCAAAAAAAAAAAAAAAAACACAGATCAGTGATATCAAACGAAATGGGAATGTCAAAATCCGCTTACTTCTAATCAAGGTGTATTTAACAAGGTGATATCAATATTACAACAAGAACAACAAATCTGAAACTAAACTGTCAAATTACTTATATGAAATTTTTAGACTTTATAGTTTCTTTGCAACAACAAAGCAATGTGTTTGTTTTAGATTTGTGTTTTTATACCCAGCGTAAGCGGGGTGTATTAGTTTTGTGCAAATCTTGTACCAGGGAGAATTAAGCTCCGGAGACATAGAAAAATATATATAGAAATGATCAGGATCAAAAACTGAATCGATTTAGACATGTCCGTCTGACCGTCTGTCCGTCTGTCCGTCCGTCCGTGGTCGGATCTCCTCCGAAACGGCTGAACCAATGAAGTCAAAATTGGGCACACATGTATATCGGGGTCCGAGTATGATCCTAAGTAAAAATGGGAGTTATCCGCCCACTGCCACGCCCACAAATGAATTTATTGTGTTTTCAATAAAATGCTTGTAACTTGCGAACCACTCAACACATTCCATTGATATTTGGTGTGCTGGTAAACTACAAAAAGGGACATATCCTGGAAAAAAATGGACGCCGCCCTCCTTGAGCCACGCCCACAAATAAGCCCAAAAATAAGGGCTTATCGTAACTTGTGAAGTAAAAGGCGTAGAAGCTTCAAATTCGCAGCATAGGTTGACCAAGGCAAATGAAAGGTGTAGGAACAAAAATTTATGTAGCCCGCCCACTGCCACGCCCACAAATAGAGAATTTTCATAACTTCCGAAGTAAAAGGCGTAGAAGCTTCAAATTCGGAACATAGGTTCAGCAAGGCGAATGAAAGGTGTAAGAAATTTTTTTAATGGCCCGCCCACTGCCACGCCCACAAATGAAGATTTTTCGTAACTTTCGAACTAAAAGGCGTAGAAGCTTCGAATTCGCAACATAGGTTCACCAAGGCGAATGGAAGGTGTAGGAAAAAATTTTTTTTGGCCCGCCCACTGCCACGCCCACAAATAAATATTTTTCGTAACTTCCGAAGTATAAGGCGTAGAAGCTTCAAATTCGCAACATAGGTTCACCAAGGCGAATGAAAGCTGTAGGAAAAAATTTTATGCGGCCCGCCCACTGCCACGCCCACAAATGAAGATTGTTCGTAACTTCCGAAGTAAAAGGCGTAGAAGCTTCGAATTCGCAACATAGGTTCACCAAGGCGAATGAAAGGTGTAGGAAAAAAATTTTTTTGGCCCGCCCACTGCCACGCCCACAAATAAAGATTTTTCGTAACTTCCGAAGTAAAAGGCGTCGAAGCTTCAAATTCGCAACATAGGTTCACCAAGGCGAATGAAAGGTGTAGGAAAAAATTTTATATGGCCCGCCCACTGCCACGCCCACAAATGAAGATTTTTCGTAACTTCCGAAGTAAAAGGCGTAGAAGCTTCAAATTCGCAACATAGGTTCACCAAGGCGAATGAAAGGTGTAGGGAAATAATTTATGTTGCCCTCCCACTGCCACGCCCACAAATAGAAAAGCAAAACATAGTGCGCTCATAATGTCAGGACGCTGGGTATTTCAAAGTCGGGCTTGACCGACTTTAGCTTTCTTACTTGTTCATATTTGAAACGTTGCCCCAAAAATCCTCAATGTAATCGATTATCTTTACGTTTTTGTCAAATGCAAGTATTTTCCATTGATTGACATTTTTTTCATTGCAGCCCTCAAAACAAAAAAGGTATCGAATTCAGAAAAAAAGTATCTCCGTATCATTTGGAAAAAAAAGTATCACTTTTGATACAATTGTATCAATTTGGCAACACTGAATAGGAGTTGTGCGCGAGTGGATCTTGTGTATGTAAAATAAAAGTTAATATGGTTTTAAACAAAAGCTTTAAATAAAATAAGCATGTTTTGTTTGCAAAAATACATTTTTATGCATGTGGTCTCTATTTCTTTGATTTTTTTTCGATTTTGAAACACATTTGGAAAAGTTAATAATTCAGAAAAGTTGATTACCCCTGGGACAAATCGATTAAATTTTGCGAGATTCTACTGTATTTTTGCAACAAAAAATTACAACAAACACATGACAGCCTACGCTTTAACTTCATTATAATTACTTCAACCTACAAATCTCATAAGCATTATGCGGATTAACTTATAAGACGTAACAAAATTGTCCGAACAATTTTCACTTTGCACGTTAAATATATGCATGTATGTATGAAATTGATTTTGAAAACTTTAATATGCAATTTTAATTTAAAAAGTCAAGTTATATTATTATTTTCTATTTTATACTTATATTAAAAATCGCCAAAAAAAATTATAACATGAGACTTATTTTCTAACTTTAAAATTAAGAAGTCTAAGAGAGTTGCAAAAATCGTCAAAAATAGCGTATGTGAACTTGAATGGTCCAAATTATGTACATAATGAGTGTTTTCTTATGACGTTATCACGTAAAACTATCGTCCGTAAATTGACTTTACAGACACAATTTTTTTCATTTGATTGCGTATCATTTGATTCATCGATATTTACAAAGAACTTATATATAAAGTTATCATTATCGCTAACATTATCGGAAACATTTAAAAATACGAGCACATTTTTACTCAATTAATCGACGGTAAAACATTTTAAAGCTTCTAAAGCTATTCCCCTCTTAGCCGTTCTCCATAATTGAAGGTCTTGAGAAAGAAATAAAGAAATAAAAATGTTACTTTTTTATGCCTAGTTATGGGACCTAATACACTAAGATATTGTAGAGTCATTTGCATTCATTTATGATTTATAGTGCACTTTAGTTCATATAAAGATCCATTTTGAGCGCACTGATGTTCTTTCTTTGCTTTGTCCGCGCCTCTTAGAACAAAGAACTGCTTATCGCATAAAAATTGTTCATTTCTCTATTATCAGCAAACTAATTTACAAAATTTATGCTTTAACTCCGCCACAAAGTGCCTTAATAACTTTTCTTAGAGACTGCCCACTTTTTCAATGTAGAAAGGAAAAATTGCGGGCATATAAATCGTTCGGTGCAAAGTGAAGTTCGGAGGGTAAGGCTGGCTTCCACTTTATCGGTTTTAATGAGGTGCAAAGGAACAAATGAAAAGTAGAAAATAACACAAAAAAAAGGAGAAATAATAAATAGAAAACGACTAAGAGTAAGGGAAAGGAATAGAGAGAGACAGAGAGAAGGAGAAAGTTTCCACGATTAGCAGCAACTCTGTGGGTGGATGCCAGCATCAATTTGAGATGAGCGTCGAGTTTATACATGGATACCCGTTTACACACATTTATACGCATTTCGTTTTGTTCGAATTTTTTATTCTCTTGTCTTGGTCCTCCTGTGTTGCTTTGCTTAAGAGGTTTGTATTGAAAATGAAAATGTCATAATTCCTTTTACTGCCTGTTTCTCTTGCTGCAAGTAAGGCCATTAAGTGGAGGAGCTCGTCGTTGGAAGCCTTGGAATGTGCATTGTTTCTCGAAATTTTTTTAATCTTTTTTTTTCGTTTTCTTTTTAATGGTAAATGTGAACGACATTAAAACGCAAATAATTCTTAATTTATGTTTGTGAGCTCAAGCGTCTTTGGAAAATAAAAAGGGTAAGTAATATATAAAAAATAAAAAAGTAAAAGCTGGAATTAAACAGTCTGAAAATGAAGAGAATGATATACTTTTGAGGACTCGCCAGCTCAAGAGAGGAGGAAATTCCGATTGAAACCAAAACAAAGCGATACTGTGCAGTAGACGTAAAACCGAGTTTAGAATACTTGAATTTGCATAGTTTTATGATTATGTGATTATTGTTGCTATTATGACTCTTAAGATAATGCTTGAAAGGAATTTAACCGCGATTAAATTTGAACAAAACAAACAAAAATACTCTGGAGATGACGGGAAAAGCCGCCGAAACGTTCAAGGCATATTATTACCTATTATTACTTTTTTATATCCGACACGATCTCTGTTTGGGGTATTTTGCATTTTCGCGAACGTGTGTGAAACCCAGAACCTGTCGATATAGACAGTGGCGTAACTTCGCCTTGCGGGGCCCGGGAGAGTTCTTTTTCGGGGGCCCCCCCTTTATCCATGCCAAATAAAAAAAAAAAACCAACACGTATTATCTTGTTTATTTTAAATATAAAAACGTTTAATAATAATAGGTAAGAATACATCTAGATGTATCCGTATCCAGGGGCCGTTCATAAATGCTCCAATTTGATTTGAAATATGTGGAGATAAATATAATTGCGATTTTTTTAAATATCTTTCGGTTGAAACAAGTGCATGGGGCCCCCTGGGTTATGGGCCCGGGAGATTGTCACCCCTAACACCCCCAATAGTTACGCCACTGGATATAGACCATACAAAATATATATTGGCTACGACTCAAAATAGCCCACCTGGTAAATTTACAATTAAATACCCATATCTTTAAAAATAAAAGTGATTCAACAAAAGTGTTAAAGAAACATAACAAGTTGAGTTGTGTCATAGGACACCAGATAAGAACGAAGTTCATTATGGTATTTATATATGTTAGTAAATATAATTCGCAGCAAGGTTTTTCGCAAAAAACAATTGTTTTTATTAATCGAAAAATATATGTATACAAAACGGCCATAAGACAAATTTTTTTTTTATTTCTTTTGTGTTTTTGAACATAAAAATGCACAATCGAAGGTTATTGTTATGCTGTTGTTCAGCAAATTATACTCATAAGTGCGTACTTTTATTCTTAATGGTGATAAATTTTAAATTGTCAGCTGTTTGTTGTTTTCAACTGTTTTTCACAAGCGAAAATGCGATAGAGTATATTCTGCTTAGCTGCATTCAATTATTTTCAAGACAATTTTATGCACTTACACGAAAAATGCACCTACCCGATTTTTTTGCTGCATTTTTGAGGAACATATCAGAATGTCTTTAACAACACTTGTAAGGCGCTTAAAAGAACGCCTTCCAAATATTAATTTTATTAACAAAAAACATATTTAACTTTTGTAACAAAAGGAAAATTCTTTCATAACTGACTAGAAATAAAAAAAAAAATGCAATAAAATGAAATGAGGAAAAAAATTTAGTTTTATCGTCTTCAACCTAGCTTAAACTTTTTGATGGTTTAAACTTTCAAATGATAGTCGCTATGAGAGTTTAAGCCAGGTTTATTAATTTTGTATCAAAATTTTTGAAAAATTCTAATAAGGCGAAGGCATCTTAGATCGATAGGAAAGCGTTTGAAATTGAAAATATAAATTTTCAATAGGGCTGTTAAAGGAACAATTTAACATGAAATTTTATTTTAAAAACCAAAAACAGGATGCTGTTAAAGCGAATTTGCATCTAAGTTGAATGCAGCTAAAAGATAAATTTTTTATACAAATACAGATAAAAATGTTGCCCTAGCATATTTTTATGCAGGTAACATACATTTGCGTTAAAGGGCTCTACGCTCTAAAGCAGCAAGTAAATTTCCTATACCAAACACATGTAGAAACAAGTAAGAAAGCTAAAGTCGGTCAAGCCCGACTTTGAAATACCCAGCGTCCCGACATTATTGGCGCACTATGTTACGAAAAATCTCCATTTGTGGGCATGCCAGTGAGCGGGCTACATAAAATTTTTTCCTGCACCTTTCGTTCACTTTGGTCAACCTATGTTGCGAATTTGAAGCTTCTACGCCTTTTACTTCACAAGTAACGATCAACCCTTATTCGTGGGCTTATTTGAGGGCGTGGCTCGAGGAGGACGGCGTTTATTTTTTTCCGGAAATGTCCTTTTTCGTAGTTTACCAGCACACCATATATCAATGCAATGTGTTGAATGGTTCGCAAGTTACAAGCATTTTACTGAAAACACAATAAATTCATTTGTGGGCGTGACAGTGGGCGGATGTCTCCCATTTTTACTTAGGATCATACTCGGACCCCGAGTTACCTTCGTGCCAAATTTCGACTTGATTGGTCCAGCCGTTTCGGAGAAGATCCGACCACGGACGGACGGACAGACAGACGGACATGTCTAAATCGATTCAGTTTTTGATTCTGATCAAGAATATATATATACATATATATGTCTATATCTACGCAGCTTAGTTCTGGCTGTTACAAGATTCGCACAAACCTAATATACCATGCTTACGCTGGGTATAAAAACAAATAAGTACTTTGACTTACTTTCGCTACTTGAACGCATGCGCTTATTACAAGTAATCGGCCTCACAGGGTTGCATTTAAGTCATACATTTCCTATACTTCTGTCAACCTGTCATAGAAAATTTCTGCTCTGAATTCCTTTCTTCAAAAGAATTAGCTCGTTACTTTCTTTCAATTTACCTTAACAGCGTTGAGCCCTTTAAGTGCGACTTCGTGAATAAGGTTTAACGTATAAACATAGTAATAGTCAGGCAAGCCTGACAATAAAATACCCGACACAGACACACATGTTCAAATAATTTTTAATAGCAAGAGGTGGTTAAGGCTGTAATGGAATAGATCCTTGTCGTTATCGGATGTAGGATCAGCGGTTCAGGACTATGATCCGGATACTTAAGGATACTTTTTGTATCCTTCGTAAGGAATGAAGTCTTTTAAATAAAATATTCACTTAAGAGAAAATGACTTTTATTTGAACCTTATTCTATTACACTTAATATTTCACAAGAAAATAAATTCTTGAACTGAATTCAATGTCGGACGAGAATTGAATATTTTCTAATTTTTAAGTTATTTTTAATATTGATTTTCCGGAACTAATTTAAAATGGAAAATCCGGTTGCTAGACTTTTATAAATGATTTGTGTGTTAGACTAATTAGCTTGCTATATTATATGTGCGCTACATCATTCCCCCTTTTTGTCGAGACGGAAATGTACCTTGCGACCATAACGAGAGGTGTATATTTCTGGGCCTTCCCTAGGAACGGTGGAGGACTCGTCTGCTGCGTTAACCGTTTGTTTTGAATCAATTTGATCAAAAGATTCGTCTAAGATAAATGCTGACTTTAGACGATCTACTGTTATGTTAGATTTCTTTCCATTAACATCTACCACAAAAAATTTCTCAAAGCGTTTGATGACGGGGAATGGTCCTTCGTAAGGGGTTTGCAGAAATTTTTTTACCATTGGATTTCTAACAAAAACGTGTGAGGAAGAATACAAATCTTTCTCGATAAACGTCTTTCCACCTGAATGATGACAAGTTAGGGTTGGTCGCAGGTTGTTCATAAATTGTTGTAGCTTATGAGCAAACTCTGTTCGAGGAATGTCCTGATTTTTAGTTGCTTCTGATAATAATTCGCCGGGTAGACGTAGACCCAATCCGTAGACTAATTGAGAAGGACTAGCGCCTATATCCTCTTTAATTGCCACTCGGAAGCCAAGGAGTATGAGAGGTAAAATTTCTACCCACTTTTCACTGTTGTAACATTTGATGGCGGCTTTCAGTGGTCGATGAAACCTTTCAATCATGCCATTAGAAGCTGGATGGTATGCGGTGGTGCGTAAATGTTGAATACCTAAGAGATTCGTTAATTCCTTGAAGAATGCACATTCGAATTGGCGGCCTTGGTCCGTAGTCACTCGTAAAGGTACCCCAAACCTTGAAACCCATGTGGAGTAAAATCCATAGGCTACGCTTTCTGCAGTGATGTCAACTAATGGACAGACTTCGACCCAACGTGAAAAACGGTCGATCATTGTTAGGCAATATCGGAATCCTTTAGAAGGAGGTAATGGTCCGACAATGTCTAAATTGGCGTGGTCAAAACGTGCTGAAGGAGATACGTACTGTTGAAGCGGTGCTTTGTTGTGACGATGAATTTTGCTTTTTTGGCAAGCGATGCATGCTCTGGCCCACAACATACAGTCTTTCTTCAAGTTAGGCCAAACGAATTTTTCTGCAACTAGTTTTGACGTCTTCCTTCCACTAGAGTGACAAAGGTTATGAATCGATTCGAAAGCAATTTTACGAAAAGCCTTTGTTAAAATTGGACGGATGTTGCCAGAAGAAATATCGCAGTAAACGTGACTATTGTTGTTTGGTGAAGCAAAAGACTTGATTTCCAAACTAGAATTCGAGTTACGCAAAGCTTCAATTTCTTCGTCTGTCTGTTGTTGGCGAGATAATTCGTCGTAATCGATTGACTTATTTATATGTATTGCTTCTATTCTTGAAAGTGCATCAGCGACAATGTTATTCTTGCCTGAAATGTGTCGTATATCAGTACTGAATTGACTTAAGAAATCCAAGTGTCGGACTTGTCTGGGACTGGCCTTGTCGAGTTTTTGTTTGAACGCAAATTGTAAGGGTTTGTGGTCGGTGTAAATACAGAATTCTCTTCCTTCAAGCATGTGCTTAAAATGTTTCACACCTTTATATGCGGCTAAAAGTTCTCTATCATACGTACTATATTTTCGTTGCGCCTCAGTTAAAAGTTCTGAATAAAAACCTAATGGTTGGAAACTTTTTTCAACTAATTGTTGCAATACAGCACCAACGGCTATGTCTGATGCGTCGACCATAAGTGCTAGGTTAGCCTTTTCTTTTGGAAAAGCGAGATATGTCGCTTCTCGAAGTTGCATCTTACAATTTTCAAAAGCAGTCTTGTTTTCTTCATTCCACACGATAGGGGTCTTATCGTTCTTTTTGTTACCGTGGATGAGTCCAAATAATATTGCTTGTTGAGTTGCGGCGCTAGGAAGAAATCTTCGGTAAAAATTCAACATCCCCAAGAATCTTTTAAGGTCGCAGACGCGCTGTGGTAGCTTAAATCGTGAAATTGCATCTACCTTGTCGGGAACAGGTTTTACTCCATTTCTGTTTACTATAAATCCTAGAAAAGTAACCTCATCTTTACCGAAGTTACACTTCGCAGGGTTGATTTTTAATTTAAACTTCTGAAGTCTCTCGAAGACAAGTTTGATGTGTTGCTTGTGTTCTTCCACATCACGAGAAGCTATTAATATATCGTCTAGATAGGTGAAAGTGAAATCAAAATCGCGCAATATATTATATGATCCATAAAGCGTTAAAATGTTTGTCCAGCATTACGTAATCCGAACGTCATCTGTGTGAACTCAAACATCCCGAAAGGAGTTGTTATGGCCGTTTTAGGGACATCGGTTGGTTCCACTGGGATTTGATGATAGGCTTTACGGAGGTCGATCGTAGAAAAAATTTTGCGACTTGCTAACCCATTGGAGAAGTCGTGAATATGCGGAATCGGATATCGGTCTGGTTCTGTTATAGAATTTAGTCTCCTATAATCTCCGCATGGTCTCCATTCACCGTTCTTTTTCTTTACCATGTGTAGAGGACTTGACCAGGGGCTGTTGGATGGTCTGCAAATTCCTGCATCTAGGAGTGATTGAATTTCTGCTTTAGCTATCTTCAACATCTCGGGAGAAAGTCGGCGGAATTTGGCGAAAACTGGTGGTCCAGAGGTGATTATGTGATGAGATACCTCGCGGGATGAACCTTTAGCGACCGGTAGGTCACGGGTGATTTCTGGAAACTCTTTGACTATAGATTGAAATTCGTTTCTGGAATCAATGACTGATAAACCAAGAATTGGGCGATTGATTAAAGTACTATTGCAGTTTATAGATACTTTAGTTACGTCATCTAGTAACTTACGATGTCGCATGCTTATGACAAGGTTATGATGACCAAGGAAGTCCGCTCCTAAAATGGGTTGAGTTACTTCAGCGATAATAAAGTTCCATGAGAAAGGACGACGTAGACCTAGGTTAAGAATAACCCTTTTTTCGCCGAAAGTTTTGATGGGCGACCTATTTGCCGCAAATAAGCAAGTTTGCTGGTCGGGAAAACGTTTCTGCTGAGAATTAGGTGGAATTACACTGACTTCAGCTCCGGTATCTATTAGGAACTGCAAACCTGTATTTTTGTCGATGACAGTTAATCGGCGATGCGTTTGAAATTGTCTGTCGTGTATCGCCGCTTGTGACAGACAGACTAGTTTAACTTTTGACTGCAAGGTTGCTTACATTTATGTGCGTTGATACCAAACTTTCGATGGTACCAGCACAGACCTTTTGTTGTGTCGTGGCTACTGTTCCTGTTAGGATCCCGGTTTCCTGACCTGAATCGGCTGCGGGAACGTGAAGATTGAGTTTTCAAACTCGCTATCTCTTTCGAAAGCTGAGAAATTTGTTGTTGTAGTGAAGCGGTGGTTATAGTGCCACTATTTGGTTGACAAACTTCTTGCACGGAGTAGTTGTCGTTGACTTCAGCAATTTTGTCGGCCATGGAAGCGATCTTATCGAGAGGCTCGCTGCTGACTGAAATTATTGCTCTCATGTTTGATGGTAAACGTGTCATCCACATTGACCTTAATAAAGCATCGTCTACTTGCGTACCAGCTAGATTCTTCATTTCGCGTAGAAGTTGTGACGGACGTAAATCTCCTAAATCCATTTCTTGAAGCAACTTTTTTAGCCTTTTTTGTTCCGAAACAGAAAATTCCTCGAGTAAACGTTTCTTCAAGGTTGAGTAAGGATTCTCTGGAGGAGTATTCAATACTAAGTCGCTGATTTGAGCTAGGATTGTTCCATCGATTGATGCGACTACAGTATGAAATTTTGTATGCTCTGCTACGATACCAGCAGTGATAAATTGAGATTCGATTTGGGCGAACCATAACTCTGGTCTGGTGTGCCAAAAAAGAGGTACCTTTATAGCGATGCGTGCAAGTTCTTCGCGTCGATGATTCCCACTTCCGGATTGATGAGTGGTAGGGGTTGCATAGATGTGTCCAGCTGCTTGAGCTTGCCGGGTTGAATTATTTTGAGTCGGATGTGACTCATCGTCTGAGTTGGTTACCGGCATCTTAAGACAGTTGTTGGGGTCACCAGTATGTAATGGAATAGATCCTTGTCGTTATCGGATGTAGGATCAGCGGTTCAGGACTATGATCCGGATACTTAAGGATACTTTTTGTATCCTTAGTAAGGAATGAAGTCTTTTAAATAAAATATTCACTTAAGAGAAAATGACTTTTATTTGAACCTTATTCTATTACACTTAATATTTCACAAGAAAATAAATTCTTGAACTGAATTCAAAGTCGGACGAGAATTGAATATTTTCTAATTTTTAAGTTATTTTTAATATTGATTTTCCGGAACTAATTTAAAATGGAAAATCCGGTTGCTAGACTTTTATAAATGATTTGTGTGTTAGACTAATTAGCTTGCTATATTATATGTGCGCTACAAGGCCATAAGGGGCTCCATATGCCGACTTCTGTTAAATTGCTTTATGAAAACCTCTTTTCCACGCCCACTTTTCCACTTTTTTTGCAATTCTAATCGGAGGCTTAAATATACGCTCAAATTCTAAGCTTCATTGAAATATTTCGAAAAATTCCAATTTTGAGACAGTTTTGGTATTTTTGTGACAAATCCTACGACTGGAGGGACCCTTAATAATGGACCGATCAAGAAAATTTTTTGGAAGGATGTTTATGGCTACAAAGGAAGCATAAGTATAACTTTTCGTTTAAGTCCCATTTGAATTTCGGGTGAAGGACCCAGTTTTCGAAAAACACCTTTCTGCCACGCCCACTTTTCCAATTATCGGAAATCAAATAACTTACCCTTAAACATGTTCAAATATCAAATTTCATCAAAATATCTTGAAAAACTTCGATTTTAGAGCAGTTTTTGTGATTCTCGTAACAGACCCTACCCAACTAGCAAGATAGGGAAATCTGACCAGCATTAAGTCCATTCGACCTAGTTTGGTTGAATTTTCCCTATTTTTTACCGTTTTTTTTGCCTTATAAATTACCTGTCTTTAAAGTCTTTTTTTCAAGGTAGAAATTAGTTAAATTCTACCTTTGTGATGCCTTCAAAGTCATTTCAACTTTTAATAAAATTTTTGGTTGAAAAAATGTTAAAAATGCCCTCCTTAATGCCTTAGAAGTGACTTGACTTTGATTTCGAAATTATCTGAAGTTTTTAAGGCATATAAACCAAATTTTTACCTTAAATTCAAGTATCAAGTCCGTTTTACTTTAAAGGCTATATTAAGGCAAAAATTGACTTATTTTATTGGATACTTCAACGTATAAGTCAAGTAGTCTTGATTTTTCGACCTTAAAGTCAAATTTTCGATTAGGACGAAATAAGTCAAACTAAAAAAATCATATGCCCTGTTCTGCCCTATATTTGCCCAATTCATAAGAGCGTGAATGTTTTTGATCTAACGTAGCGCCAAAGAGCATGATGCTCTCAGCTCTCACTGCGCAAATGACGTCACGTCAGAGCTTCTCATATGACGCTGATGTTGTTTTGAGTGTAACTCAAGCCAATTTTTGTGTTTTATTTATGTTTATTTTTATGTACAAATGCAGTAAATTTGTGTTTTATTTCAAATATTTAAAATTACAATAAGGGTCCTCATGGAACGCAGCTACACCGTGTAAACTGAGAAAAGTTAATAAAACTGTCAAATTTTGTATGAAATTTTGACTTTTTTACTTACTTAACTCAGTTTACACGGTGTAAATGTTTTGCATGAGACCCCTTAATGTTTTTCTTTTTTGAAAATAGTAGGTAATGTTTTCAATATTTTTCTATAGAGTAAAAAAGACGTATCGTTAGCTTAATATAGATGAATTTCGTAGATGGTCATATCATATACAGGCATGCTCTAGAATCTGAATTCATTTCGACTAAAAATTCAATTTGAAATGCACAAATATTTTGAAGGATTACATTTTAAACCGAAAACAGTTTTATGGGAAATATAAAATGGTAAAACAATTTTACAGTATTTAATTACTTAGACTTTCTTATAATAACTACATTAAAAAAGTCAAAACTACAAATCTTCCTCTTTTATTCAGTTATTCTTTTTCCTGTAAAATACTGAAAATGCATGTTACGCCCTTTTTATATTTAACTTATATTTAAGTATGCCCCTCCGTCTGTTCATTTGTCCGTCTGTTCATTTGTCCGTCTGTCTGTCTGTCTGTCTGTCTGTAAGAGAATACATTTATTATTTTCCAAAGTAAAAAGTTTTGAGTTTTTTATGCATTAATTCAAACATAAATATATGCCCAGTTTGTTGACCGGGACCAAAACTCGATTTAGTTAAATCTCGGCGTAAAATACAACAAAAACATAGGATTTTTTAATTAAATCGTTAGTTAAATGAGGAGCTTAGGAACAAAAGGTGACATTTACGTGTTTGGAATTTTTGGGTTTTTCATTTTTATACGACTCAAAAGGTTGACTTTTATCATTATCCGCTAAGATTAGTTTAAAAAGTTACTTGCTTCGTAGAAAAATGAGCTTGAAAAGCTGCTTCTGGGGCAAAAAGTTACTTTTTAATATTTATTTTCTCAATTTACCCAAAAAAATAAAAAGTGTAAATGTCACCTTTTGTTCCTAAGCTCTTCAAATATAAAAATAGAACACAAAAGTTCCATTGATTCGCATGCAAGACAACAACCACGTCATGAAAAACTCCTTCATGACGTCACGCCATATCTCTTTCTATTTGCGCTAAATGTACATTGCACGCACGTGTTTGTGAAATGTCGAGTATTTTGGCGGAATATTTACTTTCAAGGCGATTTAAAGGCAAAACGCCGAATTAGGTCGAAATGTCTCTAGAATGCCTCAATAAGTTGGAATACCTTATTGGTACTAAAATAAATAACAAAGGACCTGATAAGGCTACTTGAACGAAAAATGCCTTAATAAGTCATTTTAGGTCAGAAATTATTATAAAAAAACTTGACTTGTAAGTTTAAAATACTTAATTAGGGCATTCCAAATTATAGGTCGAAATTTCAAAGTGAATTTGACCTATTTGGTTAAGAAAACACGGATATTCGACTTTGTGGTCCATGTTTACGTTCTGCCATCTTGTTTCGTATTTCAGTTTGCAAATTCTTCTTCTCAATCTGTTTCAGTATGAAAAAAAAATTTCTTTAAATAAAATTTTCTTTTATTTTTCATAATTGAAATGGCCCGAGAAAAATTTAGAATTGCAAGAAATACTTTCACCATAAATCTTAGCTGGCATATATAATTTGGTTTTATGAATCGAAAATATTTTTCCATAAAACCCATATTTTATTTATTCTTTTTTTCAAATAACAAAAGTAGTTGCTAGAATTTTCATTCTTTCATTCATTGCACTATGTGTAAATACATATTAATAAGTAAGAAATTATTATACCTATATCTTTCTCTTTTTCTCTACTTGAATTCATTTAATTCATAAGCCCAGTTTAGGTGAAAATTTCGTAATTTCGACGTCCTTTTGACTTCTTTTATACTTATTTTTAGTCGAACTGCATTCTTAACTCCCTAACTTTAACAACTAAATGCCTTATTATGCCCTATTATTACTGCCAATCGACTTCCATTCTATTCCCCACTTTCGACGAATCAACGTCGAAAGGACGTAATTTTGCTTTATTTAGGTCAGGTCAAACAAATAGTGTGCCCTTAAACGCAGTCGAATCGACTTATTTTCGACCTATTTTGTTAGTTGGGTAGTACTGGAGGTACCCCTAAAAATGGTCCGATCGGGTTTTGTTCGTACTTATGTCCCCGTGGGCACGCATACCGAATTTTTTTAAGATAGCTCAACTCCTTCGATAAGAAAACTGTATACAGACAGACAGACGGACAGATGGACGGACAGACGAACGGACAAGTCTAAATCGAATATCCTGGTGACGCTGATCATTTCTATACAGGGTGTTTCGCATAAGGATGTATATCCGAAAGGAGGTGATAGGGGTGCTCAATATCGACCAAAAATTATATGGGAGGGGGGGGGGGTGGAAAATGCTCCCCTAAGGAGTTAGAGGGCCTTAAAGTTTTTAGGCAGTAAGTCGAGAAAAAAAATTCTCCCACGATAACGGTTCGTCGTAGAAAAAAAACTGTTAAGCGGTTTGAAAGCCAATTCTATGGGCTTTTAGGCAAAATTAAATTCATGGTAAGAATTTAAGCCAATGATGGTTAATTAAGCGGTCAAAGTCAAAAATTCTGAAAAAAATTCTATTTTTTTACTTTGAGAGCCATTTTGGTATGAAAAAGGTCCTATTAACACATACTTTTCTAATTTTTTTCAAAACCCTCGATTAATTTACTTCAAATCTGTGGTACATTTGTCATACCTTATTAGCGGTTTAACCTCAGGAAAAATAGGATTTAAAAACAGATCTGTAATCGGCCATGCTACAGAAATCGATTTCAAAACCGTGTAAAAATTAAAATCCTGCTAAATTCGTTCAGATATAGTTTTTTCTGGGTTTTTCACTTCCAACTCCACGAGACGAGACGTTTATTTTGTCGTTTTAATTGATCGACATGAAAATATATTCAAAATATATCTACTTTATATTGAAGAATATACAAAAAATTCCCTAAATTTTGCCGATTTCAATAAATCTCTCCCTTTTTGCCTTCAAGTGATTTTCCTACAAATGGCAACACTGCTTGCAATTGTAAATAAACTAACAGCTGTCAAACTAAAACACCTCGCACAAGTGGAAACGCTCGAAGTGTTTAGCTAAACATCTCAGACTCAGGGCCGTTTTTAGGCATAGGCTGCAGCCTATGGGCCCGCACCACAAAGGGGGCCTGCACCACAAAATGGAATTGCCTTTTGGTTTTTCACTGCGCAAACGATATGTTTGCATAGCAGTTAAATTTTTTTTTGTTTTTTGCTACTCTAGGGGGGCCCGCACCACAGGCACAGCCTAGGGGCCCAAAAATCCTAGAAACGGCCCTGCTCAGACTTAAAAACTATATGGAAACGCACTTTAAAGCGGGATAACTAAAATAATTTCCAAAAACTTGTGGTGTTAATATTAAGTCGGATATCCTTTTTGTTAAATAACGGATTTAAGCCGGGTTGGAACGGATTGGACTAGTTTTTTTACATTCCCCGGGTCAATTTTAAGCCACACCGCTTTTAAGGCAGTTTCAAGGTATTTTGCACCACTAATGTAATGTTTTTGGATTTTAATCTCTAAGTTTTGCCAAAAATCCTCTTTAACCCTTCTGCACTCTTTGGGTCAAAATGACCCAATTTCAAATTAAATTTCGTTGAATGACCGACTTAAACTTTCTGTATTGATGTAATGTTTTATTTTATCCATAAAACTATCAAATAGATAGGATATCTTTAAAAAACAATAAAATAAATTTACTTTTGTTTAACATAGAAGCATAAATAGGTTTTTCAAACACATGAAGCGTTTGTGGGTCATTTTGACCCCATTGACATTTTAGTTGGCCGACAGAATGATAAATTCCTATATTATATAGACTGAAATTAACCCTTCTTGGAACAGCAACAAAATGAACGGACGCCGATTGTATCCGGTTCGGAATCTCGTTCCACAAGTAAGAATGCCAGCCGTGTGTCTTTCATCGAGCCTTCAGGAAAAAGACAGCGCTGTTTCTTTTGTCCCCATGATAAAAATTCAAATAAATATTCAACTATTTGCGAAAAATGCCGAAAATATGTTTGCAAGGAACATAGTACTAAGGCTATTGTCTGCCTAGAAGGAATGGCCAATATTTTTTAGCGCGTTCGAGGAAAGTACTCGTCTTTGCGGATTTTCTAAATCTGAAAATTTGTTGAGATTACAGAAATGCCTCAAGGGAAAGGCGTTTGAAGTGGTGAGTAGCCATCTTCTGCTTCCAAACAATGTACCGGAAATCATCAGTATACTAAAAATGATGTTTGGCCGCCCCGAGATAATAATTAACGCCTTATTACAAAAAATTCGCTGCGAGCCCCCGCCAAAGGCCGACAGATTGGACAGTCTCGTGAGCTATTCAATTTCAGTCCGCAACCTTTGTTCGTCTCTAGAAGCTTCTGGTTTAAACAATCATAAGCATAATCCACTACTGCTTCAAGAACTCGTAGACAAGCTACCCCCACAAACAAAACTAAACTGGGCTATGTACTGCGTAGGCAGTAATCCGGATATCTCTAGTTTTTCTATGTGGTTATTTGATATCGCTGAAGCAATAGTGAAGATTACTCCAAATATGGGTTCCATCAAAATAACCGGGAACGTAAATGCCCACGAAAGGGAAGACACTTCACATGTTAAACGGTACTGTCCGGTCTGCAACAATAACCATAAAATTGAAAACTGTGAAAAATTTTCAAAAATGAAGTTATCGGAACGTTGGGATCATGTACGTCAGTGCAAATTGTGTCGGTTGTGCCTCAAACAACATGGAAACTTCCGTTGCTCTGATGCAAAATGCCCCATTGAAGGATGTGATGCCAGGCATCACAAGCTACTGCATAAATTTCAAATGAAGACCAATGTTTCAGCGCATACAAGCTCATCCAGGAATTGCTCCTATTTCAAGATATTGCCGGTCAAACTATATAACAAAGGGATTCAAGTAGAAACATACGCCTTTCTCGACGACGGTTCCAGCGTCACACTCATCCAAGAGGACATATCCAATCAACTTGGCTTGAAAGGAGAAGGTAGTGACCTATGCTTGAAATGGACTTCCGAAACGTCACGCATTGAGAAGAATTCGATGAAAGTCAATTGTTCAATTTCTGGCTGCACTCCGAACTCTAAGAAGTACGAACTTCTTAACGTATATACCATAAAGAATCTCTCTTTGCCGGAACAATCCATCTTAAAAGACGACGTCATTCACCACAAGCATATTCGAAATATTCCATTATCGTACTTCAATAACGTCCGTCCTAAAATCCTAATTGGTCTCAATAATGGATTTGTTTGTAATAGTCTGAAAGTTATGGAGGGAGCACCCGATGAACCTATGGCCTCTAAAACTCGTCTTGGTTGGGTTATTCACGGTGGTGGCAACCTACACTTAACGCGCCGTATCAATCACCACTTTGAGCATTGTAGCTGCGAATTTGAAATGCAAAAACTCCACGATATGGTCACAGACTATCTTTCATTAGAAAATGCTGGACGACTGCACGAGCTGGAGAGCGAAGAAGAAAAGCGCGCTAGGAATATACTGCAAGAAACAACAAAGCGAATCGGCTGCAGATTTGAGACAGGATTACTGTGGAAAGAAAACATCCCACAGGTGCCAAATAGCTATCAAATGGCGGCAAAGCGCCTTATGTGTCTGGAGAAAAAAACGAAAGCCGAAGATATTCCCATAATTAACGAGCAGATCAATGCCTTAGTTCAAAAGGGATATGCGCGAAAGTTGTCCGCTGAAGAAGCCGAAAAGGAAAACGGTATCACATGGTATCTGCCGATATTTACCGTCATCAATCCAAATAAACCGGGGAAAATTCGTTTGGTTTGGGATGCCGCCGCAAAGGTAAAAGGTACCTCGCTAAACTCTTTACTTCTCAAAGGCCAAGACTTAGTGACCCCACTACTTTCTGTTCTCTACGGATTCCGAATGAAACAATACGCTATTTGTGGAGATATTAAAGAGATGTTTCACCAGGTAAGGATTCGTACAGAGGATCGAAACGCTCAGCGATTTCTGTGGAGGAATGGCGAAAGCAATAGAGATCCAGATATATACATTATGCAAGTAATGACATTTGGTGCTGTGTGTTCGCCAAGCGCTGCGCAATTCGTGAAAAATTTAAACGCGACAGAATTCGAAGAGCAATTCCCGCGAGCCGTTAACTCAATAAAGAACCATCACTATGTCGACGATTTGCTAGACTGCGCGGACTCAGAGGATGAATTAATCAAGTTGGCTAGGCAAGTTGCATACATACATGGCAAGGGTGGGTTCTTAATAAGGAACTGGAAGTCGAATTCAAATTCTGTAATGGAGATGCTTGAGGAGTTGGAGGAGCCTTCAAGCGTTTCTATCGGTACAAAAATGGAAGATTCGTCAGTCGAGAAAGTTCTTGGTATGTGGTGGTCCACAAAAGACGACACATTTACCTACTCCTTAAGATTAAATAGAGTAAATAAAGATGTGCTCTCTGGACTGAAACGCCCGAACAAGACCGATATTCTTAGAACCTTAATGTCGATATACGACCCAATGGGGTTTTTGTCCCATTATGTCGTCTACCTTAAAATCTTGTTGCAGGAGGTGTGGAGAACTACAGAAGGATGGACTGACGAAGTGAACGATGAGATTTTCAAAAAATGGAAAATCTGGGTAGAATTGCTACCAAATATTGAAAAAGTTAGAGTTCCTCGTTGGTACAACACCAAGCCAGGCTCTCAGACTCAACTTCATATATTCGTAGATGCCAGCGAATGCGCGTATGCTGCCGCTGCCTACTGCCGCGTATCCTCATCCCAGGACGTCAAGCTATCCTTGATAGCAGCCAAAGTAAAGGTCGCTCCGAAGCAGCCGATATCAATTCCACGAATGGAACTGATGGCAGCAGTACTTGGTGTTCGCTTGGCTAATTCGATTGCCACGTGCGACTTTAATTTTGAAAAACGCTGTTTCTGGTCGGACTCAAGAACCGTGTTGGCATGGCTGAGTGCTGATCCGAGAAACTACAAGCAATTCGTTATGCATCGCGTTGGAGAGGTTCTTGAGAGTAGCAATTTTTTGGAGTGGCGATATGTACCGACAAAAGAGAACGTAGCAGATGACGCCACCAAATGGAAAGCAACATTCAGATTCGACATGTCAAGCAGATGGTTCGAGGGCCCAACTTTCTTAAAAAATGACGAGTCGATGTGGCCCAGAACTTCTCAACTTCTAAAGGCTACTGAAGAATTAAGGCCACACCTTGTAACGCTGCATTGTAAAGGTAAGAATGACAGTGTCATTAATTTTCAAAGATTCTCCTCATGGAAGCGACTGCTGAACACCCTTGTAAAAGTGTTTACGTTCATATATAATCTAAGACAAAAGAAGTCAGAAATCCCTTTCAAAACTGAAACTTATACGACGGCAGAAAATTTCTTGCTAAAGCAAATACAAGCTGAATCTTTTGAGGACGAGATCGTTGAACTCCGGAGCCGCAATGGGAAATTATCGAAGTCAAGCATTTTGTTTAAATGTTCCCCATATTTAGATGAGGATGGTATAATTCGAATGCAAGGCAGAATCGATGCAACCTCTGTAGTTTCTGAACATGCAAAACGACCAATAATACTGCCAAGAGACCATTATGGCACGTCTCTTCTAATTCACGATTATCATACCAAATTTCATCATATTCATCATAGCACATGCCTACACGAATTGCGTCAAAAATTTTACATTCCCAAATTGCGAGCCCTCTTAAAAAAAGTGCGCGGCAATTGTCAATACTGCAAAAATTTAAGCGCAACGCCACACGTTCCTGAAATGGCGCCACTTCCCAAAGCTCGGCTTTCGTCATTCACTAGACCATTTTCCTACGTCGGAATCGATTATTTTGGCCCACTGTATATCAAGGTTTCAAGGCATCAGGAAAAACGGTGGGGAGTTATATTTACCTGTCTTACGATTCGCGCAATACATATCGAAATAGCGCGAAATATGACTACTGACAGCTGTATTATGGCTATTCAAAACTTTGTTGCTCGCCGAGGAACCCCAATGGGAATTTATTGCGATAACGGCACAAACTTCAAGGGAGCCGAGACGGAGCTTGCAAACTCACTGAAAGCAGTAAACCTAACAAATCTCTCTGAGAAGTTTACGTCATCAACCACCAGGTGGCATTTCAATCCACCAGCCTCACCGCATATGGGTGGAAGCTGGGAACGCTTAGTTCAAACAGTAAAGAAGGTTCTTTACCAAATAACCCCAAGCTTCATTTTTACTGAAGACACTCTTTACAATGGTCTACTGGAATGCGAACGAGTAATTAACTCAAGACCTCTCACCTACGTTGATCTAGATTCGACAAATGATGAAGCGCTTACCCCAAATCACTTTCTACTTGGTTCTTCCAACGGAGATAAACCTCTTGGTGAGTTTACTCGAGATGAGTACATCCTGCGGAAAAATTGGAGAAAGGCGCAATATTTTGCAGATCAATTCTGGAAACGTTGGGTAAATGAATATCTCCCTACACTAACCAAACGCACAAAGTGGTTCAGCAAAAGCACTCCTCTCGAAGTCGGCGATATAGTAATAGTGGTTGACCCAATGCTACCAAGGAACAATTGGCCAAGGGGTATCGTAAAAACTGTCAACAAATCCAAGGATGGTCAAGTGCGAAGCGCAGCCGTTGCAACTAGTGGAGGACTGTATACAAGACCGGTTGCAAAACTGGCCAAGTTGGATGTACGACCTCAAAATTCTCAAGATTGATTCGGTTAAAACGAGCTTTTAACGAGGGGGAGAATGTTGAGAATTTAATCATACTACCTTTCCTTTTTCTATTCGTTTGTTTAAAAATCAATGTTCTAAAAGAATTTTGAATTGAATGAAAAAAAAGAAAAAGTTGGGAATTTTTTCGATTTGGAAAAAGGAAACTATTTTAATTTGAAGCCTTTTTTTTATAAATAAAAAATAAACGCTCTCAAAAAAATAGCTCTTTGTTTTCCTAAACTCTGGCTCGAAGGATTCGAACCAGAAGGTTTAAAGATAATTTCCAACAAATATGAAACAAAAAACCTTAAATTTATAAAAAAAATAAAATTAAATTTATTAAAAAAAAAAAAAAATTATTTTTATTATCTTGGGTCATTTTGACCCAAAAGACAAAAAGTGTTACTTTTTTGAAAGAATTCAGAAGGGTTAATGTTGAGATTGGATGAGTGTGGGGCCATCTGAAGCACTCTGGAATAATTTGTTTTAAAGGACCCTTGCTCAGCAGCTGGGCTTGGTAATCTATGCCTGATCGATGGAAATCGAAATCATCATCATTTCATAACCAAAACCATAGCCCGAACGTTCTTTGTTTTGTTTACACGCCCTGTTCTTAGCTGAAGATTGGGATCATAGGTGCGTTCTTCAAGACACTAAAATTTTGTGCTTCAAAGTAGATTTTTCGCAATTTACAGACTTTTGAGATCGAAATGGTTCATTTTTTGGCGGCTATTCTTAAATTTAGCAGATTTTTTCGTTCAGTGTAAGGAATTTTTGGGAATATTAACCCAAACACATATACAGGCGCGTACGCAGAAAAAAATTTCGGGGGGGGTTTTGATTTTCAAAGAAGGAACATACATGTGCACGTATGAGCAATGTTTATTTCTAATACGAAGCGTAATGCCTAGATGAGGAAAGTATAGTTAACTCATATAACAATTTCCTGTTTAAAGCACTTATATTTTTCAGGCTTAACAGGACCTCGAAGGTCCTTGCTAAAATAATGATCCTTTAACTGTAAAGATATTTTCGAATTAAGAAAGCATCTGAGGTGTTTATTCATTTATGAATATCTATTCATTTAATTGCCCGAAAAATGATTGTAGTCATTTTTTCTTTAGTCAACAATAAGACTGCAAAAAAGAAATCTTAATCATTTTTGTTATTCCTGAATAACACAGGCCTGCATCAAAAACCTCATGTTTTTTTCAATATTTGTTTTCATGAGATTTTGGTCTGCTGAAAAATGCGAAATTAGCAAAAAAAATTCCACCACATCAGAATTGCAAGAAAATTGAGAATTAAATTTTGTCTTCCGACAACTTGTTGTAACACGTTTTTCTTAAATTCGACAATAATATATTAAAATGTTCAACAGTTTTCAATTCTAAAAAGAACAAATTGTACCAAAAATAAATTGTGCAAATTTTAAAAATTTCACCTTTTTTTAACTTTAAACGAACATATCTTCTGTTATTATATATTTTGTTAACAAAATTCAATTATGTCCGTTTGCAACTCAAACGTAACAAAGATATTATATAAAGGTTTTTCTACAACAACTTAATTCGGAAATTTTTATATGAAACAAGTTTAAACTGAAAAATACACTTGCTTTTTTCTTTAAAAAGTAAATGTGACTAGATTATTTTAAAATATTGGGCTGTGGAAAAATAACGTGCCGTGCTTCATCACAAATTTTACTAAAATTTCATAAATTTTCTGGAAATGACATATTGAAAGTCGAGACATGCAGTTATTTCTGTTTACAAAGTATGTATTGGCTTTTTTAGTTTTGTAAACTCTTTATTATATTCTTTTAATTAAATTTATAGAATAATATCGATTCTACGTGGCACAAGAGCCATGATATTCAAAATATCTTCGCTTGTGACGTTGATATCCCTATGAATGTTAAGCAGGGCTAGTCCATTCAATCTATCCTGTGAAGTCGAGTTACGCAAATATGTTTTTAATCTACGTAGAGTAGAAAATGATCGCTCGCTGGGGGCAACAGAAACCGGAAGTGTTGCAGCTATTTGCATGTAACGATGGATTGTAGGATAAAATCGTTTATCACACACGTTCAAACTTTCGATGAAAGTATTTGGTTTGTCCTCGTCTTGCATCTTCGCACAATATCTACGAAATAAATCATGGTATTAGAGGAAACTCGGGGGGCCATATTACGAATGCATTACAAAAATTTGATAAAGAATTCTGAAATCATACCGAAATTTTTTTTTACAAGGCCTGTCGTGCCGTCTTATTATCAAAACATTCTATAATGTTGTACTGTTAACTACGGCAGCAACTTTCAAATTATGATAATACGACGATATGAAAGGTCTTGTCAATACTCCCAATTTTTTATGTAAAAGTTTGTGGTTTGACAGTTCTTTATTTAAAATTTTTGCAAATTGAGTTCGTAATATAATAATAATAATAATGGGTTTTTGGAAACAAATACCTCCGCCACATGGCAAACTCGGATTCAAATTCTTCAGTTGCTGTTACGTTGTTTTGCCATAGATTCTCCAAAATACGCACTGTAATTTTTATATCCTCAGAATGAATTTTTTGAGATCTTTTGGGTAGAAGGTCTTGAATTTTTAACAGAAGGTCTTTGTGCTGCAGAAATCTGCTTTCTAATTGAGTAATATAATGATCCAAAAATGGGATCAAAATACACTGCCGAAAGTATTGTTCAGGATCAACTCCTGCTCCATAATTGGCCCGATAATTCTGTTTTCCAGCGATTCGGGGAAGCTTAATCTCAAATCCTACTTTTCCACCGGTTTTTGGAACTCTTTGAAAGGTGCTATGGAATATTATATCAGAGTTCGTCCGCATTGCAGAGATTTCTTTCTGTAACTCACTGGCATATTGAACGCAGAGGCTTAAGTCACAATCTTCTTTTTGCAACGATTGGCTTAGTCCTTTAGTTAAAGAAAAAACTGGCTTTAAAACTTCTAACGCAACAATGAATTCAGATGTTCGGATTGATGCCAACAATGAAAACGGTTGAACTCCTTCGTATTTTGTACTTGTTTCATCAAGCTCTTCAAGGGCTAAACAGATGCAAACGTACACCTCGGAAAAAAGATGCAGAGAGTCCAGATGCTCCACCCACCGTGTTTCACAAAACTTTAGCAGACGCGTCTGCCTTGCTTTATTATCATCATGTTCTATTATTTTTTTTAAAGAATTCCCAGCTTTGGTCGAACGACGGAAAAAGTTGACTACTGCCTTAATAGTTGCAATGCAATTTCTTATAGGCATGATGTCGCAAGCATGCGTAATAGCCAAGTTAAGGCTGTGATTTGCACAATGGAGGTAAACTGCCTGAGGATATATTTTTCGAACCTCTGCCGCACAACCTTTGAATTTTCCACTCATGGAATTAGCTCCATCATATCCTATTCAAATATGTATATTAGTTTTGTTTCATTCAGAGTATCGTACATATAAAATAATTTAATTACGCGTACCTTGCCCACATAAATTAGAAACATCAACGCCTATGTTTTTCAAGGTAATCAGCAAAGTTTCCGCTAGACCCTTGCCTGTAACATCAGTGACAGCAACAAAACGAAGAAACGCTTCCTGAATGGAGTATTCTTCACCTTTGTTTTCCACAAATCGCACGCAGAGTGAAAACTGCTCAATACCTGCTATGTCTGTCGATTCATCGGCAACGACAGCGAAACATTTGCTTTTATTGATGCGAGCAACAAGCGTCGATGTTATAATTTTGTCGGACGCTTCAATGATTTCATTTTGGATTCTCGGACTTAAATAAACCGCATTTTTCCCAGCTGTTTCCAAGTGTAAATTTAAGTAACTGTCACCGTTTTGTAATGCAAACCTGAGCAGGGCTCTAAAATTTCCATCGTTTTCTTCTGGCAGCTCTCGCGAAAGTGGACCATGGTCTCTGTGACTCCTCAGTGCAATTCCTTGCCGACCACAGATCAAAACGGCACGTATAATGGGTGCTAACATTTTCCGATTTTCAATTTGAGTTTTCTTTCGGCTATGATCAAGTTCGCTTATCACATCTCGGTGTTTGTTTTTTAAAAAAAGTTTAAAATTTTGCTCATCAGTACAAGCTTCTATGTGATACATTTTTTCCTGGTGGTTTTGGAAAAATTCAAGTGCCTTTTTCCAATTTTTAAATGGGGCCATGACTAGATTATTTATGGTCTGATTTTTCCCTTTTCCAACCGATTTCTTTGCAAACATCAAACAGCATCGACAATAAACTCCATCGTCTTTAGCAGAATAGGCTAACCACGGGTATAGATTCAGCCAATAGTGTTGACATTTCAAATTCCGTTCCCCTGATCTTGGAAATTTAAAACCTTCTGCGGGGACCCAAACGTTCTCTATAAGTTCTTTTTTTTCGCTGGCGCTTAATTGCTTCCGAGCAAAATAGCTTACGTCATTTAAAAAAAATTGCTGAAATTGCTAGAAATTTTATTGTAAAAGAAGTCACAAGTGTAAGAAGTTTTCAAAGTGGTATAATATAATTCGCATACAATTCCAAGTGGAAAAAAGTTTGAAAATAAGGAAGTTCATAAGTGAATTTAATGAAGTGGTGGCAGAAGAACAAATGTCTTCTTGTTTTCTCAATTTTTTAGTACGGGCATCTGTCACAGTTCAAGTTAAAAAATTTATTCTGACAATCTCCGTACTGCAACAACAAAATCCAAAAAACAACTATGAAATAACATGTTTTTTTTTACGAGTAAAAAATATCTTGATATTTCTTCGTATTCGGTAACATCACCACATTAAATACACCTTGTTACTTACCTTATCCTTTTGGTCAACATGAGGATTTTTCTTAGTTGTGCAGTCACTCATATCTGAATCGTTTGGAGGATTTTCCTCCCACATCTCGGGACCATCAGCATGTTTGAATTTTTCGGGAATATTCTCAGATTCCATGTCAACCGAGCCTAAAGGCTTAAAAAAACATGTAATTTTTTGCGAATTCATCTCGCTTGCCGGGACTCTACACTAATTTAGAGCAAAACAACTTTTAACAACGCAAGTCCAGTGATGCCAACTTAGCGCTTTTCGCGCTAGATCTAGCGCTTTTTAGGGGCCCGCGGCGCGAAAAATTCTGTTTAGCGCTAAGCTATTTTTAGCGCGAAATCTAGCGCTTTTTCTTTGTGTGCATAAAAGTTTTCAAAGAAATTGTTCTTAAAATTTTCATATTGTCTTAACGTAAGCCAAGTATGGCATACTCCCACAGGAAAATAGAGGTCCTAATTTTGGAGATATGGGATGCGCAATTCAGAATTGCGAAGCTTGTACCTTAAAAACTATAATCTCTGTCTTCATGAAAAATGTGTCATTTGATAGGTAGTGATACTAGCTTTAGAATGATATCCACCGTAATGCGTTAGTAACGTATGCGGAATGAAATATAGACTGACAAAAAATCTGCAAATCAGCTTTTGACCCTATAACTCTATCAATGACATAGTTAAGACTATTTGAACAATGCTAGCTTAATGCTCAACTGAGTGGTAACTGGAATTATACCGGTACATATATATTTATTTATTTTTACATCACTATCTGTAATGCCCGTGAAATATCATTTAAAAATAAGTCTATATTTCACTCCGCACACGTTAGAGCAAAAAAATATATTTGTTCCCGTAGAAGTGAAAAAACTGAAGACTCTATATAAAATTGATGGTAGCTCCAAAACTGCACCTAGGAAAAAATTTTAAACATAATTTTTCATGTTACCAATACCTCCCTAACCCAAAATTCTAAACGAAATCGCGGCACCAAACAAAAACGTTTAATTTGTTGAGCTGTGTTATATAATAAATATTCAAAAAACACATCAAAATATATGTCCTTTTTCGAAGAACAAGACGTTCCCTTCCAAAAACGCTTTCTTTTGGTTGATTTAGCGCTTTTTGAAATAAAAAAATTGAGAATCATTGATTTTTGACGGCTGAAACCCCTAAAACCCCCCCTGCGTACGCGCCTGCACATATATGTATAAATTGAATTGAATTAAGTACGTTTTCAAATTGAAAAGCTAGCGGCACTGTATATGGTGCCTTTTAAGCAATCAAAGAAGCTCCTTACTTTAAGTTTTGACTTTTGAAAAGGATTCATACAAATCCGAATTAAGTATTTTCGACAAAATTCGAGAATAAAAAACCTAAAAATATGATCAAATTATTGGCAAACGAACGGATAAGAGAGGCCGAGCAATGCGGAGATGGTCAAAATTCCACGCAGTCAAACAAACGTATATACATACCTATATGTATCTAATCGAATGCTGAAGGAGAAGTTTCTATCATGAAACGTGTCTGGCAAACACCAAAGGAATCACGAAACTTCATCTATCATTGAGGTCACGTCAAATATTGAATTTTTGCTCAAGATTACTTAGTTTACTGGATTTCACACCTAGGTATGCATGTTCCTATATATATATATATATATATATATATATATATATACGGATGACTTGCTTTGTAATGTGAATGAAATACGAAATTTCGCCTTAAGGGGACCTTCTGGTCTAGAGCACGAAAATTTAGGGTATTTTCATGATTTTTTTTTGGTATTAAGCCAAATAAAAAACGATTTTCTCAGTATGCAGGCTTATTTTATTCTTTATTGACAAAAAATAAAAAATGTTGTTGTAATTTTTTTTTTTTTTTTTGGTATTTTAAAAATGGCGTTGAAGTGGACCCTCTTTGAAAAAGTACCTCCGTGGTGTGAAAGATTTTGGCAGTTCTGGCAATCGAAAAAAAAAAAAAACAAAAATATGTTATTAATCAGAATGAATGCGGCTATGGCAGGAACTAGAATAAAAAAAAAATTTTTTTAAATTGACAAAATGGCGCAATTTTTTATTTCAACCATCAAAAACTCCCCTTTTTTTGACAATTTTTTTGATGAAAAAATATGAAGTTCTTGCAATAAAAATTCGATTCTAGTTCGGGCCATAGCCATTGATGTTATGAATAACATATAAAAATTCCAGACAAATCGGTTCGATGGTTTTTTTGTTTTCTTTCACACCAGGTCAAAACAAGTAAGGGTGTTATAGTCAGGCGAGCCTGACAATAGAATACCCGACACAGACACACATGTTCCAATAACATTTAATATCCAGAGGTGTTTAAGGCCATTAGAGGCCCCATATACCGACCTTTGATAGATTTTTTTATGAAAACCGCCCTTTTGCCACGCCCACTTTTCCAATTTTTTTGAATTCTAATCGGAGGCTTAAATATACGCTCAAATTCCAAGTTTCATTAAAATATTGCGAAAAAGTCCGATTTTAAGGCAGTTTTGGGATTTTTGTGACGACCCTAGTACTGGAGGTACCCTTAAAAATGGACCGATCAAGAAAATTTTTTTGAAGGCTGTTTAAGGCTACAAAGGAAGCATAAGTGCCAAATTTCGTTCAAGTCCCATTTGAATTTCGGGTGTAGGAGACAATTTTCGAAAACCGCCCTTCTGCCACGCCCAATTTTCCAATTTTCGGAAATAATATTACTGGCCTTTAAATATGATCAAATATCAAATTTCATCAAAATGTCTTGAAAAACATCGGTTTTAGAGCAGTTTTTGTGATTTTCATAACAGACCCTAGTACTGGAGGTACCCCTAAAAATGGTCCGATCGGGTCCATTCTCGAACTTGTTCTTACTCATGTCCCCGTGAGCACGCATACCAAATTTTGTCAAGATAGCTCAATTTCTTCGATAAGATAACTGTATACAAACAGACGGACAGACGGACAGACGGACGGACATGTCTAAATCGAATCTCCTGGTGACACTGATCATTTCTATATATATTTTGTATGGTCTATCTCGACTAGTTCTGGGTGTTACACACAACCACACAAACGCAATATACCCTCGACGCAGAGTGTGTCGGGTATAAAAAGTAGTTTTGAGATAAACGCGTTCAAAGTTGCTTTGATCAAGCGCGCTGCCTGCTGTCTCCACCTTCTAAAAAGGCTGTAGCAAAACAAATATTGTCAATATCTTCACGAAACTTTGCCAGCATATTCTTAAAAGTCTATTCTTCCGAAATATATAAAAAAAAAATCAATTTTCAAAAAATTCTAGACCAGAAGGTCCCCTTAAACCGGGAGATTTTCAATTGCACTTCTCTGGAAGCAGAGCGAAATAGAAAATATTTCATTTAGTTAATTGACATAATTAGGAAAAATTCTTATGAAAAAAACAAGTAAGGACGCTATACGAACTTGTCCATACAATACCCTACAGAGACATGTATTTTCGAAAATTTTCTTATTCTTACTAATGTCCCCGCGAACACGCAGACCAAATTTCGTCAAGATAGCTCAACTCCTTTAAAAAAACAAGTAAGGGTGTTATAGTCAGGCGAGCCTGACAACAGAATACCCGACACAGACACACATCTCCAAATAATTTTTAATATCAGGAGTTGTTTAAGGCCATAGGGGCGCCATATACCGACTTTTTTATAATTTCTTTATGAAAACCGCCCCTTTGCTACGCCCACTTTTCCAATTTTTCGGAATTCTAATCGGAGGTTTAAATATACGCGCAAATTCTAAGTTTCATTAAAATATTTGGAAAAAGTCAGATTTTGAGGCAGTTTTGAGATTTTTGTGACAGACCCTAGTACTGGGGTACCCTTAATAATGGACCAATCGAGAAAATTTTTGGGCAAGATGTTTATGGCTACAAAGGAAGTATAAGTGCCAACTTTCATCCAAGTCCCATAGGCGTTTCGGGAGTAGGAGACAATTTTTGAAAAACGCCTTTCTGCCACGCTCATTTTTCTAATTTTTGTAAATTACATTAATTGGCCTAAAATATGTTCAAATGCCAAATTTCATCAAAATATCTTGTGAGACATCGGTTTAAGAGCAGTTTTTGTGATTTTCATAACAGACCCTAGTACTGGAGGTACCCCTAAAAATGGTCCGATCGGGTCCATTCTTTTTTTTTTTTGACTCATGATACAAGAAAACAAGATAGCGCCACCTTCTTACCGCAATTTTGAGGCTCTCTTTGAGAGCCGAAAATTGAGATTGTGACGTCACTGAGCGAGAAATTGTTGTTGTTTCCCATGCTATTCAAAAAAGTAAAAAGTCGGTTTAACATGGGAAACAACAACAACGAATCGCGATTTTGAGTTTGTGACGTTTCCTCTCTCAAGTGGCGCTATCTTGTTTTCTTGTATCATGGTTTTAACTCTGTCTCTCTCGAATCAAGTAGCATACGCCACTTACCCTCATCGACTCTTGTTTTCATACGATGCTATACCGGAAAATGCCAAAATAACTGTATGGTTCTAGCTTGTATTCCAAGTATTTGCGTGCGCCGCTAATTGTGTGCTGTTTATAGCGAACGAGTTTTAGATTTTTAGAATTTTAGATTTTTTCATGCTCCAAGAAGCAAAGATATGAATTCTATACACTACTGCTCGAAAAATTATACGCACCCATATTTTCAAGTACAGAGGGGCTTAATGTGTTTATATCAAAGAAACGAAAATGAGGAACGAAAGATAATCAAAAATTAAAGTTTTTTAGCCAACAACAACAAAAGTTTGTTTTGGTTTATTTTACTGTTTGTGCATTTGTTTACTTAGGAAGGTGCTCATAAAGTTATACGCACTTCGAGCAAAACACAAAGTTCAAGGATTTTGTAACAAAAGACATACAAATTTAATCAAATTATAATTTTTAATAGTGAGTAGAGCCACCCATATTTTGAATGAGCTCAAACACTCTATCTGGCATGCTGTCTATAACCTTTTTTAAAGTAATAGTCGCAACCGAATCCCAAGCTTCAATAACGGCCGTTTTCAGCTCTGTAACGTTGCCAAACTGTCTGTTGTTGCTGTATATTCGACGAACAAGGATTCCCCAAACGTTTTCAATTGGGTTCATGTCCGGAGAACACGCCGGCCAATCCAAAACGTCAATATTTGACAATCGAAGCCATTCTTTAGTTTGCTTGCTGCAGGGAATCGACGCATTGTCATGCTGAAAAATTAACTTTTTGTCCTGGTTTCTATCCAAAAATGGCAGCAAGTTCATTCGCAATAAATTTAACAGGTTGGCTGATAAGTCCCCGGTCTGACACATAGATGGCGTCGCTAGTATTAAATGCATATTATTTTTATATAGTGGCAACCTTCAAATGATTCGTGTCAAAATTTGACGTCTGTAAGTCAATTAGTTTGTGAGATAGAGCGTCTTTTGTGAAGCAACTTTTGTTATTGTGAAAAAAATGGAAAAAAGGAATTTCGTGTTTTGATAAAATACTGTTTTCTGAAGGGAAAAAATACAGTGGAAGCAAAAACTTGGCTTGATAATGAGTTTCCGGACTCTGCCCCAGGAAAATCAACAATAATTGATTGGTATGCAAAATTCAAGCGTGGTGAAATGAGCACGGAGGACGGTGAACGCAGTGGACGCCCGAAAGAGGTGGTTACCGACGAAAACATCAAAAAAATTCACAAAATGATTTTGAATGATCGTAAAATGAAGTTGATCGAGATAGCAGAGGCCTTAAAGATATCAAAGGAACGTGTTGGTCATATCATTCATCAATATTTGGATATGAAAAAGCTCTGTGCAAAATGCGTGCCGCGCGAGCTCACATTTGACCAAAAACAACAACGTGTTGATGATTCTGAGCGGTGTTTGCAGCTGTTAACTCGCAATACACCCGAGTTTTTGCGTCGATATGTGACATTGGATGAAACATGGCTCTATCACTACACTCCTGAGTCCAATCGACAGTCGGCTGAGTGGACAGCGATCGGTGAACCGTCTCCGAAGCGTGGAAAGACTCAAAAGTCCGCTGGCAAAGTAATGGCCTCTGTTTTTTGGGATGGGCATGGAATAATTTTTATCGATTATCTTGAGAAGGGAAAAACCATCAACAGTGACTATTATATGTCGTTATTGGAGCGTTTGAAGGTCGAAATCGCGGCAAAACGGCCCCATATGAAGAAGAAAAAAGTGTTGTTCCACCAAGACAACGCACCGTGCCACAAGTCATTGAGAACGATGGCAAAAATTCATGAATTAGGCTTCGAATTGCTTCCCCACCCACCGTATTCTCCAGATCTGGCCCCCAGCGACTTTTTCTTGTTCTCAGACCTCAAAAGGATGCTCGCAGGGAAAAAATTTGGCTGCAATGAAGAGGTGATCGCCGAAACTGAGGCCTATTTTGAGGCAAAACCGAAGGAGTACTACCAATATGGTATCAAAAAATTGGAAGGTCGTTATAATCGTTGTATCGCTCTTGAAGGGAACTATGTTGAATAATAAAAACGAATTTTGACAAAAAAATGTGTTTTTCTTTGTTAGACCGGGGACTTATCAGCCAACCTGTTATGTTCTCGTCCGAGTTCATCCGGCAGCTTGGAAAGGCCAGCTCTAGAGTTCCCTCTATTGAAATTCCGCCCCAAACCGTCAATGATCCTCCACCAAAGTTTCTTTTGGAAAAGTAACGTGGTTCCTTACGCAAATCCCTCCAATAAGAATTAAAACCGTCGCACAGTGGTCTCGGCTCCATATATCGTGCGGTCAAAAATAGAAAGAGAAGTCGTAGAGCATTGAAATTCGGAAGGAGCACTTCTGGGTTCCAAATTAAGAAATTTTGAAAAAATCTTGGAAATCCGTCTGCTCCCACGCCCACCTCCCTTATAACGACACTTTCCACAATTTTTATTTTTTTACCTAGGACTTTAAAACTTGATACGCGTCTTGGATGTGTTCTTCCAAAGAAAATAAATCAATCGTAATGGGGCTGCCACGCCCACTTTAGTTTTTATACCTGCTCAAAATTGTATATTATGGCTTGCAGTTCCCACCTAGAATTTTATGAATGCTTTATATAAATTTTTAAAAAAACTTAACCTTTTTTTCAAAATATGAACTTAAACTGTCTTTATTTCAAGGATTAAATGGCTTCAACATTCCCACGGAAAATATAGTTGTCTTCAAAAATATAGAAATTTTGAACAAATGCATCTTGCTTTTGAAGTTATAACAGGTAAATAGGCAAACCTCGGCACGCGAAATCTTACTTTTATGAAAGTAGACATATAACCGATTATTTGAAAGTAAGTGAGAATATGGGATATGCTGGGACAAATGTTGTGGACCTACGGAAAGTTTGCTTTTAAACTAAAATTTCCAGAAATTTTCGTATGGACTTGCACACAAAAAACACAAGTTATGAATCGCGAAAAAAGTATCAAACATGTCAAAATAGTATAAGCATACATTCTTTTTGGAAATCCATATCACAAGAATGTTCGCAAATAAAACGATCGAGTGGAATTTGAAACTGAACAAACAATATCGACTGAATAAATTAATGACAAGCTATTTTTATGTAAGAATGCTTTAACTTTGCTAGGAGAAATGTAAGTGACAGTTATATGAATAGATGAATTATTGATACTTTTGTGTAGATTGGTAATCGGTCCATCGTTACGGGTAACTAAATAGTGATTTTCGAAAGAAGCCGTTTTGCATTTATGGCCTACTGTGGAACCACTGTGCGTCGGGACCGTCCAAATTAAACTTTTTTTCGTCGGAAAAAATTAACTAGAAGATACTTGAAGTGAAAAAAATTTTAAGGCAATCGATTCAATGTAAACGTACTTTGGACCAGTCTGTGCGCATGTATTTTTTTCCAAATTCAAGGCACGCAGCTTTGTGACGAATCTGCAATTTCGGTGCAGTCTTCAAATGTTGCCGTTTTATTACTCCTGATTGCTTTAAAGTACGATAAATGGTATGACGGGACACATTTAACTTGCAAAAAGTGATGATTTCTTTGGCACTTATTATTCAATTGCTCGCTGTTGCAATAACTCGCCGTTTATCCTTATTAGAAAGCTATGGTTTCCGTCCAGATTTCTTGTAAGCTCCGTAGTCATCCCTTTTTTTCAAATAATTTCGCACCACTCCATCAGAACGACCGATTTTTCTCGCAGTTTCTCTTATTGATAAACCACTTTCCAAAAATGCTGAAATTTTACGTATTTCTTGCTCGGTTAAGCGTTTTCCTCTTCCCATTACTTCGGTTTTTCCACTTTAATCACGAAATCAATTTTAAAACGTGTGTTCACAAAGTAGTCCACAGTAATAATGAACATTAAAAATGTGCGTATAATTTTATGAGCACCTTCCAAAGTAAACAAATGCACAAACAGTAAAATAAACCAAAACAAACTTTTGTTGTTGTTGGCTAAAAAACTTTAATTTTTGATTATCTTTCGTTCCTCATTTTCGTTTTTTTGATATAAACACATTAAGCCCCTCTGTACTTGAAAATATGGGTGCGTATAATTTTTCGAGCAGTAGTGTAGTAAAATTTTCCGCTGATTACGAAAATGGCAAAAAAAAAATTTCTATCGGACAGTTTTTCCGTTATTTCAAAACCACCATTTTTTTAAACAATTTTTTTAACATGTTGATTTAACGATGCTATGTTTTTTTATTGTCCGCAAAAAAGTGACGTTGTTATAGTAAAAAAACTAACGACATGTTAAAAAAATTTAAAAAAACGTTTTTTTTAAATAACGGAAAAACTGTCCGATAAAAAAATTGTTTTTTTTTGCCATTTTCGTAATCACCGGAAAATTTTACTATAGAATTCATATCTTTGCTTCGTGGAAATTTTTGATATCGACTAGTGTTACTCAAGTACTCCAAATACTTGCTTACTTGAACTCCTCTTGCAAGTCTTTTTGATTTACATAATTAATGCGAACAAGACAGTTATTCATTTGTTTTGCTTTCAACGCGTTGTTCGTTTACACACACTACCAAATATTTGTGCTCACCGCAACGCTATCCCCAAATGAGAGTGAGAGAGCGAATGTAATTGCGATCCGCGAAAATGTTTTGTATGGTGATCCAAATGCATTTGCGCAGCCCTTTAATACGTATTACTTCAATACAACAAAGAACGAAAGATTTTCTATCAAGTATGTCGTTTGAAATGAATAATGAATTAAATATGGACTTGTTTAAAAAATATTTTGCGAATCTTTAAATCTTAATGTATGTATATGCGAGCTTGGATTTATGGTGAAAGTGTACCTTTTACTTCTTCATTTTTCAGGGGCCATCTCATTTATGTGAATTAAATAAATTTTTCTTTAAAAAAAATTATTTTTCGTATAGAAAAATCAGATGCAGAAGAAGATTTCTCAATCCGCCATTCGAAAGACATTGCGGAACGTAAAATCGGGCCCCAAAGTCGAATTTCCTTCATTTACTAACCTAATATAGAAAAATTACTCTCAACTGACTCAAATGACTTTCAACTCTTTCTTTATAGTTATTTTTACTTAAATTATTCCTGTTAAGGAATTTATTACTTATTTTTGCTCTAATAAGGCATTTAAACTTATTAGGGCATTCTGCGGGCATTTCGACCTAATTGGTAGTTTTGCCTTAAAATTACCCTAATAGCACATATTTCGACCAATTTGTGTGAGGTCATCTGCCCAGCTGAACGAGAAATCAGCTGATAGATCGCATTTCTTTGCGTTGTTTTCGGTTTTCAGTTGTTTGTGGTTTTAGTGGATTTTTATTCATTTTCAAACTTTTGCACTTTGAAAGTTTATAAAACGCACACTTCTTACGCTCTCAACGATACTTTACATAATGGTCCTTTTAGGTCAAAATAGGGCATACGTTTTTTTTTTAGCTTTATTTGGTTTTCCTTCATAGGCATTAAAAATTTACCTTATTTGGAATTCAAAGTTATGGCACTGTTTGGGCATTTAAGAGGGTCTGTTTTACCTATTTTCGACCTAAAATATTCTTTAAAGTCACATTGACTTTTCAGCCCTAACATGGGTCGAATTTAGGTAATTTCAACCTTGTAAAACTTATTTTGAACTTAGGGAATTTTTAAGGCAGAAACTTGGTCAAAAATAGGTGAAATTGTATAACCAAAATAGGTCAAATGGACCTAACGCTGGTCATATTTCCCTATTTGGCTTGTTGGGAACGGTTATATAACAAAAAATTTTTGTTCACTAACTCAAATTCTCTAGGGGTACTGTTTGGGCCCGTAAAGATTTATTGGTCTTGCGACCGAAATGGGGCAAAGGGAAATCGGTTGTAAATTAACAAAAGATCACGTACCTTAGACTGCCGTTGTTTCTGCTGCGGTCGCGGTTGACGTTGCTTTTCTCGCTGCTTCTGCTGGATTCCGATGCTGGTGGTGCTGTTGTTGTTGATGATGCTGTTCAACAAGTTGCTGTTGATTTCCGAGTTAACACAAAAAAAAACAAGTGAGAAAGCTAAAGTCGGTCAAGCCCGACTTTGAAATACCCAGCGTCCCGCCATTATGAGTGCACTATGTTTTTCTTCTCTATTTGTGGGCATGGCAGTGGGAGGGCCACATAAATTATTTCCCTACACCCTTCATTCGCCTTGGTGAACCTATGTTGCGAATTTGAAGCTTCTACGCCTTTTACTTCGGAAGTTACGAAAAATATTCATTTGTGGGCGTGGCAGTGGGCGGGCCACATAAAATTTTTACCTACACCTTTCATTCGCCTTGGTGAACCTATGTTGCGAATTTGAAGCTTCTACGCCTTTTACTTCGGAAGTTACGAAAAATCTTCATTTGTGGGCGTGGTAGTGGGCGGGCCACATAAAATTTTTACCTGCACCTTTCATTCGCCTTGGTGAACCTATGTTGCGAATTCGAAGCTTCTACGCCTTTTACTTCGGAAGTTACGAAAAACCTTCATTTGTGGGCGTGGCAGCGGGCGGGCCAGTTAAATTTTTCCCCTACACCTTTCGTTTGCCTTGGTCAACCTATGTTGCGAATTTGAAGCGTCTACGCCTATTAATTCGGAAGTTACGAAAAATCTCCATTTGTGGGCGTGGAAGTGGGCGGGCCATATAAATTTTTTTCCTATACCTTTCATTCGCCTTGGTCAACCTATGTGGCGAATTTGAACCTTATACGCCTTTTACTTCACAAGTTACGATAAGCCCTTATTTGTGGGCTTATTTGTGGGCGTGGCTCACGGAGGGCGGCGTCCATTTTTTGCCAGGATATGTCCCTTTTCGTAGTTTACCAGTACTATCAATGGATTGTGTTGAGTGGTTCGCAAGTTACAAGCATTTTACTGAAAACACATTATATTCATTTGTGGGCGTGGCAGTTGGCGGATGTCTCCCATTTTTACTTAGGATCATACTCGGATCCCGATATACCTGTGTGCCAAATTTCGACTTGATTGGTCCAGCCGTTTCGGAGGAGATCCGACCACGGACGGACGGACAGACGGACAGACGGACCTGTCTAAATCGATTCAGTTTTTGATCCTGATCATTTCTATATATATATGTCTATATCTCCGGAGCTTAGTTCTTCCTGTTACAAGATTCGCACAAAACTAATATACCCCGCTTACGCTGGGTATAAAAACGCCCGAATTATTCTTTTATTCACGCGAACGCGGCCCGTACTTTATTTTTTCGTGTGTCGGATTGTTTGGAACGGCGGGTTTTCGCGGTTGTGTCACATTGAAAATCTACTTGGTAATATTATTTAAAAGCCACCGGTGTTGCCAGTCAAGCCCGGCGGGAAAAGTGGCGAGCAGCTGGGCTCGAAGTGCTGCCCTCCTTTTTCCCGTTTTTTCGCCGCTGGTGGGATTTAGCTGCGTAGCGACAGCGGCAAAAACAGACATACTGCCCGCCTTGCGTTACGCAAAGAAACTTGAAGGGGCGTGGCTGGTAACGAACAGATTCAAGGGGGCGAGGCGATGGTGAGCGACGACGGTAAGTAGGTAACACGCGTCGACGCTCCTTTGGTGATACGCGGCGCGTATTGTGCTGCCAAACTGTAATACTTTGGCTCTTTTATCACTAATTGAAAGCTCCTCCTGGGTCGAAAGGCAGGATAATGTTTGCGCAGCTGGCATATGGTTCACAGGATTCTCCTGGCTATGGGACCACTCAAGCACAACCCGAAGACTGAACTTTGTGCTAGTAGACTGCCACCGACGTTGAATCGAATTGCTGATAGCATTACTCGCGGGAGGATGTCGGAGCCAATAACTAAATCGATACGTCCTGGTTCCATAAAAAGCGGATCTGCAAGCTCCAGGGAAGGTAGCTCTTTCGCGATGGGATTTGTTGCTCTCAATGATGGAAGCCAATTTGTTAATTTTGGCAGGACGACGGCAGCCACCTCCTCTTGAAACTCAGAATGCGGAGAGGCGAAGGTGAAAACGCATTCCTTTTCCGCTGTTGATTTCTGCCCACCAATGCCAGAGAATTTGCGAAAGTTTTGCAGTGTGGGAAGATTGAGCAGTTTTTGTTTGCTGTCGTCGAGGAGTGTGCGCTGAGAGCCTTGATCCAGGAGCGCTCTCATAGTAAATCGCTCGCCCTGATGAAAAATATGCGCGACGGTGGTAGGTAGAAGTATTTCAGTATGGCCTTCAGCCATATGCGTGTTTGCTTTTCGTGTGGACGTACGTGCCGAAGGAGAAAGCATCATCGCATGTTGTGCGGAGTTGCTCGTCGTCATCCTAGCCTAGCGTCTGGAATGACGGAGAGAGAGATGAACCATTCGTTGATGCCGCAGGGCCGTGTCCATGCGAAGGGGCGTTGGGTCGCAGAACTTGGTTGTCGCTGTCGGTCACATGCGCGAGTTCTGGCTGCGTGGAGACTATCGCCCCAGGAGGAGAGCTAGATATCGGCGATTGTTTGGTACGCTGAGAGCCTTGATTCAGGATCGCTCGCACTGTAAATCGCTCGCCCTGATGGAGAATGTGCGCGAGGGCAGTAGGCAATAGGACCTGAGTGTGGCTGTCAGCCACATGTGCGTTGGTTTGATGGGAGGAAATCGAGGCTCCAATTGGGGACGGTGACGTCGCCGATGATGCAACAGCGGAGCTCGTCGTCGACGGGCCGGGGGTCTGGGAGGACGGAGGAGAAGCTTCTTTCGGTGAGACCGCAGGAGCATGTCCATGAAGCAGCGTGTGGTGCCGCTTCTTACACTTCGCACATCGATAGGGGCTGGTACATTTTGCCGAGCGATGGGAGGCAGTCAAACAATTATAACATCTGTTATTTTGCGTGATAAATCTATGACGATCGTCGACCGTCATTTCCAAAAATTGTGGGCACTGTCGCAGTGCGTGATAATTTCCACACAGGTGGCACACGTTCGCCGGCTGCTCGCGAACGAAAAAGATATTTGTAGGTGGTGAAGAAATTTTCACATTAGAGGTGTGGTATTGCATGCTAGACGTTGAATCCACTGAGTTTTTAAGGAGATCCAGTAGCTCAAGAAGATGGGCTTTGGCGTCGTGATAAATCCCCCAACACGCCTCTAGAGCATCCGACAGATTTGTAGATTCGTCCGAATTGACAGCATCGGAAAGACAGGCGTCGTCGCAAGCCGTTCGAAACCTTCTCCACACTGAGTCGAGGTCCGTCCTCGCGTCTTCCAGCAGAAATCTCGGTGAATTTTCATCATATCTCTTACTAAATCTGCACGAATCCATGAATCCATTGAAAGCGTCGTTGAAATTTCCAATCAAAATCATGTCCATCGAACGATTGAAACAGCGACCGAAAAAAACCAAAGTAGCAGCGCTGCGATATAGCTGATCAACGTTCTTTTGTCTAATTTGCTTGATCAGGGAATTCAAATCGTTTATAAATTGTTCAGGCTTTATTTTAATTGGTTAGCTAGTACACCAATCAATTTAGCAAATACGCAAATAAAATAAGTAGTCGAAATTGAATTGTCAATACTTTATTTCTCAACAGGCTAGGCAGTGCAGCCTACTAATAATTTTCGTCTGGTATATGCAATAATTCAAATTCTTCTGAGTGAAGAAATCGCATGCGAGAAAAATCCGCCTTGCTTCGTACGCCAACTGCGAAATCAAATCGAAAGATCGAAACAGCGACCGAACAGACAAACGGTAGCAGCGCTGCGATATAGCTGACCAACGAGCTTGTCGTCTAATTTGCTTTGTTTTTTCTTTTCTTGCGTGCAAAAAGCCGTTAGGCCGATCAACTGTAGACACAAAGCAACGCAAATACACGCACTGGTCACCCCGCTGCCGCTCACCTGTTGGTTTCCCCTTGCCACGAGAGCGAGACAGGCACTTAAATTCGAATGAGAAAAATCCAAGCACTGCACTTCCAATGTCCGTTAGAACTTTGAAGGGCACTGGAAGGCTCACACCGCGTGCACTGGAATGGGCTCTGGATGGAATTTTTCTCCCAGAAGCCAGGACTCCTGGACGCAGGATCGCCAATGTTTGGGCATGTAAAGAATTAGTGGTCTTGCGACCCAAATGGGGCAATGGGAAATCGTATGTAGATGAAAAAAAAGCTCGTACCTTTGACTGGTGGCGTCGGACGGATTGGTGTCGTGGTTCTGCCGTGACGGTTGCTGCTGCTGAGGCTGTTGTTGTTTCTGCTGCTGTTGTGATTGGCGTTGTTTCTGCGTTGATTGCTGTTGGTTTCGTGGGTTTTAAAAGAGTCCCGTGGCAAATTTACCGACGATTATTGGAGAAAAAAAAGGTGTCGCGAACGCGGCCCGCACTTCACAATACACTTCACTGACTTGTATTTGAAATCGGAACGTATTAGAAAATCGCGGACGTGTTTCACTTGCAACTGTTCTTTTGGAATATTATTTAAAACCCACCGGTGTTGCCAGTCAAGCCCGGCGGGAAAAGTGGCGAGCAGCTGGGCTCCAAGTGCTGCCCTCCTTTTTCCCGTTTTTTCGCCGCTGGTGGGATTTAGCTGCGTAGCGACAGCGGCAAAAACGGACAGGTACATTTGATCCAAATATGAACGATTTTCAGAACATGACCCGTTTTTCGCTGCCCGCTTCACGTGAAATGCCCCCTATTTGAAATCGTTCTTTTATCAGCCAAATATAGTGCTCTGTTTGGGTTAAATTTTGACCATGGCCACCATTAGCGAAATTTTGCAAAATTTTAATAAATTTTAAACGATTATCGTAAACGAGAGTTTTTCAATCGTTATCAAAAGTCGCAGCTAAAATCGTTATTGATGATCGAAAACGATCGATTTTCTGTAGTTTTTCTCTCAGTTGACAATTCCGATAAATTAATTTAAAAAGATTTTTGTTGTAAGATAACAAATATTTTATTTGAATATGTATATTATATACAGTATATATAATATGTACACCAGTTTTAACAATTATAATGCGAAATCAAAGCCACATATTCTGGGGGGGAAAAATTTATACCTTTATTTTATTTTATTATAAATTAACACTATTTTCAAACTTCTCACTAAATTTTTGCAACCTTTTCGCACAACTGTTGAATTAACCATGATACAAGAAAACAAGATAGCGCCACTTGAGAGAGGAAACGTCACAAACTCAAAATCGCGATTCGTTGTTGTTGTTTCCCATGTTAGACCGGCTTTTTACTTTTTTTAATAGCATGGGAAACAACAACAATTTCTCGCTCAGTGACGTCACAAACTCAATTTTCGGAGAGAGCCTCAAAATAGCGGTACTGAAGTGGCGCTATCTTGTTTTCTTGTATCATGGAATTTACTTTGAAAAGAAACACGAAAAAAGCGCATGCATGAACAACAACAGTTATAACGGAATCTTTTTCCCATTCTCTTTCGTTATTTCTATTTTGCCAATCAATCATCGAGAAACAATCGAAAATTATACGTTTTTTTCGCACAAGTAAGAAGTAATCGTAAAAGGTTCGATATTTTGGAAAATTCTCTTGCATTATCGAGAAAAGTTCAAAATTTACACTCGAACGAAAATTACTCATATATAACGATACTCGGAAAAGGTACGTTTTAATGTTTTTAGTCAAGGCCCGGGCTGGGCGCAATACATAAGCAAACCCAAGCTCATGAACATGTAGTGGTGCAACAACTTCATAAAATACAAAATCGCTCTTCATTTTGCAAAGACAAGCGACATAGGTCTTACCTTCAGAAGCATTCATGCCAACCTAAACTCACAAAGCATTATTTTAACGAAAATAGCTCTCTGCTTTGCACTGAAAGAATTATAGTGGTTCATTTTTCAGTATCAGTGAAAAATTTAAAATAGAACTAAATTATGTTAAAATTAAAAAAGGAAAATTGAAATTTTAAAATAAAAATCCTTATTTCAAGGAATTGATAAGTTCAACAAAATCGAAGCTGGCTTAATCCTAAAAAAGAGAAAAAGATGCAAAAATATAATATAAAAATGAGTTTTTAAGCCTAAAAATGCGTTATACGCCCAAAACTATTATTAATAAAACTAATACTATTAATGAAAAATAGTCGAAAAAACATTGTCTTGAAAAAGACAGATGGATAAATTTAAAATTTCGTATGCTTTAATCTGCACAGTGTATGGCACTCGAGGTATAATATTTCGTAAAAATATTCCGAAAATCAATTCGCATAAATCACTCGACAAACGTCTTCCTTCATTCGCTTCTTAACAACAACCATATATAACTATATATGTCACTCAGGAGCCGTTTCCATTTTGGCTCTTTTCAACACGGTCTTGGGTACCCACCAAAATGAGCATTTTTCACTTAGGTACTCACCAAAAGTATTTCTGTCTCGCTCTTTTTTTGCCTGCCGAGTAACATCTCTTTCTAACTGGAGTAGAGTTGTAAAATTTAAGAAAAAATCGATTTTCGATTAATCGAAGAACTGCATAATTATAAATCGATGTCGGATTATTAATCGAAACAAAAAATCGATTAAATCGATTTATTTTTAATTTTTCCAAACTTATATATAATACCAATTGTTTTGTTTTCTGAAGTTTATTAAACTCATATTTATTTACAAAGTTTATTGAAAAAAATAACAGAGTAACATAAAACAAATGCCGAACTTAAAATATGTATCTATTCTCTTACATTGTTTGATAAAAAAAATACGAAAATAACAAATAACAAGGACGAAGTTAAAATTTGTACTTATTTATACTCTGACATAACTTTATGCAAAAAAAAAATTAACAAAGTATTTCGCAAAAAGATCTTTTCAGGTTAGTTTCTTAAATATCATTCCCTAGCTTTTTATCAATATTTTGCAAAAATAAGATTTTGTTTAGCCTTTCGCTATCTAATCTATTTCTTTGTTCTGTCATTATGTTGCCTGCTTTTGAAAAAAGTCGTTCTGATGGTACTGACGTTGCTACAATTGTCAAATACTGGAGTGCAACAGAGTGTAGTTTTGAAAATTGAGTTTTCATACCCTCCCAAATTTCTATAGGGTTTTCATTAAGCGGCCGTAACGGCCATTCTAAATAGCTTGAAACTTCGTCTTTATATAGTTTTCCTTTCTTTGTTTGATCAATTTCAACCAGTTTTGAGTGGTTGCACCAAAGGCCGTTATTTTGTAGCAAAGCAGTGAAATCATCTTTATCAGAATCTTCTGTGAAAGGGTCACATTCATTCTTCACGAGCGACCTTATTGATTCCTCTGCTTTTTCGATTGCACCGCGATCACTCAAGTAAATTTTTTGGAATCTGGGGTCTAAAATACTCGAAACTATATAGAAAGAGTTTTGTTCAATGTTTGCGAATCTTAACTTCATTTGTTTTAAAATCATTTCCCTAAAGACTTTAGCATTTGATTCTTTTAAACTTAAACCTTTTATTTGTTTAACTATGCAAGAAATTAAAGGAATTACTTTACTTATTGTACAATATTTCTCGCCACAAATCTCTTTAGTTGCATACTCTAATGGTTTTAGTATTTCTACCATTGAAAGAGCTGTACTGATTTCTAACCCTGACAACATCGGCGGAGCTGTGTTGTGGTTCACAAGAATCTTGCCTATATGCGATCGGAGCTCCAAAAACCTTTCTATCATGTAAAATGTGCTATTCCAGCGAGTGATAACTTCTTGAATTAGCTTTTTATCAGGTAATTTACGTAATTCACTGCTTGCAATGCAGCTTTGCTTTAACCAAGTAACAATAGATTTAATTTTGTTTCTAATATCTGCCAAATCATCGCATTTCAATACGCTTTGTGCAACCAGATTTATGCTATGCGCCAAACATGAAATATGTTTCCCTTTTCCAAATGCGATTTCTACGGCCTTGACAATGCTAGCCGCATTATCAGTGACAGCAGCAGATATTTGTTCTTTTTTTATACACCATTCTTCGCAAGCTTTTTGGAGGGCATCTGCTATATTTTCAGATGTGTGACGATCTTTAAATTCATAAACACCTAAAACTACTGTGCAAAGCTCTAAATTCTCACAAAAATGCGCAGTAATCCCCAGAAAACTTTTCATGTTTAAAGTTTCAGACCAAATATCTGTTGTTATCGTTAATGAAGCCACATTTTCTAGTTTTTTGCGAAAATATAACACAGCAGCATCGTATTTCTTATCAATATTGCAACTAACAATATATCTAGTTGGCATTTTAAAACGTGGACAGACTTCCCTCATTAATTGTTTGAACCCCTCGTTTTCAACGATATGAATCGGTTGGTTGTCTTTACATATCATATACGCTATGGAACTTATTATTTTCGTTGTTTTTTCTCCGATTTCAGTTAAGCTTTGTTGATTGTTGAAACATACTTCAATACTTCTTTGAAGTTTACTTGTCGTAGGCCCAACACCCGGACTATTTTCATCGCCACCATCATTATTTTCACCATAATCCCCTTTATGTTTGGATTTTTCTGACAACTCGTAGTATGCTGCGTTGTGTTTTTTCTGAAGATGTTGAATTAAATTAGTTGTATTATTGTTGGTTTTATATTCTTTATTGCACAGATTGCATCGCGCTATTCCGTTTTCCAACTTTTTAAAACAACTCCAGGCAAAACTACTTTTCGGTGGCATAGTCGAAAACAAAAACAATAATTTTGGCACAACTTCACTGATTGCTTAACCAGCTGACAGGATTTTCGGAGCTTAGCCAAGTGATGGAGACCTATCGATATTATTGAAGGTACTAAAGATGGTGTCATATTATCGAAGAATTTAGTTGCAATGTGCCCTTTCACACGCTATTTTTCAAATTGTCGTTTTGTATGAGAGACGAAATGAAGACGTTTTGTCAATTATAAAAATGATAGACGTTCCATTTTTTGTTTTTGCTCACTATACCAAATCCAAATAATTTTCCTTTCAACTTTTACAACATCTGCATTGATTAATTTATACCATGTAGAGCTGCAATTTTATAGAAATTTTAAGCGTCAACCCTGTAACAAAGATGCATTTTAGCATGTTTTGTAAAAATAATCCTTTCGCAAATGAGGTAAAAGTCAAAAAATAGAAGTTTCCGTTCAACGCAACTACAAAGGGGAATTGTCAAAGAATCGAAGAGCAAGATTGACCTAATGCAAAAGCAGTCAATCAATCATTCAGGCCTTTAACACTAGTCAATTGTTGATATTCAATTAAAGTTTTTATTCCCTTTTGAAGGTGCATTCAGAAGATTTGACCGGTAATTTCTGTATTTTCCCCTCCAATTTTACATATCGTTTTGCTCATATTTTAAACATTTTCCAGAGAGTTTCCAAAAAAAATTTAACATCGAAAGAAAAAATCGATTTTATTAAAAATCGAAAAAAACATAATCGATGCTAAAAAAAAAATCGATCGAAAGCCAAAAAAGTCGATTAAATCGAAACTTTGAATGTTTTTTTTACAACCCTAAACTGGAGCGAAATGTCCCGCCCAAAATCTATGAGAGTGACATATATAGTAGGCTGGGTCGTTTTTACGAAAGTTGTATGATCGCGTTGGAATAGTAAAATTATGTTTCCTTATGTATAAAAAATAATTTTGTGTAAAAAAAAATTCAAAATAAGCTGCATCTTCATACCGCGCAAGCGGATTGAAAGTTGGGAAAAAAAATTTATATGAGATTTTTCCGACTTCAATGATAAAATTTAGAATTTCTCAGCTTTAATCTAATTTTTAAATACATTATGTTCCCAGATATTTTTGGTTATAAAACTATCTTTCAAAGGAAAGCAACGAAACTACGATCGACCAAAATTTTACGGAGATATGGTCGAAGAAACTCAGACCTGAGGAAATTGCTCCAAGACATGCCAAAAATGTGTTCGAACCTATCAATTTTGTAACCATTTGGAAGAAGGCATATTGCCATTTCAAAAAAATCTTCCTTGAAGAAAATCGGTTATTTCATAAGGTTGTTAAAACAATTTATATATTTATCTATTTATCGGTTTCATTTCAGAACGTGCCCTGAAAAAAAAGTCCATGAAAGTTTAAAATCCTTCTACTTGAGCTCGAACAAGAAAAAACAACGCTCAATTACGATTATAGATTTTTTAAATCGGTTCACAGAAACCAAAGTTACACGGCTTTGAAATTGGACAATTTATTTTTTTTTTAATCCTGTGTTAGTTAAAAAAAATGCCGAAAAGTATACTACATTTTTTTTTTGATTCGATAATGAGCTCATGTTTGGGAAAAATATATAGCAAAGTCATACCCGACAAACTCTGTGTCGAGGGTATATGGCATTTTTTCGTCCGTAGGTACTCGAGATAGACTTAAAAAAAATTTGTATAGAAATGATTAGTATCACCAGGAAATTCCATTTAGCCATATCGGTCTGTTACAGTTTTCTTATCGAAGGAGTTGAGCAATCTTGACTAAAGGTATGGAGATTTGGGGAGCTATGAACAAGAACATGTTCGAGAATGGGCTTGATCGGATTGTTTTTAGGGATCCCTCCAGTACAAGCGTCTGTTATGAAAATCACGAAAACTGATCTGTTTGTATATTTGTGATATTTCGATTAAATTTTCAGTTTGAGCTTATTTACAAAATTTTAAAAAGCGGGCGCAGCTAGAGGGTTGGTTTGGAGAAATGCCTCCTACATCCACAATTTACAAGAGTATTGAATTAATACTTATTGATTAAAAAAATCAAGCAATGCTGAATTTTTGAGCCTCCCAAGCGGTTTAAAGTTGAAGTAAGTTGACATGAGCTCATTATCGAATCAAAAAAAAAATGTAGTATACTTTTCGGCATTTTTTTTAACTAACACAGGATTAAAAAAAAAATAAATTGTCCAATTTCAAAGCCGTGTAACTTTGGTTTCTGTGAACCGATTTAAAAAATCTATAATCGTAATTGAGCGTTGTTTTTTCCTGTTCGAGCTCAAGTAGAAGGATTTTAAACTTTCATGGACTTTTTTTTCAGGGCACGTTCTGAAATGAAACCGATAAATAGATAAATATATATATTGTTATAACAACCTTATGAAATAACCGATTTTCTTCAAGGAAGATTTTTTTGAAATGGCAATATGCCTTCTTCCAAATGGTTACAAAATTGATAGGTTCGAACACATTTTTGGCATGTCTTGGAGCAATTTCCTCAGGTCTGAGTTTCTTCGACCATATCTCCGTAAAATTTTGGTCGATCGTAGTTTCGTTGCTTTCCTTTGAAAGATAGTTTTATGACCAAAAATATCTGGGAACATAATGTATTTAAAAATTAGATTAAAGCTGAGAAATTCTAAATTTTATCATTGAAGTCGGAAAAATCTCATATAAATTTTTTTTTCCAACTTTCAATCCGCTTGCGCGGTATGAAGATGCAGCTTATTTTGAATTTTTTTTTACACAAAATTATTTTTTATACATAAGGAAACATAATTTTACTATTCCAACGCGATCATACAACTTTTTTTTTTTTCATATAAGAACGACCCACCCTAATATATAGTAATATTAGGTGTAGTAAAAAGAAATCCATTATTTTTGCATTAAATTGAGGGCTTTATTTAAGATAGTTAGAATGACCCGATTTAGGTCAAATATGCGCCGTTTTGTTCGATAACTTGTTGCCATTTTAAAGGTAATTTCATTATGCATCTCTCATAGAAGCCCTCGTTCCTATTAGCAAAAAATTGAGACAGTCGAATTTCAGAAGCCTCTCTTGAAGCGAATGTTTCACCAGCAAAATTGTTCGCCATGGACAGGAACAGATGGTAATCACTTGGTGCCAGGTCCGGACTATAAGGTGGATGCAGAAGAACCTCCCAACCAAACTCCCGGAGCTTCTGGCGAGTCACTATCGATGTGTGTGGCCTGGCATTGTCCTGATGGAACACAATTCCTCTCCTATTGGCCAAAGCTGGCCGCTTATGGGCGATTGCTTCCTTCAGACGGTCCAATTGTTGACAGTAGAGTTTCGAGTTAAGAGTTTTGCCGTATGGGAGCAGCTCATAGTAGATAATTCCCTGCCAATCCCACCAAACACACAGCAAAACCGTCAATCCTGGCTTGGCCACCGTTTCCGCCGGTTCACTGTGTTTCGACCTCTACCGTTTTCGCTTGACGTTGTCGTAAGTGACCCACTTTTCATCACCAGTCACCAACCGCTTCAGAAATGGGTCGATTTTGTTGCGGTTCAGCAGCGATTCGCAGATGGAAATTCGGTCTATGAGGTTTTTTTGCGTTAACTCGTGTGGCACCCATACATCGAGCTTTTTTGTGTATCCAGCCTTATTCAAATGGTTCCAAACGGTTTTTTGTGCAATCTTTAGCTCTTTTGCAATCGAAACAGTGCTAACATGACGGTCGGACTCGATAATTTCCATGATTTTATCGACATTTTCGACAATTGGCCTTCCAGTGCGTGGTGCATCCTTGACATCGAAGTTACCGGAACGGAATCGACGAAACCAAAATTGCGCATGATTGGCTGTTACAGTATCAGGTCCATAAACGCTATTCACATTTTCAGCCGCCTGGCTTGCGGTTTCTCCTTTATCGAAGAAAAACTGTAAAATGTAGCGAATTTTCTCTTTGCTGATGTCCATCTTTGACAAGCTCTCAAACAAAACTGAATCAATCAATCAAAAAAGTGTCAAAAAAGCTTTTTTAGTAGGAACTGTCATCTTTCTAATGCCCCCTAGCGGAACACGATCGGACTTATACAACGCGAGATGCAGATAAATAACGCCATCTATTGGAAAAATAATGGATTTCTTTTTACTACACCTAATATATGACAACAACTGAGCTCGTTGCGAGTGCGCTCTTAATATCTGTACACGCGAGCACGGTTGCCACTTTGGTCCATTTGGACCAAAAACGGTCCCTTTTTTACCATTTGGTCCGCTGGTCCCTTTATTTTACATTTGGTCCTTTTTCATATATGTTTCTCCATATGTATAACTTAAAATTTTGCAGTATATAGCATGTCCTACATGGTTTGCAGTGGTTCTTCATGCTAGAGAATAAGCTTTGTTGGTATACATAATGCGGAACATTAATTTCGTTGACATCACTGTTGATTGTAAATAATTATATCGATTGTCACCAGCCTAAGTACAAGATGGAAATAAATTTTTTGTCAATCGATTGTTATTTTTTTCACATCTCTATCTGATAGAATATATAGAATAAGTGAAAAATTCGAAGAATTTTGGCGTCAAAATTTTTTCAAGAACCGGATTACAACTAGTCTAGTTTTGGTCTAGTTCCAAACGGGTCCAAAAAGGACCATTTTTTTAAATTTATTTTTTATTTTATATGCCTGCCACACGTAGATCGAAATTGCTCAATTTCAAAAAATTTCAGAACAAATCTGACATTTGAAATTGAGGCAATTTAAATTTTGTTCTGAAATTGCTCAATTTCGATCTACGTGTGGCAAGCATATTAGTGCTAAAATTCTTAAAATTTTTCACTTATTCTATATATAAATTTTCATCCAAATCGGACGCCATGAATTTTTCGGATTTTTTTTTTTTGGATTTTGGTCCATACTCTCTAAACTTCCTCTATCGGAAGCAATATTTGTGTTCAATGAAAGAAAGAAACCGTTGGTCCTTTTTTTGTTATTTTGGTCCTTTTTCTCATGAATTTTTGTCCCGAAAAATATTTTTGAGTGGCAACCGTGCACGCGAGTACGAATTTTCGCTCTCAGTTGCTCGTTTCGTGCTCGCGTGCCCACCCCTGGTCAAGGCATAGCAAAACCAGTGTTGCCGTTTTGTGTACTTTAGTACGCATTGCGTACTTTTTCAATCACCTGAGTACTTTTTATGTACCAAATTATTTTTGGTCAATTTGCGTACTATTTCGCTCAACTCCCCATTAGAGTTGCAGGACTATCGATTTCAGTTTTTCGTTGATTGTTAAACGTTAAAATTAAAAACTGGGCTAACGATCAGCTCGATTCTGAATATTCCCGGGGAACGAATTCCCGGGGAATTTACTTATCTCGGCAGTAAACTTCATCTTTTTTAAATATGTGGGAATGGGTATTTGATCCACTCATAATTTTCCTTACCGTATCAATTTAAAAAATGTTAATTTTAGTCTCGATAAATGTAAATTCTCTGGGAATATTCAGAATTGGGCTGTATTTCTTCCATTCCTCTTTGTTTGTTTTGAATTGAGTATTTCGCTGCTAGACAAAATGTCCTCTAACGGTTAAAACTTGATCAAGACAACCATTCGCGAAATTCGCAAAAATTTGATTTTCACTATTTTGAATTGAGTATTTCGCTACTAGACAAAATGTCCTCTAACGGTTTAAATTTGATCAAGACCACCATTCGCGAAATTCGCAAAAATTCGATTTTCACTATTTTGAATTGAGGATTTCGCAGCTAGACAAAATGTCCTCTAACGGTTAAAACTTGACCATGCTCACCATCCGCGAAAATTTTGTGCTTAGTAATAATCGTTTTAGAAGCTAAATCGAAGTACAGATAAGGTATAAATAGATATCCAAGCTAGAACAACGAAAACGGCAGGAATTTTTGTTAAGGTAATGTTTTAACATATTTTCGGCTGAGGAAAAGGTATGTGTGCACGCAGAGAAAAAATATCACATACCCAATTATATTAGGTGTAGTAAAAAGAAATCCATTATTTTTCCAATAGATGGCGTTATTTATCTGCATCTCGCGTTGTATAAGTCCGATCGTGTTCCGCTAGGGGGCATTAGAAAGATGACAGTTCCTACTAAAAAAGCTTTTTTGACACTTTTTTGATTGATTAATTCAGTTTTGTTTGAGAGCTTGTCAAAGATGGACATCAGCAAAGAGAAAATTCGCTACATTTTACAGTTTTTCTTCGATAAGGGAGAAAACGCAAGCCAGGCGGCTGAAAATGTGAATAGCGTTTATGGACCTGATACTGTAACAGCCAATCATGCGCAATTTTGGTTTCGTCGATTCCGTTCCGGTAACTTCGATGTCAAGGATGCACCACGCACTTGAAGGCCAATTGTCGAAAATGTCGATAAAATCATGGAAATTATCGAGTCCGACCGTCATGTTAGCACTGTTTCGATTGCAAAAGAGCTAAAGATTGCACAAAAAACCGTTTGGAACCATTTGAATAAGGCTGGATACACAAAGAAGCTCGATGTATGGGTGCCACACGAGTTAACGCAAAAAAACCTCATAGACCGAATTTCCATCTGCGAATCGCTGCTAAACCGCAACAAAATCGACCAATTTCTGAAGCGGTTGGTGATTGGTGATGAAAAGTGGGTCACTTACGACAACGTCAAGCGAAACCGGTCGTGGTCGAAACACGGTGAACCGGCGGAAACGGTGGCCAAGCCAGGTTTGACGGCCAGGAAGGTTTTGCTGTGTGTTTGGTGGGATTGGCAGGGAATTATCTACTATGAGCTGCTCCCATACGGCAAAACTCTTAACTCGGAACTCTACTGTCAACAATTGGACCGTCTGAAGGAAGCAATCGCCCATAAGCGGCCAGCTTTGGCCAATAGGAGAGGAATTGTGTTCCATCAGGACAACGCCAGGCCACACACATCGATAGTGACTCGCCAGAAGCTCCGGGAGTTTGGTTGGGAGGTTCTTCTGCATCCACCTTATAGTCCGGGCCTGGCACCAAGTGATTACCATCTGTTCCTGTCCATGGTGAACAATTTTGCTGGTGAAACATTCGCTTCAAGAGAGGCTTCTGAAATTCGACTGTCTCAATTTTTTGCTAATAGGAACGAGGGCTTCTATGAGAGAGGCATAATGAAATTACCTTTAAAATGGCAACAAGTTATCGAACAAAACGGCGCATATTTGACCTAAATCGAGTCATTCTAACTATCTTAAATAAAGCCCTCAATTTAATGCAAAAATAATGGATTTCTTTTTACTACACCTAATATTTTGCAGGGATTACATATGTAATTGGCTATGATGCAATTATATTTTCATAATTGCGTCCAATTATATTTTTCATTGCCTCCAATTATATATGTAATTGTATCAAATGATAAAAAAAAAAAATTCCAATTACATATATAATTCCGTCCAATTAAATATATAATCGACTGCAATGATGTATGTTATTGTATCGAATTATATACATAATTGCGTCTAATTAAATTTGTGATCCCCTGCAATTTAAAATACATTCTATATAGCAATATAAAAAGGGGAATTCTCCACGATTGGGCGGAATATATTTCACCACGTCATATTCGTGGTCCACCTGCCCCTTGGAGTGCCTAAGGATTTTGAAAATTCAAACACGTTATATACGATCGAAATTATAAACCATTTGAGAAATATAAGAACAAACTGTAAAATAAATACAATCAAATATATAATTGCATCAACGCTTTAAATTGTAAAAGTAATCAGATGTAATTACATATGTATTCAGAACGCAATTACATATATGATAAATTTAAATGCAATTATATAAGTAATTGAGTAATTGAGTATTTTTCATTTTCTAATTATATTGTAATTGGCTCCAATTAATAATGCAATCGGGGCGGAATCGCCCTTATACATAATAGAAAAATTAATTTCGTCCAAAATTCTTCGAAACGATACACGTATGTAATCAGGAATCGCTCTCGATATGGAAAAAAATACTCAGAATGATCAACTGATCATCTCCAATTTTCCTTACACTCGATCAAACGCAATCTTCTTAAGAGCTTCTCATACCACTTCGCATATCCATTACGAAAATCACCTCCTAGCGACGACACCACTGTCTTCATTCGATGCAATGATACACCACTTGAAGTGCATACTTGTGCATGACCTTTCCAAAAGCTCAATATCAAAGCTGCGCCCAAGAAAATCGTCAAATCTATTGACTACCAAATTGCATGCTCGTCTATTCAGACGGACCCGGGGAGGTAAGTAGGTGACGAGGGAGACACAGCGAGAGTATCAGCGGGAGCGAGAGATAGAGTGCGATATGTTGGGACCAGACGACAGCGTCTACCATGAACGGATTCATCACTATGGACTCAAGTATAGCACGTATGAAGGAATCAAAGTATATGCGAACTTATCTGGCGACCAAAATGTCAGGCAAAAGGTACACGCCAAGCGGCATACAAAAAAACAAACAAACGAACGAGCTCGCAAGAAGCCATAGCAGCAGTCATCGTCTTGGTTTATTGGTAGTCTTTGTAGACGCCATCTAGTAGCTGCCCTGTAGGAAATGTCAATACTGAATCTATACTCTTTTTCTACTGACCGCGTCAACGTCACTACTGACCAGTTATACCCGCCGCAATGCTTTGCCCTATTGACATTTTATCATTGAGTGGGCATTGCATGTCAACAATTGTCCGAAGAAATATTGACGAACTATTGACGAGGGAACCATTATAAAGGCATTTATTTTAGTACGTCAATAGCAAGACCCATTCGCGTGCCCATGGTGGCACAATGCGTTGAGTGCTTGGCTTGAGCTCTGAAGATCGCGGGTTCAAATCTCGCGCGAGCACTAGATTTTTTTTTTTTTTTTTTTTTGTTTATTTTATTATTTATTTACTTTTTTAAAAGTAATAAATAGTTTAAAAACCAAAAAGTTTTGAGGAAAAATATTTATGGTAGGTAACAAATTAAAAATTTTTTCAATTCAAGACATGATTTTTTCAAAAACTTTTATGCATATAATTTGTTTTTTCATCTTTAAGCGTAGGAATTGTTTTATATTTAATTATTTTAAATTAGTTTTCATAACAGAAATGCATTCACCTTTAGCCGAAAGAATAGCTTAAATTATTTTTATAAATCGACTATTACCCGCGTTTTTAAATTTTCATCCGCCTTCGCTGTGGTTTGAACCGGGAACCTTCAGAGTGCTGGGCGAGAACGCATGCTCTATGGTATTGAGGCCTCTGAGTTGTGTTCAGCAAATATGTTAAATGAATGAAATCTAGCTGTGAAACCTCGTTGATTGTTTCTATCGCATTCACTGCAGCAAAAACTCACAAAAATTAAAAATATAGACTTCTTGTTGACATGGTCGACAGAGATGAACAATACCTATTGCCTTATTGTAGACATTGGGTCATGTGCCGACAGGCTTCCTGCGGGGTGTTTGCTTTTATTCTTTATGAGTGTGTGTGTTGGTTTTTTTTTTGTTATTTTTATCTGCTGTCAATGTCACAATCAAATAAAAATTGCTTCTTGCAACTTCGTGTGCAATTGTCGGCATAATAAAGTGTCAATAAATCTAATCAAAACACGAAATGCCAGAAAATAAAACAGAATCGGATAGAAGAAGAGTCGAGGTGCCTGCCGCCGCCGCAGCCGCCGCAGCTATCGCTGGAAATCATATTTTTGCGTGTGTTAACTTGTCTGGAAATGCAAAGAATCGTCAACGGGGAGCCCGGGATGTTGCCCGATCTCGCGGCGAGCAGAACGAAGAGGCACAGTGCACGAAATGCAAAGCTGTCAAGTGTCAGTGGCACGTTTTGCCATTCAGCAACAGCATTCATGTCTATTTTTTCCGATATGCTACACAATGCTTTACGCATGGACTGCCAGCACCTCAAGCGCAGCAAGAGCAAGCATCATCTTCCGTATAACGGAGGAAACAAAAAACAACCAAATCAAACAGAGAAAAAATGCAAAAAGAATTGCCGAGAAACACAGTATCAAGAAAATTTGAAATTCCAAAGTAATAACATTTCATGCAAACCATACAACAGCACGAATTTTGCCAAAAGTTATTTTTTGGACGACATTCGTCTCACCGAGCAGTGCACTTGCGGAATGTATGGGTGTGTGTTAGCGTATGTGTGTGTGTGTGTGTATGGAGCATGTTTGCAGAACCCCTGCAGTAAGTGGGACTACTCCGGGGAGTAGTCCCCGGAGTAGACCAAAAGTCACTATAACTGGTCCTACTTAATTTACAGTTGCATGGGCTCAACTGACGCGTTTAACATTGCGATGTCATTGGAAAATAACTAGTCACACTTTTTTCCCATGTGAACTAGACCGGGGAGTATACCCTTTGTAGTAAATTGTTCCTGAAATAGAGTAAATGAAAAAAAAATTTTGTTGCATATTTTCTGGCACTTCTTCCTAAATAGGGTAAATGAAAACAAATTTTTTTGTTTTGTCGAGCAGTTTTTAGGTTTTTGTTTTTATTGCGTTATTAAAAAAATTGTTGTTTATAAAAAAAAATTTTTTTGGAATATTGTGTTTGGAAATTTTATAAACCAATTTATTATTTACCAGACGCAAAAGCATTTTGCGCATAACACCCAGATCTTTCAAGTGTATGCTGTCTAAGGGCACCTGGGAAATCATTTTCACGCCTGCAATTTCTAAAGGAGTTTTTTTTTCCAGAAATTTTTTTTGGTGATGGTTTCAGCAAAATCTCTATCGGTTATAAGTTCACCAGGATTACAGCTATAAATGAGTGTGTTGCCAATTTTTTTTAGCTTTCTGAGTGCATCTCATGCACCCATTAGCTGAGGTGTGCCCAGGAACACCACAAATCAGAGATTTCGCCGGTGTGTCACAAATAACGCATCTAATTGTTAAATTTATTTGTGTCCCATTCACCAAAAAACTTTCTTGCAAATTTTTGAATTCTTCTACGAATTCCTTAAAAAATGACTGACGCATGCAGGTTTATGAGTGCTTAAAAATAAACCAACTGGGAAAACTTCGATTTTCTCTTTAGTATTAACGACTTTCACCAATATGGGCCAAAGTTGGAGTCGAGAGCTTTTAAAAAACGGTATGCCATCAATATTTAAATCAATTTCAATTTCACTGTAGTTTTTTAATATAAAATCTATTTTCCTCAACTGCTTTTCCAGCCCTATATGACAGTAAAATCCATTGGAAATATTTTGAACTATCGCAACCTTTCTCTTCCCTACTAAAGTTTCAGCTGAAAGTGGAACGTCAAGTCCCTCTTCACTCAATATTCTTAGAAGTTTTTCCAAGCATTTTCTTGATGGCTTCTCTTCTAGAAACCATTGCTTAAGTTTTTCGCGAAGGGATTTTTCTGAAACGGAAACACTAGGCATTTCAGTTTCCACATCCTCCACTCCATGGAGCTCAACTTCATCCTCTTCTTCTTCTTCTACTTCCTCCACTGCCAGATTTTCTCTTTCGTTTGAAGAATTTATTAGAAGCTGATATTTCAGCGATTCCGACTTCACTAGTCTTTTAAAATGTCGTTTGCTCATTTTAAATATTCACTATTTTTTCTTTTTTTTACCAATTTCTTCAGCACTTCACGGTTTTTCCGAAAAATTTTCAACTTAAGAGCACGCGTGACTTCGAAATAGCATTTATGCAAGCGCCAATAGCTTTATCGCGTTGCCACACTGTTTAAAAGGAAAAATATTTTCCTGACTGTTTTTTATTCTTTTGGTCACTTTTTCCTTATGATAAAAATTTTTTTTAAACTATATGAAAATTGGGCAAAGTTGGGCAGTTTCGTGCAGTACGGGAACAGAGCCAATAATTTGATTCATCGTTAACGCACTGCATGAAAGTGATTTCAAAGTGCTCTCTGAAAAAAAGCGAAGTCAAAAAAGTGTGAGCTGAATTGAGAATATTTGATGCCAGCATTCAAAATGTTGTTTATTCTTTCTGTTAAAATTCAAAGGGCAAATATGATGAATAACTTTGCAAGTGCCTCCTTTTTTCTACGGGCGTTTTTTTTTTTTATAGCTAAGACGGGATACTGCATATTTCTTTACGAAAAACAAAATTTTTTCAACAGGTTTCTCAGATTAACAATTTTAATAAAATCAGATTGACAATTTTAATAAAAATACGACATTATTATGCATTTTTATAAACACTAGTACACAATCATCGCGGCAATAAAATTTGTTCACTCTCTTTTCCGCCAATGAATTCCGCTGCCTTTGTGTACTAACTTTAAAGAAGAAATAACTCGCAGTGGCAACGATGACACGATTTTGGGAGAGCAAACGTGTCCCTATTGTTCTCCCACGATGAGAGTCTCATCGTCTTTTCTCTACCTTGCAAGCAAAGCACAAAGCTAGCAAAAATCGTCGAACTCACGCTTCGTAGATCTCCTTTTAACTAGACATTGTCTGGTTAAAGGGCATCTAGACCCGCTACAGTCACATCTCATAGAACAAACTGCCGTCATTTTAACTAGTCACGTTAGGTCTACTCCGCAGTCTAGTTACTTTGTAGAAATTGTCCGCAGGCTTACTGCAGGGACGCTTAAAAACCGCCCAAGAATCACACACGTCCGTCGAAGCGTTGTCAGCGCCACTGAAATACGGGCAAGCAAACATAGCCATTCCGTCAGTCAGCCATCCACTCGCTCACTCACTCAGACAGTCGGTCGGTTGATCGGTCTGGCTGTGGAACAATGCAGCGTAGCGCCATATGTTCCGGTTACGTTTACAGCGCCACGACGGATACGTGAACCGATGGTACACACGCTTCTCTTATCTTCTCCGTCGACGACGTTTTGGTTGACCAGAAGTGGATGCTTTGGTTGCTGCTTCCGTCATTTCGTAGACATGTTTGTGTTGCCAGTTGTTGCAGCTTTTGCTTGCCACTCACAAGCGTTTTGTTTTTTTTTTATTTCTCATTTCCCTCTCGCTCACTCACTCATTCTCCGTGTGTGTGTCTGTATGTCTTTTTTCACCATTTTCGACAGCAATTTTCGATTGTCCTCTGTTTGCTGCTTCTCGGCTTGACATTTCATGTTTTGATCGGCCTTTGTTCCTCCTCCATTTCGGGTTGATATTACTTCTCGCACTTCTAAATCAACAATGAAGCCAATAACAACAATAATAACAATTCGAAATAACAAAGCGAAAAGCAATTTTTGTTGCTACGTTACAAATTGACAAATATGAAAAACTTTGTGTGAATGTCTGAGCCGAAGACCCGAAGAGCCGAATGGAGTTGGCAGCACGGTTGCCACTCAAAATTATTTTTCGGGACCAAAATACATGAGAAAAAGGACAAAAATAGCAAAAAAAAAGGACCAACGGTTTCTTTCTTTCATTGGAATACAAATATTGCTTCCGATAGAGGAAGTTTAAAGAGTTATGGACCAAAAACCAAAAAAATGCGAAAATTTCATGGCGTCCGATTGGGATAAAAATTTATATATTGAATAAGTGAAAAATTCAAAGCATTTTAGCACAAAAATCTTGAAAAAATTTTGACCCGCCCTAAACACAGAATTTAGGAAGCTTGGTCAAAAAAAACTAACAGACAAAAAGTTTATTGCCATCTTGTACTTAGGCTGGTGACAATCGATATAATTAATTACAATCAACAGTGATGTCAACGAATTTAATATTTCGCTTTATGTATACCTACAAAGCTTATTCTCTAGCATGATGCACCACTGTAAAGCATGTAATACATGCTATATACTGCAAAATTTTTAGTTATACATATGAAGGAACATATATGAAAAAGGACCAAATGTAAAATAAAGGGACCAGCGGACCAAATGGTAAAAAAGGGACCGTTTTTGGTCCAAATGGACCAAAGTGGCAACCGTGGTTGGCAGACACTTTAATAAGGCTTTTTGACCATAAGATGTTTTACAACGACTTTGAAAGCCTTTATGTGACACTAGCCCAAAGAAAAAAACAAGTAAGAAAGCTAAAGTCGGTCAAGCCCGACTTTGAAATACCCAGCGTCCCGACATTATGAGCGCACTATGTTTTGCTTCTCTATTTGTAGACGTGGCAGTGGGAGGGCAACATAAATTATTTCCCTACACCTTTCATTCGCCTTGGTGAACCCATGTTGCGAATTTGAAGCTTCTACGCCTTTTACTTCGGAAGTTACGAAAAATCTTCATTTGTGGGCGTGGCAGTGGGCGGGCCACAAAAAATTTTGTTCCTACACCTTTCATTTGCCTTGGTCAACCTATGCTGCGAATTTGAAGCTTCTACGCCTTTTACTTCGGAAGTTACGAAAAATATTCATTTGTGGGCGTGGCAGAGGGCGGGCCACAAAAAATTTTTTCCTACACCTTTCATTCGCCTTGTGAACCTATGTTGCGAATTTGAAGCTTCTACGCCTTTTACTTCGGAAGTTATGAAAATTCTCTATTTGTGGGCGTGGCAGTGGGCGGGCTACATAAATTTTTGTTCCTACACCTTTCATTTGCCTTGGTGAACCTATGCTGCGAATTTGAAGCTTCTACGCCGTTTACTTCGGAAGTTACGATAAGACCTTATTTTTGGGCTTATTTGTGGGCGTGGCTCGAGGAGGGAGGCGTCCATTTTTTGCCAAAAAATGTCCCTTTTCGTAGTTTACCAGTGCACCGAATATCAATGGAATGTGTTGAGTGGTTCGCAAGTTACAAGCATTTTACTGAAAACACATTATATTTATTTGTGGGCGTGGCAGTGGGCGGATGTCTCCCATTTTTACTTAGGATCATACTCGGATCCCGATATACCTGTGTGCCAAATTTCGACTTGATTGGTCCAGCCGTTTCGGAGGAGATCTGACCACGGACGGACGGACAGACGGACAGACGGACGGACGGACAGACGGACAGACGGACATGTCTAAATCGATTCAGTTTTTGATCCTGATCATTTCTATATATATATGTCTATATCTCCGGAGCTTAGTTCTCCCTGTTACAAGATTCGCACAAAACTAATATACCCCGCTTACGCTGGGTATAATAACCAAAACGGGAAAAGGGAGACGAAAATTCTATGCGAGACTGCAAATAAATAATTGTTCGTTTTTGGGTCCACCAAATGATACTGCATAGCTTTTTTCTAGTGTCTGACCGAAGGTTCGGCTTCGCTCATCGGCATGATCGGCCAATTTTTTATCTTCGGCTTCGGCTAGAAAAGCCGAATATTTTAGCCGAATATTTTTGCATTTTAATGAAAGTAAAAAAGTCACGATAGATTTTCAATTGCTTCATTGAGACCTTTTACACTAGTGAATTATTGCCGCAAATTCTCACTTTGTGGGCGACTAAAGCGAAAGAATTTAGAGAAAATTTGAGCGGTTTTTTTTTTTGTGCTTGTCAAATGAATAAAGACTGATTTTGTTTCCTTAGGCCGTCCGCACACGGGTCGTATCGTCATCGTCTCTTCATCGGCAGATCATACATTTGCCGCAGAGATGCGATTACGATACGGCTATTGATTCACATACTACGCAGCATGTTATCGTCAAAACACAACGCGTAAAGATGTCGAGCGATGAAGACGAATTAATTTTGTTAGCCTATCTTCGGAACCGGAAAAAAAAAATTAAAAGAAAGTATTGGGTGCACCCGTACATACAAAAAAATTCGGACAGAAGATTATTTATTGCAGCAGAGGCATTAGCGGAAGACGATGTAAAATTTCATGCATTTTACAGAATGTCGAAATATACTTTTAAAGAGCTGGTGATGATAGTAAAGCCTTTAATTCAGAAAAAAAATACTAACATGCGCGAATGCATTAGTCCAGAGGAAAGGGTTATGATCACACTGAGGTAAGTAACATTCCTTTATTTGCCAATTTAAAAGTAAGCATAAGAAAATAAAATTATTGGGAATTAAAAATTTCATCCCACGTATTGGAGTTACTATTGTCGTGAGATGAATTAACTTCCAATGAATCTGGCGTTGCGGTGTATATTATGGAGTTGTCTGGCATTGTGGTGTATATGACAGATGTGGGGGTGGGTGGATCTCTTGCAAAAGGAGAGGGCGTACTTGCAAAACTGCAAGAATTTGATTTTAGTGGCTGAACAAAACGCTGACTCGAACCCTCTTGTCCTTCGTTTAATAACTCTTCCACCATGACCATTGCTTTTATTTTAAACTGCCGAAATTGCCTATCGGACAGGTTATTTAGATCCGGTAATAAGCTTAGCAGAAACATCTTCCGAGAATTGTCTTGCGTCTCCCTTCCTTTTTTTTCTTGGATATATCCTAATACGGCTTTTTCAATATCGTCATGTTCTTCAGAACACTTCCTCCTTTTTTTATTTTTTCCTTTATTAAATGAAGTGTCCTCAGATGCATTTTTTGTGTCGAACGCTACATTATTGTTTTCTGGAGTATTTTCCATCGCCTCCCCTACTTCTGAATGATGTTCATCCAAGTCAGACAACATAATATTACCAGTTTGCTCTGAATGTTGTACGGGCTTGACATATGGCAGGACAAACCCCATAATATCGTGCAAATAATATTTTTTCCTCTGTGATGTTGATGAGCCACTAGGAGACGGCTTGATGCTGCGAACATAGCCATTCCTGACATTTCTCCACTTCTCCTTACAAAATGTCACTGCAAAATATAGGTCAAATAAAAATGTGTAGAATCGTAAAACTAAACATATATTTGAAGACATGAGTCAAAGAAGGTGCTATGTAACAAAATTGTAATTTCGAGAAAACTGAGTTTAAAGTTTCGAAAAGCATTGGAATAGGAAAACGAGTTAAATTTTTTTTTACTAAAATTTGTAAAGTATTCACAAATATGGTTTCTGGAAGATCTGAAACTCTGCGCCTGGTATATTCATATATGCATAGAACAGGAAAAATAGAAAAATGCGACATAACACTCATCCACTCGTGTCTTCAATTATAAGAAATCATTTTTACAAATTTTTCCAATTTTTTTTTTTTTTTAGATATTTGGCTACTGGGAGCTCGTTTACCGCACTGAGCTTGTATTTCCAAAGAGGCGAAACAACCATAGGACTAATTGTAGAAGAAACTACAAAAGCTATATGGAATTCATTGAAGCAATCATTCATGCCGTTACCAAATAAGGAAAAATGGGAACAAATATCGAAAAGATTTTTCGAGTTATGGCAATTGCCAAATTGCTTAGGAGCCATCGACGGAAAACATATTCGAATACAAAAATATCCAAATTCCGGATCGGCCAACTTTAACTATAAAAGCTATCATTCCTTAATTTTATTGGCTTGTTGCGATGCTGATGGTTTATTTACAACAATAGAATGCGGGTTTGCTGGTCGAAATAGTGACGGGGGAATTTTTCGAATTTCAACATTTGGCCGTTGGTTGGAAAGTCACAATAATTTACCATCTTTGACTAAGCTTCCTTATGACGGAAGTGGAAATGAGTTTCCATATTACTTTGTAGCAGACAGCGCTTTTCCCTTGAGGAAAAGCATAATGCGGCCTTATCCCGAAAGAAATATTGACAACAAAATGCGAGTATTTAATTATAGGCTCAGTCGTGGTAGAAAAACTATAGAATGCACGTTTGGGATGATGACTCAAAAATTTCAGATTTTCTTGACACCTATACGGTGCCGAAAATACGAAACTATAATTTCTATTGTACAAAGTGCTTGCGTTTTACACAATTTTATTAGAGTAAAAGAGGGCTTAGCGTACAGCCCATATCAACATGAAAATACAAGAGACCAACAACAACAGCAAAGTCAAAGAGTTCGGCCAGAGATGGAAAATTTTAATATAAATGAAAACTCTTCAGCCCAAAATTTGCGGAATTATTTATCGAACTACTTTCTTTCCTCGAATTCCGCTTTGCCGTGGCAATGGAATTATTGTGTGTAAATAATAAACGCATAATGAAAACACAAAAACTAATTTTATTGATTACTGTACTTACCTGACCAACTCATCTGCTGAGATATTCCGGTCCAAGCTTTTTCTGTGCAATTCTTATTAGAATACGCTTGTATATTATTTTTATACAAACATTCCTGTTCTTCTACCAAATGAATGAATTTTATCAGTTCGTCAGACATTTTTGTCCTTTAAAACACGTGCATTTTCTTCGAAATTTCAAAGCAAACTGCAATCGTCAAATCGTACAGGGCGATTAGCGTACGACACTGCTTGACGATTCTCGTATTGCTTCACGCTGGTTGCTACGATTACGCGTAGCGGACGAGTCGTGTGCACCTCTGCCTTTGAATACAGGCGTGAGACAACCAATCGTATTCCTATCGTACGTTGTAACGCATACGCTACGATGACGATACGACCCATGTGCGGACGGCCTTACTGTAAAATTTTTTACATTCTGCTTCGGTCTTCAACTTTGCCGAATGTTCGGCTTCGGCTTCGACTAAAAATCCACCTTCGGTTGGCCACTACTTTTTTCATAAGCACTAATCACCTCCCGGAGTCGACGTTCTCTCTTCTCTCTATTCCTTGTATTACACAATGCTAAAAAAAAATTTTTTTTTCATACATTTTTTTCTAATGGTTATTTTATGTTAGCTTAGGGCTCCCTCATTCCAAAAAGGTCATTGGTTTGATGGATTTAAGTAGCGTTTCCGAGATATGGTCCAAAATGTGATAAAAGTCAATTTTCTCTACTTTGCCCCATATATAGAGCCATAACTCAATTACCGTATAAAATAGCCAATCAGATAGACATAATTCGGAAAGGTGGAGACCGTGCGCAAATTTTAAGTGCCTTAATTTTAAGTTATGCCTAATATTGGGATAATTTTCACTGCTTGCTAAGATATGGCTCGATAATTGAGTGAAAAAGTGAAAATATGAGCGAAAAATGACCTTTCTGATTTCATAGGAGCCACAATTATAGTCGAAGGCTGGCGTTTAGGCACTTAAAATTTGCCCACGGTCTCCACCTGCTTTGCTATTTTATACGGTAATTGAGTTATGGCTCTAAATATCGGGCGAAGTAGAAAAAATTGACTTTTTTCACATTTTGGGCCATATCTCGGAAACGCTACTTAAATCCATCAAACCAAATCCCTTTTTAGAATGAGGGAGCCCAAAGCTAACATAAAATGACCATTAGAAAAAAAGTGTCGAAACGCTGTAGCATTGTGTTATTAATAATACGCTCCTAAGTGGAGCATTGGGCGAAAACAAAATTTCTCCAACTTAACCTATCTAACACTAATCTTCTTAGAGGCCGCATCTTGCTTTCGCAAATTTTTGAGATTGGTGTTTCCACTAGCATTTTGCATGTAGCATCTTTCAAATCACCTGATTTTTGTTTACAATCGATATGCGCATGTCCAGCACACTCGCCCGCCTTCATTGTTTTCATTGAAACAAAGGAATTTAATGAATTGTATTATAATTTGAAACGGGTTTCTTACATTTCTTCTTGGTTTCCATCGCCATTTTTGCTTAAAAATTCTGAAATGCTGGTTTATCACATATGTTTCAATAGATATGTGCTGTTTAAATCGATAGATAATCGGAAAAATATCGCATTTTCTTCGCATCTTTCAAAGATGCGAAGAAGATGCGGTTCAACATACAACAACAATTGCATGTATATTCGTACGGCATCTTTTCGCATCTTGCCAAAATGCTGAAAGATGCAAGATGCGGCTTTAGTGGAAACAGCCTCTTATTTCACGCCATGATTTTAGATGTTGATGCTCGGCATGTGTAGATCGTATCCAGGTAGTGCGTGGGCGTCCAGGGTGTCGAGATCCTGGTGGGTTCCATTCCAGTGCAATCTTTCTTTAACCCACTAAACTCTACGCATAAAAATAAAAATAAATTTCTAGGTTAAATATGTTTTTTTCAGAGACAACAGTTATAAGAAATGAGGAAAAAAATTGGACTATAACTATTAAAGTTTGTATTAAAAAAAATTCATTTTAAGATAACAAATTCAAACAATGAAAATATATTTCATTTTTCTATAACAGTTATTGAAGAAAATTTTTTTTTTCCGTTGCTCATAATTTTTATCGTTCGATAAATATTTTTTACGTTGCGTCATAACAATTATGAATGAGAAAAATTTTTTCCCGTTGCTTATAACATTTATTTTTCAATAAATTGTTTTTACGTTGCCTAATAATGACCGCGATCAGCAGCGCTATTAATGATATCAGTAGAATGGTATCACCAGTATACCACTATACATATATTTTCTCTCTTAACGAAATAAATTAAAAACTATTAATTGAAAATAAAAGCTTATAAGAAACGGAAAAGTTTTTTTCTCATTCACAATCGTTTTGAAGCAACGTAAAAAATATTTATTGAACGCTTAAAATTATGAGCAACGGAAAAAATTTTTTCTCATTCATAACACTAGTTTACAGCAAATCTGACCTGGGTCAACTGATGGTCGTTTCTAAAGTAAAATTTTGTGCTGAATCCGAATATGTCATTTAAAAAATTGTAAGTAGAATAGTTTTTGAGAAATAGGCTATTTTCCGTTTTTTGAGTTTTAAAAAAAAGTATGGTTAGTAAATTGCAATTATCTCCGAATACATTTAACCGATTCAAAATTTTAAGCTACGAATTTAAAGGCAGTTAAATTGTCTACCAACAATGCCCAGAAAATTTTTTAATCCAAATATACACGTAGAAGCTATTGATGAAAATTTCCAGAAATTCGTTTAATTTTTAACAAAATTTCAATAAAAAAATCACTTTTAGTCTAATTTACACCATGAAAAAATTTTTAAAAAATTTTCTTCGTTCTTTGGCTTCGAAGAACGATTTTTTAGGAAGAGAGGAAGCTTTTTTTGATCAAATTCGCATAAAAAATGTGAAAGTTATAAGTAACTAAGCAAAAATACACAAAAATTCATTTTGTTTAAATTCCATTTTATTCGAAATGGCTTAAGTCCCCTTTTTATACCCAACACACTCTGTGTCGAGGGTATATTGCGTTTGTGTGGTTGTGTGTAACACCCAGAACCAGTCGAGATAGACCATACAAAATATATGTATATGGAAATGATCAGCGTCACCAGGAGATTCGATTTAGCCATGTCCGTCTGTCTGTCTGTCCGTCTGTTTGTATACAGTTTTCTTATCGAAGGAGTTGAGCTATCGGTATGCGTGCTCACGGGGACATGAGTAAGAACAAGTTCGAGAGTGGACCCGATCGTACCATTTTTAGGGGTACCTCCAGTACTAGGGTCTGTTACGAAAATCACAAAAACTGCTCTAAAATCGAAATTTTTCAAGATATTTTGATGAAATTTGATATTTGATCATATTTAAAGGCCAGTAGTATTATTTCCAAAAATTGAAAAATTGGGCGTGGCAGAAGGGCGGTTTTCGAAAATTGTCTCGTACAACCGAAATTCAAATGGGAATTGAACGAAATTTGGCACTTATGCTTCGTTTGTAGCAATAAACATCCTCCAAAAAAATTTCCTTGGTCGGTCCTTTATTAAGGGTACCTCCAGTACTAGGGTCTGTCACAAAAATTCTAAAACTGCCTCAAAATCGGACTTTTTCGAAATATTTCAATGAAGCTTAGAATTCGAGTGTATATTTTAGCCTCCGATTAGAATTGCAAAAAAAGTGGGCGTGGAAAAGCGGCGGTTTTAATAAAGAAATTTAACTTTTAATTTAAAGTTGGTATATGGGGTTCCCTGATGGGGTTAAAAACCTCTTGAATTAAACCCCTTACTTGTTTTTTCTACTATGGAGGGAACCTGTTTCCCGGATAAGAAACCAGCAGTACTCTCCCATCATTGCCTCATCCCAAAAACCTTGATAGCGGCGTTCTATGGCTTTTAATTGCTGGTGGAAGCGTTCGCCGTGTTCATCGCTTTCATCACCAAGATTTTCCAGAAAGAAATCCAAATGGGAGTGCAGGAAATGAATTTTCAAAGACATGTTTACTCCTGTTTCGATTAAATGTGATCAATATATATAAGGGGACTTGAGCCATTTCGAATAAAATGGATTTTAAACAAAATGAATTTTTGTGTATTTTTGCTTAATTACTTATAACTTTCACATTTTTAATGCGAATTTGATCAAAACAAGCTTCCTCTCTTCCTAAAAGATCGTTCTTTGAAGCCAAAGAATGAAGAAAATTTTTAAAAAATTTTTTCATGGTGTAAATTAGACTAAAAGTGATTTTTTTATTGAAATTTTGTTAAAAATTAAACAAATTTCTGGAAATTTTCATCAATAGCTTCTACGTGTATATTTGGATTAAAAAATTTTCTGGGCATTGTTGGTAGACAATTTAACTGCCTTTAAATTCGTAGCTTAAAATTTTGAATCGGTTAAATATATTCGGAGATAATTGCAATTTACTAACCATACTTTTTTTCAAAACTCAAAAAACGGAAAATAGCCTATTTCTCAAAAACTATTCTACTTACAATTTTTTTGATGACATATTCAGATTCGGCACAAAATTTTACTTTAGAAAAGACCATCAGATGGCCCAGGTCGCAAAATTTTATATTTTTTGTAAACTAGTGTAATTGTTACAAGGCAGCGTAAAAAATATTTATCAAAAAATAAAAGTTTTGAGCAACGAAAAACAAAAAAATCCCAATCATAAGTATTATCGACTAACGTCAAAAATTTTCGTCGTTTTAAAAGCAATTTCTTCGATTCTAAAAAAAGTTTAATAGTTATTTAGGATCTCTTTTTTTTATTACTAATTGTGGTGAATTGGTCATATAATGCATAGTGTAAACTGTTGTTAAAGTTGTGTTTATTGTTAGTCTGGCAACCGTTTATTAATGTAACTCAAAATGTATAGTTGGCAACCCCTTTCGCGCTTTCAAATTAGTCGTTCAAAGAACTGCTAGAAGGAAGGTGCCGAAAAGAGTAAGCAATTGAAACTTTAATATTTTATACTTAAATATGTAAATTTAAAATCTTCTAATTTAGAGAATAAAACTCTCCCCTACTCCAAATCGCTCGTATGTTTAACGCTCTAAGAATCTGAGTTAATTTTGAAGCGGATTGTTTTTATTCGAAGCCAGTGCACCTTTCGAACGACGACATCTTTTATTCTTCTTTTCGTCAAGCTGTACGTCCAGAGGAAGATGGCGCTTTCGTGCTGATTAACGGCGTAACTTTGGACGGACAAAAGAAGAGAGTTGCACACTTGGTGCAAAGTTGATGCTGAAAAAGAAAAAAACCGAAAGACATTCGTTGCGCACATGGTGCAAAATTATTGTTGGAAAATCGAAATTTAGTATTGCCGCGAGGAAAGGCCCGTTATTTGCCGATATCGCCATTTTGATTTCGAGCCGAATATAAGAAACGAAGCTTAGCATACGAACACGAGCATATGCAAAATCCGCCAATTGAAGTTAGATCGAGCCGAAGAACGAATAAAGGCGTTCCACCGTTACGTTTCGCAATGCCGAAAGTCCAGCGATCACCAAATAAAATAGAGACTTCAACGGAACGCATGTCAGCGATCTCACAAAACGAAGCCGATCAAACGTTGCTTATGGTGATGGATTCAAGCTCTATGCCGTCGATGTCGAAGGTCACAGCAATCGGAAATCAAGAAGCCCCGCCGCCGCTGACAAAATTTCCCGCTCAACAAAAAGATGCTCTGCAAATGACGCCGCAGAGAACTGGTAGCAGCGAAGGGAGCTGTGTATCGAGTAAAGTAGTAGTAAGCCCCACCTCCAAGCTGTCAGGTGAGTTTAACCTAAAATTTAACGCTTTAGCCAATGAATTAAGGGCAGAAATAAACTCAATTAAAGAAATATTTGTTTCAAATTTAAAAGAAGCGCAGGCAAATTCCTTCCCGCCGCCTATTCCTCAGAGTGCCACGCAGAAATCTCTAACGGGAAAAGCCCCGTTACTCAACTTGTCGCAATCGCAGCCGGTGACGTCACAGTTGCTACCAATACAAATGGAGAGCTCAACGCCGACGCCGCAGTCAGTGCAAGCGTCGATGCAACCCTTCGTGATGCCGTTACAAGCCAATGGGCTTCCGACGGGGCAGCCAACGACAAATTACGACCTTGCTTCAGATAACGTAGAGTACATTGTGTTAAATGGACACGAAGTGCAGCAGCCGCTGCCGCAGAATATATATACCTTTCAACATGTAAGGGAACCGTCGCGACAAAATCGCGCGGCATCGGCAATTAGCGATCAGCCATTTTTAAGTCAACCTGCTTCGACGGAAATGAGACGTGAAACGAATAAAAACAAGAAGATATACCCTTTGCCTAAGTTTTCGGGATCCCCCGAGGAATGGCAAACAATCTATGAAGCCTTTCAAAGTACAACGAATGAATTTGAATATTCAAACCTGCACAATATAATGCGCTTAAGAGAATCCCTAAAGGATCAAGCAAGGAATACCCTTGAATCTCTATTGGGGAGTTCCGGCAATGTTGCCAATATTATGGAAATTTTAAAAGAAACGTATGGTCGTCCCGAACAGCTGATCAGAAGTCAGGTCAGAAAGGTGAGAAACTTGCAACCGATCAAAGACGGAAATTTGATTGCATTAATTGATTTTGCTAATAAAGTTACGAACATGGCGACTTATATGCGAAATGTAGGTGACACTCGCCACTTATACAACCCCGATTTGTTGGGTGAATTGTTTGGGAAGTTGCCAACTTCTCTACAAATGGAGTGGGCAAATCACTGCGAAGAATTAGAATCTGTGCCTACTGTTAATGAATTTAGTGAATGGTTATCACGACAGCGAAAGCGTGCAAATTTCGTGTCGGATGCGAGAGCCGTAGGAACGGAACGTGATGCTGGAAGTCGTAAGTCCGGCACAAATGATGCAGCGTCATCTGGCAAGCAGAATCGATATGCATATACCGCCTCCTCAAATCCGACAGAATGTGTCGTGTGCAAGAAAGATTGTAAGAATCCAAACGAATGTAAAGATTTCTTAAAACTACCCGTGGATGAAAGGTGGGAAGTGGTGAAAAAATTGAAATTATGCTTTGTATGTCTAAAAAAAGGCCATTACACGGTTTCTTGTTTCTCTAGAAAACAATGCGGCGTAGATGGATGCAAGCACGCTCACAGCAAGTTACTCCATAGCACTCGTGTACGCTTCCAGTCACAGCGTTCCAAATCCCAAGATGATACAAACGAAACTGAATCAAACAAACGAGATCTAACAACATCGCAGTTAACAAATTGCCACGTGGACAGCCGCTCATGCGCCGCCGTTCTTTTTCAAATATTGCCGGTAAAAGTTCACCATAAAGACGTATCGATCAATTCATTTGCGTTTGTTGATGTTGGCGCCAACGTGAGCATGATCGATAAAGAACTGGCTAGTCAACTTGGTGTGCGAGGCGAGACGGAAACTCTGGAATTGAAATGGTTGAACCACCATACGGCAGCTATGACGTCGGAAGTGGTGGACATTGAAATAAGCGGAATGCAGAAGGACGCTCCAAAATTTACGATGAGAAACGTTTTTACTTCAAAGAGTTTGGATTTGCCTACGCAAACGGTTCGGCTGAAAGATTTGTTGCCGGTACATGCGCACCTCCAGGGACTTCAGTTCGCTGACTATGAATTGGTTCAACCAAAAATTATAATAAGTCTGTGTCACGCTTATTTGACCGTTCCGCTTCATCTGCCTCGCGCTCCAAAAAATGTAGGACCAGTAGCAACGAAAACGAGGTTGGGGTGGATGATTTTTGGTCCCACGTCCACAAATACCGCTGGATCAAAACGTGGTCAATCGTTTCATATAAGCAAGCGTGAAGAGACAAGTGCTGAAATATTACGGGAAATGCATGAAGACATGAGAAGGTATTTTAACATGGAGACTTTAGGTGTGAGACAGGGGATTCAAATGCCGCCGACGCAGGATGAAGCGCGAGCAATGGAAATATTGAGAGAGACAACGCGGAAAGTTGACGACCGCTACGAAGTCGGCCTGTTATGGCGAAATGTCGAATTCCCGTTAATTGAGACAAAGTCAATGGCTCTCAATCGTCTCAAAACAGTGGAGCGAAAAATGGCTAAAGATGAAGAGTATGCCACCTGCTATAAAAATAAAATCGAAGATTATTTGAGAAAAGGATATGCGCGTCTGCTGACTAAGGAGGAACTTCATCAAGAACGAGCAAGAGTGTTTTATTTGCCCCACTTCGGAGTCAAGAACCCTAATAAGCCTGGCCTGAGATTGGTGATGGATGCAGCAGCTGAGGAAGATGAGAGTAGAATGTCACTCAACAAGCTTCTCTTGCCAGGACCCGATCTGAATCAGCCATTAGCAGCGATTCTCCATAAATTCCGCCATGCGCCTATAGCAGTCACTGGCGACATCAAAGAAATGTTCCACCAGATAAAGGTGCGAAACGAAGATCAGCATTGCCAGCGATTTTTATGGAGAGATAACCCTTTGATGCCGGCAGATACTTACGTGATGAATAGACTCATATTTGGAGCTTCCTGTTCGCCAACTATAGCACAATATGTGAAGAATCTGAACGCAGAACCGTTTCGAGAAGAGTTTCCCCGAGCCGTCGAAGGAATCGTGAATCGGCATTATGTCGATGATTATGTCGATTGTTTTCATACTGAGTCAGAAGCGCTGAGCACTGTCCAGAAGGTCATCAAAATACACAACACGGCGGGATTTGAAATGCGCAATGTGATCTCGAATTCTGCAACAATAAGGCAGGCGTTTAGCGATAAGAGTAAATCAATTGATATCGTGAAAGTGGATAATGGCGCTGATCGTGTACTGGGAATGCACTGGAATGTGGAGCGAGATGCCTTTGTTTTGATTCTGAAATTCCGTAAGATATCGCCAGATGTTTTAAAATTCAAAAGACGGCCAACTAAGAGAGAAGTTCTTAGTATAATTATGTCGATTTTTGATCCCTTTGGTTATATAGCTGATTTTATGATAAATGGAAAATTGATGTTGCAGGATCTATGGAAAATAGGTAGTCAATGGAACGACGAACTCCCCGATTCGTTCTATAGCCGTTGGAAAGTCTGGATGCAAGCTTTGGAAAGGTTAAAGGACTTTGAAATACCGCGCCATCACTTCACACATTTCGGTTCAGGAAATCTGGAATTGCACGTGTTTGTGGGAAAACAAGTTGTGCCCCCATGAGATTCCATACGATTCCAAAGTTGGAACTACAAGCGGCTGTGATGGGCCTCCGCTTACGCGACTCGATCCTGAAATGGAACGGCATAAATATTAATAGATGTGTTTTTTGGACGGACTCATATACCGTCATCCGCTGGGTGAGATCAGATCATCGAACTTATAAGCAGTACGTGGCCAATAGGCTAGCCGAAATATTGGAAAGCAGCGAAATACGAGAATGGCGATGGTGCCCAGGTAACCTGAACCCGGCCGACCATGGAACGCGTGTGAAAGACCCTAATCGGTATAACCCCGATGGAGGGTGGAAGAACGGTCCTGATTTTTTGAAATGTGATGAAACCGAGTGGCCGACCGAAACTACTTTGAACAAGAAGGATGACCGAAGTGATGAAGAGCTAAAACAAAAAAGAATAATGACGACCGACTCACCCAAAAGCGCACTCGGCGATTTGGCCCAACGAACGTCAAAATGGATGAAGTTGTTGCGGGCAGTAGGATGGATTTTCCGCTTCATAGGTAACGCAAAATTGAAGCGAAGTCGCGAGAAAACAAACACCGGAGAGCTGAACGTTGACGAACTTAACAGAGCTGAACAAGCATTGGTACGCTACGCCCAAGAAGTCTGCTACGCCCTGAACGAGAATGTTTGAAATCAGAGGAAGTCGTCGCGAAAGAAAGTAAATTGCTACAATTGAACCCCTTTCTCGACGCCGATGGCTTCATAAGAGCAAATGGACGTCTTATACACGCGCAATGTCTAGACGACGGAGCGCGCACTCCAATTATCCTGCCCATGCAACACAGAATAACTTTCTTAATCGCACAATGGTATCATCAGAAACATCAACACCAAAATGTGGCAACGGTAATGAATGAACTCAGACAGAAGTATTGGGTTAATTCTTTGAGACGACTGATGAGACGCATTCAAGATAGCTGTCAAGAGTGTAAAATACGCCGACCAAAAGCTCAACCGCCGCAAATGGGCCCTTTGCCCATGGATCGTACCACGCCGTTTGTCCGAGCATTTTCGTATACTGGAGTCGACTTCTTCGGACCACTCTACGTTACCATACGACGCTCGAGAGAAAAACGTTGGATATCACTGTTTACGTGTCTCACAGTTAGAGCAATTCATTTGGAAATTGCGGCCGATTTGTCAACAGATGCCTTTGTCATGTGCTTACGGAATTTTATAAATAGACGCGGAGTACCCATACAGATAAGGAGCGACAATGGGACGAATTTCGTCGGAGTAAGGAAGGAATTAAGCAATGTCCAGGATTTCTTGGATCATGATGTTGTCACTGCGAAATTAGCACCATTGGGAATAAAATGGATTTTCAACACTCCAGCCAATCCGAGTCAAGGAGGAGCTTGGGAGCGACTGGTGCAATCAGCGAAGCGATCTTTCAGCAACCTGCTGTGTGAACAGGCACCTCGGCTGGAAACTTTGCAGAGTCTCCTAATTGAAACAGAAAACATGATTAATTCACGCCCTTTAACCCATCTTCCGGTTACGCCAAATGAGTTAACGTGTCTAACGCCAAACCATTTCCTATTGGGTTCAATGAGCTCGACGCAAACGCCAGGAACTTACGAACCGAGACTGAATTGTCTACGGAAACAATGGAGAGTGCTGCAGAACTTAAAAAATGGCATCTGGAATAGGTGGCTGAAGGAATATTTGCCGGAGCTGACGCGACGAAGTAAATGGTGTTCGCCCAAAGAAGCGTTAAAGGTAGGCAGCTTGGTACTTATATGTGAAACTAGTCTATCCAGGTCACAGTGGCGGCGAGGGCGAGTGCTGGAGTTGTATCCCGGCGCCGATGGAATCGCACGGTCGGCAAGTGTGGCAACAAGCGATGGAATTCTGAAGCGGCCAGTATCGAAGCTTGCTGTGCTGGAAGTAGCGGGCGACGAAGAAGAGTAAACCTCCCCTGGTCGGTTTACTGGGGGCGGGGATGTGGTGAATTGGTCATATAATGCATAGTGTAAACTGTTGTTAAAGTTGTGTTTATTGTTAGTCTGGCAACCGTTTATTAATGTAACTCAAAATGTATAGTTGGCAACCCCTTTCGCGCTTTCAAATTAGTCGTTCAAAGAACTGCTAGAAGGAAGGTGCCGAAAAGAGTAAGCAATTGAAACTTTAATATTTTATACTTAAATATGTAAATTTAAAATCTTCTAATTTAGAGAATAAAACTCTCCCCTACTCCAAATCGCTCGTATGTTTAACGCTCTAAGAATCTGAGTTAATTTTGAAGCGGATTGTTTTTATTCGAAGCCAGTGCACCTTTCGAACGACGACACTAATGCAATAAGAAAAGGCACTGTGATAAATTTGAAAATTTTGAAATACTTAAGCTAAGATGACACGATATGCTATTCAGCAAATATTTTTTGAAAGAGATTTGCTAGGAATTTACTAAAAAATTGTAAATCAGCAAATTAGGTTTGCTGACTGATTACACGATTTTCTGAATCTGTCACAAAACGAAAATTTTTGATTTTCAACAAATGCTAGAAAATAAATTTAAAAAAAAAAATTCTGACACATTTGTTAGTCGATTAGACTATTTGAAGAATTTTTCATTTATGAATTTGCTTAATCGAAAAAAAAAAAAATGAATTGACTAAAAAATGGATGCGGAGAAAGCTACTGTTGCAGTGGTATTGGCGGCATGTGTATTTGACACTAGCGATGAGGACGAACTACAGCCTGTGTCGAGAAAAAGGAAGCGAACAATGATGATTTCGCATTCTGCAACTTGTATGCAGGATTACCGAAATCCCACAAACAACGACGCTCTTCAACGGCCGAAATTAATCTTCGTATATTTTCATCCGGCCATTCCGATGTGACCTTCGGCCTCACTTGCTTGTATTTTTTTTTAGGCTCCTCTAAAATCTCTAGCAAAGCATTTTCGATCATACCGTCGTCTTCGCTCGAACAGCGCTTCAAAGATTCCGAACTCATTCCAAAGCTTGAAATAAAATTCAAAATAAATGTAGCTTTGAAATTTATAGCTCAAAATCGTAGGGTGCTCAGATTGAGCTTTTAACAGTCAAATATAGTGCTCTCTTAAGGTACAGTCCAAAATAGTGAAAATCTAAATTTAGTGAATTTCGCGAATCGTGGCCATGGTCAAATTTTAAGCTCAACGGATGACTATATTTGGCTAAATTCACAGTCCAAAATAGCGAAAATTGAAGTTTTGCGACGTTTCAATGATATCAGCGTCCTCCTCCGCTGAGTACTCCAAATATTTCGAATTCAAATTTAAAAAAACTGCAAGTTCCAAACCAAATATGTAGCAAATTTGAAATTTGTTGAAGGGAGAAGTTTAGCTCGTTAGCAAATAGCAAATATGTCAGCAAATGCTGAAAATTCGTCCCAATATCAAAAATTGTCAGAAAAGGGTGATCACACGATTTTCTGACTCCGACATCAAATATTTGTGTCAGTGTCAGAAAATGCTAGTAAATGCCTCGTTAGCAAATATTTGCTTGTTGACATTTGCTGATTACACCATTTGTTGATTTCTGTGACAAATTTTTAGAAAATATTTACTGAACAGCATATCGTGTCATCTTAGCTTTACAATTACTACCAAAAAATGGTGTCCTCATTTGAGTCATGATACGACCCAAAGCAAATGACGCAAAGTGTCACATCGCATTTAGTGCAATATGTTCTGGGTTTGCCTTTACAATTTGGAAGCTAATAGCGCCTTTGTTTTTCCCTTGAACCCGGAATATGCCCTTTTTGGTCAAGGCGTACACTTAGTTGTACATTGCTCTTGGATGAACACAAATTCGAAGAACTTGCACTTTTGTTTCCAAACCCAAGTTTTAAATACGTGGTTCCTATGGAGCGTCTGAAGTCTTTGATGGGCATTGCTTTCGAGCCCTCGAGGATTTTGTGGATTAGATACGCGTTAACTACTGACATGTCCACTAAACGGGTAAGTAATGGCTAATATCACTTTTTTCCTAGAACAGTAATGCAATGTTTTTGAAACATCCAATCGTGATGATCGACGCCGCCCATGATTTTATTGAAATTTCCTATAAGAGCAGGCTGGGGTACAGAGACTAAAACTTCAAAACTCAAAAACTAAATCGATTTAGACATGTCCGTCTGTCCGTCTGACCGTCTGTCCGTCCGTCCGTGGTCGGATCTCCTCCGAAACGGCTGAACCAATGAAGTCGAAATTTGGCAGACATGTATATCGGGGTCCGAGTATGATCCCAAGTAAAAATGGGAGACATCCGCCCACTGCCCCGCCCACAAATGAATTTATTGTGTTTTCAGTAAAATGCTTGTAACTTTCGAACCACTCAACACATTTAATTGATATTTGGTGTGCTGGTAAACTATGAAAAGGGACATATCCTGGAAAAAAATAGACGCCGTCCTCCTCGAGCCACGCCCACAAATAAGCCCAAAAATATTGGCTTATCGTAACTTGTGAAGTAAAAGGCGTAGAAGCTTCAAATTCGCAACATATGTAGGTTGACCAAGGCAAATTAAAGGTGTAGGAATAAAAATTTATGTAGCCCGCCCACTGCCACGCCCAAAAATGAAGATTTTTCGTAACTTCCGAAGTAAAAGGCGTAAAAGCTTCAAATTGGCAACACACAGGGTGTCCCCAGAATTTTCGGCCAAACTTAACCAGGTGATAGCTTAGGTCAGGAGGAACAATGTTTGTTCGTGCGAAATTTGACTAATTGTTATCCATTTTGAGTAAATGGTGTTTGAAAATAATGCACTTTTGAATGCACTTTTCGAAAAATTACTAAAACTACTGTGATTTGAAAAAACTTTCAATGAGAATTAAGTCAAACAATTTTTTATTTAAAAAAGTCATTTTGAAAACTTTCAATAATAGCAAAAAACTTTTAACATATCTAATAAAACAAAAATACAAAATTTTTTGACTTAATTCTCATAGAAAGTTTTTTCAAATCACAGTAGTTTTAGTAATTTTTCGAAAAGTGCAATCAAAAGTGCATTATTTTCAAACACTTATTACTCAAAACGGGTAACAATTAGTCAAATTTCGCACGAACAAACATTGTTCCTCCTGACCTAAGCTATCACCTGGTTAAGTTTGGCCGAAAATTCTGGGGACACCCTGTAGGTTGACCAAGGCGAATGAAAGGTGTAGGAAAAAATTGTATTTGGCCCGCCCACTGCCACGCCCACAAATGAAGATTGTTCGTAACTTCCGAAGTAAAAGGCGTAGAAGCTTCAAATTCGCAACATAGATTAACCAAGGCAAATGAAAAGTGTGGGAAAAATGTTATGTGGCCCGCCCACTGCCACGCCCACAAATGAAGATTTTTCGTAACTTCCGAAGTAAAAGGCGTAGAAGCTTCAAATTTGCAACATAGGTTCACCAGGGCCAATGAAGGGTCTAGGAAAAAATTTAATTTGGCACGCCCACTGCCACGCCCACAAATGAAGAATTTTCGTAACTTCCGAAGTAAAAGGCGTAGAAGCTTCAAATTCGCAACATAGGTTCACCAAGGCGAATGAAAGGTGTAGGGAAATAATTTATGTGGCCCTCCCACTGCCACGCCCACAAATAGAGAAGCAAAACATAGTGCGCTCATAATGTCGGGACGCTGGGTATTTCAAAGTCGGGCTTGACCGACTTTAGCTTTCTTACTTGTTTTACTCTATTACATCAATTAACTTTGTAATAAGGCTCCACAACATCTAAATTTGTTCCAACAGTCACGCACTTATTATCTTTCCAGCGGACAAAGAGCACTTTGTTAGTGGTATCAAATCTGAAGTTGCTGGCTCCTCATACCTGTTTCTGAAGAATATTTGTGTCTTGTAGTGGGAAATGTTTTGTACGATTATCTCTCACGGTTCCAGTACACTGAAAAAAATTATAGCACCATGTGCTATATTTTGTTAGCGCTAAGTGCTATAACCATAGTAGAAAATGGGATAGTAGATTTTTGTTAGTGCATCTGCTATATTTTAAACGAAACTTTAATAGCTGCTATTGCTATAATTTAATATAACCCGTGCTACACCAATAGCAGTTTACGCTGCAATTCCTCATAGTTTTTGCTAGATGAACATAATATCTACATATATAAAATAAAGCTACTCCTTGCTATAGCATTTGGCAAATGGACTAGCACCAGCGACTGAGAAAAAAGAAAAATTTTATTTTGTGTTTTGACTTTTTTATTTATTTATTTTTATTAATTATTATGTTTTTTTTTTGTTTATCTAAATTTTTATTTCAAATCTTCTTTATCTTATATCTCCTTAAATTTTCTCGCCTCCACCGAGCCTCGAACCGCTGACCATTACTAGATCGCTGAGCGTACACCTTAACCATTACGCTAAACGAACGAATTTAATGTATTGGTCAAAATGCTCACTTGAGTTTATGGTTGCTCAGGTCTTCGGAAACGTGCTTCAAGAATTTTTTCACTCCAAAAATTTTTTTCTTGAAAATGAACCCATTACAAAAAAATTATTAATAATGAGTCAAGCCACGTCAAGTGAGCACCCTTTTTTCAACATTGTGATGAAATAATGTTTTAATATTTTATATTAGTTGTATTTATAGCCAAATAGAATTCTGAAAGAGGATTTTAAAAAAAATTTGTTGTAACTGTACTTTTTTGGCATTCAAACTTTTCATTTTTCTATTAAAAATGTAAATTCCTATATTTTCAAACTGTTGTTGCGTGGAAAGTGTTTGATGAAACTAAATATAATTTTGCATCCAAGTTGGGAGAAGGTTATATTTTGAAAATAAAATTACAAAAACAACAACAAATTTTTTTCCTACTTTCTACGAAGCTTTAAAAAATACATATCAAAATTTGCAGCTCTTCTGCATAACAAATTTTTTTCATTTATTTTTTATAAATTGCACTCAATATCTCTTTTTATGAATCTAAAAAAAAATTTCACCGATCAGCTGTAGTTTCTACGCAATAAATGTTTTTCGAACCTCTCGCAGTGCTAAACCAGTGCTTAACCATAGCACAGGTACTTATAGTTAAAGCACAATTACAACCACTTAGACCTTTTTGATTTTTTTTTATTTTTTTCGAATTTTAGCTGCAGGTGTTAAGAATATATCATGTAAGTTTGAAAATGGGATCTCTATTAGTTTTGGAGGTACAAAGCATTGAACATGCGTACCCAACAATTTTCCCTCAGTAAAATCGAAGTGAGCGAATTTTTGACAAGCACAGCTTTTTCGTTCCGTTTTGAACCTTGCATATAATGCGCTCGCTTCGTTGTTACTGAGGGAAAATTGTTGGGTACGCATGTTCAATGCTTTGTACCTCCTAAACTAATAGAGATCCCATTTTCAAACTTACATGATATATTCTTAACACCTGCAGCTAAAATTCGAAAAAAATAAAAAAAAATCAAAAAGGTCTAAGTGGTTGTAATTGTGCTTTAACTATAAGTACCTGTGCTATGGTTAAGCACTGGTTTAGCACTGCGAGAGGTTCGAAAAACATTTATTGCGTAGAAACTACAGCTGATCGGTGAAATTTTTTTTTAGATTCATAAAAAGAGATATTGAGTGCAATTTATAAAAAATAAATGAAAAAAATTTGTTATGCAGAAGAGCTGCAAATTTTGATATGTATTTTTTAAAGCTTCGTAGAAAGTAGGAAAAAAATTTGTTGTTGTTTTTGTAATTTTATTTTCAAAATATAACCTTCTCCCAACTTGGATGCAAAATTATATTTAGTTTCATCAAACACTTTCCACGCAACAACAGTTTGAAAATATAGGAATTTACATTTTTAATAGAAAAATGAAAAGTTTGAATGCCAAAAAAGTACAGTTACAACAAATTTTTTTTAAAATCCTCTTTCAGAATTCTATTTGGCTATAAATACAACTAATATAAAATATTAAAACATTATTTCATCACAATGTTGAAAAAAGGGTGCTCACTTGACGTGGCTTGACTCAATACTAATAACATCTTACAAATTTAGAGGAAAATTTTTGTCTTGCCAAACAACTGAACTTTTAACATAAAAAAAAACTGTAATTTATAAAAAAAAGTAAAAAAAAACTTGAAATATTCTCGCTTTCACCATGGATCGAACCCCGAACCTCTCGACTGTCGAGTCACAGTTTGCACCACTGAGCTATCGAATCCTTATAGGGCAATTGATCAGAATGCGAATTTAAAGCAGACAACAGGGAGAAGCAGATATAAGGGAGCATGGCGAAAATGGCAGCACATTTCAAGGCATAGCAGAGAGCGAGAGAGAGTAAACGAGAGCGAATTTGAATAGAGAGAGATTGAAATGACCCAGTTGCAAATAAGGAGAAGTCCTCTACTAAGCGATGCATTACTTGAACTATCTCAAGCACTCTCAACAGGCATTAGTTCTCGTGGCAGTCATTGAGCAGAGAAAAGGTGATGTGTTCAAAGAATAGCGTATGTTTTTTTTTTTATCAAAAAGTAGCATATTTTCAGGATTGAACTAAAATTTAAAAGCAAAAGCAAAACCAAAGCGCAAAGCCAAAACTTTTTTGAACACCTCACTTCCTGCCTGCTCATGAGAGGCATAGGGTAGGCCTACCCAAAGCGGCCATGCTCGAACAAAGTAGATGTGTTAAAGTGATGGGAAAAGTCTATGATATCCCCTCGCTTAGGAATGTTCAAATGATCAATCCGGAGAGCATAAAATTTGCAACTGGGGAATATCATTTACTCATTTATAGCTGCATATGCTATGCAAATAGCCGCAGATGCTTTAAAATCATTCTCCTACAGCTATATTCATTTGCTAACAAAGTATAGCTATGTTGGCTATGTTTGTTTCAAATCAAGACATTTCGCTAGCTGAAATTCATACAAAATATTGCAATTGCAGTAATGACACCGTTGCTAGAGTTTATAGCAAGCAAGTAGTAGTTCTGTTTTTTGAGTGTGTGCTTTTGAAAAATGAATGCATTCAAAATATTATAAATCTCAAAGACTTGAAATAAAAACATATTTAAATATTTTACAACTCTGCTGTTTATGTATACACATAACTAGTTTTTTATGAAATTAAACGTAAAAAAATTGTTTTGTCGTGCGTGCGTGTTCGTTCCGTGCTTTGAAAATTTTTGGCCGTGCGTGAGTAGTGCGTGTTTGGAAAAATTCATTCGTGCACGTGTCGTGTCGTGCCGTGTCGTGCCGAAAAAATTAGGCACGCGCCCATCTCTACTAGCAACAAATCACTACGCCCAGAGAACGATGGATTGGTACCAAGCCAATAATGTCAATGTGGTACCAAGAGCAGCCAATCCTCCGTGTTGCCCCGAACTTCGTCCAATCGAAAAATATTGGGCTTAATGAAAATAAACCTCAAGAAGACCAAACAAACTGCTGAAAACATCAAAATATTCCGACATAAATGGCGTCGGGCATACACTATGGTGAACAAAAGGTCGGTAAAACCTAATAGCGGACTAATGGGCTCGAATGGGCTTGGAAATACACGAAATAACAACGGCGACCGACTCACCAATTTTTGCGGCACGTATGATTTATTCATCGCTGGCACCAAGTTCCCTCACAAAGACATACATAAATACACGTGGCAGTCCCCAAATCGATCATGTACTCATAAGTTGAAGATTTCCAAACTGTCTGCTACATGTACGTTCTCGATGTACGATGCCGACATTTACTCAGACTACAATCTCCTAGTGGCACAAGTCCGACTACGCCCTTCGATAATTGTTCCCAGCCATCAACGCGCTAGGAAATTCCATATTGAGCGACTTAAAGACCCTGCGATGACGGACATCTATGCTTCGAAATTGACTGAAGCTTTACCAGAACCTGAAGCACAGTGCCATTGGTACGTTATGGCATCAGCCTGCACAACAGCTGCCGAAGGCTCTATTGGCTACATAGAGAATCGTCGCACGCCGTGGATCAGTGACCAAACGTGGGAATATATAAAAAACCGCCGGGATCTCAAGTCTATGCTGAACTCTGCTGAGAATCTTACCGAAAAATATCGACTCAGATCTGACTACGACAAAACAGAACGTCTTGTCAAGAAAAATGCGAAGAAAGACAAGCGAGAGTATTTTAGCACAATTGCAGCGGAGTCGGCCTCCAACCGAAACGATTTAAGAACTGTCTATGCATCGATAAAACAGCTTGCAGACGCTAAAGCAAATATGCCTCCATTAAAAAGCAAGGAAGGTCATAAACTGGCGTCCGAGCAGGAACAACTGTCTCGCTGGGTGGAGTATTTTGCAGACCCCAGTGCCGATGAAGCCGAGCGCACAAGCGCCACCGATACCATTCGCCGAAGTAACCCTAATAGATCAATCTCCAATGAAACCACAGATACCCCTGAAATTGAACAAGCAATAAGTAAGCTAAAACGCATAAAGCAAGCGGATCGGATATCCTGCCCCTTCAATTATTTAAGTTTGGAAGTGAAGTCCTAGCACCCAAGCTAAAGGACATACTAAAAGAAATTTGGGAATCGGAGAACATCCCATTAAAATGGAAAGTGGGCGTCATTGTCACAATTCCAAAAAAAGGGTGACCTTTCACTGTGCAGCAATGGAGAAAAATTACTCTGCTCAACACTATTGAAAAAATCTTAGTCTTCATTATTCTAGGTCGCATCGGTTCATTTCTCGACCCTAAATTACGACCGGAACAAAACGGATTTAGACCGAATCGTTTTTGTGCTGATCATATAAGCACTTTAAGAATCATCATCGAGCAGTCTGTGGAATGGCGCTCGTAACTTCTTATCTTCTTTTTAAAGACTTTGGGCGTGCATGTGATATTGTCAAGTGGTCGGCAATTTGGACTGCACTCAAAAAACATGGAATCCCTGAAAAAATTATAAATATTACTTGTGAGGTATATTATGACGCTAGATGGTGTGTTAGTTACAAGGGCTAGACTAGTGATAATTTTGCAATTAACAGCGGGGTCAGACAGTACTGTGTTCTCTCGCCACTCCTCTTCGTAATCGTTCTAGATGAGGTTCTTGCAATAACAAATGAGGAATGCCCAGATAATGTCAACTGGAGACCCTTTCAAAAGGTTTCTGACCTTCATTTTGCTGATGATATCTGCCACATGTCGCATACCTTGCGCGGTATCAAATCCAAGCTGGTTCAGGTTGCAAGAAACGCCGCAGAAATCGGGCTAAAAATCAATTACAAGAAAACAAAAATATTACGTGTGGTTGCAGCAACCTCTACGCCGCTTGCAATTGATCTGGACGGTCACATGGTAACTATTGCAGAAGTTGATAGATTCTGCTATCTTGGAAGCATCGTAGATAAAGACGGAGGTTCAGATGATGATGTAAATGCACGTATCGGAAAAGCCAGACATGCCTTCCACAGACTTAAGAAGGTTTGGTCTGCGAGTTCTCTGTCTCGGCGCACAAAAATTAGAATATTCAACGCAAGCGTCAAGTCAATTCTTCTCTATAGTTCCGAAACTTGGACTTCAATTGAGGACAATTTTATAGGAGCATCAATAAATACCGAAACATAAAATTATTTAATTTTTTTTCCAATGGTTACTCTATCTATAGATTAACCATTCATAATCGATTGCTATACGTTTGCCATCCAGACCTGGGCAGACCCAATTACAAAATATTTCAATTACAATTACTAGTAATTGTGATCGAATGTTTTTCAATTACAATTACAAGTAAATTTAATTGAAGTTTTTCGACTCAATTACATGTAATTGTAATTGGAGTTTTTCAATTACAATTACTTGTAATTGTAATTGAAAATTTGCCGACTCAATTACATGTAATTGTAATTGGAGTTTTTCAATTACAATTACAAGTTATTGTAATTGAAAAGTTGATAATTACAAGTAATTGTAATTAAAATACTTCAATTACAATTTTTTTTGTTTAGAAAAAAGCTGAATTATAAGTACGAGTAAGTAAAAATTTCGTAACACAGACAGCCGATATCCGAAAATACGTATTTTTAGAACGATTTCGAAATTGCCTCAATTTCAATGTTCTGAAATTTTTGGAAAATCCAGCATTTTCGACCTACGTCTGAACATATTAGTGCCGTAGCTATGCAATTTTGCGTGGGGGTCGAAAAAATTTTTTTCCCGCAAACAGTTCAGTTGGATAAAAGCGAATACTATGAGAAGAAAATATCGAAATTCAAAATAAATATTCCAAAAAAATGGGGGAAAAAATTTATTTGAAAAATGCGTGGGGGACAAAGCCCCACCTTTCCCCTTTGGAAGCTACGGGCCTGGAACATGTCTTATTAAAAATGTTTATATGCATGACAGAAGTTCACTTGCCGACTTTCGTTGAATTCCCTTATGAATTGTGAGCGTAAAAGACATTTTTACAAAACCGCCCTTTTGCCACGCCCACTTTTCAAATTTTTGGAAATAACATTTTTACCTTAAAATCAGTTTAAATATCTCAAAAAATTCAAGTTTAAGAGCATATCTTATGATATTTAGAACAGAACCTAGCACTGGAGGTACCCGAAAAAGTGGTAATTTCTATATAAATTTTATATGGTTTATCTCGATCGATTCTGCCATTACACACAGGCGCACAAAAGCAATATACCCTCGACACAGAGTGTGTCTTGTGTAAAAACTTACGTGACGAATTGGTAACCACCTCCTTTTTTGAAGTCGGTTAAAAAAGATGATTATTAATGACGGAAATACATTTTCACCTACGTTAAAAAATCTAGTATTATTGCTTCAATTACTTTGTAATTGTAATTGGAAAACTTTAATTACAACTACTTGTACCAATTACTTGTAATTGTAATCGGAAAAAGTCAATTACAATTACTTGTAATTGTAATTGGAAAACTTCAATTACAATTACAAGTAATTGTAATTCAAAAATATCAATTTTAATTACTTGTAATTGAAACTGAAATTTTTCAATTACAACTGAAATATTGTAATTGGAAAATTTTCAATTACAATTACAAGTAATTGTAGTTGACTTTTTCCGTTTACAATTACAAGTAATTGTAATTGAGTGTGTAATCAATTTCGAAATGTAATTGCGTCTGCCGAGGTCTGTTGCCATCACTACTCATTTGTTTACACTAGCTGTTCAAAATCGTGCGAATTGAGCTGAATCGAGATAATAAACGTATAACCATATATTCTTGAATATAATTGCAATCTAGATTTGATTTGTGCTGTGACTATTCCCGAAACACTAGAAAATGCTATTCTAGTTAAAAGCGGTTGAAAAAAGTAGGCTACATAATTCCGCAATAAAGGCACCGGCTTTACCCTCGCAGGAAAATAAAGAAAGAGTAAAATACCATGAGACGATAAATTTAATAAAAAAAATTAGATTTTAGTGACAGGTCATTTATTTTCAATAATCCAAATATAATTAGAAAAGTATTAAAAAAGTCTTTTGATACAGTGAAAGCAGTCTATAAGAGTTTTTTAAAAACACTTGTCAGTCTTTACTTGCCAAACAAAATTTAATTAAAATGGGATGGCGTGAAACGTAACGTAAAATCAAATACAAGCGCTAAAAAGGCTGAAATTTCAACTTTCAAAAAAGAATCCTCTAAAACAAAATATTTGCGTACAATTTTGAAAGTGCCTTGACAGATGTTCTCTAATGCAAAACATTAAAAGTCTAATCGAATGCAACTGAAGTCGATCTTTATCTACATTCGATATCGGTGAAGGTCTTTAACAAGTTTTTAAACTTAAGTGGGTCTGAAATCAGGAACTTTCTTTGTCCGTAACACAAAGTACTAGTTTTAAACAACCAGCTCTGTATTGAAATAAAGAATGCCCTTTAACGAAACTAAAGAAACCAAAACAAATTTTCGATCAACGTAACATTATTTCTTCCATTTAAGTGCTAAATATGATCACAGGAATTCAAATTTTTCGCAAAGACTCCGGTAAGAAATCAATTTTGTATTGTAGTGACTACAAAGGGTCCTGTTTGACTCGCTCCCAGAACAATTCTTGAAGCATCAAAAGAACTGAGTTCGGAATGTAGTTAAGGCATCCATCGAGTGACCAGTCCATTTAATCTTTTTTAAGTGTTTTTCGAACATTAGTCAAGACACACCTAGGTCACAAGATGATATTTGGTGAAAATTTAGTTTACTGGCCTATTGACCTAGATTTTGGAACAATGATGGAAAGAATCGATAGACCTTATTAAGAGCACTGCATGATAAGTTTGATATTAGTCTTAAGCGATGTACCTCGATTCAGAAATTTACTAATATCTGTATATATTCGGTAAGAGTAAAGTACCTTCTCGACAATTGCTTCAAAAATATGCTATCCTTTAGCCAGTGTATGAGAAATACTGATAAACCATTTTAAATAAGAATCTTATAATCACCGATAAACAATTTTTATTAAACTGCTAAAAAATGCTAAAACATCTTATAAATAAAAATAAATGGAGAAAATAATGTGTTCCTATTACCTCACTAGATTTTGAAAACGTGTGATGCCTACATTAGAACTACAATATGCTATGCTAGAATTATGAGTAAAAAAATCATTATCAAAGTCACCGTTCAGTACAATATTGAAAAATGTAATGAGCATACAAAAAATTGTGAGAAACATCGTAACAACCTTGGAAAAATTGAAGACATTGAAAAAAAGGTTTGGTACTGTCCTAATAATTTTACATGACTGTATATTAGGGTGGGTTCGATTTGTATGGGGTAAAAAAACATGACCAAGCGTATAGCAGGAAAGTAATCTACGGTCAATTCTAAGATATTTTGCTGAAGAAACCATAGGTCTAAAATCAAAATCGAGCTTCCGGTTTTCGACGAGAAACTTTTCATAACATACTTATATCTCCAAAAATATGCTTAACTCAATTCGATAGATAACACAGGCCTACAACGAACAACCTTTCTTAATAACAAGAAGTGCTTCCATTAGATATTTGTCTGCTGAAAAATTTAAAAATACCGAAAAAATTCCACACGTCACAGTTTCGAGAAAACCCATCATTTTTTCGTACACGTTTTTCTTAAATGTGGTACCCCATATTTAAAATTTTTAAACGATAAGGCCTTCTAAGATAATTAGATTATTAACTAATATCAAAAACAACACAAGTTTTTAACAATTAATGGTTCAAAATGATGCTCGAAGTAAAAAAATTTTGATTTATCTTGAAAAAATTCAGTTTTTCCAAAACCGACCTTTTGCCACGCCCACTTTTCCAATTATTGGAAATAACATTTTTTACCTTAAAATCAGCTCAAATATCAATTTTCATCGAAATATCTCAAAAAATTCAGGTTTTAGAGCATATTTTATGAACATACCCTAGTACTGGAGGTACCCAAAAAAAATGGTCCGATCATGCCCGTTCTCAAACTTCATATTACTCATGTCGCCCTGCACCTCCATACCGAATTTCGTCAAGATAGCTCAACTCCTTCGATAAGATAACTGTATACAGACAGACAGACGGACTGATAAACAGACAGACGGACATGTCTAAATCGAATCTCCTGGTGACGCTGATCATTTCTATATTCATTTTATATGATCTTTCTCGATTGGTTCTGGACGTTAAACACAAACGCAATATACCCTCAACACAGAGTGTATTGGGTATAAAAACAAGATCCGCACAAAACTTATGTACCCTGCTGAAGATGGGTACAAACAAGTTTCGTGGTTAGTATTGAATAAGAGGATTGTGTTTAAATAGATGTGATTGTTTCCCACAATACTTGAATGGCCAGTCGCTGATCCACGGGGGACGATATCGGGTCCGGCCCCCCTTCAATTAACCTGCCGCTTACCTTCTAGGACCCCTCCCTTGACCAAATCCAGGATCCGCCACTCTGCATGGCTAATTTTTAACAAAATAATTCAAGGGCATATGAAGAACTATTACTAGTGAAATTGACACTAGTAAAACGGCACAATAGAACTTCTCGCATATCTTTCAGGGAATGTTTCTAAACTTTTAGGAAAATTCCAATCTCTTCGCCTTTGACTTTTAAAAAAGAAAAACAAGTGATTTTCCAATTGCAACATGTTAAATTTTTCGAATTGAATGCTTTCGTAAGAATGGTTATTTCTCTGCGAAAACTTAGGGGAACATTTTTAATTTTGAAGAAATTTGCATAAAATTGGTTATTCTTTGATCCTACAAACAGATTTTGAAAATAACACAAGTAGAGATTAAAATATAATTTTTTCAAGATAAATCAAAATTTTTCTACTTCGAGCATCATTTTGAACCATTAATTGTTAAAAACTTGTGTTGTTTTTGATATTAGTTAATAATCTTATTATCTTAGAAGGCCTTATCGTTTAAAAATTTTAAATATGGGGTACCACATTTTAGAAAAACGTGTACGAAAAAATGATGGGACAAAAAACTTAATGCGTGGTTTTCTCGAAACTGTGACGTGTGGAATTTTTTCGGTATTTTTAAATTTTTCAGCAGACAAATATCTAATGGAAGCACTTCTTGTTATTAAGAAAGGTTGTTCGTTGTAGGCCTGTGTTATCTATCGAATTGAGTTAAGCATATTTTTGGGGATATAAGTATGTTATGAAAAGTTTCTCGTCGAAAACCGGAAGCTCGATTTTGATTTTAGACTTATCGTTTCTTCAGCAAAATATCTTAGAATTGACCGTAGATTACTTTCCTGCTATACGCTTGGTCGGGAAAAAAATCGACTCGGCCTAATGTATATGGGGCATTCTTTTACAAATCGGACAAAAATAAGGGAAAAATGAATGAATTTTTAATTGAACCAATTTTCGTTTACAGCTTCTACATACGATACTATTCAACATGTAGTACTAGATTTTCTCCAAAAAATTTTTTTTACCGCAAACCGTTACCTTAAAGTTTTCAGAAAAATTGATTTTTGACGAAATCTAGTAGAAGCTGTACTAAAATTTTCAGAGGAATCGGAGACATGAAGTCAAATTTTGGTCCGATTTGTAAAAGAATGCCCCATATATATTTTTAAAAAAATATACAGATAAAATAAGTAAAAAATTGTAACAAAAAATTAAGAAAAGTATGTAGAAAATGATTTTAAATGGATTGCGAAAGAATACATAGGCAGAAAATCTATATATTATATATAAAAATGAATTTCTGTATGTACGTTTGGAATAGACTCCTAAACCGCTGAACCGATTTGCATGAAATTTGAACCACGTTATTTTCTCATAAAGGCGCAAAACATAGGCCATATTTTTTTTATTTATGGTCATTCTTTATGGTGGCCAACATTCAAATTTTTCTTAAATTTTGCGTTTTCTCGACAAAGGCAAGTCCATTTTTTTTTAAAGTTACTAAAAGTTACTGCACAAATATCAGGGCTGGTTCGTGCATCAGAAATGTTTGCAAAATTTGGCAAAAAAAGGTTATATTTGAGAAATTTCAAAATGGCTGTTATTTGAAAGCTATTGATTTAATTTTCAAGATGTGTTGTTGGATTGCGTATTTATAGTGCTCTCTTACGGTAAAAATTTGACCATGGCCACAATTCGCGAAATTGAAAAAATTTTAATATTCAGTTTTCCTGAATATGTTGCATACATTTTTTTCAAAAGTTGGTAAAAGTTTTTTGTATCTGACTCTTTTTGTGTATTTAGTATATAGTGGTTTCTTACGGTCAACATTTGACCATGTTTTTACCATCCAATTAAAGTGCTCTCTTACGGTTAAAATTTTACCATGGATATAAATCGCGAAATTCGCAAAATTATCAATTTCACCATTTCGGATTGTGTATTTAGCATCCAAGTATAGTGCTCTCTTGCGGTTAGAATGTGACCATGGAAATAATTCGGCACATTCGCAACATTTTAAATTTCACTATATTGGATTATGTATTTAGCATCCAATTTAATTGCTTTTTAACGGTTACAATTTGGCCATGGACATAATTCGCAAAATTCGCAACATTTTAAATTTCACTATTTTGAATAGTGTATTTAGCTTTCTTACGGTTAAAGCTTTGTAAAAGTTATTTGTATCTCACTCTTTTTTATAGAAATTCAAATCAAAATTTTAACAAAATAAATTTGAGAGAAAGATAATTTTGCTTTTACATAACTATAACATTTGTTTCCGGAAAAAATTTTCTAAAAATAAAATATTTCTTCGCTGCGTTTATATAAAAAAAAAAACATGCCCCCAAAACGGGCATCACTTGCTTCAACTAGCAGAGAAGCAAGATCAACTAAGCGATTGCGAGCTTCGCAAACCCCTGTTGAACGAACGATCAGTAATGAAAGGATGCGCTCTAGAATTTCTCAGCTACGTGAATCAGAGTCGGCAGAGCACCGTTTGGAAAGACTTGATGCAAACCGTTCCAGAAATCAAAGATCAAGAGCGAATCAAAGTCAAGAAAATCGGGCGCGTAGACTCGAAACAGACCGTTTACGCCATACGCCTCGACGAGCACAGCATGAAGACTTCAGGTTTGCTGGATTTAATTATAATTGTAATTATGACTATAGCAGTCATCCGAGTGTGGATATCGGCAAAATGGACCAGGTGTGTATGTATTCTGGTGCCAACAAATTTAAAAGTGAAACCCCTGCAATGTGCTGTGCGCATGGAAAAGTTAAATTACCCCCTTTGCAATCGCCTCCAGATCCACTATTATCTTTGCTTTCTGGCAACTCGCCTTTCTCAATACATTTTTTGAAAAATATTCGAAAATATAATTCAGCATTTCAAATGACGTCTTTTGGAGCTGGGAAAATCTTCCAAGACCAGTACATGCCAACCTTTAAAATACAAGGGCAAATTTATCACAATTTAGGATCATTTTTACCAGTTCCCAATGCTGAACACAAGTTCTTACAAATATATTTTATGGGCAACGATGATGCGCAAATTAATCAGCGGTGCAATGCGATTCTAGGTACTAAACGAAGTGTAATATCAATTTTGCAGTCTTTTTTCAATGAACATAATGCTTTAATTAAATTGTTCAAAACTGCAATGGATAACTTACCGTCGGATAGTTACGCAGTTAAAATTCGAGCAGATAAAATACCAGTCGGACAGCATGCTGGCCGTTACAACGCCCCCACCGTCGACGAAGTTGCGATCGTAATTGTAGGAGAAGAACCTTATACACGGGATATAGTTCTTCAACTACGAAATAATACACTCCAGAGAGTTGCTGAGACACATCGGTCATATTATGCGTTGCAGTATCCACTAATTTTTTGGGAGGGGCAGGACGGATATCACTTCAATGTCATGCAAATTAATCCTACTACAGGTATGGGATATTTTTTTTGCTTTCAAAATATCGAATCAATTTTCTGCTTATAGGTGAACAAACCAATAAAAAGGTATCAGCAATGCATTATTATTCGTATCGCATAATGTTACCACAAAATGGAAAAAATCATATATTACAATGCCGTCAATTATTTCACCAATACGTGGTAGACATGTATGCAAAAATTGAATCAGAGCGCCTTCTTTTCATTCGCTTGAATCAGAAGTCTCTGCGGTCTGAGGAGTACATCCATTTAAGGGATGCAATTGCAAATGATGGGAACATCGAAAATATTGGAAGAATGGTTATACTTCCATCAACTTTTACTGGCAGTCCACGACATATGCACGAATATGCACAAGACGCTATGACGTATGTTCGCTCATACGGACGTCCGGACCTTTTTACCACTTTCACGTGCAACCCAGCATGGGATGAAATAAATGAGCTTCTATTTCCCGGCCAAGCTCCATCGGATCGACATGATCTGACAGCGCGGATTTTTAAGCAAAAACTTACAAAGCTAATGGATTTGATTGTGAAATATGAAATTTATGGTAAAACGCGATGCTGGATGTATTCCATTGAATGGCAAAAGAGAGGTCTTCCACACGCTCACATTCTCATCTGGCTTAAAACGAAAATACACTCTGTTCAAATTGATGACGTAATTTGCGCAGAAATACCTGATCCTGAGGAGGACCCGTTGTTGTTCCAAATCGTAACAAAAAATATGGTGCATGGTCCATGCGGAGCTATAAACCCACAATCTCCTTGCATGGTGAACAATAAATGTACAAAAAAATTTCCAAGACAACTGATCGATGAAACACGCACTGGTGATGACGGATATCCTAAATATAGACGGCGGAAGCCAGAAGATGGAGGTCACACAGCCAGAGTGAGAGTCAAAAATATTGAAGTTACGATTGACAACAGATGGATTGTGCCATACTCCCCCCTGCTTTCAAAAACCTTTAAAGCTCACATCAATGTGGAATACTGCAATTCCGTAAAATCAATTAAATATATATGCAAATATGTTAACAAGGGCAGCGATATGGCAGTAGTAGGTTTTGATAGAGCTGATACACAAAATGATGAGGTAAGTCAATTTCAAACAGGTCGATACATAAGCAGCAACGAGGCGCTATGGCGTATTTTAAGTTTCCCAATTCACGGCCTAAATCCAAATGTTGTTCACCTTAGTGTTCACCTTGAAAATGGACAAAGAGTCTTTTGCACGCCGGCAAATGCACATAATGTTGCTGCTACACCAGCACATACAACACTTACAGCATTTTTTGCTCTGTGTAGAGAAGATGAGTTTGCCAAAACTCTTCTGTACGCAGAGGTACCAACTTATTATACATGGAACACCACTTCGAAAAAATTCAAACGTCGTAAGCAAGGTACAAGAGTTGAAGGTCATCAAAATCTATATTCATCTGACGCCCTGGGTCGCATTTACTCAATACATCCAAATAATGGCGAGTGTTTTTATTTGAGAATGCTACTTATTAATGTTAAAGGTCCAACTTCCTTTGCCAATTTGAGAACAGTAGAAGGTGTAGAATGCCAAACATACCAAGAAGCATGCCAAAAACTTCAATTATTAGAAGGAGACCATCATTGGGAAACAACTTTAACGGATGCTGTTGTCAGCTGCCATCCTCGACAAATACGAACATTATTTGCAATAATTTTGACCACATGTTCGCCATCCAATCCGAAAGATTTGTGGGAAAAATTTAAAAAGGATTTAAGCGAAGACATTTTGAACCGCGTTCGTACCGTTTCCTGTGACGATTCGATAACATTTTCGGAACATATTTTTAATGAAGCCCTGGTCAAAATTGAAAACATTTGCTTAAGCATCAACAATAAAGCACTCATTCAGGTAGGATTGCCTGCACCACAACGTTCTGGATATGATCTTTCTGATCGAGATTTAGTAAGAGAGCAATTGTTTAATACTAACGATTTACGAGCTTTTGCCGAAACAAACGAGAAACTATTAGTTGAAGAACAAAAATTTGTATACAAAACAATATTAAATGCAGTTTCGAATCAAAGAGGTGGCTTTTTTTTCTTGATGCGCCCGGCGGAACAGGAAAAAGTTTTGTTATTAATTTACTATTAGCTTATATTCGCTCTCAAAATGGAATAGCTTTAGCTCTCGCTTCATCAGGAATTGCAGCTACAATAGAGTCAAGCCACGTCAAGTGAGCACCCTTTTTTCAAAGTAGTGATGAAATAATGTTTTAATATTTTATATTAGTTGTATTTATAACCAAATAGAATTTTGAAAGAGGATTTAAAAAAAAATTAGTTGTAACAGTACTTTTTTGGCAATAAAACTTTTCATTTTTCTATTAAAAATGTAAATTCCTATATTTTAAAACTGTTGTTGCGTGGAAAGTGTTTGATGCAACTAATTATAATTTTGCATCCAAGTTGGGAGAAGGTTATTTTTTGAAAATAAAATTACAAAAACAAATTGTTTTCCTACTTTCTACGAAGCTTTAAAAAATACATATCAAAATTTGCAGCTCTTCTGCATAACAAATTTTTTTCATTTATTTTTAATAAATTGCACTCAATATCTCTTTTTATGAATCTAAAAAAAAATTTCACCGATCAGCTGTAGTTTCTATGCAATAAATGTTTTTCGAACCTCTCGCAGTGCTTAACCAGTGCTTAAAATAGCACAGTACTTATAGTTAAAGCACAATTACAACCACTTGGACCTTTTTGATTTTTTTTTTATTTTTTTCGAATTTTAGCTGCAGGTGTTAAGAATATATCATGTAAGTTTGAAAATGGGATCTCTATTAGTTTTGGAGGTACAAAGCATTGAACATGCGTACCCAACAATTTTCCCTCAGTAAAATCGAAGTGAGCGAATTTTTGACAAGCACAGCTTTTTCGTTCCGTTTTGAACCTTGCATATAATGCGCTCGCTTCGTTGTTACTGAGGGAAAATTGTTGGGTACGCATGTTCAATGCTTTGTACCTCCTAAACTAATAGAGATCCCATTTTCAAACTTACATGATATATTCTTAACACCTGCAGCTAAAATTCGAAAAAAATAAAAAAAAAATCAAAAAGGTCCAAGTGGTTGTAATTGTGCTTTAACTATAAGTACTGTGCTATTTTAAGCACTGGTTAAGCACTGCGAGAGGTTCGAAAAACATTTATTGCATAGAAACTACAGCTGATCGGTGAAATTTTTTTTTAGATTCATAAAAAGAGATATTAAGTGCAATTTATTAAAAATAAATGAAAAAAATTTGTTATGCAGAAGAGCTGCAAATTTTGATATGTATTTTTTAAAGCTTCGTAGAAAGTAGGAAAACAATTTGTTGTTGTTTTTGTAATTTTATTTTCAAAAAGTAACCTTCTCCCAACTTGGATGCAAAATTATAATTAGTTGCATCAAACACTTTCCACGCAACAACAGTTTTAAAATATAGGAATTTACATTTTTAATAGAAAAATGAAAAGTTTTATTGCCAAAAAAGTACTGTTACAACTAATTTTTTTTTAAATCCTCTTTCAAAATTCTATTTGGTTATAAATACAACTAATATAAAATATTAAAACATTATTTCATCACTACTTTGAAAAAAGGGTGCTCACTTGACGTGGCTTGACTCATATTGGATGGCGGACGGACCGCGCATTCTGCCCTCAAATTACCGTTAGATATTCATTTTGCCGTAGCTCCAACATGTAACATTTCAAGAGGTTCTGGCATGGCGAAAGTGTTGCAAAGCTGCAAAATGATTGTTTGGGACGAATGCACCATGGCGCATAAAAAATCTCTTGAAGCGCTTAATCGAACTCTTCAAGATATCCGCGCAAGTGAACAAATTTTTGGTGGATCGACAATGGAAATCGACACCAGCTGATGAGCTTAATGCTTGCTTGAAGTCATCATACCTTTGGAGAAATTTTCAAAAGCTTCCATTAAAAACCAATATGCGCGTACATCTCCAGCGTAATTCGTCAGCATCCACATTTTCAAAGCATTTTTTGGACATTGGTAATGTACAGGTGCCAGTTGATGCAGCAACAAATTGTATTTCATTTGAAAAAAACTTTTGTAACGTTGTTCCGTCCATTGAAGAGTTGATAAATAAAGTTTTTCCTCAAATAGCAATCAACTACAAAAATCACCAATGGCTTTGCGAACGAAGTATTTTGGCACCCAAAAACATTGACGTCAATTCAATAAACCATGCAATTCAAGAAGAAATTGCGGGCGAGGCTGTTGTTTATAGATCGGTTGACAGCGTTATGCATGTCCAGGAAGCTGTGAACTATCCCATTGAATTTTTAAATTCGTTGGATATTTCTGGTGTAGGCTGGTAGCGAAAGGATTCACACAGAAACCGGGAATCGATTACAATGAAACCTTTGCACCGGTGGCCAGGATAAGCTCAATTCGCACAGTTATGGCATTGGCAACAGAATTAAAGTTGGAAGTGCACCAACTTGATTTTATAAGCGCGTACCTAAATGGAGATATCGAAGAGGAAATATACATGGAGGTTCCGGAACATCTGCACATGATACTCAGCGAACGCGAACTCAACGCATATAAAGGGGATAAAGTTTGCCGCATACGTAAGGCTCTTTACGGACTAAAACAAGCAGGTAGGCAATGGTACCGCAAATTAGATGAAAAACTCAGAGAGCTGAAAATGAAGCCATTGGACTCAGATCCGTGTGTTTACTTGCTGAAAGACAATAAATCTCTGTTGATTGTCGTTATATACGTGGACGACCTCATAGTAGCATCCAATGACAGCAAAAGAGTGGAGGAATTGAAGTCAAAACTAGGCGCTGCGTTCGAAATCAAGGACTTAGGACTGATATCATTTTGCCTGGGCATAGAATTCACGAGAGGTCGGGATGGCTCAATCACGATGACACAGGAACGGTACGTAAATGATATCTTGAAGAGGTTCAACATGGAAAACTGCAAAGAAGTGGCAACTCCTATCAGTAGCAGCGATAAAATCACGAAGGAAATGTGCCCGAAAAGTGATGAAGAGAGGCAGGATGCTGAAAAACTGCCTTACCAAAGTCTCGTTGGCGCACTTATGTATCTGGCCGTTACAACTCGTCCTGACATCGCTCATGCTGTAAGCGTCTTGAGCCAATACAATTCAAATTATGGAAAAGAGCATTGGACCGCGGCGAAAAGAGTTCTTCGATATTTGAAAGGGACTGCATCTAGAGGCTTGAAGTATAAAAGATCCGGTGAAAACCTGATTGGTTTCGCAGACGCCGATTGGGGAGCCAGTATCGATGACAGGAGGTCCTACTCTGGATACGCGTTTGTTTTGGCGGGAGCTGCGATCAGTTGGGAATCACGGAAACAGCGAACGGTGGCCATGTCAAGCACGGAAGCAGAGTATATGGCGATTTCTGACGCTACCAAGGAATCAATTCATTTGCGACGATTTTTGTCAGAAATAACATCAGTCGAAAGCCCAACAGAACTTTTTAACGATAACCAAGGTGCAGGACTTCTGACCAAAAATCCAGTATTTCATAATAGAACCAAACACATCGACATTCGTCACCATTTTGTTCGAGAAAATGTCGAAAAGGGAGAAATCGCAGTCAAGTATATGAGCACTGAGAAAATGCCGGCGGACGTGTTGACGAAGTCATTGTCTTCCATGAAGCATTCAACTTGTATTAGTAGCCTTGGAATGTGTAATTAGTCTGCTTGATTTCTTATTATCGAAAATTTTTTAATTTTGTATAATCGAAAATTCTTTAATTTTGTATTTTACTTTATTTAAAACATATACATATATATATATATATAGTACGGTATGTCTAAGAGTACATGAAAAGAGCAATGTAATTTGAGGGGAAGTGTTGGAAATGTCAAATTGTGGCATTACTCTTTTCCCCTTTTGATATATGGCAGCACTGACGACTTGGAGTACGTGCTGAATAAAGTTAAGCAACGCGAATAAAATCGTCTTTCATTATGTTGAGAAATACATGGTAAGGAGCGTATTTCCCAACAATTCTGTAATAATAGAAAACTTATTTCAGGCATTTTCCCTTCTTAATTTGAAATCAACATTTTCATAAAGCATAAAAAAGTTTTGGTTGATTGCTTAGAAATAAAATCATGCAACTTCGTTCCAAAAAGATGGCGGATTTCCAAATGTCTTTTGACGACCTTCAGAAAAGTTAAACGTCTCAATAATGAGCAGACAAATTTAGAGTTGCATCAGAATTTTTTCGTTTCAATCTAAATAACACTCCTGGTAAGAGTTGCATTTTTATTTTGCTTTTGTTATTTCGGTTCTCACTTGTTAATGTCAACCCTGCGTAAATGAGAAAAATGTCAAAAACAAGCAATAAAATCTAATGACTCACTATTCCCTCTCAATAAGTTCTTTGTAAGAGTTTCCAAAGACGTGACGTCACTGAAAATCTCTGAAAGGTCTTTATAAACAGGAATATAGAGGCCTACTCTCACAAAGCTCTTTAAAATGTGTTTTGAAGAGTTTTCTAAATATGAACGTGTTACCTCTTTGAAATACCAATATGAGAGTTTCCGAAGAGTTAAAAAAACGCTATCGGAAATCGGTCTTCGTACGCTGTTCAAAGAGTTTATTGAGAGCTTTCTAAGACATCCGATTTTTGAAGTATTCTAAAGACGTTTGAAAGAGTTTTTTGAGACAAGATATTTTTTAAAGTTTTTATTATACTTTTCAGAGAGTTTTCAAAGACATTAAGTTTTTCAAAGACCTTCTAAAGAGCAATCAAAGAGTTTTATGTCTAAGAATACTCTCCAAATTTGATATCTGTGTGGCTTGGGCAGAGCGAATAGGTTTTGTTTTTATGAATTGCTTTATTGGGCGATGTCCTTAATACTTGACCATCATTTCGTCAACAGAGAGGTGTTTTTCAAAAACTCCAAACTTTGGAAATTTTTTGTTCATAATTTCAATCAAAGGCCTAATTTTTAAACTTCTATCGTTCTTATTGGCTTCGACGTTAGAGTTGTCTTGGAAGTGTACCCAAGCGACACAGATATCAAATTTGGAGAGGTTTCTAGGCCATAAAACTCTTTGAATGCTCTGTAGAAGGTCTTTGAAAAATTTAATGTCTTTGAAAACTCTCCGAAAAGTATAATAAAAACTTTTAAAAATATCTTGTCTCAAAAAACTTTTTCAAACGTCTTTAGAATACTTCAAAAATCGGATGTCTTAGAAAGCTCTCAATAAACTCTTTGAACAGCGTCCGAAGACCGATTTCCGGTAATGTATTTTTAACTCTTCGGAAACTCTTATATTGGTATTTCAAAGAGGTAACACATTCATATTTAGAAAACTCTTCAAAACACATTTTAAAGAGCTTTGTGAGAGTAGGCCTCTATATTCCTGTTTATAAAGACCTTTCAGAGATTTTCAGTGACGTCACGTCTTTGGAAACTCTTACAAAGAACTTATTGAGAGGGAATAGTGAGTCATTAGATTTTATTGCTTGTTTTTGACATTTTTCTCATTTACGCAGGGTTGACATTAACAAGTGAGAACCGAAATAACAAAAGCAAAATAAAAATGCAAATCTTACCAGGGGTGTTATTTATATTCAAACAAAAAATTCCTGATGCAACTCTAAGTTTGTCTGCTCACTATTGAGACGTTTAACTTTTCAGAAGGTCTTCAAAAGACATTTGTAAATCCGCCATCTTTTTGGAACGAGGTTGTATGATTTTATTTCTAAACAATCAACCAAAACTATTCTATGCTTTATGAAAATCTTGATTTCAAATTAAGAAGGGAAAATGCCTGAAATAAGTTTTCTATTATTACAGAATAAATTTTAAAAGAAACGGAAAGAAAATTTAAAAAATAACGATTTTTAAAATTATAAAATTTTCGCAAAACATTTATATTTTAGGGGCGCGTGAAAATTTAGTGGGGTAGAATATATCATATGGCCGATGAACTGATCTTCGTTTTCATTTTTATGTTCAAATAATCGAGATATTTCATTTCAATTTTTCATATTTTTTTATTACATTATTATCTTCACACGTGTCCTTTTGAGTTTAAAATATTTCCAACATTGAATATGTAGGACGTCTTTTGTGTTTCTTCTTAAAGAAATAGAAATAGGATATAATTTATAAAACGTATGAGCATATTTGCGTCCCTATCACGCACACTGACTGATGATGACATCATAATTCAGTCTTTCAAAGAACTCTTAAAGATGTTTTAAAGATCTTTCAAAGAGTTCTCAAAGACTTCCTAGAGAGAAAACTGATTTTTTGTCAAGTCTCTAAGAACTCTCATAAGGCCCCTAGGCCCCGCGTTTTTGCGTTCTTTTAGTCTTTAGAACAGAGTCGGGCAAATCGTTGCTCGCGAGTAATACTCATATATGTATACAAAAACCAAACAGTGCTGCCGAGCCCCTACAATTGAATCGAAAATATTACGATTTTCGAAAGTTTTAATACAATGCCATTTTTGATGTTCAATACTTTTTTAGGGAAATCAAATTTCAGCGAAATTTTGAGCTAAATACATAAGATTTTATGTTTATCAATGTAATTGATCACCTCAAAATCTGTTCTCAATTTTTGTTGTCATATTATAATTATTTTCGATTTATTTGAATTGTTGTTTAGAAAAAAGTATCAAATATTTTGATACGCTTTTAAAAATTGTTTGTGCCATTTTATTTTAAGTCAATTGCAGCCCTGACCAGCAATGACTTCACAAATTTGGCTTCAGTTGTGTATTGAATTTCATGAAGGTGGGTCTATGTTCGCATGTTTTTACATTTTCAGGTACACTGCGCAATTTTTGAAAATGTTTAAAACGGAATGGAAAAATAAATATTTGTTTTCATTAAATGAAAGGGGAGCTTCAGAATGTTTAATTTGTAGACGTGAGATTGCTGGCAATCGCTTATTTAATATTAAAAGGCATTATGAGTCTTGCCATAAAGACTTTGATAAGTATCAGGGTGCAGATCGAGAGACATTAATTGACGAACTGCAATTAATTTCAAGCAATGGTCCTTCTGAAGTCGATAAAAATCCGATCGATAAGGCATCGATAAAAGCTTCTTATTGCGTTGCGATGGGCTTAGCAAAACATTGCAGACCATTCGATGATGGAATATTTTTTAAAGACCTTAGCATAGACGTACTTAAGTGCTTTGGAGATGAGGGGTATAAACTGTTAGAAGTCTACAAAAAGTTGCCGTTGTCACGCCGCACTCTTACTCGTCGAACGGAAGATTTGAGTTGTTTTATTCACTCTGAAATAAAGAAAAAGATTTTAAAAAGTAAATATTTTTCGATTTGTATTGATGAAAGCACTGATGTGACCGATATTTGTCAGTTGATTATTTGCATAAGATGCATCGATGAAAAATTCAATACATATGAAGGTTTTTTGTCAGTCGAGTCTCTGCATGGAAATGCTAAGGGAGAATGAATTTACGAAGCTGTTGATAAGAGCGTATTTTCCTTCGCTGACAAAAATAAACTGTCGTCTGTATGCACGGATGGTGCTCCTGTGATGACTGGAAGAAAGGAGGGTTTTATCGGGCATCTATTGAAAAACAAAATTGATGTTCCAACATTCCATTGCATCATACACCAACAAGTTTTGCTTTCAAAAAATTTAAAAGGAATGGAGACATTGAAAATCGCAGTAAAAATAATAAACAAAATAAGAGGTGGTCATAATGCACTATCCCACAGAAAGCTAAAGGTTTTCTTGGAAGAAATTGAAGCCGACTACAAGGACTTACTTTTGTTTACGGATGTCAGGTGGTTAAGTTGTGGTCGGAGCCTTCAAAGGCTGTTTGAATTGCGAAATGAAATTAAAATGTTTTTAGAAACAGGCAACTTCGCTGTGGAATTAGCGCAACATTTATATCGTTCCAACTTTTTACTGTCTTTAGCTTTGCTTTGTGACCTTTTTGAATTCATAAACCTGCTAAATCTTTCTTTGCAAGGAAGAGATAAACACATATTTGATTTAGTCAGATCAATAGATGAATTCGAAAGGAAACTATTAATTTTATACACGCAATTCCAAAACAAAGATTTGTCGAATTTCAAGAGGACAGCGGAGATATTTAATGAATATGCTAAGGATAACGAGCTTGAGCTTTATAATAATATTTTCATTGATTTGATAAAGGAACTTACAGGTAGGTTTAAAGATTTTGATAAAGTCCGCAAACCGTTGATCGTGTTCTCAAATCCCTTGCATTGTGAGGTTGAAGAACAGCCCGAAGAAATCCGTCAAGAATTAATTAAACTTCAAAATGATTTATTTTTGCCCATTGAAATAGGCTTGGATTTTTGGAGAAATGTGAATATTTCCATTTATCCAAAAACTGTAGATTACATTTTGAAGTTGCATTCAATGTTTGGTACAACATATTTGTGTGAGAGTGCATTTTCTTTTATGAAACTCATAAAATCAAAACATCGAAGTCAATTATCCGATGCGCATTTGACGGACTTGTTACGTATTAAACTCTACAATAGCGAAATAAATCTTGATGATTTGGTAAACACAACGCAACCCGAGGAAACATAATTTTACGCAAGTGAACGTACAACTCAATCCCTATTTATACATATGTTCCTTCATCAGCGCAAAAAACAAATTTAACACACGTAACATTTTTCTTTGCCATTTACAACACAAAATTTCGCTCAGTGCCGCTACGAACACAAACGTGTGGCTAAAAGTGTTAGTGTGCCCGACTCTGCTTTAGAAGGTCTTCAAGAGCGCTCAAAGAGCTTTTCTGAGAGCATTAGCTCTCATTAATTTGTCTCTGAGCGCTCTTGAAGACCGTTTAACGACAAGTTGTGTCGCTTGGGTAAGGCCCATTTCAATTCACAGTTAGTATTACGGGACATTTCTTCCTTTCCAATTTTACACCAAGGTCTTCTGAATCCGACCAATAATCTATTTCGGTCGGTAGGATATGGTAGCCAGAAAATATTTGAAAACCAATACAAACTTTTAGTCTGTGCTCTGTTGTGCGAAATGAGTGTTGATTTTTCTTTGGGCGTATCGGAGTGTTTCGCTCAAAATAAGTTGTAAAACTTCTGAGTCAAAAAACTGTTCGAGTAATTTTGTTGGAGATGCATCAGTTGAAAATGATTCGTGAAGCTTAGCCAAATTCGTGCAAGCTAAAACCCCAAATGAACGTTCGTCGTAGCAAGGCTCTTGCTTTTTATTCCCAGCGTAAGCTGGGTATATTAGTTTTGGGCGAATCTTGTAACAGGGAGAACTAAGCTCCGGAGATATAGACATATATACAGTGAAACCTCCCATATGCGGACACTGAAGGTTAGCAAATTTTTGTCCGGTTATGGGAGGTGTCCGCATATGAGAGGGGATAGTAAAAAATTGATAGAGAATAAGAATTAGTGTTGTATAAATAAAAACATTTAAAGCTCAAAAACCAATATTGCGAGAGCTCGATGCGAGACCGAGACGTCGCGCAAATATTTTGCGTGGCGCATTTCAATTTTAAATAAGAGTTCTGCGTTACGCAGTCGATAGCTTAATTTCACTTCTAGTAATGCAATATTAGAACCAAATACCAATCTTTACCTTAATTGTGGTATATTAATACTTGAGAATAAGTAACATCGCACCGCTGAAATTTAAGAAGTTCCTACATCTTTATTTGAAAACTACCTCGCAACGAGAAATATTCAATTTTCGAAATTTCCCCGTATCGAGCTTTCGCAATGCGAAACATTGGAGCCTAAGCTATATGATTGAATGTATCTCAATATTGGATTTTGAGCTAAATACAGTTACATATAAAACAATCAGTACAAAGTAATCAGTAATTTAGAATTTAACTATTTACGAAGGTTTTTTGATTTATTGTCATTTTAGTGTCCGTATATAAGAGGTGCTATAGACCAAAAAAATTTAAAATTCCTGTCCGTTTGAAAGAGTGTCCGCATTTGGGAGTGTCCGCATTTGGGAGTGTTCGCATATGAGAGGTGAATTTGTACTGAAAGAAGTTCGCAAAGCTAAGATTTTAAAATTTTGTCCGATAATAAGAGGTGTCCGCATATGGGAGTGTCCGCAGAGTGGAGGTTTCACTGTATATAGAAATGATCAGGATCAAAAACTGAATCGATTTAGACATGTCCGTCTGTCCGGCCGTCCGTGGTCGGATCTCCTCCGAAACGGCTGGACCAATCAAGTCGAAATTTGGCACACAGGTATACCGGGATCCGAGTATGATCCTAAGTAAAAATGGAAGACATCCGACCACTGCCACGCCCACAAATGAATATAATGTGTTTTCAGTAAAATGCTTGTAACTTGCGAACCACTCAACACATTTCATTGATATTTGGTGTGCTGGTAAACTACAAAAAATGACATATTCTGGCAGAAAATGGACGTCGCCCTCCTCGAGCCACGCCTACAAATAAGCCCACAAATAAGGGTTTATCGTAACTTGTGAAGTAAAAGGCATAGAAGCTTCAAATTCGCAACATAGGTTGACCAAGGTGAATGAAAGGTGTACGAAAAAAATTTATATGGTTCGGCCACTGCCACGCCCACAAATGGAGATTTTGCGTAACTTCCCAAGTAAAAGGCGAAGAAGCTTCAAATTCGCAACATAGGTTGGCCAAGGTGAATGAAAGGTGAAGGAAAAAAATTTACATGGCTCGCCCACTGCCACGCCCACAAACGGAGATTTTTCGTAACTTCCGAAGTAAAAGGCGTAGAAGCTTCAAATTCGCAACATAGGTTGACCAAGGCGAATGAAAGGTGTAGGGAAAAAAATTATATGGCCCGCTTACTGCCACGCCCACAAATGGAGATTTTTCGTAACATAGAGCGCCAATAATGTGGGAACGCTGGGTATTTCAAAGTCGGGCTTGACCGACTTTAGCTTTCTTACTTGTTCCATTTTATTTCTGCGTGTTTCATACGCTTTGATGTCGATGCGATTGGCTCTTCATCATCCTCGCTTTTGCTTAAGGTTTGAGCTACCTCCAAAGAGCATGCGATTTTGTTGACTAGGAAACCCAAGTTCTCTTTCATCAATTGTTTCTTCGTCGGTAAGTTCATCCACTTCATCTGGTGGCAGGGCAAGTAAGTCCGCTTCTATTTCTTCAGAAATCAATGCAAAATTTATTTTTTTTCAACCGCTTTTAACTAGAATAGCATTTTCTAGTATTTCGGGAATAGTCACAGCACAAATCAAATCTAGATTGCAATTACATTCAAGAATATATGGTTATACGTTGTAACGAATTTCTTCCACATCAAAAAACTCCTTTTTATTAATATTACTATTCTTCTTTTTATTTTCTATTAATATTTTTGAACGAGTCCGATTCTGAATATTACAGAGAACGCATTCCAAAACTTCTCCTTTATTCTAAAAATTTCACATCTACTTATAACTTACAACTAGGTTCGCCGCTGCGAACTCTGCTGCAGTCCAATTGCACTCTGCATTCTCGCTTCTTCCGTACTTTGCTGTACTTTGCATTTCCGAGCGTGCCGTCTTGACCTAGTTCTTTCCGATGTCTGCTTACGGGTGCGTTTTTGCGTTGACCCGCATTCGCTTTGAAGCCCAATGTTTACAGTGAGCCCTCGACCATGCTGTACATGTCCATGCTCACAACATTCCTCCCGCCCCCTTTTTTTTGATGGGTCCGCATTTATGCGGACTGGTTTGTTGTTTGGAGAGGGGCTTGTTTTGGTTCGATTGGTCTCGGGGTTGCACTGCAGTTTCTTCGTTTTGATGGAGTGTTGTTTCACTTTTACCACCTCATACAAGCGTTATTGAACACGCAACGTTATCGAACAACAACCGAACAACCTTGCGACGTCGAAGGTTCCAATTGTTAGCTTGCAGTTGCATCGATTATTTGTGCGAGATTACCGAAGGTGCTAATGGTTCCCATTTGCGGGGGCCCTCTGTCATTGTAGCACTTTGAAGCCTGGCTTGTGTTGTTGTATGGCTATGCCCTTGGCCTTGTAGTCCATTGCTTTATTTGTTAATTGACCTTGGCATTGGTTGTGCATTTTGCTGGCCAAGGCAATTCGGCCGTTGCTTATTTTGTTAATTGACCTTGGCATTGGTTGTACATACTCCATTTGACTTCGAATATTGCTGGCCAAGGCAATTTGGCCCTTGTTTATTATAGTTACACGTGACGGGCACATACCGCCACTGTTCGCGCCGTGTATATTCTGGATTTTCGCTGCAATCATTATTGTACCGGGTCCCTCGCTGCTGTCGTTACTGTGCCAATTTTTATTTTTCAGACAACTTTTCTTTTGTGAACCTTTTCGTTTTTTTTTTATTTTTTTTTTATTTGTGTATATTTTTTTTTCTTTTGTTTTATTTTTTGGTTTGGTTTTTTTTTTTTGTTGGTTGTCTCCTTTTGTTTGTTGTTTTTTAAATAATTTTTTTTTAATTTTTTTTTTTTATTTGATATGTATATAATTTGTCCTTAATCTACCCATATTCTCCCTTACTTTATACGTCCGGTTTCGTAACTAATATTTCATTACATATTCTTCTTAAAGCTAGCCTAAACGACCGTCCTTTGAACTTAAACTAATTTGAACCAGGTTATGCTACGTTAAATTCAACAAAACTTCATTACGTTACGTTAAGATAATTATAAAATAAAACAAAAACTTTACTTCATCAAATTCCCCACTGCCATGCAACTGGTCACCGATTCTACGTTTCTTCTTTTTCCCTATTGCGTCGTTTGGTTTCTCGTTCACCGTCTTCAGCGTTGTCATTTGACTCGAATTTTGCAAGGAATAAATGATTGTAATAACTGAAACTTACATAACATAGATTAATATTAGTGTCCGACCGAAGGTGGATTTTTAGCCGAAGCCGAAGCCGAAGCCGAACAATCGGCAATGTTGAAGACTTCGGCCGAAGACCGAAGGCCGAAGCCGAATGCAAAACATTTTACAGTAAGGAAACAAAATCAGTCTTTTTCATTTGACAAGCACAAAAAAAAAAGCCGCTCAAATTTTCTCTAAATTCTTTCGCTTTAGTCGCCCACAAAGTGTGAATTTACGGCAATTGAAAATCTATCGTGACTTTTTTACTTCCATTAAAATGAAAAAATATTCGGCTAAAATATTCGGCTTTTTCCAGCCGAAGCCGAAGCCGAAGACTAAGAATTGGCCGATTATGCCGATTACCGAAGCCGAAGCCGAACCTTCGGTCGGACACTAATTAATATATATATATATATATATATATATATATATATGTATATATATATATACGTTACGTTTCCATTTTATGGTTTAAAAACAACATAATTTGTAAGCATTGTAGAATAAATATACTCGTAGCAACGCTGAACGGTCGGGTTACAAAAAAAATCAAAGAAAGTGTCGTGCAGTGTAACATGTGTGTATCTTGTGTATCTTAAGATACACAAATTTGTGATTTGTGTAGCTATATGTGTGGAAGACGGATTCCGGCATTTGTGGCTGCGCTCTTTGAATTCCTTTCTCTTATTGTATAATAAGAGGAAAGAAGCGATCGCCGCTTATTTAAGACTGTATGCCGTTCGCTCTTCTCTTTCTGATCAGGAGCTTAACCGCTTTTGATACAGTTGTATTAACTTGGACATTTTCTGAATGAAAATGTTTGTTAATACGTTGTCTAAATAAGACAATTCTTGACAATTAATTCACCATCAACCATGAATGGATATTCATTGCCGCTGGTTTTGCATATTTTTTTTTTTTAAATTTAATTTAAAATTCGAACCGGCCTCTCTTTGCTGAAATAGCCCTTTTGAAAAGAAAAGAAAACAAAACAAAACAAAAATGCAAAACCAAACAATCAAAATTTTTGTTTGATCATCAGAACATTCGTTGACTATAAACTTGAATTGTTCCGTGATTTCGTTCGCTCCGAATGTTGTGGTAGGTCATGCTTATGCTTAACGCAATTTCTGGAGTTAGCAATAATATGAAAAGAAAATAAATGTTAATAATAAAATCATTAATAATTTTGTTTGTTTTGCCCCTTTTTTTCGGTTCTTCATATTTTGGCAAAGGGAGTGCGTCAGTATACTCACTCGACAAATAAATAAATTTTTAATCTTTAAAGCCAAGTGTCGACTATAGAGTTTTTGAGGTAGAGAGTAGAGTGTAGTGTGTAGAGACTCTACGTTTGTTGTATACACTGTAGACCGTTTCTACAATTCCACAGCTCTACGTAGAGCTGCCGTAGACATATTTAGAAAAGAGCTCTACTATGTGCTCTACAGCCTGTATACACTGCAGAAGAATTTTTCTCTACTATAGAATCGTGTAGTAGAGCATAATCGCATAGCTCGGCTATAAATTTCGAGATTTTAAAAAATTTCCAAAATTAAAAGAAAATTGTTCTTGTTCTTTTGACTCAAGAAAAACTAGGAACTGAAAGAAAATATTGGGAGCGTGACTCGATCGCTAAAGCTTTGGCTGAAAAAAAGTTGAGACATCGCTATAAATATGGTCATTTTTATTTTATATTATTTTGACCATGACCACAATTCGCGAAATTCGAAAAAAATTCATTTTCACTATTTTGAATTGAGCATTTCGCAGCTAGACAAAATGTCGTCTAATGTTTAAAATTTGACCATGCTCACCATTCGCGAAAATTTTGTGCTTAATAATAATTTCGAGTTTGAGAAGCTAAATCGAAGTGCAGATAAGGTATAACTAGATATCCAAGTTAGAACAATGAAAACGATAGGAATTTTTGTTAGGGTAATGTTTTAATATATTTTAAGCAGAGGAAAAGGTTGCACACATATCGGCTAAGCCGATGTAAGCTTCTTTACTTGAAATGGTTGAACCTCTCATTAGATGTATTCCATAAATCGCTGTGCGTTGCGTATAAGCGAATCAATTGACAAGTTTTTTTTTTGTCCACAACTTGGAGTCACATTTTCCTGGAGCTTTTTTTTTTGAGGTTGTGCCATTTTTCCACAAAATAGCAAATCAAACACATTTGTGTTGAACAAAAACAGAGCGCTTTAAATCGAAGTAGGTTTGATTTGTATTTCAAATTCCTATCTCTACTTAAGATTTAAAAAAACCTATCAAACATGTTTGATAGAGTGTAGACAAGATATATCTCTCTACCCCCTACATGAAAATATGTATACACTATAGATTTTTGTATCCAACAATTATCTCAAGTAGAGTTTGTAGAGAGCTTGTGTAGTGCGCTCTACAGGGTGTATACACTTGTCTACGTTTCCTTCGGAAAAGGTATACAAATAAATGTTAATAGAAATTCTACAGTATAAAATGGTTTAATAATTCTTAAAAAACTATATAATATGTATTTTTCTCCAGTTATGAATGAAAGAAATCCCTTCAAAAAACTAAATGCTTGTACTTGCCCAATTTCTAGAGACGACATCAATGCCCAAAGTGGAATCGTGGTGGATTGCCTGGTATGCCGTGTGGTTGTTGTTGCCTTTGGTGAATTGCCTATTAGCTCGTTTTTCATAGTGTAATACAATCACGACAACGGAGTGACAAAATCGGATTAGGTCCATCCGATGGCTATTTTTGGGGTTATGTTCAGCAGACGGCTCTGTGGCCGTTTGCTTTGAACGTTAATTAAATTTGTTTTGACATTTCTTTTTTTATAGGTATTTTAGTAAATTTTTTTTTTTATTTTAAAAATTATTCTGTCATTTCAGGTATGTTCAACAATTTAAACTTAAATCCGTTTTTGAAAATTATTTTCTCAATTCAACCTGAAATATAGTTGATTATTATATATAGTTGAAAATTAAAAATATTCCTTATTGAAGCCATTTTATTTGCTAAAAAAAAATAGATTAACCACGACAGCACGACTCCGATAAACAATTAATCGTGGTCATAGACGATTTAATAATTTCGATACAAAGCGACCAAAGAGCCCCCTATTGGACAAATTTTGAACACGTCTTTTTCATTTTCTTTGTTTTTGCGATTGTTTTACTTCAATTGAAATATTTATTTAAATGTTTTGACCTTTGCCAATGGCATGCGAAAAACGCTGAATTCTGAAAATATATTTTCTTATGATTCGTTGGCGAAGATAAAAAGACTGTCGGGAGGAGAACACCTTTAAGAAAGGAAAACATTGAGGGAGGAAAAAAAAATTTTTTTTTTGTCATGAATTATGATTGCCAACAGGCAGGCGTTCTTGTGAAGTGATTGAATTTGGTAAGAAAAGATCAGAAAGAAGGTGCGTTCCAATCCGGTCCGTTCTTTTGACTAATTAATTAATAAAAGCAAGCATCAAATTCGAAATGAATTATTTGAAAAACTCGACTTGGACAATAAAGATGCTGATTTCATCAACGATGAATATCGATTGTGAGTAAAAATTGTAGAGCTGCTGCTCAAACCGACTTCCTTCTCCATGTGCGTGGGCCATTGATGATGTTGACGGCCGACGGCTGATGGTTGACGTTGCCGTCCATGTTCACGTTGATGCCATAAGTAACTTAAGAATTTCATTGAAAACAAACAAAAAAATAAAGAAAATCTTCTCAGATGTGATCTTGGATATTTTTTAACGATAAGTTCTTGCCATTTGTAGCCAATCGCTTGCTGTTGTTTCTGTTGCTGCTGTGATTTGTTATTATTCAAACAATTATTACCATTAATCGTTGGTTCATTTGTTCATACCGTCGTGACGCCGCCGCCATCTGATGTCTGCCCCAACCAAGCCAAAGAGCCAAAGAGCTTAGATGCCAAGCTAATGCCATCATAAAATGTTTATAGTCACTTTGAGTTGATGTCTTGATTGGTAACACCGTCAGCGATGGAATTCTGTTTGTTTCTAGCTTCACTTTGCTCGCCCGAAGTCGCTCGGTGGCGCGGTCGCCGCGAGCCGGTGACGATGTTGCACATTTTGTCATAAATCTCAATGAAGAAAAAATGAAAGAAAAGAAGAAGAAAATCTCAATTTGGTGCATTAAATTGCTCGATTCCAAAGTCAAAGCATAAAATCTGTGACTTTTAAGTTGATTTCTTTATTGTTGTCAAATGTCACTCAGAGTTACAAGATAAAAGCCGTACATGCAAAAATCAAAACTTGAGTAGGTATACTTTTTTATAGCCGCAGCAATTGTAGCGACAAGCCCTAATTTTTCTTCTTCTTTTTGTTCTTCCACTTCTCCTACAGTAAATGTATAAACCTTTTGATGAATGTTTTTACCAGCAGTATTTATACCCAGCGTAAGCGGGGTATATTAGTTTTGTGCGAATCTTGTAACAGGGAGAACTAAGCTCCGGATATATAGACATATATATATAGAAATGATCAGGATCAAAAACTGAATCGATTTAGAGATGTCCGTCTGTCCGGCCGTCCGTCTGTCCGTCCGTCCGTCTGTCCGTCCGTCCGTCTGTCCGTCCGTCCGTCTGTCCGTCCGTCCGTCTGTCCGTCCGTCCGTCTGTCCGTCCGTCCGTGGTCGGATCTCCTCCGAAACGGCTGGACCACTCAAGTCGAAATTTGGCACACAGGTATATCGGGATCCGAGTATGATCCTAAGTAAAAATTAGAGACATCCGCCCACTGCCACGCCCACAAATGAATATGTGTTTTCAGTAAAATGCTTGTAACTTGCGAACCACTCAACACATTCCATTGATATTTGGTGTACTGCTAAACTACAAAAAGGGACATATCCTGGAAAAAAATCGACGCCGCCCTCCGTGAGCCACGCCCACAAACAAGGGCTTATCGTAACTTGTGAAGTAAAAGGCGTAGAAGCTTCAAATTCGCAACATAGGTTGACCAAGGCGAATGAAAGGTGTAGGAAAAAAAATTTATATGGCCCGCCCACTGCCACGCCCACAAATGGAGATTTTTCGTAACTTCCGAATTAATAGGCGTAGAAGCTTCAAATTCGCAACATAGGTTGACCAAGGCAAATGAAAGGTGTAGGAAAAAAATTTAACTTGCCCGCCCCCTGCCACGCCCACAAATGAAGATTTTTCGTAACTTCCGAAGTAAAAGGCGTAGAAGCTTCGAATTCGCAACATAGGTTCACCAAGGCGAATGAAAGGTGTAGGGAAATAATTTATTTTGCCCTCCCACTGCCACGCCCAAAAATGGAGAAGCAAAACATAGTGCGCTCATAATGTCGGGACGCTGGGTATTTCAAAGTCGGGCTTGACCGACTTTAGCTTTCTTACTTGTTTTTTATTTATTTATTTTCCAAATTTTTTATTCATCTACCTAAAAGATTCTACTTTGGACAAGTTCATCTACTCAAAAAAAAACTTTTTTTTAAAGTAAAGTTAGCTTATTATGTGAGAGGGGAACCAACTTGCTTCGAATTTTTTGACATTTTTGATTTAATTAATCAATTCGCTTCAAATATTTTTTTATTTGTTTTGGGATTTTAGTTTTTGGTTTTTGGGGAAAAATGTCAAAATTGTTGTCTAACAACGCTTTCGTTGGAGCAACCTTTTGCTTTAAATAATTGAAATGTTGAAACCTTTGGCATAAAAAAACTTTTCTCATATAAAGTTTTCAAAAAAGAAAAGTTGAAATTGTAATTGACTTCAGGTGCATGACGAATTTGCGTTAATTGAATTCGTTTTGAATAGAAAATGGAATAAAAAGAACCTTTGTCCGCTGACATAAATAAATTAATTAGTTGAAAAATTAATTAATATTATGAAAAAATAAAAAAAAGAAGCGCACGTGCCTTATAGTGGCATGGCTAATATAATTGGCATGGAAATTTATGCTCTGTATAGCACGTGTTGACGCCCTGCTGTAAAGAAATGGTTTCGGTGTAAAAAAGTACCAGACCTAGGCGAGTCTATTTGGACCGAACTCAAATTTGAATGAAACGCCACCGATCTAGGGTTAACCTCTATTGTACTCACACTTGTCTAGCCCCAAAATGAGCGTTGTCGGGTAACTTCGTTTAAACTTGTCCGTTTTTTGTTTTGTTTGATAGGTAGAGAAAATATATTTCAATATGAACTGAAAAATCGATGTTACTAGAGACGAGCAGTGCTGTGGTAAAAATCTGTAAGATAATTTTGAGTTTTGTTATTGGAAATAAATATTTAAAAAAAGAAACAAAAACAAAACTCACCCACATTCAAATGCAAAGGGACCCACCCGCGACTCACCCCCAACAAGATTCGCACGCTTTGAAAACGGACCAGTTGTTTTTCAATGCGAGCACCAAATTAAAAGAGGTGAGTTGAATGTATGGAACGGGGAGTGGTAGTGACCTCTTTAAGAGCGAACCGCGGCACAGTGGATCGAGCCCATACTAGAGTTGGACAAAAATGGAAGAAGTAGAGCAATCGAGACGAAGCCGGTACGAATGATCATTTCACTCCATCTTCATCTGGGTAATTTCCCAGCAGAAAATTATGTCGGCGCGGAACAAGTCCTCGCGCCTTTCAGAGCGGACACCCAAGTGAAATGCTCGTCAGGACAGCGTCATCGAGACGGAGCGAAATGATCATTCGTACCGGCTTCGTCTCGATGAACATGTCATGCAGCGCGTCCTGTGGACTTTCCCGCTGCCATTCGAATGAACTCGTCCGAGGTGAATCGTAATGACATCCGTGTAGAAATATCACCGCGCGCATCCTCCACGAAGGCAGGTGGGGCGGCTCCCATTTTCAAGAGCACATCCTCGCGGATGTCCGCGGGACGTTTTCTACTGGGTATTCTCTTCCCACACAGAATATACTAAGTATCGATACGAAGTTTTTACACAATGTGAGGCACGATAGCGGGAATATTTCCTCATCATAAACTCAAAAGCACGATAGGCTATGACTTATAGCGGTCTTGAAGAAAATGAGCGATATTGTTTTTGCATTTAAATAAAATATTTAATAGAATACTTTTAGGAAGAATTGCTTTTTTTGAGTTTTAAACGGTAATAGTTCCCTAATGCGTCATTTTAGCACAACAGTGTTTTCAGAAAAATTACTTGGCATATCTCAAAGCACGTTGTGATGTTAATTTGGAACATTAAACTTCAACTCATACGTAGATAGGGACCAAAGAGCGAACAAAAGAACTTTAAAAAATTTTTAAATTTTAGTTATAAATAGTTATGTTGGAAATATCGATATACTTCCTCAGGAGAAGTTTGATAATATTTTAAGGGTTTTATTTTTTTGATATGAGGGTAGTACATTAGGATGGTAAGCACTGAGATCTTGAGGGTAAGTACTAGAACGGTACGCCTGAGGTCAATGACTTCTGTAGAGTCCATATTGGTATCCTTGCGACAAAAACATTGATGTACCAAACTTTAAAATCCGACTGTAAACTCCAGAATTATGAAGAAATATACCAATGCGCGACCTCTACGTTCGATAGAAAAAAAAATTGTTTGCTTTTCGTGGTTGTCTTGCATAAATGCGTCATATTCACTGGTATACGGCGCACTTTTTTTTTCTTCCATATAAGGTGGTACGGTCTAATATACATGTCTATATCTATCGCGACTCACTTGTTCTGTTACAAATTCCGTGCCAATCTTAATATACCCTTCCCTTCGGAAAAGGTATAAAAATATGTTAATATTAAAAACATTGATTTTGTAAACAAAACCATATGTTTCGCATTGAAGTCATAAACTTTATGACATAAAGTTAAAGTGTGCGCTTAAATCAGAATATATATGTATGTAAGTTTAAACGTTCGTATGAGTGTGACGCACCGCATTGCATATATTAATGAAAAAAAACTGTTTTAGACTACTTTTGGAAACCATGCTATTCAAAGGCTTGCAAAAACTTGCAGCTGATTTATACATATTCTGAAAGATAATAAAGTATTCCTTAATATTTTATTATATATAAATATTATAAATATTTATTAAAAATATTGTAGGTGGAACCTGGCGGAACTCAAAATATCGGCTACAGAATATGTGTAATTTATGGGCCTTACCCCATATTTTAAAGTCATGCAAAAACAAAAACTTTGTTTATTGTAAAATTATGAATTTTTATTTTTAGCCAAATATCTTAAAAATTATATAAAACAAAATTTGTTTCGATACGTAAAAGAGTGAATTTATGAAATTTTTTTTTCTGAAGTTCTCAAAACATATACAGTAGAATCTCGCAAAAGTTAATCGATTTGGCCCAGGGGTAATCAACTTTTCCGAATTATTAACTTTTCCAAATGTCTTTCAAAATCGAAAAAATCATAGAAATAGAGACTACATGCATAAAAAAATATTTTTGCAAACATAACATGCTTATTTTATTTAAAGTTTTTATTTTAAATCATTTTTACACAGATATATTTTAACTCAATGTTTTTCAACAACTCCTATTTCACAATAAGGCTGCACGTTTCGATGTGATTCGTCACTTTTAACTGTTACCGTTATGATTTGCGTTATCTTCTTTTGTTTTTCTTCGCTATTCCACGTAATTCACACGAAATAGGGGTGATTTAAGGAAAAGAAAAAAATTATGCTCAGAAAAGTTAACGTCAAAATTAACTTTTTAGAACGCTACGTGGGGGCTGAAATTCGATTAACTTAACCAAGCGTTTAACTCATTCGAGCGGTAACTTTTGCGAGATTCTACTGTAATTTGATTACTTACAAAAAAAATCAAAAATCCATTGACTTTGAAGCAGCGTAGCATCAATACTAAATAGTTATTGCTTTTAATTTATTTTTTGGATGTATATTAGTTGAAGTTTTTCCTTTAAAATGATACCCAATTCGATAGGTTTTGTCACCTTAACATTTTTGATTTTTGTCCACTAGACGTCCCACTGTGCGCGGTCGACCCTGGAACTATTCGATAGGGAAAGATATATCATCTCCAAAGAGTATTCTATTTCATAGCCGGTGTTGGGGTGCTGCCCAACACGACACTAGCACAATTTTTCGAATTTTGTATGCTTGAGCCTTGAGCTTGAGAAAATATTTGAAACGTAAACTAGCAATAAAATATGGATTCTATCAAAATTTATTTTTCAGGTTTTTTTTGTCTTTATACCCGACACACTCTGTGTCGAGGGTATATTGCGTTTGTGTGGTTGTGTGTAACACCCAGAACCAGTGTAGATAGACCATGCAAAATATATATAGAAATGATCAGCGTCACCAGGAGATTCGATTTAGATGTCCGTCTGTCCGTCTGTCTGTCTGTATGTATACAGTTATCTTATCGAAGGAGTTGATTGAAATTTAGTATGCATGCTCACGGAGACATGAGTAAGAACAAGTTCGAAATTGGACCCGATCGGACCATTTTTAGGGGTACCTCCAGTACTAGGGTCTGTTACGAAAATCACAAAAACTGCTCTAAAATCGAAGTTTTTTGATGAAGTTTGATTTTTGATCATATTGAGAGGCCAGTAATATTATTTCCAAAAATTGGAAAGGCAGAAGGGCGGTTTTCGAAAATTGTCTCCTACACCCGAAATTCAAATGGGACTTGAACGAAATTTGGCACTTACCCAACAAGCAAAGTAAGGAAATATGACCAGCGCTAGGCCCATTCGACCTATTTTGGTTATGTTTTACCTATTTTTGACCAAATTTCTGCCTTAAAAATACCCTTACTTAAAAGTAAGTTTTACAAGGTCGAAATTACCTAAATTCAACCTATGTCACGGCTTAAAAGTCAATGTGACTTTAAAGAATATTTTAGGTCGAAAATAGGTAAAACAGTCCTTCTTAAATGCCCTAATAGTGCCATAACTTTGAATTCCAAATTAGGTAAGTTTTTTAAGGCATATGGACTAAATTTTGGACTTAATTTCGACTATTAGGTCCTAAATGGACCATTATGTAAAGTAACGTTGAGAGCATAAGAAGTGTGAGTTTTAATTAATGCATTTTTATTCGGCCAGAATAAAATTCCATTTCGTTCCCAATTGGTAGGAAAATATGCATACTCTAAACGCGTAGAAGCACCGCGATTTTTAATGAAAGCTAGAAGTAGCATAAAATAGCTGAAATTGACGGAAAAGGCTATAAATTTCCGCATGCCCGCTCTCGATGTTGCATGCTCGGCTGTTTCCGTCAAACTGAGGCAAAAGCGTAAGCAATACATATGAGTGGCTGTCGCAAAAAAAAAGTTTAAATGCCTTATTAGAGCAAAAATAAGTAATAAATTCCTTAACAGGAATAATTTAAGGAAAAATAACTATAAAGAAAGAGCTGAAAGTCATTTTTTCCTATTAGGTAAGGAAATGAAGGAAATTCGACTTTGTGGCCCGATTTTGCGTTCCGCCATGTCCTTCGAATGGCGGATTGAGAATTCTTCTTCTGCATCTGTTTGTTCTATACGAAAAATAATTTTTTTTTAAGAAAAATTTATTAAATTCACATCAATGAGATGGCCCCTGAAAAATGAAGGAGTACAAGGAACACTTTCACCATAAATCCAAGCTCGTATATATAATACATTAAGGTTTTATGAATCGCAAAATATTTTTTACTCAAGTCCATATTTTATTTATTATTCATTTCACAAGACATACTTGATAGAAAATCTTCGTTCATTGTTGTATTGAAGTAATCCGTATAAATGAGTAAGATCTTACCTATTTATATATCTCTCTCCCTTTTTGTCGTTTCGTTTTGGGTTCGTTTTCGTTTTCGTTTCGTTCTTTTCATTTCATGCTTTGTCCAATTTAGGTTAAAATTTGGTAATTTCGACTTCTTTTCGATCTATTTTTAGTCGAAATGCCTTCTCAATGCCCTTACTTTAAATACGAAATGCCCTATTATGCCCTATTATTACCGCCAGACGACTTCCATTCTATTCCCCACTTACGTCGAATGGAAATCGTACGGACGTAATTATGCCCCATTTAGGGCAGGGCAATGAAATATTCTGCCCTAAAATAGGTAAGAAAATATCAACTTTGGAACTATTTTGCTAGTTGGGTATGCTTCCTTTGTAGCCTTAAACATCCTTCCAAAAAAGTTCCTTGATCGGTTCATTTTTAAGGGTACCTCCAGTACTAGGGTCTGTCACAAAAATCCCAAAACTGCCTTATAATCGGACTTTTTCGAAATATTTTAATGAAACTTAAAATTTGAGCGTATATTTAAGCCTCCGATCATAGTTCGACAAAAATTGGAAAAGTGGGCGTGGCAAAGGGGCAGTTTTCATAAAGAAATTTATCAAAAGTCGGTATATGGGGCCCCTTTTGGTCTTAAACACCTCTTGATATTAAAAATTATTTGAACATGTGAGTCTAGGGTTGCAAACCATACTATATAATAAAGTATCCTACTTTATTTCTGATCGATATACTTTATACTTTCATGGAACAATAAAGTATCCTGAAATACTTTATTTTTAATATATACGGCAGTTTTTACCAAACATACATCATGTAGTTCATTGAACTAAATAAATAAAGTCAAAACTCTCTATAACGACCTCCTCTAAAACAAATTTCTCTCTATAGCGAACCTCAAGGTTTTTTCGCTACATTATATTGCTTTTTTTTCTCCTAACACCAAATTCTCTCATCGACAATTTTATATGTCAGGTCCATTTAAATTCATTATAGAGAGTTTCAACAGTTTTGAGGTTGACTACATCCTCAACCAGTTGCAATTTAGGCAACTTAAATACATACTTAATTATTTAAATACATAGCTAATTAGAATTTCAAAAAGGTGAAACAAATCATAGACCAACTACAATATTCTGCAAGCATTAAAAAGTGTATATTTAAGAACAAAAGTATACTAACTACCAGTAAGTTACTAGTACTTCGGTGTGAGAGATAATTTAAATTGAATTTATGGTAGTATGAAAGCATGTTATTTATTTCTATATGTTATTAAATATTTGCTATGTTCTGCTTTTTTAATTAATATAAGGATGAATTTAAAAATACTTTATTTTTTAGTAAAATACTTTATTTTTGAAATTATTAAATAAACTTATACTTTATTTTGCCCTTAGAAAGTTGGCAACCCTATGTGAGTCTGTGTCGGGTATTCTATTGTCAGGCTCGCCTGACTATAACACCCTTACTTGTTTTTATTTGGTCGCATAACAAGTATTGATTTCGGAAAATTCACCGGTGGCTAGTGAAAAAGCGAGGAAACGGTAATGCATCGGATTGCCACTTCAAACAAAAATGACGAACAGGTGGTAGCTGCTTTTCTCTGAATAGTTATTTTATCTGCGGCAGCAATTCATAACGCAAAATCATGCAGTTTGGCGGCGATAACTCCGGATGAATGTGCTGGTGCGTTATCGTGGTGAAACAGCACCTTCTTTTTCGCCAAATGCGGCCGTGTCTCCTTCAATTTGTTGTCGAAACGGTCCAATAACTCACTGTAATATTGTCCAGTGATCGTTCTTTCTTTTTCTAAAAAATCCATCAGGATGACGCCGTTCGCATCCCAAAAAATCGTTGCCATGACCAGCAGAAATTTGTTTTGCAGCCGTTTGATAGAAAGCAGCACACGATGATAACACCAACTTCCCTCATGGACGCCCTCTGTCGTCAAACACGGGTACTTATTGAACCGCAATCCTTTCTCCGGTGTTAATAGAGATATCCTAGTGAACTTTTTTGTATATGTTTTCAATTATTGGGGAATACAAAGAGTGAGACGAAAACAAATTAAAGGTTGTATGAAAAGAGAGAACAGAAAATATGATGTAAGACTAACATGTACTCATTTATGCTAATTTGGAAAAATTTACTAACGATTTCGATTAAATAGGTTGCAAGCGGGAAAAATTATAAATGTTAGTAGATGGCGCATTGGGAAAACGGTCCAGGACTCCAAAACATAGATCTCACATCTTTCCGATAACCTGTTGAGGTATCGCTTTATGGCGGTTTGGGATATGTTATAAAAAATAATTTTAAATAAATAAATACGTATCTATAAAAATAAAACAATTTTTATATGTTCCTCAGTAAATAGTAATTCCATCGATGACTTGGAAAAATTTCACACTGACCGGTTACCAAGTTTGTTCAAAAAGTACGTGCAAACTACGAAACATATCACACACTAATCACTAAACCAGCACAATTCAAAATTTGTTCAATCATTTTTTTCATGTTCGCCAACATTTTAATGCAGGAAAAGGAAAACTTGGAAAATAATCAATCATATTTATTGATTCTGCAGTGAATTAAGAATAATATTAATTTTAAAAGGAAATTGATTTTACAGGCGTCGAGAGTAATAGGCTGTTTGCCCGATAAATGCAACATTTTGAGTTGTGCCGACTTAGTGATTAGTGTGCGATATGTATAACAATTTATTGCTTTCTTCTAAAAATAGTGCCACCAAAATATGCTACAACAACAGAATTTCCAACAATTTAACTATAGTGGTGAACGTAGAACTTTAAATTTGACTTTGATCGGACCACTAGTTTTTACGCAATAGTCCTTTAAAGAATTACAGCGAAAGAGCTCTTCAGTTTTTTGTATGAAATTCTATGAAAATATCACTTACACTCCCAGCAGGTAAATATATCGAGCAGGATAAAAGCATGAGTGATTTCACTGGGTCATACAGGTGACATTGTCATGCATGCCAAATTGGGGGACATGTCTTCGTGGAGGGATGCTGTTCATGTTCTTGAATCTCATTGGCTACTGAAATTTAAATAAGGTTTTAGCTGAGGAAAAAAAAATTGTTAAAAATAGATTTTTAAAAATTTTCGAAATATCCAAAGAGAAGACCAAGAAGAGAGTTTTCAAACCGGTTTTTATAAAGTGACATTTATGCTATGTTCTCACTAGGCCGGGTTAGGGTTATCGGCGAAACCCAGGGTTTCAAATGTCAAAACGCATATAAAAAAAATCATCTAACCCGAAAATAAACCCCGGGTTAACATTTAACTCTGAGGTTAGCGCAGAGTTGCATTTGAAAATTTCAGTTACATTTGCTAATACCGAATACAAAAACCGGGTTTATATTTAATACGGCACTGACAGGGAAGCAAATGAGAGGTGAAGGATGTGTTTGGATATGTTAATTTTGATCACTGGTCTTGGAACATTTTGTGATGCCGCTTTCATCATTAGCTCCATTAATCTATTTTGGTTCCTGCGGTTATTGCAATGGTCTTCTAATATTATTGCTTCCAATATTCCTTTGGCTTTTTCAGCTTCTTTAAACATTTCTAATAAAGCAAATTTCATTTTTATTTGCAATTTCTCGATGATATAGTATATCAGATATACCTTGCGCGTTTTTTATATTTCAAACTGCCAAGCCGGACATTATCGCATGCATGTAATGAAAACAGCGGCCATCTTCTAACAAACTTCATTAACAGTTAGGATTAGTAATGCGAGTAGCCGCAGTATGAATTTTCACCACTTCGGAAGTAGTGCAGAAGTAGTCCACTTTCCGGCTGGGTCATATGACTTTAGTAAACCCTAACTCGCTCAAAGCTGATATGAACGCTTTGAGTTAAAGTATCGGGTTAAGAACTTAACCCCTATAGTGAGAACATAGCATTAGAGAGAAAAGAGCATGTGCTGCTCTCAAAGGCTTTTTTCGCCATCGCAATGTCCTGCTGGGCGTTACTAGTTAGTTTTTCTAATGCCACGCAGACAAAGTCATCCAGGAAGTCCCTGTCAGTTTGTGTACTATACAAATGTCATACAAAGTGTCCTACGACTTTCCATGCTCCAAAGCTTCAAAGTCACCCTGACATAACTGATTTTGACAGGGGGACTTTTCCTGCTGGGCTTCTATGCTGTACTCTTTATACCCAGCGTAAGCGGGGTAGGTATATTAGTTTTGTGCACACATGCTAATGATTTTATTCAACAGAGTGCGACAGCTGGTACACGTACACAAGATAAACAAGTATAAATATATATTCGCCCATTTGCATGTGACTGAAAGTATCCGTGTATAAAACTAGTGAGTAACCTAGATTAATACCCGTATCCGGCTTGAAGCGGTAGCATGATGTTTTGTAAATGTGTGAGTACAAACAAGTATCGTGATTTGCTGGGCAATTGAGTAAATTGGGTAAAGTAAAACACTAGAGTTGTAAAATATCGTTACTATTCGGTAAAAAGTAACGACTACTGTAGTCAGTAATCAATAACGTCTCGTTACTGATGGAAGTATCTCGTTACTAGTAATTTTTTTGCACACATGCCAGCTGATGGTTTCTGGAGTAATTACCCTGCTGGAAAACCGAGTAGATAAACTATGGCGTTTTTCGAGGTCCAACTCCACCAGAACTAGTTCTCCACTATACCCCTTCCAATGTATAATTTTGTAGAATTTTAAATGTGCGTGTAGGCTAGAAAGCAACCACTTATCCCATAAACTATCGCTTTACTATTGCTGCGGGAACCAATTTTCTCAGGCAAAATTATTCAGCATAATTAGCCGGATTTCGAATTTTTTAGAGCAGAATTTCCAATGTTTAGAAGAAAGACACAGAAAATAATAGTTTTTGTTTTATAATATTTTGCATTAGATAACTTAAAATTATATGATATATCACATTTCTAGTTAGTTTTTTGATTGACATGAGTCTTTGTAATGCAAATTGACTTTCTTTTTTTAGGTGTGCTGCTCCTCTAAGTGAAACAGCTAAGGCTTTGTCAAATAAACCAATAAGCAGCTTTTCTTAACAGCTCCCCGAATGTTTCGTTTTCAAATAACATGCCTCCGATCTTTGACGAAAGTTCGCATTATCATTATCGCACTACCGCACTTCTCACACTTTTAAAGAAATGAATGATACAGCTGTACAAGCATGTTAGAGCTCTATACGAAACTCGACCCCGTTTGCACTAGTTCTTGAGTTCTGATGAAAGTAATAGTTCTCTGGGGCTAATTTATTCCCGCCTTACTGGAGGGTAAGTACTAAAATAATGGGTCTGCAAAACAGTATGGTAGTAGAGTGAGTTGAGTTGATATTTGATTACTAACTAATGAATGAAAAGTCAAAGAGCATGAGGGAGTTTTGATTACTTTATCAGCCTTGAGTTCATATAGAACTATACCTGCAACTTCGGCCAAATTTTGGCGCGAGCCACCATGTTTTGGTGAAAAAGTTTAACTTTGGTGAATCACGCCATAGCTCACACTATAGTTTGGTGAACAACGTAATAGCTTTTGGCCGAAGTTGCAGCTATAGTTATATATGCTTGAGTTAGTCAATGAATGAGTGAACAATATTTAGAAAAATAGAACGAGTACTTAATAACAAGTAATTAGTAACGATTACTTCACCAAAAATAACGAATACACCCGACCAGTGTAAATTTTTGCATTTTTACAGCTCTATAAATTTACTAGTTATTTTTGAAAGATTATTCACCATAATTTTTTATACCCGACACACTCTGTGTCGAGGGTATATTGCGTTTGTGTGGTTGTGTGTAACACCCATAACCAGTCGAGCTAGACCATACAAAGTATATATGGAAATAAGTAAGGGTGTTATAGTCAGGCGAGCCTTACAACAACATGTTCAAATAGTTTTTCATATCAAGAGTTATTTAAGGCCATAAGGGGCCCCATATACTGACTTTTGTTAAATTTATTTATGAAAACTGCCCGTTTGCCACGCCCACTTTTCCAATTTTTGTAAATCATATTACTGGCCTTTAAATATGATCAAATATCAAATTTCATCAAAATATCTTGAAAAACTTCGATTTTAGAGCAGTTTTTGTGATTTTCGTAACAGACCCGAGTACTGGAGGTACCCCTAAAAATGGTCCATTCTCGAACTTGTTCTTACTCATGTCCCCGTGAGCACGCATTACAAATTTGGTCAAGATAGCTCAACTCCTTCGATAAGATAACTGTGTACAGACAGAAGGACAGACAGACGGACGTGTCTAAATCGAATCTCCTGGTGACGCTGCTCAAAACTGCCCCAAATTCTGACTTTTTCGAAATATTTCAATGAAATTTAGACTATGAGCGTTTATTTAAGCCTCCGATTAGAATTCAAAAGAATTGGAAAATTGGGCGTGACAAAAGGGCGGTTTTGATAAAGAAATTTAACAAAAGTCAGTAAATCGGGCCCCTTATTGCCTTAAAAACCTCTTGATATTAAAAATTATTTGAACATGTGTGTCTGTGTCGGGTATTCTATTGTCAGGCTCGCCTGACTATAACACCTTTACTTGTTTTAATCTAGGAAGCTACCCGGCAATACTTGCGTGCGGCAAAACAAAAGCTTTTGTGTCTTTTTGAACAAAAATTGTACAGCATTTTCAATGAGCTGACCGTCACAACTTTTCGAAAATTCCAGCTGCGCTCTGAGGGCTTTCTTAAAAAAGTCCTAAGAACACTCAAAGAAGCTATTTTAAGGTCGCTGTTACGAAGTGTCCTTGGTATATTCCCAACTTATACACTATTTAGACGCTAAGACATTTTGATAATGAAACAAATTTTTGATGGGAAGAGAGAAAAGGGTTTCATACCACATCCCCGCGCGACATTAGCCCACAAAAAGAGTGTTTCATTATCGAAATTTCATAACGTTTACATGGCCTCTTAGAGGTATTTCTTGAACATAGCTAGAAAGTGGCGCAAAAACAGAAATACACTGAAAAAAATAAATTACCTCTTTCTTATTTATTGTGAAAAATTTTCAGCAGTGTAATTTCTAAAAAAAAGTTTTATTCTCTGTTTTACCAACTATCATTGGCCATTGGTTTCATTTCTCTATCTTAATAAATTTTTCAGATATAACATTTTGAAAAAGAGCTTAATAAAAGTGATTTTTCAAGGATATTTTAAGGACACTGGGCAATTGAATATCACTTTCTAAAGTGATTTTAGGTAGTCTCTATCCAAAGATCAACAAAACTTTGAAAACAGTCTCAGTGCTCTACGAGCACTCCTCAACGTCCTTGCACCCAAATTTATGAAACGATCGCACTGTGCGCCGTAGCAAATTTTTGTACTCTCCGAATTAGGAACATTGCGAAGGTCTACTCAGTTCCCTATTTAGGGGACGGTAAACCGGGAAAATACCCAGAGCAGCATTGTGAGGATCGGCAATTTCAGATAGATATGCGAGAACAGTACCCTATTAGTGCCATCATACCGTCGGGAAATATTGTTTTTGACCGGGGCCGGCAAAATGCTGGACTATATGCTGCAATGGGTTAACACCAAAAAAATTATTTCAACAATTGCTTTTCCGATCTACAAACATAAATGTAATCATAATTTTTAGCCATAGAACTCTTCTTGATCAACAAAAGTCTTAACTTCATAGTCTTGAGACAAAACATAATTGCCTCGAAGACACCAAACGTTCGTTGTGCATCGAAACACTTCTAGGCTAAAGGTCTTCAAGAGCCCGACACACACAAAAAATGAATGATGAATTCTTTATGATAATACAGGGTTATAGCTTTATAGACACGCTCATTAGGAAAAATAAATTAATTAATTCAAGCAACATAACACAATTTAATTAAAAAAATAATTGAAAGTGTTTGTAAGTATTTTTTTTTTCATATTCACGAAGATTTCATATGACTTAAATATGCGTAGAGGTGGGTGTTTTTATTTTTATTATTTTTTTTATATAAATTTTTTTTAAAGCATATTTATTCTGCGAAGCTATTTGTTCAAGCTTTTGATCTCTATTTCCACCAGCATTATGACCATGGCGATCATCGTCGTTGCCTTACATTCTAAAGAAGACCATGGGTAAGTCATTTGAACCTTATTTTTTTCGGTTTTTGATTTGGGATCGACTACTGACTTCAGTGAAATTGTTGAGTGGTCACAAGCTAAATAGAATGGATAATATTTAAGGTAAGTTTACCTTTTTCCTCCTTTTATAACTCTTTTATTTACACGTTTAAAATACCGCTTCATTTACAGGTACAATTCCATTGAAGCTGCCACATAAAAATATATTTTCGCACCAGGAAGCTGTCATTAAAGCCTAAATGCCCAATTCTACCGAGTTCTTCACATTGACTCTCATAGGTAAGAATAATTAGAACTGACCTCGAAATCAGTGATACCAAATCAGCCGTTTTTCCAAGCTATTTCAGTCCAATAGAGCATTCAAGAAATAAATTTAAAAAAATTATAATTAATTAAAAAGTTATTTTCGCATAATGAAGGTACTTTGCAAATGATTAAAGTGTTAAGAGTGCTGCCAACGTAAAATAGTTTTAATTATGACGCCGTGTGGACCTTTATGTCTAATACCCTACAATCGGCAACGGCACTCATCTAAAGCTAAATTGATGATAGGAAAATGTATTCTAGCTAGCAAATCATTCATTTTGACGAAACCAACATTCTTACAGAACATACATATTAGTAGCCTCTTTGTCTGTTTATCTGCGAAACCATTTTTAATCTCGAACAAATTAAATTGTATTTTATTATTTTCCGATTCCCAGTTACACAATCAAAGCGCACAACAACTGCTAAAGAATGAACTCGAAGAACAATTTGTTAGTTTTATGTTAATACGTTACGGTGGTAAGAAATCTTCGGAAGAAGACAGAAAAAGCTTCTTTAAATTAGTAAGATTCACATTAAATAAAATTGAATTTCCCAAAAAAAAAAAATCGCTATCCAAAAATAGTAGTGATCGGCCTGATCGACTTTTAAAGAGAATTCATGACTCAACCAACAAGCAGCACTATTTGAATGGGGCCTAAACTGCACCGACTGCGATTTATCGACTTACATACATACATACACACATGCATATATTTACCCAGCACATTACTCTGAGGAACATTGATAGTACGTAGGACGGCGAAGCGTGATCAGTTCATAGTAACAAGAATCACTTTACTCCAAAGAAGCCAGACAAAAATCTTCAATGCAAATTCTAATATTTCTTCTTGGTAGCTTGGTAGTCTTGCTTTTTTATTGTTTAGATTTTTTATAATTTTTTTCTTTTTGCATAACATTTCCAGCTTCTTGAACTGCTGCACTTGTTTTGTATTTGTGCTGGCGAGTCGCCGCGAGACGACAGTCCATGTACCTGGTATTGTTACAATACTTTTTGTTTTTTTTAAGACCAACTGCTGTGAAGTTGGCCTTTAAGCTTTTAGCACTGAAGCTTATAAAATATAAATAAAAAATACAAAAAATATATATTAAGTTTAAAAAGAAAGAAAATACGAAGAGGGGAACCATAAAGAGCGATCGCCAATCATCGTGAGGCGCATTTCGTTGTGTCGCGATACTTTGGATATTCTGTGATTTTTGCGAGGCAATATCATCGCTTTTCGCTGCACTAAATGTAACAAAATGGAATTTAAGAATGAGCGAAAAAATCTTTGGAAAAATTATTTTCACGGAATGCCGAATATCTAATCGGATCGGAGGAGTGGAATCTTATGAAAATTTTTCGTTGGAGCTCGATGATTTTATGAATGTGACCTTTTGCCATTAAATTTGTTCAGGAATAATGGGTTAAAAGGTTGTGGAAGCACCTGTTTCTCGATTTGCTCTCGATATAAAATGAAAAGTTTAGCAAACTTTCCATTATCATATTTGCAGAACACTAAATTTTGGTTTGCTTAATATGCTGAAATTTCAAGTCAAAAGGCGAACGCTTTAAAAGACAGTCAGTTTTAAAATAATTAAAAAAATGTATTCAATAATTTGAAACAAAATTCTTTTGTTAAGGCGTATGTACACATTTGAAGTCAAACGTAATTGACGTCAAATTTTGAAATATTATTTTGATTCATCGTTTACACACCACATGAATTTAATGTCAAAATACTCTCTCAAATATAATATAAATAAAGCACCCAGCGGAAAAAACGGTAAGCGCTGAAATTTTTCTTTCATTATTTCGTCATGGAATATTGAACGAATGATTTTTTGCATGATAAAGTAATGGAGAGTTTGTTGCAATAGGTAATGCCTTACCGATTTCCCTTACCTTGTAAGCGAAAACTTCAGGCAGTCAAAGTGATTTTGTCTAGAAAGATTTGCTTACATATCAATGCATAAAGTAAGCCTTATGCTATGTTCTCACTATAGGGGTTAAGTTCTTAACCCGATACTTTAACTCAAAGCGTTCATATCAGCTTCGAGCGAGTTAAGGTTTACTAACGTCATATGACCCAGCCGGAAAGTTCACTACATCTGCACTACCTCCGAAGTGGTGAAAATTCATACTGCGGCTACTCGCATTACTAACCCTAACTGTTAATGAAGTTTGTTGGGAGATGGCCGCTGTTTTCATTACATGCATGCGATAATGTCCGGCTTGGGAGTTTGAAATCTAAAAAACGCGCAAGGTATATCTGATATACTATATCATCGAGAAATTTCAAATAAAAATGGAATTTGCTTTATTAGAAATGTTTAAAGAAGCTGAAAAAGCCAAAGGAATATTGGAAGCAATAATAGTGGTATTCAAGCAACAGTGCAAACGCAGTGTGCAATATTTGCACTTGTCAAATTGCGTACAAAAAAAGCAGTGCAAATATTGCACACTGCGATTTGCACTGTTGCTTGAATACCACTAATATTAGAAGACCATTGCAATAACCGCAGGAACCAAAATAGATTAATGGAGCTTATGATAAAAGCGGCATCACAAAATGTTCCAAGACCTGTGATCAAAATTAACATATCCAAACACATCCTTCACCTCTCATTTGCTGCACGGGAAAGCTTCCCTGTCAGTGCCGTATTAAATATAAACAGGGTTTTTGTATTCGGTGTTAGAAAATGTAACTGAAATTTTCAAATGCAACTTTGCGCTAACCTCAGAGTTAAATGTTAACCCGGGGTTTATTTTCGGGTTAGATGATTTTTTTTTATATGCGTTTTGACATTTGAAACCCTGGGTTTCGCCGATAACCCTAACCCGGCCTAGTGAGAACATAGCATTACGCTTTTGCTTACGCCGTATGGTAAACGTTCGGCTATAAGTAGATAAATTATCTGAATACTGAATTTCTGCCTTACATGGTAAGCGAAATCGGTAATGCCTGAATTTCCAATGACATCGCTGTGTTAAAATTCAGGCATTACGTAAGGGGTGGCTCGCATGAATTTCTTGTAGAAAAATTCAGATTTTTACCGCTGGGATTGTACGCAACGTAGCATTTCCTTCAATTTTTAACATTGTTATAACGTGAGCCAAGTATTGGCAATACTGTATTGCTTCCTAACACAACAGCTGTAAGGTGAACCAATGATGAATCTGGCAGCTTAATTTTGTGATTGCGTTTAGACTAGAGAAACATTGTGCGTGACTATTTTGTGATATAGAATGGCATATGGGAAAGAAAGAGATGGTTATTCGGTGCCTTAGTCGCATCGTTTCTAATCTAAGCGCAGACTTGTAAGAAGCATATTTAATCATTTGTTTTGTAATAAATATTCATAGAAAAAAAAAACACATCAAAATATACTATGATCTTTTTAGAAAAACAACACGTTCCCTTCTAAAAACGCTTTCTTTTGGTTGATTTAGCGCTTTTTGAAATTAGAAATTGGGAATCAGTCGCCGCGTATCGTATCGTAACGTGGCGTGACGTGTCGCCTGATGCAACCCAGTATATGGGAAATGTGTATATCGACCAGTCATAACTCGTCCGTCACGTTACGTTACGACACGATACGCGGCGACTGTTTCTAGCTTAAATGTGTGTGTAATGACATTTTATGAACAGTTTAAATTATGTATTTTTTTGGCGTATTAAGCAATTTTCCTGATTAAATACTCCTGACGAAAACTTATAAGGAATAAATTATTCAACGCAAAAATAATCATCTATAAAAACCAGCTTTTTAGCATTTTTTTAGCCAAAAAACTAACACGTGTCAAGTTTCAAAGAATTTCCATACCAAATAAACCAAATGTTAGAGAAGTTTATATGCACATTTATTCCTTTGAATTTTTCAAAATATTGGTTTAGGCATATCGAAGTATCTTCGTAGGTCATAACAAAATCAGTCCTGTTTAGATAATGGCTCTTATGAAAAGGAGATACTTATTTAATAGTAGTACATTATCTTATATACATACATGAAAAATAAATGCAATTTCACTGTTCTAAAACTCAAATGAAGAAAATGAAAAAAAACCTTCTTTTTGAGTAGCTAATTTACAGTTATAAAAACAAATATTCAACAAAAAAAGGTCTACTTCAATTAAAATATATAAACTTAAATTCTCTTTATACACATATTTACATCTTTTGTGGAAAAAAATAAAAATAACGAAAAAAATTACAATGGCTTGTACTTCGATGAAATAAATAAAAATGTTTTAAACCTATTATTTTTAATGCACATGTTTACATGTATTGGTGAAGCAAAACTAAACTACTTTATCTGGCTTAAGGAGGCTTCTGCTATCATTTACAATGAGTCTCGTTGCAGAAAATATTCGTTCGCATGGAATAGACGTGGCCGGAATGCAAAGCCGCTTGAGAGCATATTTATAAATAAGAGGATACAGCCACCACCATTCGAGGGGATTACATTTACGACTGATATACTCTTCGTTGATGTATTTGTCTAATTCTCTAATAGCAGCAACAGTGTTATTTTCCGGCTGGGTGGTTTTTGAGAAATCTTCATCAAATTCGTTCCATATAGAGAACTCCGGTTTATCCGCACTTTGGACCGCCACAGTTTCATCGCGATTATCTCTAACGGTCTCAACAGTTATTGAAGATATTCTTGTCCTCAGATTGGCTAGTGCACTTTCGTATGATGCGTCAGTCCTAAAACCTTTTTTTTAATCGGGGATCAAGAATGGCGCTGTCCGCATAAAGTGGATTTTTTTCGAGGTCCCGGAACCGATAGTTGCACCCATTTTTCAAATTTTCAATCATTGCAGATATTTTGTGGTTTTTTGGTTTGAAAGTGACCAAAAACTTAAGTAGAACTGATGTCAAATAAATCACTTTGGAAAGGGTTACAAACTTTTCTCCACATATCTCTTGCGTTATTTGGTAGAACGGCAAGAGGCAGGGTATTTCTTCTGCAATTATTTCCCAATCCGAAATGTTCAATGACATGTTAAAGTGGAGGATGGAACAAGTCGCTATTAAGGCATCCTTCAATTAAACGACTCTTTCGAGCATTAAATAGGTGGAATTCCATCTAATTTGAGTTTTAAGGCAGGTAGGTCCATTTGTTTTTGTATTTCCAAGAGCTTTTTTAGTGCAGATGGACTCCGCCGAAAATGCTCCACAGTTTTTTTAGTTTTGAATTAATTTCATCAATTACCTACATTAATGCCATCTATTACGATTAGATTAAGGGAATGAGCAAAACATGAAATGTCACGCCAACCTCCAAGACGAACGGCCGCTTTAATGTTAGCGGCATTGTCACTTACAACGGCTGTGATTTTATTGGTTATCTTAAAGACTTCGCAAGTTTTTTTGATGAAGTGACATAAATTTTCTGCGGTGTTGCTCTGTACAAATTCATCACATCCTAATAAATAACTTTCAAGCTCAGACCGCTCATTTATGAAGTTAGCAGTGATTGCCATAAAGCTACTTGTTGTTTTGGATTGCCATCCATCTGTGGTCAGGCAAACGGCAGTAGCTCCTTTAAGTTGAATCTTAATTTTTTGCATCAACACATTGTAAGCTTCGACCATAAGACTATTTAAAATTGTTTTCCTAGACGGGAGCTTGTAGCCAGGACAAGTGGATACCATTTCCAAAAGTTGTTTTAATTCGGGCTCCTCCACAATTCGTAGCGCATGGTGACCTTTGACAATCATTTTTAACCAGTGTATCCCAACTTCACATTGAACATTATGCTAGAGAATATTTGAAGTAATACATATGTAAGCAGTAAAGTCAATTTGATTTGTTTTGAGCTATTTTAAAGTTATTTCAAATGGTAGAGAATTTTTTTTTTAGATCTACCTGGGGAAAACAGCGCCAAAATACTGGCAACACTAACAATCAGTTCGATTAACGAACAGCTGAATATTCTTGAGTCTGACCCGGCTGTAATGACATAGTTCGTTTTGAACGAGTAAGTTCGTTGTAAGCGAGTTAGTTCGTTCGTTCAGTGAACTGAACCGTTCAATTGAGCTAGTTCGTTCGCGAACTACACAAGTCTACTCTCTTGGTTCAGTTGTGTTTTCGAACTTGTTGATCATATATAACTATATATGTCACTCCGGAGCCGTTTCTATTTTGGCTCTTTTCAACACGGTCTTGGGTACCGACCACGGTCTTGGGTACCCACCAAAATGAGCATTTTTCACTTAGGTACTCACCAAAAGTATTTCTCTCTCGCTCTTTTTTTGCCTGCTGAGTAACATCTCTTTCGAACTGGCGCGAAATGTCCCGCCCAAAATCTATGAGAGTGAGATATATAGTAATATATGTTGTTGATGTTGTAAGAAACATTACAAGAAAAGGCAAATATAACGCATTAAAACTTGCGCCCTGTTTTAACTGATTCAGATTATTGATTGCTTTTAGCTTGAATAATAAAAAAACGTTTAAAACTGTAGTTCGGACTATATTTTGGTCTAAAATGATATCAATCAAAAACGTCAACGCTCGCGGTTTTAATTAGTTGATGCTTTCCCGAGTGTACTAGAGTTGTTTTTTTGTTTTTCCTTGGACTTTAACAATTTTTATTGGGTGATCAAAAAGTTTCAGGACATTTCAGGTTTCGAGTTAACTTCTCTTAACAGTAAGTAAGGGGTTTTCCAATAAGGACTTGACCAATCTTACGTTTATGAATAAAACTCGACTTCGTTTATATGCACGGGAACGTTTGCAGCGGACGATTTGTTGGACCTAATTTTCGATGACTCGGCCACACATTTCGGGGGGAACGGCTGTTATTTTACGTTCAATGTTGGCTCTGAGCTTGTCGGCTTGTTGACATAGACCAATGATTTGACGTAGCTCCAAAGAAAAACGTCTAGAAGCGTTAAATCGCACGAACGAGGCGGCCAATCGACTAGTCCATTTCTTATGGTAACACGCTCATCAAACTTGCTCTTCAATAAATCGATTGTAACGTGTGCTATGTGGATTGTGGCACCGTCCTGTTGAAACCAAATGTTTTCCAAGTCCTTATCTTCCAATTCCAATTCAATTGGGGCTCAAAACTAGAAGAATGATTGGGAGCTGGAGTTTTCTGCCCAGAACTGAATTTAAGAATAAGCTTTAGGTTGCCAGATCACTGCAGAGTTTTTCAAGCAGAAATAGCGTCAATTGGAGACAGGTTCGACTGGTTAAGACAAAACATGGTCTCCATAAGAAACATGAAAATATGTATAAAAAAATAGTCAGGCTGCTATCAAATCCCTGAACTCGTCGTCTATTAACTCCAGGATGGTCTTGAAATTACTATTCTCGCTCAAAGCGATGACAGAGCACTTTCATATACGCTTCATCTCGGTTCCTGGACACAGGGACATCTATGAAAATTGCATGGCAGATGAACTAGCTAAATGAGGTACGACCGCACAGATTCTTCCGGCAAAAGAAAGTGTTGGTATAGCTATAGTAACCTATCGGCTCCGACTAAGCCAATGGGCAAATAGGCAATTCACGCATAGGTGGTCAGTAAGACCCACATGATCTTAAGCCGAAGTTTTTTGGCCACTCACTTACCATAAAAGATCAAAAGACCTTGTACAGCTCTCCTGGGGTTGTCGGAATCTTAACTGATCACTGTCCACTGAGTGCTCATGCGATGAGACATTAGGACATCTCTTAATTTCAGATACTGCCAAGTAAATAATAAAGAAGAATCTCCACAACACCTTGTACTGCAATGCCCTGCGTTCTCAAGGAGAATATTGTTTTATTAAGCAAGCTATGTAATTCAGTCCCCAATGGACTTTGACCTGGCCAATCTTGCCCAAATCGCTGGCTTTGTGGCTAGCTCTAAATGATTCTAGAGATAGGCGTTCACCTCTATAGGGTATCACAGCGGACCTAAGGTCGACGTGTATCCATATAAGACAGACCCATTAACCTAACCTAACCCTAACCTATATCCGGGGCATTCAAACTTTACATATATATATATAATATAAATATATATATATATATATATATATATATATATATATATATATATATATATATATATATATATGAATAGTCTTTGAGCTCTTAAAGTGATCCACAATAATGACCGGAAAGTTCATCTTCAATTTCAATGAATTTTCACAATAACCAAGCCAAGCCGCCCTTTGAAATTACCCTTATCGCAAAAACAACAACAACACCAACAACAACGAATCATAAACTTGTCCGAGTTTAATCGAAAGAAAGCAAACAATAGAAATAATATAAAACTTCATGCATTTGTTTACTCGAATTAGAAAAAAGACACCTGAGAGAGTTCATGAATAGTGGTAGCGATAATTTTACTACCCACAACCAAGAGATTTCATGTCTAAGGTTGGGTTTTCCTGTTCAAAGTTATTTGGGCGGTATTAAATAATAGCTCGAACTTATGACTCTAAAATTCCAAAGCAGAAATACAAGTACCTACTCGAATAACAATCAATCATGGCATTTGCATATTGAACCCATACGCGAATCTCAGTACCGGGATTAATTGTTGTCCTTGGCTTTTTATCTTTGAACCTACAAGTATCCAAAATGTAGAGAATGACATAAGAGTAGACAGAGAACACACCCGTTTGGTTCGGTAACAAAATATATAAGATGTTTAGTCACAAAAAACGATGAGCATCTCCTCGTTAAATTTTTCTTCGAATTCAATCCACTCCATTTGTTTACAATTCTTTCTCCCTACAGTGAAATATATACTTTTCTAATCCTATACAATTCTCAAAAGCGTTTATGGCCCTTTAACTCGCAACATATACCCACGTCGATCAATCAACATTTCGAAGCTCCTTGATGGAAAAAGCTCCAACCAAATAACCTAAACGGTGACAAACGCTCAAAAAAAAATCGCATCCCGAACTCATCTACCTCGTGTGTCAGGCGTGCATAGCATAACCGGGACTGATTATTGCATTATTTCATATCGATCGATTTTATTCAATATTGATGATGATGTTGACGACACCGGTACCAGTGATAATTGTTCGAATTAATTTATCTATTCGCACTAATGACAATTACTCTCAACTGATTTACAAGACCGCCAACTTAATGATCAGCGCCACAACGAGTAAAATACTGATCATTTCGTTAAATTTAATTCTGATGATGTTGATTATAACGGTTGTTGTAATGTTGCTCCATCACACCTACCACCCAATCCCCCCGCACCCAACCGATGACGGAGAGAATTGCAATTCATAAATAACAAACTTTCCGCCTGCCGCTCGATGCTGCTTGTTACGATGTTCATTGGAGCATTAACGCTCACAATTTCGTTTAGATGTGAAACAGTGAAAATTTAGTTTAATCGATTGAAAGCAAAAGTAGTCCCAACTCAAAGTAACGCCAGCACATGAAAGGCCGACCTCAAGTAGCAACGTTTAATGTTGAAAACAGAAAAAAAAAATTAAAAGAAAAATACAAAAAATTTATTATAATGAATCGCTTGAAGATGAGCTCGTAATGATTGTGATTATTACATAAACGACCTGGATGATCATCGTCATCATCACCATCGAAAGCTATTATTTGAAATTTTTACATGAACAGCAATGAGTAACGAAGAGAGCTGTGTCTGAAGGAAACGAACAAAAGTAACAACAACAACAAAAACAATTAAGATGCCAACTCTAGCCAATAGTGCCGCAAAAATTTTGCGAGAAGTTGATCTAGAAGATCGCATTGAACAGAAGTTGAGCTCAAATGTTGATGATGTTGATACTGCTCTGTTCACACTGTTGATCGTCAGATCGGTGCTGTTGGTGATGGTGATCACGACCACGATAATGATGATCATTGTGATGATCATTTTAATAATGATGCTACATTACTCTAGCGAACTATTGTTGGCTCTCTGCTCTGCTTATGCTATTCCGATGTTCCGTCTGCACCTTCAAGTGCTCCTCCTTCCTACCATCCACAACGTTTGTTCGCGGTTGATGTTTGATGCTCTTGCTTTCGGTGTTTGGCGTTTCTGTGTTGTTGTTGGCAACGCGTTTTGTGTTTTGTTTGAAGCAATTGGCGTTATAAAAAGCAGCTGCATTGCTTCGCGATAACCTAATTCGTTTTTGTTCGCTCGTTGTACAACATTGTGTACTTTATTCAAGCAGAATTTTTCGATATTTTCGATTCTTTCGTAAATCAATTCACAAGCGTGATCGGAAAGTGAAAGGATCCTCGGAATTTCTTTAAGGATATTATTTCAGAAAAAAAAATTCATAATAACAATAAAAATATTCAAGTCGAGTGAAATTTTTGGTGTCTGACGTCAAAGAAAAAAACATTTTTTTTTCAAAAGATTTAAAAATATTCTGGATTGAGCTGAGCTGAGTAAAACTAAACAAATATGAAGTTGTTCCTTCTAATTGTGAGTAATCAACAAATGAACTATCTATTGTTTGTTTGTTTATTTTTTGGTTTTTGTTAGATTCAAATAGTTTGAATTAATTTTGAAAGGCATATAGGGACGAATTCGTTCACACATAAGTTGATGTAATAGATAGCAAATCCTATAAATTGGTTAAATTATGTGGGGCCCAAAAAAAAAGCGAATGCGAAATGGAAAATCGGTGCGTGATTTTTTTTATTCGGTTGGCTTTTAATTCTTAGGGGGTCTCTCCAGCTTTATCAGAAATGAAAAACTTCATATAAAAAACGCTTCATAAATGAATTAGATTTTTTCTGAAGTGTTTTTTATATGAAGTTTTTATTTTTGTTTCATTTCTGACCAATCTGTAGTGAGTCCCTTATGGAATAAATAGGTTAAGTAATACAGTCGAATTTGGAAAGTCTTAGCACCGGATAGAGTGGAGCAACTTGGTGGTGTGAGCACATGCAGTGAGGCTGCTAAAACAGATTATGCTTGAATTCTAAATTTTTAGCGAGAAGGACATTCGAACATCATTAGGTGAAAGGAAAACACGAATACTCCTATTCAAATTAAAAAAAAAAATTTTTTTGTGATCCCTGCATGCAAATTTTTAACATCGGTACTTATTTGAACCAAATAAAATCAATAAAAAATAAACAACTTGAACGTTGATTGTGTGAACAACCCACGTGCTATGAACAGCTGTTGCAAAAAGTAATTCACTGTAGCCATCGGATTGGCGTCACTCAATATTTCCCAATGGGAATAGAAGAAGGATGTTCCAATTTCAATTCCGTACAATTTATTTGAATGTGCGAATGCTTTTTCTCCCTTTGAAGAACCATCGAATTGAAACAAAAGATGGCGCCTTAACCGAATTATGCAGTAAACACGCAAAGGTATTTCGCAAAGGAGTCAAATAAAACGGAACACCGAACAAAGAAAAACAAGAAAACAGCAATAAAAAATTAAAGCAAGATAACAAAAAGAAACAAAGCAAACAAAAAATTATGTGTAGAAGAGAAGATTTGAAAAGAACAAAAGCTAAACGATTAAATTGCGATGTCACAGGCATGAGATCAAGTTGAAATCCTCCCTGGATTAACGTTCAAAACAAGTGAGCTCCGTACATTTAGAACAGCAATCGCCATGACTACTATCCACTCTGTCTGCTGGCCACTGGCAACCGACCATTGCGCTTAGATTACTAACACAGTGCTGTCTGCCTCACGGTCTGTCTGTCTTTCATCTGTCTGTTCGTTTGTTTGTCTGAGGACATAAGTCCATGAGCCCCAAAAATACCAGTGGGTGATCGATGGCAAGGGGAGAGGGACGAAAAATTTTCATCAAGCTGCATAACATCACATAACGCATACGTAACGCAGCATAACGTCAAGTAATGCAACGTAACGTGGCGCATAACAAATTGTCTTTCTTGTCCTTTTTGTTATCGTACATTGTGTCCTGTGCGAATTTGCTATCATTGACTTCTTTTGTTTTCCCAAGATCTTCCATGGTCGTCGTTCCATCCATGTGGACACACACGAATATGTTTGAATATACAACAACAACAACAAGACACACACGCGCATATTTGCCCACATACATACTATATAAAGTCCCACTCACTGTACTGTAGATAAGTATTTATTGCATACGAAGTCACCATGCAAATAATCCTTAAGCTATGCATATCGGTGTGTATCAAATAAAACAAATAAATCAGATAAACAAATCATATCAGCTCAAATGTCATGCTACACATAAGCTTAGCTGAAATCAACAAACGAACGGAACAATATCCACAGACACGCTACAAGGATAATGCGGTTGATGTCCTTGTTCGGCAGCAGACCTAGCAACACAATTTTCTCGATTCGATTCGACTCGACTCGACTCGTCGTTACATAAAGTCAGAAACTCAAACACAAGCTCGAATTTATGCTTCGGAAATTGTTGCTTGGATCATTGCTTCTTCTTTTTCTTTTTCTTCTGCTTCTTCTTCGTCGTTTTAGTTACTCTCGCCTACATTAGATTTTTGCTACTTAATGATGACTTAACGTGAATGGAAGCTGTGGAAAATTGTCAAAAATCTTCATCTTAACTTGCGGACAGGCAAATTGGGCAATAAGAATTCAAGTACGCATAAGGAGGACAGTGAATTTGTTGCTCTCTTATAAATTTCGGACGCAATGCGAGTGTCCGTCCGTCCCTTGTCTTTATTTTTTTTTTTTTTTTATTGTTTTTGTGCACTGGAATATTTCAACAAAAACGTATGATGGAATTTTTCTCACATTCCTCCATTCGGTCAAGTCTCATGGTCTTGGGTTTGAGCTCTTTTTATTTACTTTAGTTTCCTTTTTTAGCTCCATGATAATATTGTCTCATAAAGTTTCTATTTTCTTATTGTTGGGATTTGTTTTATTTTCGGATGATCTCCTATGTATAAATTAATGGGAGTCCGTTTTTACTTGCTCAAAAAAAAAAAAAAAACGTCAAATTGACCCCGTGTCGTGACGGTGGTGATATTTTGATCAGAATTTCGGAAGGATCAATTTTGAATTCTAAAAATAATGCGACTCGCATCTCAATTTTTATATAATGTAGCAAAAGGATAATTTAGAAAAATGCCTCATGGACTTCAAACTTCAAGAAAAAACAGGATTTTTGAGGTTCCCAAGAAAATTTAAGGCATTGATTTATACAAAAAAAAATGGTTTATTTTTTATACAATATCTGAGTGCTTTTAATCCTATCAATGCTGATGGGGAAAATGTCGTTGTACATGCCTTCACCCCATGGATTATTTTTTAGCGATTATTGTTGTTCTGAGGGCTTCCTAGAGCGATCAGAGGCAGAGTTCATGCGTTTGAAATTCGTTCTCTGCACACAGGACCCACGGCTGTTAAATATTCTTCCATGGCATCTAGCATTTTTTTTTTCTCATCCTTTTAGATTTGTATCGGGCACTTCTTGGCGTTTGGAATATTTTATAAAGCCAGTAAGGAAAAACAAACCATTGCTTAGGCTAAGGTAAGCAAACAGTGGCCTTCTCTAAGGCCACTGCCGACTGAGATATAAGCTCCACAAGATGCACCTGATAGAAGACTCCAAGTGCAGTCTTTGTCTTGTGTTTCTCTTTGTAGGCTTAGACGAGCTTTGGCTCGAGACACATCTGAATGTACTCTCTTTCATAAGGAAGGTCGAGGCCATAATAGAACAGCTAAATAATACTTATGGAACCAATTGGCTTTTAAGCGAACATGTCCGCCTTTTCTGCCTCGTGTCTGCTTGGCCGCTTTTTTACTGAACTGTCCGTTTTTTTTTCCAACTTGACTGATTTATTATGCGTTCGCCTTTTGTTTTTTTTTTTCCTGAGTCCGTTTTGTCCGACAGTTCTTGATGTCTGCCTGAACTACATCGCGACCCAATAGAAATTATCAGCTGTTTTCAGAACGATATATTTATTTATCGTATATTAATTCTTATCGAATTTGTATGTGCGGATCAGTTAGCTGATCATACTTATATTGAAATTTTTACGTTTGAAATTTTTTGTAGGTATATTTAACTGGGGGTACGATCTGGCGGCTGGAGCCTGGTCGTGGGATGTCCGTTTTTTTAATTGGACCATCTGGTAAAATTAAACTAAGGGTCGCAGTGCTTCCAATCCGCCAGAGAGCGAAACCCACATCAAAAAATGGAAAAGAGCCAAAAATAACATTGTTTGGTTTGGTTAAAAGGGTTAGTTCTCACAAGTTAAAGGATTGTCATGACTCATGACATTTAAAGAATTATTCAAAATACATACTCCCGACAACAAAGATCGCCCAATAACTCAATTATATTTTTATCGTAATCGAACATTTTTAATTCTTGAGCTCACGTCCAAAGTGGTTCTCAGGAACCACACACACACACACACAAACATAAATACATACATAAATTGCCTCAAAAGGAAAATTTGTTTAACAACTCGACTGGGATCCACTTTATTGCAACTATACATTTGCAATTATATCTCGCCCTACGCGCGGTGGCTGCTGTTCGCTGTTGGACTTCCGACGCTCCTGAGACTACAACAAAACAAAATGAAATAACAAAAAGAAACTCCTTTGAAAGCATACACCTACATACATTTACCCCTAACCGATAATTTTGTCTCGTCAAACAGCTCAAACCTGTACTTTGCACATAATCGAAGGCACTTAAGTGCGTCAGCATTTCACAGAAAATCGAAATAAAAAAAATATCGGGCAAAAAATATAAAAAGTCGAAACACAATAATTCGAAGAAACGAAAAACGCGTGTCACATTCGGAAAAGAAAAACGTGCTCGTTACGTTCAAAAGGGAACGATTTCAAGAAACAGAGCCGAGCGTGCATGGAAAAAGAAGCAGAAGCTGGTTCCGGCATTGAAACTGAACCTAAATCACTTTCTAACACTCGATGAAGGGCAACAGCTGCTGTCAACGTCAACTAAGCAAAACGAAAAAAGGCAAAATAAAAGAAGAATCTCTGAGAGTGGTGATTACTTTCACTAGCAAACACAAATCCACACACGCACACACGCACCTGCATGCTCAGGCTTTGCTAATAAAATTACATTCACGCTTGCCATTGTATACATTTAGGCGTTAAGCTGCAGTTGTCATTAAGTGCCTTGAAGGAGAGAAATGAAAAACGTTACGAATGCGACAGCAATCTGTGTAAAAAGGTAAACGAAACGAAAAACGGCATAAAGCAAGATGAAAACCAAACAATTTTTTTTGTATTTTTTTTTTTTTTTTTTGTCGGTTTGAGTCTCCGATGTTTACGAAGGGGTCACACCAGCACACATGTCTAAATTTTATTTCGGTCATTTTTCCTTGTCTTCTTTAAAGCGTTTTTGTATTTTGTTTATTTTTTATTTTACTTTATACATTTTCAAACCCTTGAAAGGAACACAAACAAAGCGGTTATGGCAAATTTCACGCCCACTTGAAGGTTGGTGATTTAGAAAACTAAATTGTTGACAGAGCTTTAAATTGATTTAGAAAAAAAGATGAAAAAAATCCAAAATAAAAAGAAAAATGAATGAAAAGAAAAAACGAAACAGCTTAAACTAAAGTTGACGTCAAAGGTTCCCTACGTCAAGGACATTGTGTAGAGTTGAGGAAAAGGCCAGTTGAAATCATTTAAAAGGAGGATGAGAAGAAAAATAGAGAATAGCCTAGGTTTCTATGTAAAAAGGAACTTTTCTGAAATTTTGTTAACCTATTCAGTGATTCCCCTTAAAAATATTAATTAAAACTCAATGTTGTGAAAGTTGTGAAAGGATTTGCTTCTAGTGATTGCTTTCTGGTTTTTCTTCCGTTTGCTGGTGTGCTGGCTGATTAAATACCATTTAAAGTCATAAATATGATAGCATATTTTTTCGAATTCTTTTGAAGTTATAAGCTCTAAAAGAAGATTTCCACATGCCACCATCATCATCTCAAATTCATAACTCTCACCTTCAACTTTCAAGTTATTTCAACATTGGCGCTCAAAAACTTTTTCGCACACATGCCTTTTATGACCAAAAATTTTAAATCACAGCCACCGAATCCCCCACTCCCTATAAAGAACCAAAAAATAATCTCTCTCACGTACATGTTCCTGCAACATTTCACTCCTCCCGAAAGTAAAAGAACAAAAAAAAAAATAAAAATAAATAACAAAAAAAAGTTCAGGAACATTTTTGACTTCGACTGACGACCTTAGGGGCCATATATTACGTCAGCATGTTTTTGACCATTTTAGACCCCCTCCTCCCCCTTATCGTCAATCGTCATCAAACAAACCCCCCGCCCCCCTCGTTTGACATCATCTTTGATCCCTTTATTATTTCACAAACAAATAGAAATTTAATATAGTTTTAGTGTTTTCTTATAAGATAGAGATGATTACGTGATCATTAGGAATTGACCCCCCTCCTCTCATCATAAAGCGTCATCATTCGCGAGACCCCCTCCTCCCCCTGTATGATGACGTAGTATATGGACGGCCCCTTATGCCATTTCGCCTCTTAATATTTTGCCCGTGATTTTCACTCTGATCCGTTGTATTATTATTATGCACAGTCGAGGAGCATTTTGGCACTATCTATACAATTAAAATGGAGGAAAATCTACGGTAGCGCCATAGCACGTTTTGTTGCAATTGCCAAAGTCTGCATTTTACAATCGCGTCTGAATCTAGGCAGAGCTTCTTCCCTATTCACACACCATACCATGCCATGCCGTACCGTACCATCGCATCCTATCTTATCTATCCATCTATCCACCTAATGGTCTGTCTATCTGTTTGTCGGTTCGTTTGTTCTCTGTTAAATTTGCACTCATATGAAAAACGGCGAAAGCCAGACCATCGTAAAGATGTAGTTCCGATGTCATAGCACAAAAAAAAAAACAAGCTAAAAAAGAGAGAACTAAAAAGGACACACTTGCACAGAGGCAAGTTGTCTCAAACGAGGACGGACAACATTCCATGCACCAAAAAAAATCAAATTAAAAAAAAAATAAGAGAAAAGTTGGGTGTGGTACGATGTGGTCTACCGAAGTCTACATACTAAAGGGTTTGCATGCTCCTGTTCCTGCTCCTGCTCCGGCCATACTTCATACCGAGCTGCCGCCATACAGTCTAGCGGTCGTGGCGCCGTATTAACCTAAATTGCAATAAAGGCTACATAAAGAGAAGCGAGCCCCAAGGCTGCTTACAACAGAAACAATCGCAACGCCATGTTCCTCGTTCTTGCTCTCGTTCGTTCTCGCGTTCACGTTCACGTTCTTGCTGTTGTTGGAAATTTGCGTAAAAGTGGAAATTGTAGAATTTTCCGTCTGGACGCAACAAAAAAAATTGTGGCCAACGGACTTACTGCCATACAAAACGGAAAGTGTTGCAAAAATTTTGTTTGCAATATTTCTCAACGAAGGAAAGGCGTTACCGGACATGAAACCATTGCGTTATTTTATGCTTCTGTAATTTTTATCTTTCTATTTTAATTTCTTGCGTTGCTTTTCAAATGTGGAGTCACAGAGTTACATGGGGTTTTTTTTTCTTATCATAGGTAGGCACTATAGAGTGAAAATTGTTACAAAATGTGGAAGCGTGGAAGCCCAAAAAATTAAGTAGAATTACTTTGAATTTTGAAGGAGACACGTGTATATGAGTGTACACATATTTACATTGTACATCTGTAGGTATATGTTGCTGAAACATGAAGCTGCGCATGAAAGCTATGTTGCTTCGGAGGGCACCGTGCATTAACATGACTACAGTCAAACTTGCATAATTCGAATTTTATTTAATTAGAGCTGATTGGATTCAATATCCTTTGAGTTTCTTTATTTTTATTTTTATTTTTATTTTTTAATTTCATCGAAATGCATCAAGACCTAAAATCATATGCGGAAAATATATTTAGGGTCGTAGTCTTCGATTCGGTTTAAGCGCTTCGAATGTTTAAATTCTCTAATATTATATATTCCCTTAGTCTTCATGCCAGTTTAAGTCAAAAAAATACTTTGGCAATATTTGAAATTTAAAAAAATTTTCATATAAAATTAATAAACCTAGTTTAAACTCTCCTGAAGACTCTCATTTGAAAGTTTAAACCTTCAAATAGTTTAAACTAGGTTGGAGACTATGAGCCTTATAGGCTTTTCAGACTATGAATTTAAAATCTGAATTTAGCTCCTTAAGTTGAATTTATCAAAAACCCTTTCAGACTGTCCGTTTCTGAATTTACGACTTCAAACAGATGTTTTTTGTTTTGGATTGATTTTCGAACAACTTTTCACAGTCTGGAGCAATTGTTTCATGCAAAAGCTGCAAAATGGAAAATGACCAGAAAAAAATGTTAAGCATGTTATTGTTGAGACGTCACAAATTGCAAAAAATGAAAGCAACCGGAATGGTGTTAATAATTAGCTTGCTAACATCCATACAATACTACAAGCGACACTTCCCAAAATCACTAAGACGGGTGAGGGGAGCTTGTATAAACCGACTTTGCCCATTCACAATCTGACTTTGCCCACAGTTAACACATTCACATAAAATAAACTGACTTTCACCACGATTTGTGTACAGATGAACTCACACATCGACATTACAATCTGACTTTCAACACAGCAGAGCTCAATGCTTATTACCCTCTAGGAAGCGTGAGGTATATTGCCCGGATGCAACTAGTACTTTCACCAAAACTAAAGAACTAGTGCAAAGGGGGTAGAGCTTCGTATAAAGCTCCGACTAGTATTGCATGGAAAAATGGTTTTTCGTATCAGTAATAAGAGTTGCCATTATATAGTTGTTGCAAAGAGCGTTGGTGCTCCGAAATCAAAACTAAAATCTATCTTTATATATTACAAATATTTTTGTAAATAAAACAAACACGAAAAATAATTCGGTGTCTTTTAAATATTACGTATTGGAGGCTCAAAAAATTTTAGAACAAAAATAACCAAAAAACCACAAAATATGGTCAATAATCTTTCAAAGGAACTAGTGTTTTACTATACCCAATTTACCCAATTGGTTCCCAAATCACTAAAAAAGCGTTAGTTCAAGTGTACAATTAGTGATTTTTAGCCCACACGCAATGTTAATTTTGTACAGAGTAATACATAACCAGGGGTATAAAGAAGAACCAGTGCTGGTGGAATTAGAAGTAGTAAAACGCTAGAGCTTAACTACTCATACTTCCTGAAGGGCTGTTGAACTGTTCACCACAGCAGTCGTTGACAAAACTCTATCTTTTTCAGTCGCACTCATGTAAACTGTTCTCTGTCTCTATCGCACCCGCATATTCTTATCATACCTACAAGCAAATTAAAAAAATTTAGAGAGTGTCGCTTGTAGTATTGTATGCTAACATCAATTTTGAACAACATTCAACATGCTGCAATTCTATCCAGCAGTCAAAACACGCTTTTGAATATTACCCAGCAAGCAATATGAGCGCTTTCGGATACTCTTTTCGGACAGAGATAAAATTGCTTTCACCCTCCTAATGAAGAATTTTCTGAGCCCGTGCTTAAAGAGGATTTCCGGATGATCCGAAAACGCTCCATTTTATGTGTTTACTCATAAAACGGTCTTACATTAGGCTCTTTTCAGACGTGTGATTCGGAGCGCTCCGAAATTTGCTTGCTGAGTAATTTCAAATCAAATTACAAACAGCTGACTTCAACGTTCAAGGTTGAAAAAAAAGGAGTAAAAGGTAAGGGTTGCAGCAACGAATGCCTAAACTCATGAGTTTATTTCTGAGTTTAAAGACCCTAAACTCAGTTTAAACTCACTACTAAAGTCTACTTAAGGTACTAAAATCAGTTTAACGCAATTGTCTGGAAACCATATTGGGGTCGTAGTCTTCGTGCCAGTTTACTTAATGAAAAAAGGGTTTGCTTTTTTCGAAATTTTCAAGCGTTTTCATATAAATTGTTATGACTGCATGACTGCCGTGAAAATCTGGCTAAAGCTTTCGGATGAAAACTTTCATTGAATACTACAAACCGTCATAACCATTTTCACTACGATAAAAACTACGACCTTTAAAGGGGGAATTTCGATCGATTATTATAAACAAATAAAAGGCGATTACTACAGTTTGCATCCTTATAGCTAAACACCTATTACACCAAGAAGAGAGATTGTTTGTCGTAGAGTTCTTGATCTTAGAGTCTCCAGAATTGGAATGCGATCCTTGGGATTCAAGTTATAAGATTTACACTGTAGTTTGTAGAGATTTGTTTTGAAGACGATCTTCTCCCTCTCTCACCCTCTCTCAACCACTCTCACCCCCTCTTACCCCCTCTCTCCCACTCTCTCCCTCTCTTTCCCTCTCTTTCCCTCTCTTTCCCTCTCTTTCCCTCTCTTTCCCTCTCTTTCCCTCTCTTTCCCGATCTTTCCCTCTCTTTCCCTCTCTTTCCCTCTCTTCCCCTCTCTTTCCCTCTCTTCCCCTCTCTTTCCATCTCTTTCCCTCTCTGTCGCTCTTTTTTTCACTTTAAACTACGACAGAAACGAGTTTGGCACAAATAACCCCAAAGGAAACCCGAAAAGTTTTACTTTTTTGTTTACTTTTCTGAGTCATTTTTCCCCTTTTTGTTTTTAGTTTTTTTGCTGTTTTGTTACATTTTCTGTCAATTTTAGACACAATAAAAAGCAAAATCAGTCGGGATTAACTATAATAAAGAATGCTCATTAGGGTGGGTAGATTTTTTTTTTCGAAAAAGCCTGGAAACCTGGGGTCTAAAATGAATTCCTAGATCGCGGAAATCAACCTAAAAATATTTCTTTTGGGTTTCATGCAAAATATGTATGTGTTAACATTCATTATTACTGTAAGAAGTCATGTAAATCTATGAATTCATTGCAATTCAAACTTTTATGGAAGAAAACTTTCGCAGCTTTTAGAATATGACCCGCGCTTTAAAAAGCTTTCACTTTAAAATAAAACTTTGAAGGCCCTTTTTCGAAAAAATGTGCAAAATCTATATAATATTTATTAAGGTTTTTAAAAAAAAAAATTTCTTTTTTATGAAGTTTTGACTTAAAGGGCCCTCTCCAGCTCTGTCAGAAATGAAAAACTTCATTAAAAAAAACTTTAGTAATGCTGAAGGAATTTTCGTGTCAGAATTTTTCTGTTAATAGTCTCCAGTTTGTCAAAAAGTAGTTTCTGTTTTCGCTCCCTTTTTTGCTGTAAATAAAACACGGTAACACAGACTTTTCTGTTAGAAATATTGAATTTTCTGTTCTTTCTGAAAGGAATTTTGACAGAAGAGGCAAGTTCGAAAAAAATTAAATGGATTTAACAAGGTTCAATGTGTAATTTTCAGAAATGGATAAATGACATAAAAATTTTTCGATTATAAGAAACTTCTTGACGTAAAATTTATAGATATATAGATTGTCACTATCGCATTAAAAAATGAAATTATGCTACGTTTTTTCCTTTAAGGAATATCAAGAAAATTCCTGCTGAGATTCCTTACAGAGCTGGAGAGGGCCCTTAAGAGCTAAAAAAAAACAGTGTTTATTATATATTCGAGGACATTTTGTTCTTTATATAAATAACTATTATTGCAGATTCGGCCTTTTTTCTTAATTTTGTTTTGTTTCTGTAGGCTTTTGACCGTATTTAGAGGAAAAAGAATATATACCTATTTGCTTTTTTCTCTATTTATTTTCAATTTTATTTTTCGATATTTCGACTGAAATTATCAGTCATCATCAGGAAATCTTCTCCTATGAGTTACTTTCGTTATGAAAAAAGGTAATGATTTAAAATCCTTCTGAATATCCATTCGAGGATATTTCGCTCGACTTTCAATAGATACTGCCATAACAGCATCTCGATTTTTAGGTATAACTCTTCGAGAAACATTTGTTAAAAGTTGAACGCAATGCTCCGTTGCTTGTACATATGTATATGGGATGGAATCCCCGGGTCCCGGCGGTGGATGATCAAATTCGATATACAGTAGAATCTCGCAAAAGTTGACGCTCGAAAATGTAAATCGCTTGGTAAAGTTCATCAATTTTCAGCGCCCACGTTAAAAAAAAAAATACAAAACTGTATATCGTGTGTTTTGTGCTAAAAAGCGAAGAAAAACGAAAGACAACAAAAATCATAACGGTAAAAGTTAAAAGTTAGTGTTGCAACGGATAGTGTATCCTGCCGGATAGTTAATATTTTTGTTGTATATTTTTCGGATTTAAAGTCATATCGAACGGCGCGCCGTAGCGTAGCAATGATCCTGGCGTTGCCATTTAGTATACAAAATTTTGAACGTTATTTTTGACACAGCACACATTTTAGTACTGCTTGTTTCGAGTGGTTGGACCGAACTGGAATGAAAAATCTCTGAAAATGGAAATTTTCTGTGAAAATGTTAGCGGAACTGCATCGGGTTTCCTGCAATCGCTCCAATTTCTAATCTGAATCCTAGTACAAATGCAATATAGCAAATGTTTAATGTAAGGTATCCGGTGGCCGGATATAGATGGTATCCAGTATCCGACTGGGTACTAAATTTAAGGCCGGATACCGGATAGTGGCCGGATATCCGTTGCAACTCTATTAAAAGTGACCAATTCGAACGAAGCGTGCAGCCTTATTGTGAAATAGGAGTTGTTGAAAAAAATTGAGCTCGATATTGGAAAAGTTAATAATTCGGAATTTTTGATTACCCCTGGAACAAATAGATTCACTTTTGCGAGATTCTACTGTTATGAACCAAATGTTCGTGCGGTACATTTGATGTAAATGCCGGTTCGGATAATAGTCGATCATTATCCAAATCAACCATATTGAATAAGTCCGAACATTCAAAATTTATCTCACGCTTTTCATATGCTCGAAGCTTTGTTATATTACACAGACTGTCAAGCCCGACTTTAATGTACCCAGCGTCCCGACAATATTGACGCATTATGCTTTGCCTTCCCGTACGAAATTGGCAAAAAATCTCAATTTATGGGTGTGGCAATAGGCGGATATCTCGCATTTTCACTTAGGAGCATACTCGGATCCCAATATACCTGTGTGCCGAGTTTCGACGTGATTGGTCCAGTCGTTTCAAAGGAGATCCGACTACAAACGGACGGCCGGACAGACGGATAGACAGACGGCCAGACGGATGGACAAACAGACAGACAGACGGACATGTATCAGTCTTCAGATTTTGATCCAAATCAAGGAGCTTAGTTCTAGCTGTTACAAGATTCGCAAGTATATACCTACATATACATATAATATGCTGACGCTGAGTATAAAAAATGTCGATTTTTTTTAAAGCGATAGTCAACATCATCGTAAGGAAAAAAGTGTTTAAGGAATGTTACATTAAAGGAATATGTAAAAAAAAATCAAAATGAGTCTACAAAATGAAAAATTGTGTCATTTTTTCGATAAAGGCTTTTAAATTTTAATTTTAAAGTGAAAGCTTTTTCAAAGCGCGGGTCATATCCTAAAAGCAGAAACAAAACAAAATTAAGAAAAAATGCCGAATCTACAATAATACGTATACGTAATTTTTCCAACCCCAAAAAAATTACGTATACGTCGAATAAGTGGGGTTTTTGTTATATTTTTGTCGAAAACACCAGTTGCCTGCATTTTTCTGTATTGGTGTCTGAAGCAAATTTGTTGGTCGCTAAAATAGCTGCAACTTTCCCCAAGATAGTAAAGCGATATTCATAACGATTCAGGACAAATTAGCATTTTAAATTTTCGAAGACTTAAGCGACGAACCTGCAAAATTCAGAGTCCGATTCCTCCTAAACTAGAGCCAATCCAGAGAAAAGACCGATCGATCTGAGCTCAGTATACTTTTAAGAAAGTCACTCAGTTCGTCCCATTTTGGTTACTATTTTCGACTTGCACAGTGTAATTATTTATATAAAGAACAAAATTGTTCCTCGAATATATAATAAACAGTGTTTTTTTAGCTCTTAAGTCAAAACTTCATAAAAATGAATTTTTTTTTAAGACCCTAATAAATATTATATAGATTTTCCACATTTTTTCGAAAAAGGGCCTTCAAATTTTCTTTTAAAGTGAACGCTTTTTAAATCGCGGGTCATATTCTAAAAGCTGAGAAAGTTTTCTACCATAAAAATTTGAATTGCAATGAATTCTTAGATTTTCATGCTTTCTTACACATACATGTTTTGCATGAAACCCAAAAGCAATATTTTTATGTTGATTTCAGCGAGCTAGGAATTCATTTCAGACCCCAGGTTTCCAGGCAAAATTTTCATAGAATTACATCTAGTTTACTTTCTGCTATACGCTTGTGTCCGGTTTTTCTCTCCATACAAATGGACCCACCCTTATGCACAGGCACTAGCGATAGAATGTAGTGTTTCTAAACCGGAACAGTATTAAAAAAAAAATGTCCATGATGTCCTTAAAAAACTCACAAATCACAAAAGCTAACAAGTCCAAAAACAAACGGGTTTTCTTTTGTGAGTGTCCACTGTAGTTCTACCCATTCCTGCGGAGGAATTATGAAATTTAGGATTTAAGTAAAATAAACTTTCCAATAAAAAGAACTCGTATTTTGTCATCAAGTATCGTGCTTTTTGTTTGGTTTAATACATTTTAGCACATGGTTCGGCAAGAAAAACCATTAATTAAACTTAATTTAAGTATAGTACAACAGCGACAGCAATTAAGTCGCGCAACATATCTTCTCATTTTCGGCCGCAACAATGTTGGCGAAACAAAGAATATGGAAGGTAGAAAAACGAACGCGCAGACGATGTGCATGTGAATGGGAAAAGGTCAAATTTGTTGTAAGCATTTTTTTCCCCAAATTTTCCTATCTTTATCTAAGAGCGGTGGGGCTATGAATTAAGTTGACAGAGTATATAGAGTGGGTTCATCTAAAATACGACATCACACGGCACCACATCACAAATAAGCTCTACATTACACATTTATGTAGGTTATGTACAGTGTAACGTGTTAACATGCTGCAAGAAGTTCAACGCGATGTGATCGTCGCTGGTTATCTCGAACAATGCAACATGCAACCGCAAAAAGAATATAAAGTCTTTGGGTTGTTCTGCGACATAAAAGTGTTGCATGCGAATGCGATATTTATGTTCGGTTCAAGAGCTCTTATTCAATTTTTTTTGTATTTCATATTGATCTCAGTTTTTCTACTTTTTTACAGCTTTTTGTTTGCAATCAAAATTCCCTTAAGTCTTATATGTATATATTTTCAAATGGGCTTCTACGAACACGAAACACTATCGGATTATGAAAATACTCCACCAGAATGATAAAATTTATGCACCCAATGCATGAAGTGGAATATAAAACGACATTATTTTAAATATTATTTTGCCTTTCTATGCTTGAAGAAATGTTCGAATTATCAAAATTCATGCAAAATTTCAGATTACAAACAAAACTCTGTATAAGACATTAGTCTAAAGTGACAAAGTGCCTGTACAGCAGAGTTCAACAGCCGTAGCAAGCACATTTGTGGTCTTTGGCTTCCCGTGTATCACGGGTTTGTCTGGAGCTTTTTGTTGAATAGCCGAACACGACGATCGATAGCTATTTGACATCGTTTCATATTTTTTATACCCGACACACTTTGTGTCGAGGGTATATTGCGTTTGTGTGGTTGTGTGTAACACCCAGAACCAGTCGAGATAGGCCATACCAAATATATGAGTATAGAAATGATCAGCGTCAGAAGGAGATTCGATTAAGACATCTGTCCGTCCGTCTGTCTGTATACAGTTTTCTTATCGAAGGAGTTCAGTTACCTCGACAAAATTTGGTATACGTGCTCACGGGGAGATGAGAAAAAACAATGGACCCTATCGGGTACCTCCAGTCAGGCAAGCAGCCAGGGGACGGTTTTAGTGTTTTCATGTTGCAGAAAATAAATTAGTTATTTTGACAGCCTTTTCAAAGAAAATCAAATATTTAAAAATGCATCTATTTCAAAGTGCTATAATCTTTGGAAACGCTGTAGGTTTTTTTTTTGAAGCCCCCCTTCCCTGCCTCCAGTACTAGGGTGTGTTATGGAAATCCAGGGTGCGGAGAGCGATTAAAATACGCTCTTTCTCACAACTAATCGCGGCAAAAAATTGAGTGGTTGCAATTTCTCACGAGTGATAAAGCAGCGCTACGAACGTAAGCACTAACAATCTCTCACGAGTAATCGCAAGGTTCGTAAAAATCACGAACGAAAAGATGCCGACGAAATCGTCGTTGGTTCGTTCGTTCGCGAGCGTTCGTTGATTGCGAGCGTTCATTGTAAAACTCGTTCAGTAACTCATATTGTGAAGATTGAATTTTTGATCGATCGCGAGCGTTCGCGAGCATTCGCGAGCGTTTGCGAGTGTTCGTCGATTGCGAGCGTTCATTCTAAAGGCTCAGTTACTCTTGATTGAACGTAACTTAACTTTACTTATTTAATCAGCTGAGTTGATATGTTTAGTTCATTTTTTCTTCTCATATTAGCTCATTTTTCAATGGAATTTTACCGCTAGAATTACTGAGTATAAGAAAATTGGGGAAAACACAGCCCTTCAGGTATGAAAAAGTTTGCACCTTTTTCCGACCTTTTTGATCTCGAAGGTACAACAGGTACAACTGCTTCGTTTAAGGTACATTATTGTCTTTGAATTATCAATTGTATTGGTTCTGAATATCAATACATCTATTATTTTAAATCTAAATGCATGCAAATAAATTGAAAATGATAACTTGTGCAGCTCTTATCCCTAGCAAAGTTTTAATCAGATCCAATGAAGGCACCTGATGTAGTTTTTACGTAAAAAATTTGAGCAATATGCTCTTCCAAATAACGCTAATAAAGACCAATTAATTGAATAAATAACTCCGTTTCCGAGTCTGTTGCGGTTAAAACTCAAAGAATAATTTCGGATCTTAACCTTAATATCAATCGCGTTATCTTGTATGTATGTAATTCTATACGCATTTAGGCGAATCCGTTTCCGTCTTTATCAGGATGATTCGTAATAGGAGGAGTCTTAGGAGTACCGATTAGAAATCCTGTAAAGGCGGAAGCGAATTCGCCTAAATGCGTTATGTTTTTAATAAAAAATTTTTCCATAAAAACCAAAAATAAAGGGCTTATAATTTTAGGTCCGTCCGTTGGTGCCCAAAAAGGTTCATTATTTTGTGAAATTAGGTACATTTTAAAATTCTAATTTTTCATTCCTGCATTCCTGCGAATGCTCGCGAACGCTCGCGAACGATTAAAAATACGATCTTTCTCACATTAGCTCGTTTGGCGATTGCATTCAATAGTGATAAATTCTTCAGCAAACGCCATTTTGTATGAAATTGTGATAAAATTAAGGTAATTTTATATGGGTGACCCCCTAAGGAGGGGAGATATGTTGGGGAGTATATTGGAAAAAAATGTTAATGAGACAAAGTTAATGGGGGTCGGTCAAACATTTGACTCATCTAGGGGCACTCTGGGGCTAGTTAGGACAGTGGGGGAAAAATGCATAAAAATATTACTTTTGTATGGGAGCCCCCTTAAGGAGTAAAGATAGGGGGAAGGTTTGTTTGGAGAAATTATTGGGAATAAAAAAATAATGGGAATCGGTCTTACATTTGACCCCTCTAGGAGCGACTCTGCTTACATTAACTTCAAAAATTTGGAAAAAAAAAAATAATTAAATTTTTCAAATGACTTGGTGCATGACATTTTTTTATCAAATAACCTTAAAATTAGTGTTTTATGGCATCTTTAATAAAAGTTCATCGTACTATAAGACAGGAAATTTTTTTGGAGAAAAAAACACTAAAAGTCATCACCCTATTGAACATATTTACAGGCATTTACAGTCATTTCCAAAAATTGGAAAAGTGGGCGTGGCAGAAGGGCGTTTTTGGAAAATTTTCTCCTACAGCTGCAATCCAAATGGGACTTGAACGAAAGTTGGAATTTGTGCTTCTTCTATGGGCATTAAAATCCTCTCTAAAAATTTTATTGACCGGTTTATTATTAAGGGTACCTCCAGTACTAGGGTCTGTCAAAAAAATCCCAAAACTGCCCCAAAATCGGAGTTTTCTTACTTATGTCCCCGTGAGCACGTATACCAAATTTCGTCGAGGTAGCTCAACTCCTTCGATAAACTGTATACAGACAGACAGACGGACATATATAGATATTGATTTAATTTTTTTTTAATATTAATTGGTTAACTGCGTTGAAATTTACGTTGCAAATTATTGAATCAATAAGAAACGTTTTTAAATTGATATGGCAACTCTTCAAGTCAATGTAAAAACGATATGAGCTGGTTTTTCAATAATTTTCCCATATTACTTTAATAAGACAAATATATAAATCATAATTAAGCCCACCAGACGTACTGATTTTATCAGTACAGTACTGTTTTTCGGCTCATTGTACTGATTAAAAATCTGTACTGATTTAGTACTGATTTCGTACTGATTCTTGAACTTTTCTCAAATCAAATATTCTACGATAAACACAGACTCAAAATGTTTCACTCTTAGTATGGCTACGTGAAATCGTATTGTACACCGGATAAAATCTTGGAGTGGAACCAAGAGAAAGTTGAAATGGAAAGTAGATGGGTTGAAATTTTCAAGCACATAGATGCTGCGCAAATGCCCTATTTGGAATTTTCGATTCTCATTCAATCCATTCTTTGCTTGCCTGGAACCAGCGCACCAGTTGAACGCATTTTTTCTTTAATCTAACATGTTTGGAAATCTGAGACGTCCAATCTTAAAATCGACACCTTAAAATCAATTTTATTGGTAAAACTTAATATAAACTACAATTGCGTTGATTTCTTCGATTTTCTGAAGGAACACCCACAGCTTTTAAAACAAATTACGAACAGTAATAAATACAACTGTAGAGCCAATATTACCAAGCCAATCCAAAAATTGGGTTAACAAACACAATTTTTATTTTTTTTAAAAGATCTTAGATCTTGTTTTCACTTCGAAATCTCTTTGGACTTGAATAAAAATATGGTTTTTTTTTATATATATATAAAAGTGTACTGATTTGTACTGATTTTTTACTCTGTACTTGGGAATTTGTACTGCTTTGGTGCGAAGAAAATATGGTGGCCTTATTCATAATGAATCTAATATTAATTCAATACCGAAAAATATTATTTATATATTGTTTCTATATTAAAATCGTCGATATTTTGCCACCAAAATTTAATGCTGTTCCATATTGAAAAACAATTTTCGTTACTAGACTTTCAATAGCGTTTCTTGTTGAATCAGTGTGGTTTTTATTGATTTTAAGTGATTTTTTCTCTGGGTGAAGCGTTTGAAAATGCTTTGTTCTATTTGCGCTCTTTAACGAGACTCTTCTTCTCTTATAGCATATAGAAGAAATTGTATGGAAACAATAGGAACGAAATGAAAAATGTTTTCAGGTCTTAGACGAAGATTTCCGTTCCAAGGCTGTGGTAACAATAGTACAATTTTTATACCCGACATACTCTGTGTCGAGGGTATATTGCGTTTGTGTGGTTGTGTGTAACACCCAGAACCAGTCGAGATAGACCATACAAAATAAATATAGAAATGATCAGAATCTCCTGATGATTTAGACATGTCCGTCTGTCTGTCTGTCTATCCGACTGTCTTTCCGTCTGTCTGTCTGGTACCTCCAGTAGTAGGGTCTGTCACAAAAATCCCAAAACTGTCCCATAATTGGACTTTTCCGCAATATTTCAATCAAATTTAAAATTTGAGCAAATATTTAAGCCTTCGATTGGAATTAAAACAAAATTGGAAAAGTGGGCGAGGCAAAGGGCCAGTTTTCACAAAGAAATTAAACAAAAGTCCGTATACGAGCCTTCTCATGGCCTTAAAAACCTCTTCAATATTCTTTCTTAGTTGTCCTGTTTTTTGGGCGTGGTTTAAAAATTATAATTATTGAAACATGTGTGTCTGTGTCGGGTATTTTGTTGTCAGGCTTGCCTGACTATAACACCCTTACTTGTTTAAATAACTTAAGTTTCTACTAGTAAATTATAAAATTAAAAAATTTAATCAAATTAATCAAATTCATTAAATGATGAAATTTTGACTTCGAATCGACGAAGTTAAAATTTGATTGGCCAGAGGAAAAATCACGATAAAAATTTGTACTTATATTTTAACTAGTACTAAACAAGTTATTATATTTCGCAACTACATCTTGTGATAAATAGTTATTTAAGCTCTTCTTATCAGCCATTTTCTCTGTAGATATCCTTTTTGAAGATGAATTTCGAAGACGTTCTTCAAATTAATTGTTTGGAGTGGCAAGAGCTCCCCTTCGACTTATTTTTATAATAATATTGATAAAGTCTCTTTCGCAAAATGAAAACCTATAGTTTTTTAAAATATTTTTTTTGTTAAAAATACCCGAAGACCACGCCAATTAAGACAAAGTATTCAGGATTTTTATGAACATAACAATGCCTTTAAGAGACAACCGCCCTTTCGTCACGCCCATTTGGTATCCATACCAGAGTTCGACACATTAACTCAACTCCTTCGATAGTAAAAGTGTAGACAGCGAGACAGGCAGACATGGATTACCTAATCTTCTGCGACGTTGATCATTTCCGAACATATTTCCTATCCTGCTAGAAATCGACGCTAAGTGTTTCAGGTGTAGAAGCATACTGTAAAGACTTACTTTGAACTTAGTTAAGTCTTTCAAATAGAACAAAAATAAAATGTTTTCTTATATAGTATTTTTCCTCCGTTTTTCTTTTCATATAGAACACAATGGATACGACACTTGTTACTAAAGTGTCTTATAGCACAAAGTCGATGTCTCATATTTCAAAAACTATAAAACATAGGAGCAAACTTATTAAACAGGTCGAGAGATCTCAAAAATTTAACCTGAAACTCGGTGTTATCTAAATTTTTTCCATTTTGCGGTATAGAACACACTAACTTGCGAAGGACGATATAGCAGGTCCTTTTAATTCCAGCCGAAACTCTCTATAACGAATTTCTGTCTATATGCGAATCTCCTGAAGTGATACAGCTTTTTTGCACGCTATTAGTGCCTTTTTTTCCTTTATAACGAATTTCTCTATAGTGAGCTTCTCTCCATAACAAAAGAGTATAGCAGACATACAATACAATATCATACAATTTGAATAGAATTCGACCTCCATATAGCGAACTTGCGTTTCGTTTAAAATTATTGATAAACTATCAAGTTGTAATTCTTAGGAATTGCTTGTTACTTGCTCATAATCTAATTGACAGATTCCGGTGAAGACTTAAGCCCCAGCTCCATAAACGACGCAATGGACGGTTGTTGGTTGAAACGCCCAAAAATTTGAAATATTTTCAACTTCGCCGCGTATACCGCAACAACCGCGATGTGAAGTTGGCCGGAACAGGTAGTTCAAGATAAAAATGGCAAGATATCAATCTATTCCTGAACTTCCAGTATAACGAATTCTCTCTAAATAACGAATTTTTTCCCCGGTCCTTTAAAATTCGTTACAGAGAGTTTCGACTGTATATAAAATTTTATGTCGAATAATTTTGGTCGAATTATACACAGGATTAAATAACTAGAGCTTGAAGATGAGATTAAAAAAATTTTTATATAATTTATGTTAATAAGTCTCTTGTAAAAATTGTTTTCTTTCCTCACAGTTTATATGTATAAACAAGTAAGAAAGCTAAAGTCGGTCAAGCCCGACTTTGAAATACCCAGCGTCCCGACATTATGAGCGCACTATGTTTTTCTTCTCTATTTGTGAGCGTGGCAGTGGGAGGGCAACATAAATTATTTCCCTACAACTTTCATTCGCCTTGGTGAACCTATGTTGCGAATTTGAAGCTTCTACGCCTTTTACTTCGGAAGTTACGAAAAATCTTTATTTGTGGGCGTGGCAGTGGGCGGGCCACAAAAAATTTTTTCCTACAACTTTCATTCGCCTTGGTGAACCTATGTTGCGAATTTGAAGCTTCTACGCCTTTTACTTCGGAAGTTATGAAAATTCTCTATTTGTGGGCGTGGCAGTGGGCGGGCTATACAAATTTTTGTTCCTACACCTTTCATTTGCCTTAGTCAACCTATGCTGCGAATTTGAAGCTTCTACGCCTTTTACTTTACATTTACGATAAGCCCTTATTTTTGGGCTTATTTGTGGGCGTGGCTCCAGGAGGGCGGCGTCCATTTTTTGCCAGGATATGTCCCTTTTCGTAGTTTACCAGCACACCCAATATCAATGGAATGTGTTGAGTGGTTCGCAAGTTACAAGCATTTTATTGAAAACACAATAAATTCATTTGTGGGCGTGGCAGTGGGTGGATGTCCCCCATTTTTACTTAGGATCATACTCGGACCCCGATATACATGTGTGCCAAATTTCGACTTCATTGGTGCAGCCGTTTCGGAGGAGATCCGACCACGGACGGACGGACAGACGGACAGACGGACAGACGGTCAGACGGACAGACGGACAGACGGACATGTCTAAATCGATTCAGTTTTTGATCCTGATCATTTCTATATATATTTTTCTATATCTTCGGAGCTTAATTCTCCCTGTTACAAGATTTGCACAAAACTAATATACCCCGCTTACGCTGGGTATAAAAAGAGATGCACCTGAAGAGGTTCCCAAAAAGCAACGAAACGTTGGGCAAAATTAGTAAATAAAGAAGTTTTATTTACATTTATCTCATAACCAAAAAGCTTAATATAAACAAAAATTTTCACAATACAAATTGGTTATTGGTCAAAAATGTCAACACATAACATTTTTATTTAGAGTTATTCCCCGTTCGCTTTTTGAAATTTGTATGAGAACCGGTCGAAAATACCGTGAGACGCCCCTTAGGAATTAAAATTTTTTTAAATTCGAAAAACCACTTGCAACATCCTGTTTCAATTTTATTTGAATTTGTATTTTCTATTCATTTCTTATTTCTTCTCGTACTCATCATGCTCATCGAAAAGAATGATCGAGAAGGAGCTTCGAATTGGTTGCGAGGCACAAAAAGCTTTATTTTTATTTTGTTGCTTTAGAATATTCTGAAAATTCGGTATGATAGAAATGCTGATTTCCCAGCGATTTTCCCACGTTCTTCACATTTGCAAATTGCGATTGCGTTTGCGATTTGCAAATTTGGTAAAATTTTGAAATTCAAATCAAATCAACGCAACGCAATGATTGCCGCAACATAACGCTGTTGAGTTGTTGAGAAAGGATGAGGCGAGATGCAACGAGATGAGATGCGATGCGATGAGATGAACTCAGCTGCACTAAAATGCGCCGAGCGGAGTGGGGCTGAACAGAACAAAATAACGCTGATTCAAAAAAGGGTTGGATAGGCGGTGGGGGCTGTGTTGTACAGTACTGTACTGTACTGTGTTGTGCTGTGCTCTGAGCTTCGCTGATTATTATTATGATGAGCAATTGGACTGTAGCGAGTTAAATCCAAATGATAATTTCGCTGGAACGATGATGCTTTAAAATAAATTTTCTATTTTGTGAATTCAGCGTACGTCTTTCAAATATATCTCCTCGAAACGATAATGATAAGAGCGCCTAAGCTGAATGTTAAAGTGGAGTTGAAATGGAGCTAAAGTGTGGCATCACATCGAACTGAATATTATAATCTAGATGCGTTTTTATGTTCAATTCTATTGCTGTTGGTATTGCTGCTTCTGTTGCTGAGCTGTTTCTTTGTTTGACTGACTGCATGCGGTTTCACACTCATTTGAATTCATGTAATTTGTGCAACGCATACAAATACATGCATTCATTTGCTCATCCATTCATCTATTAATTTATTCATTCATTTATTGGTTCGGTCTTTTCGTCTGTCTGTCCGGCGATTCACTCATTCATTCATCGAAATGTTCGATGATCGAGTTTCGGCCGAAAATGCTCTTTTGCTTATAACGCAAAAATATGAGCAGCAATAAAATGGTTCAGGAGAAGGCGAGCAACAGCAGTAGCATCATCATCACCACAAGTCATTGATAATTGCCGGCAATGTATTCCAAATGAAAATTAAACTTTGATTATGCGGAAGTCTGTATGAATAGAACCGGAAACGGAAATACACTGTCTCTCTGCACTGGATAGTGCGAATGCCTTTTCGTTTGCCTTTATCCTTGTTAATGCGAGTGCCTGCCTGTTGAGGGCGTGTGCATGACGTGTGCGTGTGCGTATGCGTGTGCGTTTGTGGTCAGATTGTAGTGCAAGAACGGTAGCATTTTACAGCAGCAACAGAAGTAAATAGATTCGATTTTCATTGCTTTGGGTTTGTTGACTCTGTGTAATGAGCAATGAAGTACATTCCAATATCTCGAATGTCGCTGATATCTTGATGAATTTATGTTATAAAGGGTGCTTTTTTAAGCGGTTTCTTTTCTAAATTCAAATAAAACACATAATTTTCTTGGAATTTGATGAAATCTTTATTAGAAATGGCATGCAACAATCCACCATTTCCAATAAAGATTTCATCAAATTCCAAGAAAAGTATGTGTTTTATTTGAATTTAGAAAAGAAACCGCTAAAAAAAACACCCTTTACTATGTATTTATTTGGTTATTTTTTTATTTTTTTTTTATTTTTGAGCATTTCCCTTCTCCAATCGCAACCTTAAAGACGTTTTGTTGCATTATCGCATATCTTAAAGCAATTTATTGAAAACAATTTATGCGCTGTGGTTTTGCTGGTTAGCTGTAAATATTTGTATAAATTTCTTAGCTTCGTAAGATGCGAATCCCATCTCTCGATGAATTTTCGTTAAGCACTTGTGCAATTGAATTCGACCTGAATTGATGCGTCGGCAACAATTGCCAGAGAACAGCACTCTGAACGTCATGCATACATATGTTACATAAAGTGCCAATGAAAATCGCAACAACTGCCGCTCAGCAATTTTCAAATCAAAATTCATGTAAGGCAGTCATCCATGTGCGTAATTATTTTCATTAAATTATTTCCATTAAAAGAATTTCCCTCAATTCGACAATTTATTCCAAATTTTAAAAAATTAATACCCGGCTGGAAATTGCCTAGGGAAATCTAGTTACTAGCTAGAATCGCCGCTATAGGGGCGATGACTAGAATAATCTGGACAGGGCCTAGCTAGTTTTCTCTAGGTAAAGCCCAGATAGAAAACTCAAGCCTGGCGCTAGCGAGGGCCAGAGAGAAAATTGGAGACAAAACTTTTTTTTATAATTCTCGCTGAGCTTAAATTCGTGGAAATATAAAGCGTGTACTTTGTGTGTTGAGCGTCAGCTTTGCGCAGAGGCGATACCGCAACCAATGAGGTGCGAACTAAGTAGGTAAGAACTTTAACCAATACCCCGTCAAGGGGACATGAAAATAAATCTTTATGTAAAACATAGTAGTTGACATATGATCTAGGCGCTAGCCAGAAATTACTAGCCGGGCGCTAGCGAGAGATTACTGGCCGGGTGCTAGCTAGAAATTACTAGCCGGGCGCTAGCTAGCCGAAGCATTAAGAAACTAGGAAGGCGCTAGCTAGACTTTACTAGAGTTGACTTAAATTAAGCAGACAACTCACAGTGGTGAAATACGCATTTAATGCACGATCCCTGATGATGGCTGATAAAATTAGCGGAAATATTGGTGAATAAAAATACAAAAAGATAACAAAACGTATTGTTAATAAAATCGTTTTGTCTAGTACGGCCAAAGCCTAAGCAATCATTAAAAAAGTCCTAGATATAAATAAGCTAGGGCCTAGCTAGCGTCCAGCTAGCGCCGAGATAGAATTTCCAGCCGGGTAATTAAATGAAAAAAAAAAACCAACGAAACGATTAAGGAAAATTGAAGTTAGGTCGAATTTTTGACTGCAATATGAAAACAAGTAAGAAAGCTAAAGTCGGTCAACCCGACTTTGAAATACCCAGCGTCCCGACATTATTGGCGCACTATGTTTTGCCTCTCCATTTGTTACGAGAAATCTCCATTTGTGGGCGTGGCAATGGGCGGGCCACATAAATTTTTTTCTACACCTTTCATTCGCATTGGTCAACCAATGTTGCGAATTTGAAGCTTCTACGCCTTTTACTATATCAGACCTGGGCAGACCCAATTACAAAATATTTCAATTGCAATTACTAGTAATTGTGATCGAATGTTTTTCAATTACAATTACAAGTAATTTTAATTGAAGTTTTTCAATAACAATTACTTGTAATTGTAATTGGAAATTTGTCGACTCAATTACATGTAATTGTAATTGGAGTTTTTCAATTACAATTACAAGTAATTGTAATTGAAAAGTTGATAATTACAAGTAATTGTAATTAAAATACTTCAATTACAATTTTTTTTGTTTAGAAAAAAGCTGAATTATAAGTAAGTAAAAATTTCGTAACACAGACAGCCGATATCCGAAAATACTTATTTTTAGAACGATTTCGAAATTGCCTCAATTTCAATGTTCTGAAATTTTTGGAAATTCAGCATTTTCGACCTACGTCTGAACATAATAGTGCCGTAGCTATGCAATTTTGCGTGGGGGTCGAAAAAAATTTTTTCCCGCAAACAGTTCAGTTGGATAAAAGCGAATACTATGAGAAGAAAATATCGAAATTCAAAATAAATATTCCAAAAAAATGGGGGAAAAAATTTATTTGAAAAATGCGTGGGGGACAAAGCCCCACCTTGCCCCTTTGGAAGCTACGGGCCTGGAACATGTCTTATTAAAAATGTTTATATGCATGACAGAAGTTCACTTGCCGACTTTCGTTGAATTCCCTTATGAATTGTGAGCGTAAAAGACATTTTTCCAAAACCGCCCTTTTGCCACGCCCACTTTTCAAATTTTTGGATATAACATTTTTTACCTTAAAATCAGTTTAAATATCTCAAAAAATGCAAGTTTAAGGGCATATCTTATGATATTTAGAACAGAACCTAGCACTGGAGGTACCCGAAAAAGTGGTAATTTCTATATAAATTTTATATGGTCTATCTCGATCGATTCTGCCATTACACACAGGCGCACAAAAGCAATATACCCTCGACACAGAGTGTGTCTTGTGTAAAAATTTACGCGACGAATTGGTAACCACCTCCTTTTTTGAAGTCGGTTAAAAAAGATGATTATTAATGACGGAAATACATTTTCACCTACGTAAAAAAATCTAGTATTATTGCTTCAATTACTTTGTAATTGTAATTGGAAAACTTTAATTACAACTACTTGTACCAATTACTTGTAATTGTAATCGGAAAAAGTCAATTACAATTACTTGTAATTGTAATTGGAAAACTTCAATTACAATTACAAGTAATTGTAATTCAAAAATATCAATTTCAATTACTTGTAATTGAAACTGAAATTTTTCAATTACAATTGAAATATTGTAATTGGAAAATTTTCAATTACAATTACAAGTAATTGTAATTGACTTTTTCCGTTTACAATTACAAGTAATTGTAATTGAGTGTGTAATCAATTTCGAAATGTAATTGCGTCTGCCCAGGTCTGATAAGGTGTACCATATTAGGGGTAAAACACGTCAAGTGTACCACCGGCAAAATTTTTTCTCCCCGATTGGGATGAAACTTGGTACAGTTGTTAAGATGTAAGAGTACGTTAAATGTACAAAAAACAGTAAATAATCACAGGTTGCTTCTGAGGAGTTGGCAGCACTGCTGTTTGTGATATTCTATTCTCTTTGTCTTTTACTCTTAACGTACCAAGCACGAAAGCAAGCTCTGCTATGAAACAACAACAAAAACAACGCTGAAATTTGCACATGAAAATTAAGAGCACGGAAAGAGCAAAAATGTGTTTATTGAAAAACTCTTTCGCCGATAAAAGTAGATATAGAAGTCAGATATAGCCCATTTATACTCCCCGCAATAGATTTTGATAATATCTACCATCTGTTAAAATTTCAGCTCAAAAGAAAGTATATAACTAAAGTTATAAGCATTAAACTTGTTGTGCTCGCCTATTAATATATGTATAAGAAGATAACGAAAACATGAAAAATTGAGTTTTATGTGAAATAAAAATCGAAATTTGAGTCTTACTTTTGTCTCTTCAAATTACGATTTTGTATGTTTTTTCATTAGGAATTTTGTAATATATAGAGGGAACATATAGAATCTAGGGGCATTTAAGAAGCTTTTAGAAGAATTTAGGTTGAACGACCTGGCCACACTGAGAATTAAAGATTTTCTGAGCTTTAAATGTAAAACTTATAACAATTACAGTCGCTGTTATTTACAAATTTTGAATTTTGTTGGACCGAATGTAGGAAGTTTTTTTTACCATAATTAGAACCGTTCAATTCAAACAGCAGGTGTGGGAAAAGAAAACAACAAATACGAAGGAATAATCACGGTATCGGCAAATCCAGAAAAAAGTAAACCAAGCGCTAAAAAATAAACTTGGGTTTTTTTTCATTTTTAAAAGTTTTGTTTAAGAATTTTTTGTTTAAGCTATGGCCTTAGTTCGACTAGGAATGAAAACTCCATATAAAAAAAGCTTAAGAAAATTCCTGACAGAAATTTCACGCGGCATTTCTGACGGCTGGTCACAGTTTAGTAAAAAAGTATCATAATGTTTTAATGCTTTTTCTGCTAAAAATTCACACCGCAACCCAGGCTTTCCTAGCAGAAATAATTGAAGTTTAATTGTTTCTCGCAGAAAAGTGACAATTGATGTACAACTAGTTTGAAGGTGCTTTATAGAAGAGCGACGGAGCTCAAAGCGTTCCTAGCGCTGCATTGTTTTGCTTTCTTTTATATGAAAAAGTGATTTTATGAATGATGCTCGACGTCCATAATGCGAAAAATACATAAGGGAAATTTTTGCAACCTCCAAAACGCAGCGTCCCAAACACGTTTTTTTTTACTTAATAACTAGAGCAATGAATTGAAAGATTAGTTTTCGTTGAATATTCTTTTATAAATAGTATACCATAATGGCTTTTTGTAACATTGCTAATTTCACGGAAATCGATGAATTTTATATATGTATGTATAGTATTGTAACGACATGAGCCCCTTTGGGAAAAGAATTTGGCGTACGCACCTGGCATAGAATATGAAAATTCAAAAAAAAAATTTTTTTTCATCTACAAGTTTCGCTAAGACTGTCCTCAGCTCTTATCATAAAGTCGAAAAGCTCTATGAAGCAAAAATATTGAACAAATAGAGGAGAACAAAACAATTCAATATTCTTTCATTACGAAGGCCTAAGACCGAGTCATAACTCATTTGACTTTCATAGCCACAAAGCCAAGAATTATCATTCTCGAAAAGCCTCCGTCTAGCCTTTATGACCATTAAAAATTTTTTGAAACACGTAATAAAGCAAATTTCGACAGATTCCACGTTCAAAGGGTTCAAAGAAAATTGCAGCAAAAAAAAAAATAAATAAAAAGAAAAAGAAAAAGAAAACTAAGAGGAGACAAAAATATTGTGCAAGAAAATAAGAAATTGGCAAAAAGCAGCATCGAGTCAAGAGCAGAATCAAATTCGAGAAAATATGGAAGGCATCGATGGAACTTATGAGGGAATTCCGAAAAAACACGCTCGAAACAACACAACCTTGGGTATCGAGAGAAAATTCCTTGTCGCTCAAATGCCATCCGGGTCGTTTGGTCACGTGCATCGAATGCGGCTTCAGATCGTTGCTTTGCAAGGACAATGCCGAAAGCACCAATGTTATGAATTCAAGTTCTGTTGCGATTCCTTTGGCTTATCTGTTTTATTTTTTCTATTTTTTTTTTTTTTTTGGGGGGGGGGGGGGGTTTCTCTCTTACTGTTTTCCAATCTTTCTTTATTTGGCTTTTGAAATTCAGTTTTTTGCTCCATTTGTTCAGTTCCTTCTATTGCTGTTTCCTCGTCCACTGTGATTCGTTGCGGGTCTTAGCGACCCGGAGGCACGAATGGCGACACATATGCCATAAGTAAGCTTCTTAGCAACGGTAAGCCGCTGAGCCTTTCGTTTCCAACTGGCGCAAGCAACCGAAGTGCAAATCTGTTTTCGGTCAATTCAAAAGTTGGACATGATGCTCCTCACTTTTCACGCGCACGCTGCTGGGAATTTTCAGCGATATGAAATCGAACTGGGCTGTAGATACCATATATTGATAGGCATTGATTGGGAAGCAATTTTGGGAATATGATTCTGATTCAGAGTCAGTGCAGCAATTGCAATACAAGAGAAGCATTTTCCTCGCTCTCTCCCTCTCTCTTCCTTTCTCCCTCCCTCTCTCTTTCCTTCGCTCTCCCCCCCCCCTCTCTCTCTCTCTTTCTCTCTCTCTCTCTCGCACTCTTTCGAATCGAATTGAATGCGGCGCGAATAAATTTGCAACCAAATCTATTTCAATCTCGTAATTTTATTTTTGTTTTTCATTTTTTTGAAGAGCGTGTTTTATAGATCTCCTTGCGGTTAATCTCTGACCCAAATCAGTGCAGTAATTAGTTGGGAAAAAGTAAAAAAGAAGTATTTAAATGAAGGAGAAGATGGGAAGCTCAACTGAATTTGCACGGCAATGCTTTTGAATGGAGCTCCCCGTTGATGTAACAATTGCAAAATAAATAGGGGCAATATTTTAAGATGCTTGTCGGAACATAAAAAGTCTCTTCAAGTAGAGAGAGAAAGATGCATCTGCCTGCTTGGTATTTTTATTGTATTTAAATTTCGTGATTAAAGAAAAAAAAATCTTGGACGATTATCTTGCAAGACGTTTAACGTATCTAGAGTAAGGCTTTGGATGGAATTTTCAATACAAAAAGGAAGATTTTATTTCATTCAATTAAATATACTCGAATAATTCTCTCTTTTCTTTGACTTCAAATCCGATGTTCTCTTCCTTTGTCATTTCAAATGATTACCTTTCCATGAAATATAATATAAAAGCGTATTGAAATAGACGAAGTTCATCTTGTTATCTTTATGCTCGATCAAAAGAGAACTTCTGACGAATTTAGAGATAAAACTAAAAAGAGCTTCAAATTATACCCATCGCTTTTGTATCGAATTTTGCCTTGCGCTTTCCTCCAATAAAAAAAAAACGCAGTGCCTTTTTCAGAAGAAGCGAAAATTGTCTCTTTAGGAGGAATCGTCTTATGCTATGTTCTCACTATAGGGGTTAAGTACTTAACCCGATTCTTTAACTCAAAGCGTTCATATCAGGTTAGAGCGAGTTAAGGTTTACAAATGTCGTATGACCCAGCCGGAAATTTCACTACTTCTGAAGTGGTGAAAATTCATACTGCGACTACTCGCATTATTAACCCTTACTGTTAATGAAGTTTTTTGGGAGATGGCCGCTGTTTTCATTACATGCATGCGATAATGTCCGGCTTGGGAGTTTGAAATATAAAAAACGCGAAAGGTATATCTGATATTCTATATCATCGAGAAATTGCAAATAAAAATTGAATTTGCTTTCTTACAAATGTTTAAAGAAGCTGAAAAAGCCAAAGGAGTATTGGAAGCAATAAAATTAGAAGACCATTGCAATATCCGCAGGAACAAAAAAAGATTAATGGAGCTAATAGTGAAAGCGGCATCACAAATCGTTCCACGACCTGTGATTAAAATTTACATATCCAAATACGTGCATCCTTCCCCACTCATTTTCTGCACGGGAAAGCTTCCTGCCAGTGTCGTTTTAAATTTTTACCCGTTTTTTGTACCCGGTGTTAGCAAATGTAACTGAAAATTTCAAATGCAACTCTGCGCTAACCTCGGAGTTAAATGTTAACCCGGGGTTTATTTTCGGGTTAGATGATTTTTTTTATATGCGTTTTGACATTTGAAACCCTGGGTTTCGCCGATAACCCTAACCCGGCCTAGTGAGAACATAGCATTAGACGAAAGTGTCTTGGAAAAATCTTCTAAAACACGACAAAGCGAACGCCATGCCATGCTTACGTTCGAAGATTCGCCATACTTGCAGGAGTTCTCCATGTGGGAAAGCCAGAATCAAATCGCATAGCCCCAACATATTTTAGTGTTACCTTTTGAAAATTCTTTCAGTTAAAAGCCTTGTTTACAGAAACTCTAAGCAGTTTTTATCGGTGTATGTATAACAAATTATGATATAAAAAAAATTTTTTTTGAACAAAATTATGTTCAATTTTGATTGTTCCTTCTAAGATATCAAAAGCGTTTTCCCCGACTAATTAAATAAAGAGTACCTAACAAACAATAGGTACCTCACATAAAATGTGGAAAAAAATGTAAATTTAAAATTTAAAAAAAAATAATGATAATGGAAATAATTTAATACACCAACATTCTTTTATAAGGCATTACATAATCATAGTAAAAATGCGAAAATATTTTGCTCGCCACCCACACACAAAATTCGTAGAAGGTGTTCCACAAAATTATGGTGGGAAGCTTCAGTGTGCGAGGCGAAAGACAAAAGGCACAAAAACAAAAGCAAAATACAAAGAGCGATGCTTTAGAAGACGCAGCAATGCATAATTATGTCTTTTTTAACTAAGAAACAAGAAATAGGAAAAAATAGAAAAAATAAACACAAGCTCAGCAACAATCACAATTTACCAATTTACTTAGCAGAAGCACTTGCTCGGCCATAATTACAAGAGAAGCAAAAAGAGCTGACTAAGGTGTTTTCACCTTCAATGAACTGAAGCTGCTACTTTTGCGAAATTATTAAACTGTTTCGCAAGTGCATGCCATTGAGCAAAGCTATCCACATTGGATACAATCGAACACACTGTTTATATCTTCCTTATAGTTTCACATTCCTCCATTAAATCAAGCTTAATTATGGCCTGAACCACTTAAGTAACTTTATATGATTTTTTTATTATGTTTTTTGTTTTGTAATATTTTCTGCATAGATTTCAAATGTGGTCTTCTAGATCCAATCAGCATAGCATATCAGCACAGTGATGGCTAGCGGAGCGCTTAAGCCCGAGGAAGTCTCTATTAAGTCGGCTTTGTAAATATTTGCACTTTACCTTAATCGACTTTGCTTTTGCTTTTTCTTCGTCTTCGTTTGCGTTTTCGTCTGTGATTTCTTCTTGTTCATCGTCATCATCTGCTTGTTTATCTCATTGGTTCCTTTTTTTTTTTAAATTGCCAATTGACGTTGAAAATGGATTTCCCAACCGAATGGATCCGAAGACACTAATTGTGCTTAAATGTTAATGGCTACATTTATCGATTGACTTTATTAAAGTGCAAAATTATGTGTTGAGTTGTGAGTTGTGAGCAGCGAGTTGGTTTTGAATGGAAATTGCTTATGACTTGTTAATGCACAAAAACTGCAGGCTCATCAATTTTGGGCTAAGGCTTGCGCTTCAATGAATCATGGTTGCGGGTTAGTATAATTATACTCAAAACCCTTGTAATTGTTTTGCTTACGTAGGATGCTCAGAAACATTAAATTTTTAACATTAACTGAGAATATTGAATAGCTTCCTACGGCTATGAGGTAAGCAAGTGAATTCGTTACTGTTTTCATAATTGATTATGAAAAAACAAAAGAATTAAGATACGAACGCGAATTTTATTTTTTTTTTTCCAAGAAATCGTTAAACTCAATTAAAAAGAAAATGAATGAGTTGCATATTTTAGATATGCTCTCATAGTGTGAAATAGTTTTATAAATTATTTTCAGGTCAGAAGGTCTTAAAATCAGATATTTAAGTTTGGTGGTGCGATTTTTGAATGGATGGGAGGCCCAAAAGCTTAAAGCTTCCAAAAAGAAAAATTTTTAAAAATATTTTTTTATGTTTAAGGGTAATGAATTTTGTATGAATGTTTACCAGTAGAAAAGTAATTTTTTTTTTTTTTGCTTAATTTGGCCCAAAAGAAAAGTAAAATTAAGAGACTAGCTCATTGATATTTTTATCTTCATAAATATTATATTAGGACAACTTCGAATTTTCAGTCTTACAGCGCACAGAATTTGAAAAGTTTATATCCGATACAGACATAAATCCAAAGCCATTGATTTGCTTCTTATGTAAATAACATAAAAATTTTCACTGAGCCCAAAAAACTACATCAATGTATATACATATATAGTGAGACTATTGCCTGAGAGTGATGTCTGAACACGACACTGTTCTGACGGCTGCTACCAAGCTAACTTTTAGAGACTCTTTAGTAACCATGTAAATCACAAATTTTGACACAGGTTGAAGAAAGCTTTAATTTTTCATGATAATTTTTAAAGAAAAGAAAATCTCCTTCCTCCGATATTTATTTTAAACCGTTTGAGGCGAAGACATAAGCCCAAAACCTCACAAAATCGTATACAAACTCCGAACAAAGGCTAATCTGCTATTAATTTTTTCACCTATTTTTGAAGTTGAGTGGAGCTGTTGTTCCTGTGAAGGTGAAGCGGCTGTAAATGGGTTAAATCTTATTCATTTGAACTAGTTCCCCGTGAATCTTCAATTTATTTTCTCAGTTATCTATTCAAATTCATATTTTTTAATTATTTATTTATTTATTTTTTTTGCTGAAATTCGAACAAGTTTGTTTGATTAATAACACTAGCTTACAGAATTTTTTTGCGTGACATCTAAATGCACTTTTCTTATTTAATATGAACTTCTCAGCATGTGATTGTGTGTAACCCTCAAAGTGTACATAAAAATTATCAGCGTCAACAGTATATTCGATTTAGCCATGTCCTTCTGTCTGTATACAGTCTTATCGAAGGAGTTGAGCTATCGTGACAAATGTTATGCATGTTGGTGGGGGACATGAATGAGAACAAGTTCGAAAATGGACCAGATCGAACCATGTTGAAGGGTACCTCCAGTACTCGGGTCTATCACAAAAATTCGAAAAACCTCCTAAAAATCTGAGTTTTTCGAGATAATAATAATAAAAATAATCTAGAATTAGAGCTTATATTAAGGCTCTGACAAAATTTTCTAAAATTGGAATAGTAGGCAAATGCACAGTTTTCATAAGGAATTTGAACAAAAGTCTAAATACGAGGCCTTAAATGACCTTAAAAATCTCCAGAATACCTTGTGTGGATGGTAGTGGTCTTGGGGACTTTTTAAAGAAATGTGCACACGTACATGTTTTGTATATAACGCCTAAACTTAAGTAAAACAATTGTTTTAAAAATGATTTTTTTTATGTTAATAGGGCCAAAGTCAATAAGAAAAGTACATTTAGGTGCTCAGAAAAAATAAAAATGAATTATTTGTAAACTAGTGCAATAGAACCACACCAAAATTCTATCGAATTTATACAATTTCAGAAAATTATTAATTATGTATGTAAGTTTTCGAAAAATTTACATACAAATATAAAATATAAAATTTTATGTGATTAAAACCCATTAATAACTTCAAATCGTTTCACTATTGTATGACTAAATATTCGAAACACTTGACTGTCAATTACAAGACAATAATTAAACCAAAAACCTTAGAAATAAATCATTTTAATGGAAAACGCTAACAATTATAGACAATTATAAGAAAGAATATCAAGAAAAAACATGGTTGTCAATAACGACAAAACGCAATAAAGATGTGACATCGAGCTCGCCTGTGAATGCACTTGACTTTGACTTTCAAAAATTCTATGTTTTGTTTTTCTCTCTCATTCACATGAAAAATGTCAGCGATAATTGAATTAACGCATCGGTAAAAACAAACGCGAATTTTCTCGTGAAAAAAAAAACATGAAGGAGAAAAAATCTAGAAAACATTAAAGCGAGCATTAAAGAACCTTGCAAAATTGACAGGTTCCGCAATCCAAAGCAGTTACAATGGCTATAAGTGAATACTTACGATTTCAACGGCTTCACGAATCCATAAATTAAATAGAAAATAAACAAGTAAGGGTGTCATAGTCAGGTGAGCCTGACAATACAATACCCAACACATATAAACTGTTAGCTGTATAAGTTTTAATCAAAGGCTTTAATATGTGCTCAAATTCCGAAATTCATTGAAATATCTCAAAAAACTCCGATTTTGTAGCGGTTTTTGAGATTTTTGTGATAGACCCTGACGGACCTTGGTCCCCGGGACCACTACCTTTTGGACAAGGCATTCTGCAGATGTCGAAAGTCAGTTATTTAAATTCTGTATAAAAACTGTGCATTTGCCACGCCTACTATTCCAATTTTATAAAATTTAGTCGGATTCTTAAATATGTATAAGCCTAATTCTAGATTATTTTTATTATTATCTCGAAAAACAAAGATTTTTAGGCGGATTTTGGGAATTTGGTGACAGAACCGAGTGCTGGAGTTACTCTTAAAAATTGTGCTATCGAGTCCATTCTCGAACTTGATCATACTCCTGTCCCCGCCTATACGCATACCAAATTTTGCCCAGATAGCTTAACTCCTTCGATAAGAAAACTGTATACAGGCCGACGGACAAACGGACGGACATGGCTAAATCGAATCTGTTCATTCCTATATATATTTTGTATGATCTATCCCAACTGGTTCTGGGTGTTACACACAACCACACAAACGCAATATACCCTCGACATAGAGTGTGTCTGGTATAAAAATAAAAATTAAAATAAAATTATAAATACCTAGAAATAAAAATGCAGAAGGTAAAATAAAAAACCAAAACTTGCGATGATACAAAGCAACGCGAACCGGCAGCGAAGCTACAACCTCTTTGGCATTGCATGTTTGAAAGCGGTCGTCGCACAAACAATCGTAATGAGTAATTAGACAAGCAGGTAGACAAATTGTGCACAGCGAATCCATCGCGAGAGGCGCCAAATAGAAACTGAAATCTGCCCACAAAAAGAAATAAAAGAAAAAATTACTCGTAATGATTAAGCAAGCCTTTTGGGCAGACAACTGTGGTCAAATGCGTGCACGTCAGAGCTTAATGAACGTTTTGAAATGACAGAAATTTTCACGGCACGTTAGCCTCAGAGTCCAGTCCATTCATTGATGCCAAACGTTGGCTCGACTCGACTCGACTCGGCGCGTTCGTTCGTCTCGATCGGCAATGAATGCATGCTTAGCGAAACGCGAAGATCGCGTAAATGATTCCGAATGATTGATGATCACTACCTCAAGTGTCAATTAACGTTTTGGTTTATTATAGCTACTGGCTGTCACCGACTTGTCAAAATATATTTTCACCATTCGCCATTTGACCCTTCGCTGTGGGTTGAATGAATATTAAAACCATCGTTTAGCAATTGAAATGAAGGGAAAAGATCGTTTAAATCGTTTTAAAATTATTCCATCTTATGGCAATTAAATACAAATTTGAAGATAATAATTAAGCCAGATAATCGTACAATTGATAAAATTTCCCACAGTTTCGAATGCGCAATGGATGCGCGATATTTGATTGTATTATGACCTGGATTCAATTCGATGGTTATGCAATAACTTTTGCTGTTATCGAAATTCGATACTAACACAAGTCCAACGGGCGGTACCTACCTTAAAGTTCAAATAAGCCGTCGAGTCCCGAGCGCAAACACGTCACAAACGATTTCGATGACTGTCAGTATTTGAATTCCATTCGAATCTAATAAATACCTTCAATATCAAAGAGCAAAGATAAATAAAAAAGTTGAGTTGTGTCATAGGACACTAGATAAGAACGAAGTTCATTATGGTATTTATAAACGTTAGTAAATATAATTTGCAGCAAGGTTTTTCCCAAAAAACAATTGTTTTTATTAATCGAAAAATATATATGTATATACAAAACGGCCATAAGACATATTTTTTTTTCATTCCTTTTGTGTTTTTGAACATAAACAAGTAAGAAAGCTAAAGTCGGTCAAGCCCGACTTTGAAATACCCAGCGTCCCGACATTATGAGCGCACAATGTTTTGCTTCTCTATTTGTGGGCGTGGCAGTGGGAGGGCAACATAAATTATTCCCCTACACCTTTCATTCGCCTTGGTGAACCTATGTTGCGAATTTGAAGCTTCTACGCCTTTTACTTCGGAAGTTACGAAAAATCTTCATTTGTGGGCGTGGCAGTGGGCGGGACACATAAAATTTTTTCCTGCACCTTTCATTCACCTTGGTGAACCTATGTTGCGAACTTGAATCTTCTACGCCTTTTACTTCTGAAGTTACGAAAAATCTTCATTTGTGGGCGTGGCAGTGGGCAGGCCACATAAAATTGTTACTTACACCTTTCATTCGCCTTGGTGAACCTATGTTGCGATTTTGAAGCTTCTACGACTTTTACTTCGGAAGTTACGAAAAATCTTAATTTGTGGGCGTGGCAGTGGGTGGGCCACAAAAATTTTTTTCCTACACCTTTTATTCACCTTGGTGAACCTATGTTGCGAATTTGAAGCTTCTACGCCTTTTACTTCGGAAGTTATGAAAGTTCTCTAGTTGTGGGCGTGGCAGTGGGCGGGCTACATAAGTTTTTGTTCCTACACCTTTCATTTGCCTTGGTCAACCTATGCTGCGAATTTGAAGCTTCTACGCCTTTTACTTCACAAGTTATGATAAGCCCTTATTTTTGGGCTTATTTGTGGGCGTGGCTCGAGGAGGGCGGCGTCCATTTTTTTCCAGGAAATGTCTCTTTTCGTAGTTTACCAGCACACCAAATATTAATGGAATATGTTGAGTGGTTCGCAAGTTACAAGCATTTTACTGAAAACACAATAAATTCATTTGTGGGCGTGGCAGTGGGCGGATGTCTCCCATTTTTACTAAGGATCATACTCGGATCCCGATATACCTGTGTGCCAAATTTTGACTTGATTAGTCCAGCCGTTTCGGAAGAGATCCGACCACGGACGGACGGACAGACGGACAGACGGACGGACGGACGGACGGACAGACGGACAGACGGACATGTCTAAATCGATTCAGTTTTTGATCCTGATCATTTCTATATATATTTTTCTATATCTCCGGAGCTTAATTCTCCGTTACAAGATTTGCACAAAACTAATATACCCCGCTTACGCTGGGTATAAAAATGCACAATCGAAGGTTATGGTTCTGGTGTTTTGCAGCAAATTATACTAATAAGTGCGTATTTTTATTCTTAATGGTGATAAGTTTTACACTTTCAGCTGTTTGTTTTAATACTATAAAGAGAATGAGGGCGTCAGCGAATGTTCGCTCGACGTCGTTGCTTAAAATACACACGGTTATACAAGGTTGCCCACAACACAGCGAATTACGCCGTGTCAAAACACCGCAATACAGGTGTGTGATTGGTTTCCCTGGGTTTTCATTTCCCAGGGGAAATACGATTCCCGGGAATTAATATATGGTGTGATTGTTCTCCCGGGAATCGAAAAAGAATATTAAGCATGAAAGTTTACATTTTAGGCATTCAACTTACATTTTTTACCGAAGAAAATAAATTTAAACAATATTTAAACGTAGCAAACTTCTTGTTATTCGATTTTGACAGCTGATTTGAGTGATACCACCCTTTTGATACTAGCGAATACTTTTTTCTTAAGGTTTTTTTAAGAGGATTTAGGTTAGGTTACTTGGGCGGAATTACATTTTTAATAATTTTAAACTTAAAGAAAAATAATTAAGTCGAAGACAAATCATAAAAACAAACGAACGCTTTATTCTTTCATAAAATGCACCGCAAAAGACCTAAATACGTGCTGTTTAATCGAAAAAACAAACAATTTCCCTACCAAGTTACTATGGGAATTTGAATTACCCCTTTTAAAGGGAAAGTGGAAATGAATCACACTTGTTAGGGAATTGAATTACCTCTCTCCGAGAAAGGGAAACCAATCACATACCTGATAGATCAAATTCTAATGGTAGCGCCGGCGACTGGCGAATAGCAGATGGGCGATTCCACTATACACGATTTCCGATAATAATTTTTTTATTTACGATAAAAGTGTTTTTTTTGTCAATAGTACAAAGAAGAAAGTCGAAAATTAATATTAAATTTATTAATATTTGATTTAACTCCATATTTCATTTATTGGCGCGTTTGAAAGTATTACTATTCGAAAATCCTGACAAAACTTTAAAGTCATACCCTTTTAAACTGTCACAAAACAGACGTTGCCGACAGTTTGAGGTTACATTTTGCCGACTAAATTGAAGTAGAAATATTAATTTATTCTCGCGTTCCAAAAAAGTTTATATATTGTGTTATTTATAAAGCATTATTGATTCCTAAAATACATTGTTGACTTGTTGCACCCGCGATACAAAAGGTGTAAAAGTTTACTTTTTTCACAGAAATAATGAGCTAACATTCTGAAACTTTGTGAAAGTAAGAAGAAACAAAAACTAAACATAAATAAATCGTTCTTAAGAGTGTAGTGATTGCCAGGTTAAAATAAACGATAACTTAAATTGGTTGCACCCGCGATTTTGATTTCAGATCGCGGGTGCAACTTTTTGTCATTTAACCTTCTTGTGCGATTTACTACATAACATATTTTGTTATTTTGATATGCCTTGACTCATTATATATGCTGAAAGCCACCGTCAACTGTGTCCTAGAATTTTATGATTTAGCTCGCAATCACTCTAAGAACATCTTCTTTAAATATGTGGTAAAAATAGAAATTAATGAAAAGATATCCATGTTAGATGAACAATGGGAGGGCTGAAACATATACCAAGCATTCAATCAAAACATTTCTTCCAATTTGAAGAGCTCATAGCATTTCTGTGGCGCGCACCTCACGGTCGCATTTTAAAGGCAAATTGGTTTTGAAGTCGACAAAAAGCACCACTAATACAGAAAGTTATTGGAGTGATGACGACTTGGAGTCTCTTTCAAATCTCAAAATACGAAAAGAAACTCTGCATCCTGATATATCTGTGCCTTCAGTTTCGGATCAGAGCAAATCTATATTACCCCTTAAAAAGAGATGGAGCGTTTTCGATTTTAACAGTGATTCAGATACTGGTTTTATAAATGACGAAACTCCATCAACGTCCTTTCAAGCTTCAGAATAATGACAATGAGCATGTCCTGAAACTCCTACTGTCCAAATTTCTGTTTTAAAAAGATATTATTGCGATGTTTTGTATGCCCTCGTACAACTACTCTGCAAAACCGGCAAAAAAAAAGACTGGTTGCACCCGCGATAATTTGATGTTGCACCCGCGATTCATATAAAAATGAATAACTCTTTGTTTATATTTCTCTTGTTAACACTTTTCATTTCCTGTAGTTTGTTAAATATACATCTAACAAAATATTAAGGCATAACACATAAAATGTATCACAATTAACAGATTTATGCGTTTTTTGTCTCTGATCTAGAAACGTAGGGCCAAATTTGTTGCACCCGCGATGGCAGTTTAAGTCATTCTCAGGACTTTAATAGTATTATTTTGAAATACTTGTGACCTAATATGCAATGAAAATATTAAGATGTAGCCCATTCAAGACTATTTTTATAAAAAATGTTTTTTATTTAGTTACATGAAACTAAAACATACGTGTAAATGTTGCACCCGCGATAATGGAATCGCCCAGATATTACACATCAGAAAACATATGCATTTGTTTAAAATCTTTGAGTTTTTTTTTCGAAAATGAGGGTTTGTACTTTCAGCTGGCAATGACTTATATTTTCAATAATATTTATTCGAAATTCTGAAAACGACATGGATTCGCCATTCGCTTATAGCATAAAGGGTTCTCCATCGCAAATGAGATAGTCTCGAAAATTTGAATTTTCATACTTAAAGATGTTTAAAAGTATCGATATTTTTCACACCGATATTAAATCCGCAGACCCCGGAGTAGGTACAGACGATGATTTTAAATAAATTTTAATTATGTTCGAATTGACATATACTTTGAAAGCGCAAAAAAATTATAATTTACCTAAAATGCCCTTATATATTTGCAAAAATCTACCAATCGGAGCTATTCTAAAAATTTTCAGTCTGGCAGCACTACATTTTGTTTTGTTTTGTTTGAATGCATGTATGCATATTAGGGCTGCTCTTAATTCCCGAAATAGAATTTCAATCGGTCTCAGGGTCCAGAAGTGTTCCATTGGACATGGAGGAGAAACGTGAGAAATTTGGAAGCAATCGGATAACGGGATACCGCGGCAGTTTTCAATTGATGTTTGGGAAATTGGCAAAAATAGAGAGGAAACGGCCCTTAACTCCCCACAAGGCGCCCCTACGGATATATAACGTATGGCCAACCCCCATTATTTTTTTACTCCGAACATTTTTTCTGAACAAACCTACCCCCTATCTCCCCTCCTTAAGGGGGCTCCAATACAAAAATAATATTTTTATAACTTTTCCCCCCATCTTCCTAACTAGCCCCAGAGTGTACCTAGAGGAGTCAAATGTATGACCGACCCGCCTTAACTTTGTCCCCCTAATATTTTTTCGGCACATAGTGACCCCTATCTCTCCTCCTACGCGGGGCCCCCATACAAAACTAACTTGATTTTATCAAAATTTCATAAAAACTGGCTGTCACTACAGTCGAACCTGTCCTAGAGAGATGATATGTATGACCGACCCACACTATTTTTTTACCCCAAACATTTTGTTCCAACACACCTACCCTCTATCTCCCCTCCTAAGGGGGGCCCCCATACAAAATTACCTTAATTTTATCAAAATTTCATACAAAAGGCCGTCACTACAGTCAAACCCGTCCTAGTGGGATGAAATATATGACCGACCCCCACTGTGTTTTTACCCCAAACATTTTCTTCCAAAACACCTACCTTCTATCTCCCCTCCTAAGGGGGGCCCAAATACAAAATGACACTTAAATTAAAAAAAAAACACTCACAAACTTCAATCTATAATATATAAAAAAAAACAAGATTATGTTTTAATAATATTTTATAATTATGTTTTTTTTTTAAATGAATTTTGGGTTCCTTCTCCTTACTGGCCAAATAACAGCGATAATATCAAAATATTAAATTTTCGACTTAAGTGACGAAGACTTACATTCATGACGAATATTTTGAGACTACAAACTCCTATAACAATTAATTTATGTTGAGTTTATCTTTTTAAACTTATAGTCAATGATACAAATGAAGTTTTGCAATTTGTACAGGAAAAAATGTTTTTATTATTTTGATAGGTCACTTTTGCGATACGTTGGGTATTGCCGGCGATAGTTTTCAGCTACTTGGAGAATAAATTGTAGAGATTTTTCATCTTTCGTCAATATTTTGTTGTATTCTTGCATTAGTTTAACTCCTCTTTCTGCGGAATCATTGACAACGTAGATGCCGCGACAAAATAATGAGTCCTTTTGGTATTCAGAATTCGAATTCCACGTTGAAGGATCTTCATCCAGAAATTTGGTGGAAAAATTGAAGCGATCGAAAAAATTTGAAGTTTTTTCGGTCACAAAGCTACTGATGCATTTCGCAGAATAAGACCGAATTCCTCTAATTGTTGCCTCAATTTTGAATAAATTGTTTTGTTTGGATGGTCGTGTTAGAATTGACACCATCTTCCGTTTTGCTGCTAAGGAAATGTTGGAGTCAAAGAATGCAAAACCCATGAGTTCCTCTGACAAACTCCAGAGAGGGTTTCGCATTTTGTTCAGAATTACATCAGACACCGCTTTGTCAATATTTGCCTAGGCAATGGAGTTTTTGATAAAGTCGAGATCCTGTTTTGCTGCTGTTATGCCATTTGTTAAACCATACCATGCCTTGATGTACAATTTCACGATGAAAATACAAACATCACGAATATTTTGCATTTCTTGGCCTTCAAATTCGAATTGTTGCCCATATATGAAAATTTTCAACGCATAAATTGCTTTAGACATCCATCTCGCATGACATGTTGCACCTGGTCATCTAATGGTATAGCTGGGAAGCTTTCCTCCAAGAAAAACCACTGTGAGATATAAAAAGTCTCTGTAATCGTCACGTGGCTGATTTGTTGCTAGTTGCTCCTTGCAAAAATTTATAGTGGCTGTAGATTCTTCCATCAGTATGACACTATGAACTATTTTTTCGACTACACCACTTTGATGAATATTCGCATCAATCCGAATCCGGAATCCCACGCTTGCTGAAATCGTTCAAATATCGGTACATCTGGTCCTTTCATTGATCCTAACTTTAGATCGAAGACACCTCGCAACACTACTTCATACACATGATGACGACAACCAATCGGTAGCAATGAACGACCAATTTTCTGTTGTTAGAATTTACAGACACCTTTATGAATACCTGTGTTGGTTGCAGTAGTGTCAAAAACCATCGCTTCAACTTTATGGACGAGGTTCCATTCTTCCAACGTGTTGTAAACGGAATTTGCAATCGACTCACCTTTTCCATCAGACAGAATAGGAATGGCCAGTAATTTTTCTACTTTATTGCTACTTATGATCACTGGTAGACGCTCAACTTTCTCGTGGCCTGTTATTGATTGCAGCATTTTTCCATCCCAATGGACAACAAGTCCATGACAATTCAAAATCTGCAATTAATGAAATTATGACCAACAACCACAACATGGATAAAAAATGTTTTATATTACGGATTCGTGGAAATCTGCCTTAATATTTTTAGACATAATCGCACGGATTCGAATACGCTCGCGATCGATTGAAGCTCGATTGATTACAAGATCACTGGTACTAAGACCAAATGCTTTGGCGACTGCCATGAAGAGATGAGCAGCATCTCCGCTTGAAATCTTAGACTTATCCAGCGCGCCAACTATTCTCTCATTCATAAAATGAACTGTCCCTCAGTGATTCCTTCTCCGAAACACCACATGTTTCCTCTTCTTTTCCATTTTTCGGCACCTGATCGTTACAATAATCTGAGTCTTTAACAACTTCGTTGCAATCACTGCACTGTGCTAAAATTACACACTGTCATAAGAAAAGGAAATTTCTCCTTTATGGTAATCTTGCTTACCATTCTGTTGCGCTACGTTTTTAAAATATTTCTGCAATCTTTCCTCCGTTGCCGCCTCGCGTTGAGCTTTCCTTTTTTCTTTCTTTTGCAATATAAAATCGGCCCCTATCATCGATCCTGGCCGACCTTTTTGTCTTTGCGCTTGCAAAAATAATTTGTCTTCTTCGTTTTTTATGTTTTCCATTGCATCATTGTGTGCAATGTCAAACAAATCGTCGAGGGAATCGACAAATTTTTTTTCCATGTCATGTCGCTGCTTTAGTGGCTGATTCACTCGTTTTTGTAAATCCTTCCACTGATCATAGATTTTCAAAAGCTTCGCTACGCAATGATAGTCTTGTCTAGTTGGTATTCTCGCCTTTTCCCAGAAAATGAGCACTTCGCACACGGCTAGCTGTGCACTTTGCCTCTTTGCCAGTTTCACAGCACGCATATTATAAAACAAGTAAGTTTTGTGATTTTTGTGACAGACCCTAGTACTGGAGGTACCCTTAAAAATGGACCGATCAAAGAAATTTTTTGGAAGGATGTTTAAGGCTTCAAAGGAAGCACAAGTGCCAAATTTCGTTCAAGTCCCAATTGAATTTAGGGTGAAGGAGACAATTTTCGAAAACCGCCCTTCTACCACGCCCACATTTACAATTTTTGGAAATAATATTACTCTCCTTTAAATATGATCAAATATCAAAATTCATCAAAATATCTTGAAAAACCTTCGATTTTAGAGCAGTTTTTGTGATTTTCGTAACAGACTCTAGTACTGGAGGTACCCCTAAAAATGGTCCGATCGGGTCCATTCTCGAACTTAGTCTTACTCATATCCCCGTGAGCACGCATACCCAAAAAAAAGCTCAACTCCTTCGATAAGATAACTGTATACAGACAGACGGACATGTCTAAATCGAATCTGCTGGTGACGCTGATCATTTCTATATATATTTTGTATGGTCTATCTCGACTGGTTCTGGGTGTTACACACAACCACACAAGCGCAATATACCCTCGACACAGAGTGTGTCGGGTATAAAAACACTCTCAAAACTTGAGCAACTGATGGTAGTTTTGCACCAATAATATTGATTTCACATGACCCAATCAAATAAATGTTTGTGAGCGGATCGGTTGACCGTAAAATACGCCTTTTAACACTTACTGAACAGTGTTGCCGTTTTGTGTACTTTAGTACGCATTGCGTTCTTTTTCAATCACCTGAGTACTTTTTATGTACCAAATTATTTTTGGTCGATTTGCGTACTATTTCGCTCAACTCCCCATTAGAGTTGCAGGACTATCGATTTCAGTTTTTCTTTGATTGTTAAAGGTTAAAATTAGAAACTGGGCTAACGATCAGCTCGATTCTGAATATTCCCGGGGAATTTACTTTTCTCGGCAGTAAACTTAATCTTTTTATACCCAGCGTAAGCGGGGTATATTAGTTTTGTGCGAATCTTGTAACAGGGAGAACTAAGCTCCGGAGATATAGACATATATATATAGAAATGATCAGGATCAAAAACTGAATCGATTTAGACATGTCCGTCTGTCCGTCCGTCCGTCTGTCCGTCCGTCCGTCCGTCCGTGGTTGGATCTCCTCCGAAACGGCTTTACCAATCAAGTCGAAATTTGGCACACAGGTATATCGGGATCCGAGTATGATCCTAAGTCAAAAAAGGGAAACAGCCGCCCACTGCCGCAGTAAAAGGCGTAGAAGCTTCAAATTCGCAACATAGGTTGAACAAGGCGAATGAAAGGTGTAGGAAAAAAATTTATATGGCCCGCCCACTGCCACGCCCACAAATGGAGATTTTTCGTAACTTCCGAATTAATAGGCCTAGACGCTTCAAATTCGCAACATAGGTTGACCAAGGCAAATGAAAGGCGTAGGGAAAAAATTTAACTGGCCCGCCCCCTGCCACGCCCAAAAATGAAGATTTTTCGTAACTTCCGAAGTTAAGGCCGTAGAAGCTTCGAATTCGCAACATAGGTTCACCAAGGCGAATGAAAGGTGTAGGTAAAAATTTTATGTGGCCCACTGCCACGCCCACAAATGAAGATTTTTCGTAACTTCCGAAATAAAAGGAGTAGAAGCTTCAAATTCGCAACATAGGTTCACCAAGGCGAATGAAAGGTGTAGGGAAATAATTAATTTTGCCCTCCCACTGCCACGCCCACAAATAGAGAATCAAAACATAGTGCGCTCTTAATGTCGGGACGCTGGGTTTTTCAAAGTCGGGCTTGACCGACTTTAGCTTTCTTACTTGTTTAAATATGTGGAATGAGTATTTGATCCACTCATAATTTTCCTTACCCTATCTATTTAAAAAATGTTAATTTTAGTCTCGAGAAATGTAAATTCCCCGGGAATATTCGGAATTGGGCTGTATTTCTTCCATTCCTCTTGGTTTCTCTCTATAATTTTTCACTGATTTTATATGTCGCTCGTTAAACCGAGTGCAGAAAAAAAATGTATGCCATTTTGCTCGTTATATAAAGTATTCAATAGAAATAATTTGAATGCTCGTTAAATGCGAGCCTCGCTAAAGCGAATGCTCGTTAAAGTATTTTTAATAAGTTTATACTTAAAACTAGTCTTTTAGTCTAGTCTTTGACTAAAAAAAAAAAAATGCATCTTGTATAAATAACATATATTACCATTATGAAAAAATTACGTTAGTTTTTGTGATTTTTCTTTTTCAAAAAAAAATATATATGTGCGTACCTTTTCTATAAAAAAGGTCCGTTTTGTGTACTTTTTGCTCAGTTTTTTTGGCAACACTGTTACTGAATCCATTTTTGTCGTTTCCTTATGGACATGTTCAATATGAAAGATTTTATAAAACAAATGAGAATTTAAGTCTTCGTCACTTAAGTCGAAAATTTAATTTTTTGATATTATCGCTGTTATTTGGCCAGTTAGGAGAAGGAACCCAAAATTCATTTTTTCAAAAAGGTCATGATTATAAAATATTATTAAAACATAATCTTGTTTTTTTTTATATAGATTGAAGTTTGTGAGTGTTTTTTTTTTAAATTTAAGTGTCATTTTGTATGGGGGCCCCGCTTAGGAGGGGAGATAGAAGGTAGGTGTGTTGGAAGAAAATGTTTGGGGTAAGAACACAGTGGGGGTCGGTCATACATTTCATCCCACTAGGACGGGTTTGACTGTAGTGACGGCCTTTTGTATGAAATTTTGATAAAATTAAGGTAATTTTGTATGGATGCCCCCCTTGGGAGGGGAAATAGAGGGTAGGTGTGTTGAAACAAAATGTTTGGGGTAAAAAAATAGTGGGGGTCGGTCATACATATCATCTCTCTAGGACAGGTTCGACTGTAGTGACGGGCAGTTTTCATGAAATTTTGATAAAATTAAGTTAGTTTTGTATAGGGGCCCCGCTTAGGAGGAGAGATAGGGGTCACTATGTGCCGAAAAAATATTGGGGGGACAAAGTTAAGGGGGGTCGGTCATACATTTGACTCCTCTAGAGGCACTCTGGGGCTAGTTAGGACGATGGGGGAAAAGTTATAAAAATATTATTTTTGTATGGTAGCCCCCTTTAGGAGGGGAGATACGGGGGTAGGTTTGTTCAGAAAAAATGTTCGGAGTAAAAAAATAATGGGGGTTGCCCATACGTTATATATCCGTAGGGGCGCCTTGTGGGGAGTTAAGGGCCGTTTCCTTTCTATTTTTGCCAATTTCCCAAACTTCAATTGAAAACTGCCACGGGTTCCCGTTATCCGATTGCCTCCAAATTTCTCACGTTTCTCTTCCATGTCCAATGGAACACTTCTGGACCCTGAGACCGATCGGAAACTCGCTACAAAATTTCTCCATAGAGTTAAGAGCAGCCCTAATGCATATATGTGTCTGTGTAGATTCTGAATTTAATAATTAATTGTTTTGTCGTGATATCGTCGGAAATAAATGTCGCCTAAAAGAGAATAATATCTCGGCCGCATCAGGAAGTCATTTTACATAAATATATGTATATTTCTTTCTCTCTGTAAAGGTTATTATTAGTGATGCCACGAATAGTGGATTTGGCCGAATACCGAATACCGAATATTCGGTCAACCTCTCGGCAGAATAACGAATATTCGGCAACCGAATATTCGGCACGTAGTAAAGACAGCTTGAGCCTACTCGCGACTAGCTGGAGTCAAGGCAAAAACTGCCGCTGAAAAATTTGCCCACTGTTTATAATGTTTTCGAAGAAAATTTAGAAGAAGCTAGCGTACATTTAATATTTCTAAAGAATAAAAAGAAAATCTGCTGTATTTTTAGATCTCGTTAATTAAATTTTTTAACGTTATTGTGAGAAAAACTTAATTTGTAGTTACTGCTGATTTTTTTAATAAGTTATTTCTACTATTCGGTATTCGGCCGAATATTTTAACTATTCGGCCGAATACCGAATACGGAAAAATTACGCCGAATAGGCCGAATACCGAATAGTGGCCGAATATTCGTGGCATCACTAGTTATTATACCCTTTTTTGCGAACTTCACATTTTGGTTAAGCACAATAATAACGGAATTTAACTTTTTCTCGACTAGGTCCCCTGTCGCTATCGTTTCAAAAAGAACTTCGTTCTAAAACAAACAAAAAAAGGTAAGAAAGCTAAAGTCGGTCAAGCCCGACTTTGAAATACCCAGCGTTCCGACATTATCAGCGCACTATGTTTTGCTTCTCTATTTGTGGGCGTGGCAGTGGGAGGGCAACATAAATTATTTCCCTACACCTTTCATTCGCCTTGGTGAACGTATGTTGCGGATTTGAAGCTTCTACGCCTTTTACTTCGGAAGTTATGAAAAATCTTCATTTGTGGGCGTGGCAGTAGGCGGGCCATATAAAATTTTTTCCTACACCTTTCGTTCGCCTTGGTGAACCTATGTTGCGAATTTGAAGCTTCGACGCCTTTTACTTCGGAAGTTACGAAAAATCTTTATTTGTGGGCGTGGCAGTGGGCGGGCCAAAAAAATTTTTTCCTACACCTTTCATTCGCCTTGGTGAACCTATGTTGCGAATTCGAAGCTTCTACGCCTTTTACTTCGGAAGTTACAAACAATCTTCATTTGTGGGCGTGGCAGTGGGCGGGCCGCATTAAATTGTTTCCTACACCTTTCATTCGCCTTGGTGAACCTATGTTGCGAATTTGAAGCTTCTACGCCTTTTACTTCGGAAGTTACGAAAAATCTTTATTTGTGGGCGTGGCAGTGGGCGGGCCACAAAAAAATTTTTCCTACACCTTTCATTCGCCTTGGTGAACCTATGTTGCGAATTCGAAGTTTCTACGCCTTTTACTTCGGAAGTTACGAAAAATCTTCATTTGTGGGCGCGGCAGTGGGCGGGCCATAAAAAAAAATTCTTACACCTTTCATTCGCCTTGGTGAACCTATGTTGCGAATTTGAAGCTTCTACGCCTTTTACTTCGGAAGTTATAAAAGTTCTCTATTTGTGGGCGTGGCAGTGGGCGGGCTACATAAATTTTTGTTCCTACACCTTTCATTTGCCTTGGTCAACCTATGCTGCGAATTTGAAGCTTCTACGCCTTTTACTTCACAAGTTACGATAAGCCCTTATTTTTGGGCTTATTTGTGGGCGTGGCTCGAGGAGGGCGGCGTCTATTTTTTGCCAGGATATGTCCCTTTTCGTAGTTTACCAGCACACCAAATATCAATGGAATGTGTTGAGTGGTTCGCAAGTTACAAGCATTTTATTGAAAGCACAATAAATTCATTTGTGGGCGTGGCAGTGGGCGGATGTCTCCCATTTTTACTTAGGATCATACTCGGACCCCGATATACATGTGTGCCAAATTTCGACTTCATTGGTTCAGCCGTTTCGGAGGAGATCCGACCACGGACGGACGGACAGACGGACAGACGGTCAGACGGTCAGACGGACAGACGGACGGACGGACAGACGGACATGTCTAAATCGATTCAGTTTTTGATCCTGATCATTTCTATATATATGTATATGTCTATATCTCCGGAGCTTAATTCTCCCTGTTACAAGATTTGCACAAAACTAATATACCCCGCTTACGCTGGGTATAATAAATAAATATCTTCAAATCTTAGCTTCCAGATATCAAAGATATTGGAAATATCACTCAAAATGCCCTCTCCACCGAATACTTGTATCCAATGCAATTCAATCTCATCCCAACGTTCTTGCCAAAATGAAATCTTTCGAAGGAAAAAAAGTATATATAAATAAAGACAAAAAAGATACATCTGCATGAAAGTGTGAGTGTACACCTGCAGCAGAGCAAACTGTTTGCGCATGCGTTGAATGCCATTTACGATAGAAATCTATGATGAAGACGACCACGACGACGACGACGACGGTGACGTCTACGAGAATAAAATCGACAATCGATTTAGTTCGAATGTGCCATTTAGCTTCCTTAAAAATATAATATTATATATAAGACTCCAGTACAATTGCATCATTCTTGTCTGGCTTTTGATAAGTTTTTTTTAGGTGACCTTTCATGATTTTGAATTTTTTTCGAAAAAAGATGTTTCCCTCCTCGATTATTTCGATTATTTATTGCTGATTCTTCTTTTGTTATATTTTTTCTATTTCAATTTTTTATTTTATATTTACTTCTTTACAGAGCATATCACTCGCTGCACTTGCCTGCGTTTATGCACAGTTAGCGCCCGGCTCAAATGCATATCTGCCGCCAAAGCCCGGCTACAATTATCCAGAACCAGATAATCCATTCGTGAGTACAAATGCCAAATTAAGTTATTTATGAATAGTTTGCAAAAAAGTAAAACAAAAAAAGAGCAATGAACTTTTAGTAAATAAAATTCGAAATCAACTTCGAAGACATTTCGAAATTATTCGAAATTAAAAATTACATTCCTTACGATGCATATTGAGGGCTCAAAGTCAGACAATTTGAAATAAATCACTCGAAGGAGTGAAAAAACAAAAGTGGCAATTAAATATTTTATAATTTTCGCCTCAGCCTTTTCTGTTTCGAAGAAGACAATAAAAAGCCAGGACTCAAAAAAAAAAGACGAAACAAGCCGTGGCGAGGTGAGGCGAGACACGCGAATGATGTCCCAACCGTCAGCCTCTCAATTTTTATTTCATTTTTACTTTGTGTACGATTAACCAATAAATCGATGATGAATTGGAAAATTATTGCTATGCGACATGAAAAACTCTATTCGGTCGCACATTATCCACAGTAAACTATGGTTTTATAGCATTTGCAAAGAATTTTCATTGACGTTCGGATTTGAGACGGAGACGATTGAAATTTCGCAGCGATGAAATTCCAAGCTCCTTGCTTGGAAAATTAAGTAAGAAGGTGTTAAGTGAATCACAGCTGATATAGAGGAGAGGGTTTCGTAACCAAAAGATTGATGCCAATTGTCTTCAAGAGCTTTAGACAGTTTATTCTTTATTGTTTTATAAATAAGCAGTGTCTCATAGGCTTCTCTACTCGAACATCGAAAGAATAATGGAAGGAACGTTGTTACCCAGAGCTAGGAAGAAATTTCAAAAATCGTTTATTTGTTCCAATTAAAAAGACAGACGAACGGACATGATTGACAAAAATTGGGGAAAAGATAACACAATCGGGAGCATTATAGAAACCGACAGTCAGTCGTTGGAATCAGATTTGAAATCGATCAAGTTTTCCATCAATTTTGAAACCGGTTTCATTTTCGAAGTCGGTGTTGTAGCTTTTTTAGATGTCACAGAAACAGATTATCGATTTGATGGTCTGATTTAAATCGAGCAGAGGTTTTTATTACAAGTTTAAGTAAATGGATTCCGTTAGCTCGAGCGGGCTGCTCTTTTAAAATCCTCCGCCTTAGTCTCTGGCCCATTCACACAACTACTTATCTTGTTTTTAACACAAATTCTATTTTTGGCTTCATTCTTTTTTATGACCCAAAAATAGGTGTTTCATTTGTCGGTTTCTCCTATCTTCGATTATACGGCCACACAAAAATAAATCCTATTACAGAAGTTTGACATACCCTACCCTACGTTTTTTTGGGGTGCTGATCACGAATCCGGATTCAGATCCCCTGGTAACCAATATACACCGGTCACCAATTCAAAGAATATATGTACATATAAAGTTTTGATAAAAAGGCATTTATAGTCTACATAACGCTCTGGAGTGCCCGAAAATACCTCTAAGTCCCTTGTTCAAACAAAGTTTAGACTAGATTATTTTCATAAAAACTTTATTGAACATATGGAAGCAGCTAATTCATTAATTCAGCCAAAATTGCAGTCAGGCAAGCCCAGAATTTTAACACACCAAGGATTCTAAGCGGTCAACAATTTAGGAGAATTTTGTAAAGAATTTGGTTCGAAGACAAGAAAGATTAGAGGCTAACAGCGCGTTTCCATGTGGTGCTTAACTCTGAAGTGTTTAGCTTAAACACTTCGATAAAACACTATCGTTTCCACTTGCACGAAGGTGTTTAAGCTTGACAGCTGTTCGTGTATTTTCAATTGATTTAGGGCTGCCAGCTTTTTTAGCGCTAGAATCAGTACATTTTTTTCGAAAGCCGAAAAACTTGTTTATTTGTAAATATATCAGTATATTTATTTTTATATATAATTAAAAATAAAATAAAATCTGTTCAAAAGCGTACTGAATTAAGTCCTTCCAGAAATCAGTACATTTTGCCTACATGTATGAATGCTAAGGTTAGCGAGAAGGTCCCTGGGAACCTTCTTTATTTTCAAACTGAAGTTACTCCTTGACGGCTAAGTTTTAAATTAGTTTCGAAATATTTCGCAAATATTAAAAACAAGTCTAATTTACATTCCATTATCGCCAGGACAACCACAAATATTTAAATTGAGCTTTCAGAATATACATGTTAATATTTTGAAACATTTCCGATGCTGGAACTCTGTTGATTTCTTGAAAACACCCCTACTTTTACACACCCTCAGAAGGGTATTATCAAATTTTATGAATCATGGAACCTATGAAGCTGGAACCAAGTCCCGCAGGCAAATCCTAATTTCTTTTTATACCCAGCGTAACCGGGGTATATTAGTTTTGTGCAAATCTTGTAACAGGGAGAACTAAGCTCCGGAGATATAGACATATATATATAGAAATGATCAGGATCAAAAACTGAATCGATTTAGACATGTCCGTCTGTCCGTCCATCCGTCTGTCCGTCTGTCCGTGGTCGGATCTCCTCCGAAACGGCTGCACCACTCAAGTCGAAATTTGGCACACAGGTATATCGGGATCCGAGTATGATCCTAAGTAAAAATGGGAGACATCCGCCCACTGCCACGCCCACAAATGAATATAATGTGTTTTCAGTAAAATGCTTGTAACTTGCGAACCACTCAACACATTTCATTGATATTTGGTGTACTGGTAAACTACAAAAAGGGACATATCCTGGCAAAAAATGGACGCCGCCCTCCGTGAGCCACGCCCACAAATAAGCACACAAATAAGGGCTTATCGTAAATTGTGCAGTAAAAGGCGTAGAAGCAACATAGGTTGACAAAGGCAAATTAAAGGTGTAGGAACAAAAATTTATGTAGCCCGCCCACTGCCACGCCCACAAATGGAGAATTTTCGTAACTTCCGAAGTAAAGGGCATAGAAGCTTCAAATTCGCAACATAGGTTCACCAAGGCGAATGAAAGGTGTAGGGAAATAATTTATGTGACCCTCCCACTGCCACGCCCATTAATAGAGAAGCAAAACATAGTGCGCTCACAACGTCGGGACGCTGGGTATTTCAAAGTCGGGCTTGACCGACTGTAGCTTTCTTACTTGTTTCTTTAATATTGACGTGCACACTTCTAGAGCTGAATTTAAATAGTTTTGGTTGCCCTCGTTATCGATTTTTGTTTTAATTTCCCTTTGACAGTTAGATATGCTCGAAATTTCGATACGATTTCTTATCCATAGAAGTGTTTTCGTGTTTAGCGTTTGTATGACAAAACACGTAATAGCCTCTTTAAACAAGAATTAAACACCTAAATAATTAAACGTGCTATAATGTGGTAGAGTCGATAAAAAAAAACAAGTATTGAATTCAATGGGAATACGTATTCAGGCAATAATTTGTTTTTGTTTGTTTATAATTTATTAAAATTAAATATCTTTACGCATCAGAATGAAATTTTTCCCGCTATATCATTCGGTGTGAGTTCATCAAGAAGCTCTTAAATGTGCACAAAACATTTCAACATGAAATTTACCAACTTTTCTTGCCTTCAAAAAATGTTGCTTTGAACTATTGGCATTGCAATGTGCGCTCGCTCATGCGGCCTTAATATGACAACAGACAATTGAATTGAAAATAAAATAAAATAAGCTAAAAAAAAAAACGAAAAGAGCAAACCAAACCAAACCAAATGCGAAGACGGCTCGAAACGAAGTTTATGGCTTGAGCAAAATTAAACGAAATCGAAAAGCGGGACTCCACTTGAACTTTAAAGCCAAAAAAGAAGCGAAATTTCAAATGGTAACAAGCTTTACCTTTACCTCGCCTGTCACAGCTTGGCTAACGAGCATGCTCCTACGTTTAAAATTCTTTAGGCCAAACAAAAGCAAGAGTACAAAAAAAAAATAAAAAATTAAATCGGAAAAATAAAAGTGAAGCCGCACCTCAGCCAAGAAGGCGAACGAAAAAAGCGTGCAAAGTGCATTAAAGCCATTGACGAAGCCTTGTTAACGTGTTACCTCTTGAACGGATGCGCAGGGGTCTTTGTGCGGTTTTTCTATATTTTTGATTCTCTTATTTTTTTGATTATTTTTTAAGGGGTTCTTCAAGTGTTTTATTGCAGGTGTAAAAAGGGCACTAAAATGAGTCGTATTGTACTAGAATTTATACACATATACTAACATTAGGGTACTCCTAAATTTGAAAGTTTCCGGGCTACCTCGCCATTCAGTTCTACTACCTAAAAAAGGACTCATGAGTTTTTTTTTTTATGAGTTTTAGGGGTCGCTACAACGCACAGTGGGATTGCTTCATACATCGTGCGGCAAAAAATAGAAGGAATAGTCCTATCACAATGAAAATTGGTATGCGGATGTAAATTGAGGTCATTAAGATATAAACTAAAATTTATCGAAATCGGTTCACCCCTTTGGGTACCCCCCATAGACCACCACATGCAGTTTTGTATGGCAGCTAAATCTAAAGCTCAACCGATTTTTTTGTCGGAATGTTTTTTATACTCAAAAACTAATATAAACAAAAAATGGTTCAAATCTGACAGTCCCTAAGGGTACTTCCACTGGATAACTGCCTTTTCAGTATAAATGGCATCATAGTTTCGTATGTTCTCATATTCGTAAACAAAAATTTTAATATAATGTTTTGTTCATGATACCAGAAAACAAGATAGCGCCACTTCAGTACCGCTATTTTGTGGCTCTGTGAGAGCCGAAAATTGAGTTTGTGACGTCACTGAGCAAGAAATTGTTGTTGTTTCCCATGCTATTCAAAAAAATAAAAAGCCGGTTTAACATGGGAAACAAGAACAACGAATCGCGATTTTGAGTTTGTGACGTTTCCTCTCTCAAATGGCGGTATCTGTTTTCTTGTATCATGGTTTTGTTTTTGTAATTTCTTAGTTAGTTCTTAATTTCTTATAAACATTGCCATCAGAAATTATAATAAAGCGTTAATGAATACTGATCATCCTTAACATATGCAATGATTTTTTTCTTAATATCCAGACATTTGCGCGGTGATTTTTAACATAAAAATGGACTTTATCGAGACAATCGTAAGTGGGCGCAAAATTTTTTTTCACAGATCGTTAGAACAGACTCAAGATTTTTATTTTTTATCAACTAGAAGAGAAAGCACGACAAAGCATATAAACTTTTTGTCCATTGAAAAAAGGAAAGGCGTCATTTTCGAGGTAGAATTTTTGATAGCCCACCTCCTCTTCGATATTCAATAAAATGCCACAATTTTTAATTCCTTTTAAGAATCAAACTCTAAATTTTAATAAAAAATCACCTTTATAGCAACAGTGGTAGATTTAATCCGAAAAAAATGGGAACCAATTTGAAATTTTTTTTTTTCAATTTTTCGAAGAAAAAACATTTTCTATCTTTAGCTTAATTTTTTATATAAAAAAATTATGTTTTTTGAAAAAACAGTTTTGAATTATTCTTATCTAGAGTTTTCTCAGTTAGATTAAATCGACAAATCATAAAATTAGGATGGTCAAAAAATCCTATTTTTGCCGCTGAAATCTCACTGTGCAACGCACAGAGGGGTATTTGGTACTCAAAAACGGGATTAAATCAAAGTAGTACAGCTATCTTAACCAAATTTGGTATAGGTGCTAACCGGGACATGAGTGAGAACAAGTTTGAGAATGGACCCGATCCGACCATTTTTAGGGGTACCTCCAGTACTACGGTCTGTTACGCAAATCATAAAAACTGCTATAAAATCGAAGTTTTTCAAGATATTTTGATAAAAATTTTTATTTGATTATGTTTGAAGGCAAGTAATATGATTTTCAAAAATTTGAAAAGTGGGCGTGGCAGAAGCGCGTTTTTCGAAAATTATCTCCCACACCCGAAAATCAAATGGGACTTGAACGAAATTTGGCACTTTTGGTGAAAATGTTTATATATTCTAATCGGAGGCTTAAATATACTCTCAATGACATATAATTGGCATATTAAAGTTTGTCAAGATAGCTGAACTCCTTCGATAAGAAAACTGTATACAGACAGACGGACAGACGGATAGACGGACAGACGGATAGACGGACAGACAGACGGACATGTCTAAATCGAATCTCCTGGTGACGCTGATCATTTCTATATATATTTTGTATGGTCTAGCTCTACTGGTTCTGGGTGTTACACACAACCACACAAACGCAATATACCCTCGACACAGAGTGTGTCGGGTATAATAAGACTTTTCATAAATCGTTGGTAAAATACCTGAAGTAGAAGGCTCCATCATTAAAAAAAGTGTTACTTCTTATTTTATTAATAAAAAATTGCGGTGAAATTTCAAAATTCACTTGCGTCTCGCTATGCCTGCGCAAAAGTAAAAAAACAAACAACTTTAGCAATGCATTGCTCAGTGACGGCTAATTTTTGTTTCGTTACTCTTTCAAGCAGTGATGTAGAATTTTATACTCTTTAAATCGGTACTAATAATTATTCGTTATCCTCAATTTCATTTTTGAATTAATCGCGTTTTTGACTATCAAATACCCCACTGTGCCACGACTCAAAGTTTGAAAATTTTTTGCCTGCCTCAAAATATACTAACTAAGGCCGCAATTATAGTGGAAGCAAAGCTAAATCTGAAGCGTAAGCTGTCATGTGTTTGTTGTATTTTCGCAACAACAAATACATGACAGCTTACGCTTCAGCTTCAGCTTCAGCTTTGCTTCCACTATAATTGCGGCCTTAAAATACAAAACGAAAATTCTTTCAACTTTATTTAAGTGACATTCAAAATATATCCTGCAGAAATATGGACTGACCCAAGTGTTGCCTTCGGTCATAAAAATGGACTTTATCGAGACAATCGTAAGTGGGCGCAAAATTTTTTTTCACAGATCGTTAGAACAGACTCAAGATTTTTATTTTTTATCAACTAGAAGAGAAAGCACGACAAAGCATATAAACTTTTTGTCCATTGAAAAAAGGAAAGGCGTCATTTTCGAGGTAGAATTTTTGATAGCCCACCTCCTCTTCGATATTCAATAAAATGCCACAATTTTTAATTCCTTTTAAGAATCAAACTCTAAATTTTAATAAAAAATCACCTTTATAGCAACAGTGGTAGATTTAATCCGAAAAAAATGGGAACCAATTTGAAATTTTTTTTTTTTCAATTTTTCGAAGAAAAAACATTTTCTATCTTTAGCTTAATTTTTTATATAAAAAAATTATGTTTTTTGAAAAAACAGTTTTGAATTATTCTTATCTAGAGTTTTCTCAGTTAGATTAAATCGACAAATCATAATATTAGGATGGTCAAAAAATCCTATTTTTGCCGCTGAAATCTCACTGTGCAACGCACAGAGGGGTATTTGGTACTCAAAAACGGGATTAAATCAAAGTAGTACAGCTATCTTAACCAAATTTGGTATAGGTGCTAACCGGGACATGAGTGAGAACAAGTTTGAGAATGGACCCGATCCGACCATTTTTAGGGGTACCTCCAGTACTACGGTCTGTTACGCAAATCATAAAAACTGCTATAAAATCGAAGTTTTTCAAGATATTTTGATAAAAATTTTTATTTGATTATGTTTGAAGGCAAGTAATATGATTTTCAAAAATTTGAAAAGTGGGCGTGGCAGAAGCGCGTTTTTCGAAAATTATCTCCCACACCCGAAAATCAAATGGGACTTGAACGAAATTTGGCACTTTTGGTGAAAATGTTTATATATTCTAATCGGAGGCTTAAATATACTCTCAATGACATATAATTGGCATATTAAAGTTTGTCAAGATAGCTGAACTCCTTCGATAAGAAAACTGTATACAGACAGACGGACAGACGGATAGACGGACAGACGGATAGACGGACAGACAGACGGACATGTCTAAATCGAATCTCCTGGTGACGCTGATCATTTCTATATATATTTTGTATGGTCTAGCTCTACTGGTTCTGGGTGTTACACACAACCACACAAACGCAATATACCCTCGACACAGAGTGTGTCGGGTATAATAAGACTTTTCATAAATCGTTGGTAAAATACCTGAAGTAGAAGGCTCCATCATTAAAAAAAGTGTTACTTCTTATTTTATTAATAAAAAATTGCGGTGAAATTTCAAAATTCACTTGCGTCTCGCTATGCCTGCGCAAAAGTAAAAAAACAAACAACTTTAGCAATGCATTGCTCAGTGACGGCTAATTTTTGTTTCGTTACTCTTTCAAGCAGTGATGTAGAATTTTATACTCTTTAAATCGGTACTAATAATTATTCGTTATCCTCAATTTCATTTTTGAATTAATCGCGTTTTTGACTATCAAATACCCCACTGTGCCACGACTCAAAGTTTGAAAATTTTTTGCCTGCCTCAAAATATACTAACTAAGGCCGCAATTATAGTGGAAGCAAAGCTAAATCTGAAGCGTAAGCTGTCATGTGTTTGTTGTATTTTCGCAACAACAAATACATGACAGCTTACGCTTCAGCTTCAGCTTCAGCTTTGCTTCCACTATAATTGCGGCCTTAAAATACAAAACGAAAATTCTTTCAACTTTATTTAAGTGACATTCAAAATATATCCTGCAGAAATATGGACTGACCCAAGTGTTGCCTTCGGTCAGTCCCTCATGTTACCACTACTAGTCCCCTCTTATTTTCACTTGTTATGTATTCAACTGTCGTTTTGAACATGGGCCTGGCATTTGGGACTAGTCCGCAAAGCGGCCGACCGTAGGTCAGTTCTTTTTGGGTCAATTGTCGTAATTTTGTCTGGTGTTAGGGTAGTCAATTTAAAAATACAACAAAATAATTTCTTAAATATTTTTTATATAAGTATTAAAAAACGAATTTTTTTCCTTTTGATTTTTTTTTTCACCGCAGCAGTTTCTTAAAAACTCATTAGTTGAAAAAACAGGCTAACTAAAAATTTTTTCTTTTCTTTCAACAAAACGTTATTTGTTTTACATTCCTTCTGTTGCATTTATTGGCAATAAAAATGGAAATGAATTGTAATGTTTTTATTAACGCGTAAAATCTAACAAGCATCTATTGGTTTACTCATTGATGACGTCAGTTTAAGTGGCTCAAACATTTGGCAGTGTGTTGTCGTAATTTAATGCTTATCATTGCATTGTGAAAGATGCAAAATATATTTTTTCGAAGTTGATGAAAGTGCCTTTTACAGGCTACCCTTAAACCAACCCATTTTTACCGACCGCCGGCTAGCCGAATTCGAAGGAGCGCACTGCCATAATTTAACCGGTAAGGTTTGGACCGGCCACTCCCATGTGCCCTTTTACATTAGGGCAACTATTGGAGGCGGAGGGGTAGTATCTGTACATGCCCGCACTTCGTCTCGTCAATAAACCAAAAAATTGCCGGCAATAGTTGCCCTAATGTAAAAGGGCACCATGTAGGAGTGTAGACATATCGTCGCCCGGGGATTCATGTGCTCTACGTGCAAAAAACACATTCCGAGTAAATCGAAGTTGAAGTTTGAAACTATTTTTTTTTAAAACTGTACGATAAGGTTTTTTGTGTGTTTCACTATTAATTTGTGCGAGAATAGTTATTCAAAGAGTATATTTTCGAATCCTTAACATAACGCATAAAAGGGTATTTTATGGCTTTAAAAAAAATCCACTTTGCTCTATACGCCATTTCAAACATATTTCGGTGAAAATGTAATATTATACATAGAGCAAAGTGACAAAGAAACATTTTTCAATATAAATATTTTCTTTCAAAATCGGTTGAGAAAATTTGGTATGCGTGCTCACGGGGACATGAGTAAGAACAAGTTCGAGAATGGACCCGATCGGACCATTTTTAGGGGTACCTCCAGTACTAGGGTCTGTTACGATAATCACAAAAACTGCTTTAAAATCGAAGTTTTTCAAGGTATTTTGATGAAATTCGGTATTTGAACATGCTTAAAGGCAAGTAATACGATTTTAAAAAATTTGAAAAGTGGGCGTGGCAGAAGGGAGTTTTTCGAAAATTGTCTCCTTCGCCCGAAATTCAAATGGGACTTGAACGAAAGTTAGCACTTATGCCTTCTTCGTAGCCACAAATATCCTCCCCAAAAATTTGCTTGATCGGTCCATTATTAAGGGTACCTCCAGTACTAGGGTCTAACACAAAAATCCCAAAACTGTCCCAGAATGGGACTATTTCGAAATATTTTAATGAAACTTAGAATTTGAGCGTTTATTTAAGCCTCCAATTATAATTCAAAAACAAGTAAGGGTGTTATAGTCAGGCGAGCCTGACAATAAAATACCCGACACAGACACATGTTCAAATAATTTTTAATATCAAGAGGTATTTAAGGCCAAAAGGGGCCCTATATACCGACTTTTGTTAAATTTCTTTATAAAAACCGTCCCTTTGTCACGCCCACTTTTCCAATTTTTTTAAATTCTAATCAGAGGTTTAATATAGGTACTCTCAAATTCTCATTGAAATATTTCAAAAAAGTCAGACTTTAAGGCAGTTTTGGGATTTTTGTGACAGACCCTAGTACTGGAGGTACCGTTAATAACACAGCTGCACAAAAAAAAATTGATGAAGAGTACTTTTGATGCGGGGTATCATTTTATATGTAATTTGGCATGGAAAATCCAAATCTGTAACCCGTTTAGTCAGATTGGCTCCAGTTTTCGAGAAAAATTAAAAACCGTTATTTGTGAGAGTAGCTACGAAAAAAAAAATTTTTTTAATGTAAGATGTATGTCAGAAGAAGGGGAATTTAAACCTCTACCCAATACTTTTTACTATTTAATTTTCCAAGGTGTACTTTTTGAAAAATTCAAAAAAAATCATTGCTTTTTTTGAAAAAAATCACAATTTTCAGTTTTCCGTACTTACTATTTCATATTAAAAGCTACAAAAATGTCATTAAATATAAATTTATATATTTTTTTATGAAAGCAAATTCTTTTCCCTTTAAAATGGTGTATTAAACAAACACATTCGTGTGCTCCTTCAATTGATATAACATAATTCTTTTTTAAATACCCAAGATATCGTACACGTAATAAATAACGTATACGTACTGTTTACTTTATAACAGATACTTTACTTGCTTTTCATACTACATACATACTATATATTATATATGCTTTGCGTTAACGAGCTCGTTTACACTCAAAAATTGATTGCACAACAGTATAATTCTCATTTGATTTATAAGATTGGACATATAAGATGTTCATTTATCTCAGAATTTTTAAGCATTGCGAAAGTAGTAACTTTAAGAAGGTGACAACATTAATTCTGGGGACGGATGAAATGGCGTATAGAGCACATGAATCTCCGGGCGACGATATAGTAATATAGCGGAAACTTACAACAACAACCGAATTCCGTGGTGAACAAGTGATGCTATAATTTTTTGAGTATTCACTTAATTTCGTAACTAAACATCAGGCCCGTGCGCAAGAATTGTCCAAGGGGGGCGACTTTTTTCTATTCATCAAAACAAGTGGTTAAAAATCAAGAGTAACGATTTGAATGACTTTATTAAAACAATTCAGTTTTGGTGAGTTTCATGTAACAAAGAAACCCTTCGAGGCACAGAAAAAAAGTGTTCCAAAATCGTTTCCACGTCAATTTCAACCTCACGATGTATATTCAGTGAGGCTAGGCCATTTAGTCGATCTTCAGACATTGTCGATCTAAAGTACGTTTTGAGACGACGCAATGTTGAGAAAGACCTTTCATTTGTAGCAGTAGTGACGGGTAAAATTGCCATTATGCGGAGGATTTGATGGATGTCCGGAAATGCATCTGCGTTGCAAATATCAAGCGCATCAAGTGAATTTTTTATATCCATTCCAGAAATGCGTCGATGCCAAAGTTGAACTTCACTGATCCAGAAGTTAGGACTGTCATTGTTCAAGATAGAAGAGTATTGTGTAAATAATAGTGCTTTCATTTTATTTGGGAACAAGCAATCGAAATTTGATAGGATATTGCGATGATTGAGGAACATATCATGAAGATGAGCGATGAAAGTATCAAGGTATGGTACGTATATGGTTATGAGAAAGTTATCTTCAACTGAATCAGTGACGACATTGTTGCGATGTGTTTGTTTCGCAGTTAACCGCGGCTTTCGCAATTCGATATCATGCTCCTTGCCGACTGTGCACGCTTTCTCAAAAATTTCTCGGAAATATTCAGAAGCTCTCTCTCTTCTTTCGAGCAATTCTTTTTTTGCAGCATCAGCTAACTCAACAGCTTCTGCAAGATCTTGACTTTTGCTTGAATTATCCGACTCAGAGACAAGGTCAAAGAATGTATGATTTTTAACAAAAATTCTAGTTCATGTTACAAGATTATAATATATTTGTTAAACCGGAACCGGAATTTCCAGGGGGCGTGCTACGTTTTTGATTTTTCCATAAGAATGCATGCACTGGGGGCCTACTTCAATTCAACACACACGTTTTTTGCCAAGTGCCATCTATAGTACTATGTTTATGATTTAAGTAAACAATTGCAGAACGAAATTGAAATTGCCTCAATTTTAAATGTCAGATTTGTTTCGAAATTTTCTGAAATTATGCAATATCGTTGTTCGCCTGGACATAGAATAAATTTCTATTGAAATCGAATTGATTTCGAATGTTTTTATTTGGATCGCATGGCCTTATTTGGATCAGTTACCGGATCTGCCGGAGAATTTTCCATTTTCTAGGCGCTAGGTTTGAAAAACATGCTCAACGATTTTTTCCTGAAGCATTTTGAATTTGAGTAGAGTCATTTTCGTGATCAGCGACCCCAATTTAGTCTTAAAACCATTCTTCTCTGCTATTTTTATACCCAGCGTAAGCGAGGTATATTAGTTTTGTGCAAATCTTGTAACAGGGAGAATTAAGCTCTGGAGATATAGAAAAATATATATAGAAATTATCAGGATCAAAAACTGAATCGATTTAGACATGTCCGTCTGTCCGTCCGTCCGTCTGTCCGTCCGTCCGTGGTCGGATCTCCTCCGAAACGGCTGGACCAATCAAGTCAAAATTTGGCACACAGGTATATCGGGATCCGAGTATGATCCTAAGTAAAAAAGGGAGACATCCGCCCACAAATGAATTTATTGTGTTTTCAGTAAAATGCTTGTAACTTGCGAACCACTCAACATATTCCATTGATATTTGGTGTGCTGGTAAACTACGAAAAAAGACATTTCCTGGAAAAAAATGGACGCCGCCCTCCTCGAGCCACGCCCACAAATAAGCCCAAAAATAAGGGCTTATCATAACTTGTGATGATCGCGCGCGCGATTTTTCAAAAAAATTTTCACCACCCCTTTATCAGACTACCAACTTATTATCTTTGTTCACTTTTCGGTGGTCCTGAAAAGGACCGATTGGTGGGTTACTTCTCCGTGAAGTTCAATTTGTCGAATCTCCCTCGTCGTCATCATCGATCTCAATGGCGTAGCTAGAGTCGGATCCGTCATCTGAAAGGTGCCGCTCCCTAACGGGTTGGTATACCTGTGCAGCGACCTTAAATAATTCCACAAACGGATCCAAACTTTTCGCCCTACACCCCCGCAAAAACATGAATTTCGCCAAATATCCTCGAAAGAAGTGTTTTCTCCGAGCATAGTTTGGCAAAAATGTTTTTGCATGCCGCCACATCGATTCGATGGTATTGGTGTGCGCGCCGGTTTCGGGGTTCTTGAAATTTTCGGAGTGGTTCACGGTCAAGTGAGTGTAACCCTCTTTCTCCAAACAATCGTATGCCTAAAAATACAGCTTTTATAAGAATTAATTCCTATTTAATGCATTTCGAACATACTTTCCAGCAATCCGACACAATCGTAGTTCCTGGCTCAATCCACTCTTTGATGATGGGCAACAACGTCTCCACATCGCGCTTTTCAACTGGGACGCAAAAGAAAACGCCACTCTCCCGCTCTACTCCTCCAAACACCCACTGGCCTTCCACACGGTGGCCCCTGTGGTATTTTCGCCGTCCAAACTTTGACTCGTCTATTTCAACGGTCTTTCCTACGCCTCCTAATGATTTTGCTCATTAAAATTATCTTCATACATTCAATGAAAACTTACCGATCTTGTCGTGATGCTCCAACATTTTATATTCCACCACCTCACGGTGGAAGGAACTCCAGTCCACAGCCGTCCGGCACGATATGGTTGTGGTTTGGGTTATGTAGGTTAAGGGGAGGTTCTGTACCCATAGGAAAGTGAACGACACAATCTGGCACAGAGATAGGTGAGAACCATCGAAAAACGTGTTTCGACGTATAGACACACTCTCCGTGCACTGCATCTTCTTTTTTTTCTTCCCATTGGGATGTGTTTTGGTGCACCTCCACCTATTACCGTCACTACAATCGTTCCTAGGCGTGAGGACCATCGTTCCCCCTTTGGAGCACTTCACTTCACCATTTCGAGCTATTAGGTGCCACTCCTGCAGCTGCTCAATGGCTCTAAATGGCACATCGCCAGTTAAATTGCCGTCAAAAAGTTGAAAAAATTCCAAAATATTACACATAATCTCTTATTCACTTGCGGAATTGTCGAATATAACGGAATTCGCGGAATTACGTTTCTTAGTGTTGCCATTGTTTTCTTAAAATTTCCTATATTTTCTAAAAATACCCAAAAACCTCTTACTAAAAACCTCCGATTGTTTCGAAATAAAACATTTTTATATTTCCTTTATTTCAATTGTATTTATTTTCTTCATGAATACATTTTTTATACAAAGTAAAAATTAATTCTACCCTTTTTAAAAATATGGCAACACTTCATTCAAAATTTTCTGCATTTCCCACATAAATGCAAATTTTATAGTCCGGCAACGCCGCAAATGTCAAAATAACTTAAAAATTAGTGCAATTTTCAGCAATTTTCAAATCGCGATATCTCCTAAACCATAAGCGAGCGCCAAAAAAGGATTGCGGATTCGGTCTCAGGGGGTCATTTTACATATAGTAAAAAAAAAAAAAAATCCCTCATATGTCCATAAAGTAAAATTGTTCCGTTGAAGCTTCAAATTCGCAACATAGGTTCACCAAGGCGAATGAAAGGTGCAGGAAAAAATTTTATGTGGCCCGCCCACTGCCACGCCCACAAATGAAGATTTTTCGTAACTTCCGAAGTAAAAGGCGTAGAAGCTTCAAATTCGCAACACAGGTTCACCAAGGCGAATGAAAGGTGTAGGGAAATAATTTTTTTGCCCTCCCACTGCCACGCCCACAAATAGAGAAGCAAAACATTGTGCGCTCATAATGTCGGGACGCTGGGTATTTCAAAGTCGGGCTTGACCGACTTTAGCTTTCTTACTTGTTTTAAACTGTGTTATTTTATATTTTTTGCACGAATTGCCGAGTAGGCGACAGTTCATGCAATTCTTCTTGCGTCAGCTTGGCCCATTGTCTGAAATTTCTTTTTTCGTTTTATATATAAAATGTATAATTCTTATTCTCAATGGGGGGGGGAGGCTTTTAACCCCAAACACCCCCCGTGCGCACGGGCCTGCTAAACATACTTGCAATAAAATTTTTTAATGTTTTCTTTCTAATGTAAATTTTTTTTTGTTTTTTATGATAGTTTATGCAATTTTGTACCTTTTTCCTTCAGAAGAGCTCCAAAAATATATAGTTTATGCATTCTATTTATCATGATATGTCATAAGTACTTGAGCCACTAGTTATGTATCGAGCAAATTTAGTTATGATATCACTGAATATTTCATATCACCTGTTCTGTCCTTAATAATATGAGCAAAATTTTATCTAATTATTTTTTATTATACAAAAATAACATATTTTGTTGTAAAATATAATGAGTTCTTATGAAAAACCTTTGATTAACACTTATATATATCTGATTTTTAACAAAAATTTTAGTTCATGTTACAAGATTATAAAATATTTGTTACACCGGAACCGGAATTTCCAGGGGGCGTGCTACATTTTTGATATTTCCATAAGAATTTAGATCATGTGACTGTAGGTCTAACTCTTCTTATTCTTAATCACTGCAATGTGTTAGAGCTACGCTGCTTCAACATAGGCATATAGCATGAGGAAAAGAGAAGCACGCTATGGCAGCGAAATCTTTAGCTCTGCTCTGGTGAAATGCATTGCCACTTTTTTTTTTAATTTTGGGAGATTTTCGAGTTCATTACATATAAACTATCTACCAAACTCATAGAATGATATGAAAAGCTTGAAAAACATAAAAATAATGAAGAAATCTCAATATCAAGGAGAAATATAAATTGTTTTTTTGTCCTACCCTGTCCACATAACTTTTTGATCACACTATTTCAGCAAAAATGCTAAATTCTATGTACAATCAAATTCGTAGCCGTAGTCAAAAATGTATGTCAATTTATTACAAAATGAATACATTCGTGCACATTGAGCAAAAACATATCGTAATACATTTAGTAAAGTTTCAATTAGGAACTTTTCAAGCAATATAAAAAACCGAGTCGACGCGGTGTTTCTTTTATAATTTTCTTGCAAGTGGCGTCATAGTGCCACTTTTTGTCTGCCCGTATTGTTGTTGGTAGCTTTCTGGTGAATTTCTCGAAAGAGTTGAATTTCATATTCCTGCTTAAATTTTTTTGTTGGTAGCTTTTCGGTGAATTTCTCGAAAGAGTTGAATTTCCTATACCTGCCTAATAGGGAATTTCTTATTAGCGGCAGAGGCTTTTCGACGTCGACAGTTAGACCTACAGTCCTACATGGTGTAGATCTAACTCTTCTACTTCCTAATCCCTGCAATGTGTTAGAGCTACGCTGCTTCAACATTTGCATCAAGTATTGCAGTATGAGAAACGAGCTAATAGGCAATTCAACAAAGCTAATAGGCAATTCACCAAAGGCAACAACAACTACACGGCATACCAGGCAATCCACCACGATGCCTCTTTGGGCATTGTTGTCGTCTCTAGAAATTGGGCACGTACAAGTACTTAGTTTTTTTAAGGGATTTTTTTTTTTCATTTATAAACAGAGAAAATCAGATATTATAAAGATTTTTTTAAGAATGATTGTACCATTTTAAACTGTAGAATTTATTTTAACATTTATTTTTTCTTTTTAGTAATAGAAAAATTCACGTACTACAAAAAACTGATTTCCGAGTTTTTGGTCTTGTTTAATTTAGACGCTAGTGTGGCATCCATGGGCAACAGCATATAGGACTATAGTTCTAACTCTTCTTCTTCCTAATACCTGCAATGTGTTAGAGCTACGTTGCTTCAATATAGGCATAAAGCATGAGGAAAAGAGAAGCACGCTATGGCAGCGAAATATTTAGCTCTGCTCTGGTGAAATGCATTGCCACTTTTATTTTTAATTTTGGGAGATTTTCGAGTTCATTACATATAAAATATCTACCAAACTCATAAAATTATATGAAAAGCTTGAAAAACATAAAACTAATCAAGGAAACTCAATATCAAGGAGAAAAATAAATTGTTTTTTAGTTCTACCCTGTCCACTTAACTTTTTGATCACACTGTTTCAGCAAAAATACTGAATTCTATGCACAATCAAATTCGTAGCCCTAGTAAAAAATGAATGTAAATTTATTACAAAATGCAAACATTCATGCACATTGAGCAAAAACATATCGTAATACATTTAGTAAAGTTTAAATTATGAACTTTTCAAGCAATATAAAAAACTATGTACTAAGTGGAATTATTTATTTGGACTTAGTTAAGGGCATAAAATGTAGATTCCAAATATAGAAAAGTGGCCGCGCCAAAAGGCGTTATTCGAAAATTGAATTTTACACCCAAAATTCAGATGGCGCTTGAAACAAAGACGACATAAATACTTATTTTTTAATCGTTGACATCCTCTACAAAAATTGATTTAATCGGCCGATTTTTAGGGGTCCTCCAGCGTTAGAGTCTGCCTCAAAAATCATCTGAATTGTGTAAAGTCACAAGCTTTCGACACATTTTTGTGAAATGAGGAATTTGAGCTTTGTTTTAGCCTTCGATTAAAAAATATATAGCTGTTTATCTGTGTAGGGTATACTATGGTCTGGTTCGCTTTACTATAACACCCTTACTTTTTTCATTTTGAAACATGAATTTTAAAAATATATAAATTCCTTTTATGTCGAATTATCTTGCTTTTTTTTGGTTTTATTATGTTTTAAGAACTCTTTTGAGTACTCGGTTCAGTATCGATAAAAGCTTTGCGCTTAGAGTATTTGTGCATCGCTGACGAAGTCGTTCAATTTAAATGCAATATTGAATACTGATTTGCGGGGGTCGCAGATACTCAAATGTACTCTAAAATGAAGGAGCATCTCTACTTTGTTGTTTGCAACTTCAATTTTACTTAAAAAGGGTCAAAATATAAAGCTACGGCATGTTTAAAAATCGCAAATTCTTCAACTTATTTTTGACAGTCATCTGATTTTTACTCAACTTCACCACACCATTTGGAGCCAAATAGCATTTTGACAGGCTTTCCCATACTGTAATACTTGCAACAGATGGTGCCAAATAGAACGAGTCAATAGTGCAAATCGATGGATGAAAATAGTAACCGACTAAAATTTGAACGTTTAGCTTTTAGAAATGAGACTTTCTGTCTGTCTGATTTTCAAAGGTATCCCTTCGTTGTAGGGTTATTTATAATATTTATAAATGCTGCCCTAAAACCAAAATTTTTTGAAATACATAGTGGAATTATTTATTTGGACTTAGTTAAGGGCATAAAATGTAGATTCCAAATATAGAAAAGTGGCCAAGAGCCAAAATAGAAACGGCTCCTGAGTAACATATATAGTTATTTATGCTTTATATATTAATACTCTTTGTATTATGCGACAAGACAAGCGAGCGACACGGTGGTTGTAGGCGAGGGATGTTCGGCGTCATATATAACTATATATGTCACTCAGGAGCCGTTTCCATTTTGGCTCTTTTCAACACGGTCTTGGGTACCCACCATGGTCTTGGGTACCCACCAAAATGAGCATTTTGCACTGAGGTACTCACCAAAAGTATTTCTCTCTCGGACTTCTTTTGCCTGCCGAGTAACATCTCTTTCTAACTGGCGCGAAACGTCCCGCGCAATATCTCTGAGGGTGACATATATTGTTATATATGTTCGGGGTACTCTACTGCATGAACCACGCCATAGGAAATTCAACAAATGAGGGAAATTCACCAGAAAGCTACCAACAACAATACGGGTAGACACAAAGTGGTACTATGATGCCACGTGCAAGAAAATTATCAAAGAAACACGGCGTCGGATCGGTTTTTTATATTGCTTGAAAATATCATAATTGAAACTTTAATAAATGTTTTACGATATGATTTTGCTTAATGTGCACGATTGTTTTCATTTTGTAATAAATTGACATACATTTTTTACTACGGCTACGAATTTGATTGTACATAGAATTTAGTATTTTTGCTGAAACAGTGTGATCAAAAAGTTATGTGCACAAGGTAGGACTAAAAGAACAATATCTATTTCTCCTTAATATTGAAAATCCTTGATTAGTTTTATGTTTTTCAAGCTTTTCATGGCATTTTATGAGTTTGGTAGATATTTTATATGTAATGAACTCGAAGATCTCCCAAAATTAAAAATAAAAGTGGCAATGCATTTCACCAGAGCAGAGTTAAATATTTTGCTGCTATGGCATGCTTCTCTTTTCCTCATGCTATATGCCAATACTGAAGCAGCGTAGCTCTAACACATTGCATGGATTAGGAAGAAGAAGCCCAGCAGATAATTAGATCATCCAAAGAGTAATCCTAGATCGCTCATTTGCGAGTAATGGATTACTAGAGAATGCTCAAATTTCATATATTTTTTAACATAGGATGTCCCGGCGGCGGAGTAAACCTTTTGATCTCGGAAAGGAGATCAGGTGGAGTAGTCTTTTCTTATTCAAGAAAGAGCATAAGCGGAGTAATATATTGCTCGCGTCTTAGTCCAAATGAATGGATAAGTCATTAAATATTATATCATAGGTTGCTCTCCTTTTACTCCAAATGAATGATTAAGCGATTTTAAAAATTGAAATAAAACCTCGATTGCTCGCTTCTAACTCCAAATGGATGAATAAGTCATTACTCTTCTTTTGCTCGGTTAAGGTTTTAATCCATAATTATCTGATGGGAGAGTTAGACCTACACTCCAACACAGTGGCGTAGGTAGGATTTTGAAAAGGGTGGGGATAAAAAATAGGAATAAGTTTTGAAAAACTCAATAAAAACTCAAACTAATATAAGATACATTATTTCAAATTTCATTGTATCACACAATGATGTTGGCATTTCATACCGGTTGAACCACATTTTAAATCGTAAATTGAACTTTAATGAATAGACCGCTTCTTAAATTAGTCTTAGGTTTGTGACTATGTAAATGCACTAGGGATTATCAAAAGCTATCGATGTTCATTTAACGTTGCCACATTCGTTGTATTTAGCTGAAATCGGCTATTTTTATAGAAATGGTTTTAGATATTTTCGCAGCATTTATACTGATTTGAAACCAAACATAAATAAATTCATCCAAAACTAGACCTAGACTGATGTTGAGGTTTGTTTATCGTCTGGCAGCAGATTTAATTGAAAACGAACTGAAGTTCTTAATCATTTTTGATTCAGTTCATTATATTGCACGTTTCATATGTAGTTTCTTGAGAAGCGTACTAAGGGGTAATTTAGTAAGAAAAACTTTTTTATGATTTTAAAATACATAAATGTAAAAATATTTGATAAGAGGTTGGTATTTTGGTCATAAGTTTTTTTTTTGCTTTTTTAGCTTTTTCGTTTTTGATATTTTCCAATTTAAAAAAAAACTCATGGCAGCGCTGTGTTGGCTTAAATGTAATGCTATGTTCATGCTTAGCCCTAAAAGCGCATTTACGGTTTTGGAAAAGCGATTTTTCGAAGAGTGTTCACAGTGCCGCATTAAGTAAATGTGCTTTTATACACAACATATGTTCTCGACTTACAAAACATCTGTCCTGTTTTAATTTGATGAAAAAGAAATCGAAATGCGTCGGCTGAAATTCATTTTATTTATTGTGCAGATATACCTGTCCATTCAGTTCAATTTAAACAAAATTGAACAATTAAACACATCGATATGTGCTATAAACAAAAAGCGTGCCAGTTTTTTGCAACTGCTCGCTTTAAACAAAGGTGTGCAAAATTGTGTAATGAACTATATAAACATTAGACTATTAACTAGGAATAGAACTTGTGCGTGACGACTGGAAAACGTAAACAAACCAGCAAAAACGTAAACAAACCAGCAGTGCTGCCATATATTCGTTCTGTCAAATAGTTCGAAACATGAAATTTTTCGAAGTTAGCAGAGTTGCATTCGCCTTAATGCTACATTGAAGTTGCTTTTACTTGCATTAAGCTTTCAAATTTTGTATGGCTAAAAGCACATTTAAAGTCGCGTTAAGAGCTAAATGCGCTAAAAGCGCTTTTAGGGCTTAGCATGAACCCAGCATTATGCTCGAACTCGTCATCGATTATTCGCAAGCATAGACCTTAAAGGGCACCCTTATGCAGGGTACACATGGGCACATGGGGACGCAAACATATATGATTCTAAACAACTCACACTCAACAATCGTGGTATTTACTTCGTGCATATATACCGAAATTAAAACACATTCATTCCTTCACATTTTATGCGGCAAAGGGGGGATATATCCCCTTTATTCCCCCCCCCCCCCCTCCCCCCTTACCTACGCCACTGCTCTAACATGGTAAAGACAGCTTTGGCCTACTCGCGACTACAAACAACAAAAGCTACAGCTGAAAAATTTTCCAACTGTTTTTAATGTTTTCAGATAAAATTAAGAAGAAGCTAGCATATACCCAGCTAGCATTTTTCGAAATTTTTGATCAAAAGCGAGTCTTTTTCGAGTCGACTTTCTGATTAAAAATATCAAATAGGTGCTCGTTTTGTGATCAAAAATTATAGTTTTGTCGGGAGAAATTGGAACCCTAGCCGCGACTCTTCTTAGGGAGTCATATTTGATATCATTTGCGAGTCGTTTTCGAGTCATATTTGTGTTAACAATTTTAAACGATTTAATTTTATTTCTTTTTACGAGGTTAGATGCGTACGTTCGTTCGTTAGGAATTCACAATCGGATGAAAAACTTGGGAAGAGAAAATGTCAAAATGCTTTTTGACAGCCGATCATAAAGCCGGTCCTACACTTTAAGAATATTATAGCATTGACAGATATATGGTGTAAAGTCTATAGACTTCACACTACAATGGAAAAAGTCTATGTTGGGGTGACACACTAGAATTGATTGTGGATTTCTATTGTGGACTTCTTTAAAACAGCTGATAATTGAAAATTAAAACAACAACAAAAACAATAAAAACATTTTGGTAGCATTTAGCCTCGATTTTATCTAAAAAAAAATCCATGAAAATATCGTTTGTTTGTTATATAAATCCATACGATGGAATTAATTTCATGTATTTCGCATAAATTACTTGATATTAGAAATTGAAACATCTGGTTTCCGATAAAATAATCGATATTTCATTTAATTTTGTGCAGCGTTGCCATATCAATCTAAGAAGTCCACAATAAATCCTCCTGTACAATTCACCCTCGTCGAGGCAAGTAAATATAAGGAAAGAAAAAGCGGCACGTACCTTGAGCTCTTCGTAGGACTGTGGGATCGCTGCGCTCCAATCCTGGGATAGTAGGTGATGGATTCACGGTGATCGGTATGATATGGAGTTGATTGCTGGCTTATTATAATTAACGCGGCGCGTCTTCGCGTTTAGAAGTTTGTAAAAATAAAAAAAAGGATTTTCGGCTTCCTGCCGTATTAATAGTTCATAAATCAAATCGTTCACTTATAAGTTTTTATATATAAAATACAATGTAAATCACTTCGGCTGCTTGCCGTAATAAAGAATTGAAAAGCACTTATCATTAGACTTATCGAAAATTCGAGCACTGCGGCTTCTTGCCGTACTTAGCTTTAGAAAGTATTTTTTTTTTTTTTGGTTCTTTTAATTTAAAATTTGGGTTTTTCTTTTTTCGTTTTCGAACTGATTTTTTCGGGAGCTCGGTCGTGAGCGTGTCGCACGAACGGCTGCTGCTTTTTTCGTTAGTGACCCTCGCTGTCGCTAAAGTCGCGGAAGAGCCGAGTTCGTTCTTTCTGTCTGTGAAGTAATGAGTAATTAATTGTCGCCGTGCATTAGTCGGCGTTTACGCGGCGCGACAGCAACTTTGAACATACTGCCCGCCTTGCGCTACGCAACAATTTTTCCTGCTTACCTCTCGCGGCTGAGCAGAAACTCCCGAACTTCGCTGATCACCTCCCTTATAACAGCCTGCTCTGCCTCGGGGGGTTCATATCGGTCTCGGCTCGCCGGTGACGATAATGCGGTGGATCCCCGGGAGGATGGCGCGAAGCAAACCCGGCAACTCCGACGGGACATGCTGAGCGGACGGTGGCGATCTCGTGGCGGCGGCGGGCTGTTTCTGCCGGTGGCCCGTGAAGCCCCTGCTGGGATGACCGATCGCGTCGGCGGCGGAGCTGGGCGTCGGGTTCGCTGGGGACAAGATGTACGGCGACGTGGTCGGGACTGGTGGCGGCGGGCCGATGGGCTGCGCTGGAGTGGCGGAGAGCGTCGATGTCGAGGCGAGGGATCGCGTTGAGATGGCCGTCCCTGACGCCGGCTGGGCCGTCTTCGGCGTGCGGGCAGTGGAAGGAGCTCCGGCGGCTCCGTTGGGGGGTGCCACGGACCGGCACTCAGCGCTCGGGGACGATACTGCGGTTGATGGAGCAGCGGGTGGTGGTCCTCACCGCAATGCTTGCACCGTCGCGGCCACCAACAATCCTTCCGAAGGTGCGTCGGCGCCATACAGGGCAGGCAGCACTTATGGACCTGCACCGTCCGCAAGCGCAGCTCGGCCGGTAAACCTCGAAAGCGGCCGCAGTCCTCAAGATGGTGCCGGCGGGCGCCGACCGGGCATATCGGGCAGATCGGAAGCTGATTCATGTTGTCCGGCTGAAAGGTACAGAAGGTGTAAATGAAAAGATAGATTTTGGGCATGGAAGAAGGGGGGAGGGGGAGGTGTTGCGAATGGGGAGGAGCGAGTCATAATTCTTCAGGTAATTCGACTGGCAACAGACAAAGTTTGGTAACTGGCCGTGTCATGGTGCCAAATTGTGTTTTCACGTCAACAATGCGTACGAGACCATCGTCTCCGGGATGGATTTCGACAATTCTTCCCTTTCGCCACTCGAATGGAGGTAACTGATTATCCATTATGACAACGAAATCCCCGATTTTGAGATTGGGTTGTGGTATTCTCCATTTATCTCGTTTATGCAGGTTAAGGAGATATTCCATTTTCCATCGTTGAGCGAAACGGTGATATAGAATCTTCGCCCGTTCCCATCGTGTGGTGATTGGCAATTCGGCTTGCGATTCCTCGGGCCATGCTGTCAGCGGGGCTCCTCGTAGAAAATGCCCCGGTGTCAATGCTAACAAAGCGTCCGGATCTTCTGACATCGGGGTGAGCGGACGTGAGTTGAGGACTCCCTCGATGCGCGCCAATAGCGTGGTGAACTCTTCAAACGAGAATTTATGGGGGCCGGCTACCTTCACAAAATGCGTTTTAAAGCTCTTAACGGCGGCCTCCCACAATCCACCCATATGAGGTGCGTGAGGGGGAATCAAATGCCACTCGAAGCCTTGGGTGGAGTATTTTTGCTGAAGATCATCCGCGGCTCTGGAGAGAAATTGTGTGAACTCAGCATCCAAATTATTTTTCGCACCGATGAAATTGCGACCGTTGTCCGAGAAAATTCGTCTGGGTACTCCACGTCGTCCGACAAAGCGGTCGAAAGCGGCTCGAAAAGCCGCGGTTGAGATTTCTGAACAAAGTTCCAAGTGAATAGCTTTGGTGGCGAAGCACACAAAAACGCAGACGTATCCCTTAAGGAATGGAGCTGTACGGACGGCGAAGCTTTTAATGTCGAACGGACCAGCGAAGTCCACTCCAGTGTGTGTAAATGGAAGCGATAAAGTGGCTCTTTCTGCTGGCAATGCGGCCATCATCTGGGTTCTCAAGCGTTGTTTGTGGATCGCGCATGTGTGACAGCGGCTGATGCAGCTCTTGATCTTCCGTTTCAGACGCGGGACGTAGAACTGGTGGCGTACCATGCGATACATGAGTTGAGCACCTCCATGCAGCAGCATTTTATGCATGAAGTCCAGATACAAACGACAGAATCGTGACGCGGCCGGCAAAATGATGGGATATTTTTCATCTGTAGTCAGATCGGCGTTGATCAGGCGACCGTTCACTCGCAAGAGTCCATCATCATCCAGCATGGGGTTCAGCGTCAATAATTCGCTCTTCTTTCCTATCGGTTTACCTTCACTTAGCTCCAGATATTCGAGTGGATAGTGCATCGTTTGCGACATTAAGATGAGCCGGTTGCGTGCGATATGCATTTCGTCTTGTGAGAGAATGAGTGTCGTTGGACTTGGCGCCAGCTCTTTGCGGGCTTGCTTGCAGAATCGCAACATGTACGCGGTGACTCGTAACGCTCTATCGTATGAGGAAAATCGCGCTAGCAGCTCATCATTCTCGACGGTGATCGTAAACACAGTCGTTTTGCGTTCTTCGATGATTGGGGCCGTTGGTGCTTCACTTTGCGGCCATTCATCTGCCACTCTCGATAGCCATGGTGGTCCCTTCCACCAAAGCAGATTCCCGTGTAAGTCCTGAGCCAAGGCTCCTCGTGTCCCCAAGTCGGCCGGATTATCCTTTGATCGTACGTGGCGCCATGGTGAATTGCCTACATTGGTCAAAATTTGCGAGATTCGGTTGGCTACGTACGTTTTCCACGCGTTGGCCGGTCGTTTCAGCCATGCGATCACGATGGAACTGTCCGTCCATAGAAAGGTTTCATGTTGATGGATGCGCAGTTGACCAGTGACATTTTTTATCAATTTAGAAAGCAGCACGGCGGCGCACAATTCGAGCCGGGGTAGACTGACTGTTTGGAGCGGAGCCACCTTCGACTTGGAGGTGAGCAAGTGAACATAGATGTAGCCGCGATGTTCCACTCGCACATAGATGGCGGCACAGTATGCTCGTTCGGACGCGTCACAAAATCCGTGGAGTTGGACCTCCGATTCAGGTTCATATTGCAGCCATCGCGGGATCTGAATCTGCTCAATGAATGGCAGATCCGACACAAATGCATGCCAACGTTCTAGTGCTTCATTGGTGACTCGTTCATCCCACGCGGTGCCCTCCAACCACAATTGCTGCATCAGGACCTTAGCTCGAATGATGATCGGAGTGAGCCATCCTGCCGGATCAAAAAGTTTCGCGATATCGGATAGAATTTGCCTCTTGGTGGTGGAGGTGGTGGCGGATTGAGCACATAGTTTGTAAGAAAAGCAATCAGTTATTGCGTTCCAGCGGATGCCTAACATTTTTGCGTCGCTTGCCGATTTAAATTTCAGGAACTCTGCGTCCAAGAGATGTGAAGGCTCGACATCTTCCAGCAATTCCGAATGATTGGCTGTCAGTTTCCGCAGCGGAAATCCTGCGGAATTGAGCGTGCGGATAAGTTGCGATTTTGCCTGGCAGGCGTCTTCCAGTGAGTGTTCTCCAGCCAAGACGTCGTCGACGTAGGTTTCTTGCCGTAGTATCGCGGCAGCTCGCGGGGCCTCCTGTTTAGCGTCACTAGCTAGCTGATGGAGCGTCCGTATTGCTAAAAAAGGCGCACAATTTACGCCGAAAGTTACCGTTTTCAACTCGTAGTCGCGAACGGGAGCATCGACAGTTTCTCGAAAGACGATGCGCTGGAATGGTCGGTCGTCGTCGTGGACCATGATCTGACGGTACATCTTCTCAATATCGCCATTGAAAACGAATCGATAGGTGCGCCAATTCAACAATAAGATGACCAAATCCGTTTGCAGCCCCGGTCCGGTATGGAGGACGTCATTGAGGGATAACGTGGATGTTGTTCTCTGCGACGCGTTGAAAACGACCCGCACCTTGGTTGTCGTGCTCTCAGGTTTCAGCACGGCATGATGTGGAAGGTAGAATGAGAAGAAATTATTATCCTTAGAAATTTCGGAGGCGGAGCATCTCTCCATGTGTCCGCACTTAAGATACTCGAGCAACACGGCGTTGTATGTGTCACGCATGAGTGGCTGCCGTGCGAGCCGTTGCTCTAAATTCCGGTATTGGTTAAGCGCTCCAAATCGAGAGGCACCTAGACGTACAGTGGATTTGGAAAATTCGCTTTTAAACGGCAGACGAACGACATAGCGGCCCGTTTCGTGGCGATAGGTCGTTTGAGCATATAGCTCCTCACAATAAGCATCCTCCGGCGGAGGCTGCGGATGGTTGGGAACTTCTTCCTGTTCCCAAAAGGATTTTAACAGCTCGTGGAGCCGTTCATAGTGATCTCCGGCGGAGACGGTGGTGGTGAAGGTGTGGACATTTTCATCGGCGATGGGTCCACTTAAGTACCAGCCGAAAACTGAGTTTTGTGCAAGCAGACTTCCACTAATATTTATGCGCATGCCGGCCAATACGATCCTTGGCAAAAGATCAGATCCAATAATCATATCGATGCGATTGGGCGACAAGAAGTTTGGATCAGCTAAATCGAGCGACTCTACATCTTTCAGATTGATATTCGAGATTTTCGATGACGGTAGCCAATTTGTCAGTTTCGGCAGCACGATGGCATGGATGTTTTCGGTGAAGTCAGAGCGGGGCGATGCAAGCGTGAGTGAGCACTCTCTTTTTGCGATTTGGGTTTGCTGCCCGCCCATGCCAGATATATTAGGTGTAGTAAAAAGAAATCCATTATTTTTGCATTAAATTGAGGGCTTTATTTAAGATAGTTAGAATGACCCGATTTAGGTCAAATATGCGCCGTTTTGTTCGATAACTTGTTGCCATTTTAAAGGTAATTTCATTATGCCTCTCTCATAGAAGCCCTCGTTCCTATTAGCAAAAAATTGAGACAGTCGAATTTCAGAAGCCTCTCTTGAAGCGAATGTTTCACCAGCAAAATTGTTCGCCATGGACAGGAACAGATAGTAATCACTTGGTGCCAGGTCCGGACTATAAGGTGGATGCAGAACAATCTCCCAACCAAACTCCCGGAGCTTCTGGCGAGTCACTATCGATGTGTGTGGCCTGGCGTTGTCCTGATGGAACACAATTCCTCTCCTATTGGCCAAAGCTGGCCGCTTATGGGCGATTGCTTCCTTCAGACGGTTCAATTGTTGACAGTAGAGTTCCGAGTTAAGAGTTTTGCCGTATGGAAGCAGCTCATAGTAGATAATTCCCTGCCAATCCCACCAAACACACAGCAAAACCTTCCTGGCCGTCAATCCTGGCTTGGCCACCGTTTCCGCCGGTTCACCGTGTTTCGACCACGACCGTTTTCGCTTGACGTTGTCGTAAGTGACCCACTTTTCATCACCAGTCACCAACCGCTTCAGAAATGGGTCGATTTTGTTGCGGTTCAGCAGCGATTCGCAGATGGAAATTCGGTCTATGAGGTTTTTTTTGCGTTAAATCGTGTGGCACCCATACATCGAGCTTCTTTGTGTATCCAGCCTTATTCAAATGGTTCCAAACGGTTTTTTGTGCAATCTTTAGCTCTTTTGCAATCGAAACAGTGCTAACATGACGGTCGGACTCGATAATTTCCATGATTTTATCGACATTTTCGTCAATTGGCCTTCCAGTGCGTGGTGCATCCTTGACATCGAAGTTACCGGAACGGAATCGACGAAACCAAAATTGCGCATGATTGGCTGTTACAGTATCAGGTCCATAAACGCTATTCACATTTTCAGCCGCCTGGCTTGCGTTTTCTCCCTTATCGAAGAAAAACTGTAAAATGTAGCGAATTTTCTCTTTGCTGATGTCCATCTTTGACAAGCTCTCAAACAAAACTGAATCAATCAATCAAAAAAGTGTCAAAAAAGCTTTTTTAGTAGGAACTGTCATCTTTCTAATGCCCCCTAGCGGAACACGATCGGACTTATACAACTCGAGATGCAGATAAATAACGCCATCTATTGGAAAAATAATGGATTTCTTTTTACTACACCTAATATTACAAGTCATCGCGTATGGAGGCAAATCTAGTTGGAGTTGAATCCGTTCCGTTATGAATGTTCGCTGTGAGCCTTGATCCAAGAGTGCCCGCACCAGAAATCGTTCTCCTTGATGTACAATATGGGCTAAAGCCGTCGGCAATAGCACTTGATGTTGGCTGGTGGCCACATGCGCATGTGCATGAGAGGTAGCACCACTGTTAGCTGCCACAGTGGTCATCATCTTCGTCTGTTGTGCGGACGCCTGTACGGATTGGCTCGTCGTCGACGGGCCGGACACCTGGTTAGACTGAAAAGATGAAACCGAATTATTCTGGGCTGAGCTTGAGTTAGGAAAATGGAGCAGGGTATGGTGTAGCTTCTTGCATTTCGCACAGCGGAATGTGCTGGGGCAATGGGCCTTCAGGTAATTGGCGGCAAGGCAGTTGAGACATCTGTTATGTTTCGAGATGAATTGGATTCGGTCGTCGACCGAGAGTCCCAGGAACGTGTCACATTGTCGCAGTCGATGATTGCCATTACATAATGCGCAAGAAACCTTATATTTTCCCTCGGTATGGAACACGTTGGCCGAAGGAGTCACTGGGCTAGAAGAGAGAACGGGGGCTTTAACTTTGGTGAAATTGGCGAGGCGTTCAACTACTTCGAAACGGTTGCTGAGAAACGTGTTCATTTGCTCCCATGTTGGCAACTCTCGATGCGTCGAAAGTGACTGCTCCCAATGGGCGATCGTGGTAGCTGGCAGTCGGCTGGAACAGAAATGGACTAACATCGCGCCCCAGAAATCGGTAACACCTTGACTCTTCATCATCGCAATGCAATCGTTGACGGTGTTTTGGATCTTCAGAATTCCTTCACTAGTTTCTTCCTCAATTGCTGGCAGATCAAACAGTGTTTTCAGCTGATGGTCGATTAGGATGCGCTTGTTTTCGTAGCGCGCTTTGAGAGCCCTCCACGCCGGCGTAAAATTGGTCCCAACGAGCGGGTATCCTTGCACAATGGCCCCGGCGGGGCCTGTTGTCTTATTTCGGAGATGGAACAATTTTTGCACGGGTGGACATCGGTGATTGTTCACGTACACGGCCGTGAACATGTCGCGGAACGCAGGCCATTCGTTGTATCCACCGGAAAAGGTCATGACATCACACGGGGGCACCCTTATATAGTCATCAGATTCCGGTTGATCGATTTGGTGCGGCGCATGGGTACTGGATAGTGGCAGCGTCTCGATGCTCATTAGCTTTATAATTTCTTGTAGATGTGCCTTGGTCTGGAGGTACGTATTCCGACAGTGCGTTAGGGTGGATTGGAGCGTTGCATACGCTTCGGCATTCGCTTCGGCATTCGCTCCTTCAGCTGATCGAGCCACTTGGAAGGCATTCTTGGCAGTCAGCCAATAAGAGTCGATTTCTTCTATTTTGAAGTACAGTAGAGATTCAGTTTGATTCGCCGCATCACCGCTGGATAAATCCTTGCACACTTGCACTAAGTCTTCGGCAGCTTCTATAAAACTGGGGGGCGACATTATAACGGAATTAATTTAATGAAAGGGGGAGAAAATGTGGCTGGGAAATCGCCTGACCACACAGGATTGTTTATATTTATTTATTGAACAATATGCAACCGTGGCAGCGAATATTCAATATTCCTGCGTTGCGATATAAATTTCCTAAAATCCCGTAAAATTGTATTTTCGATGTATAGTGGCGACCAATGCCGGTTGTAGCGCCTCCAATAATTTTTATAAGGCTCGGTGAATATTAAAATATTTACAGTTTTGCTCGGCGTGAAGTAGGCGACCGCTGCTGTGTGTAGCGTATTTGCGGGAACTGGTTTATCAATTGTTTTCGACTCCAATTGAATTCCATAAACCAAACGGGAGAAAAATACTCAGCAGGGACACCGATGCGACCAGTGCTGGTTATAGCGTACTAGCAGAAAAGGTTGGAGAAATATTTGTCGTCTTCAACTGAATTCTTTGAAAAATTATAAATATAAATTAAAGCGCACAAACCATAATAAGAACGACCAATGCCGGTCGTAGCGTATCGGAATAAAACAAGACCTCCTTTATTCGCAACACCTCACCTACAACCCCAATTAAAATAAAACACAAGTAGCAAATGTTTATTAAAGATGAAACGCAACACGAATAGCGAATCTTCGTCAATGGCAAAATAAACCACTAGAATCGACGAAAGCAAGCTGACTTCGAGCTTAGGTATGTATGTATGTCTCGTCGCTTGTTTGTCTCTTCGATGCTCAACGCAATCAACTCTTTATTGCGTCCAGCGAACACGTAAGTATGTACGTCCGTGTGTGTATGAAATGATTATAACCGACTTGTCTTAGTCAAAGCGCCGAATGCAACAGCCAACAACAACAACTACCGCTCACTGATCGAGTGACTCGCTGTCTACTAGACTCAGCGACGAAACGTCGCAATGACAACCAGACGGCTTGGCGCCGGTCGCTTGTTGTTGTTGTTGCTCAATTTTCGCAGCCAAATTTGTTCTTTTTGGTTGCTCTTTTTGTTCTTCGAACTAGCATTCAGGTACGCGCGAATGCTAGCTTAGAGGAGGGAGGGGGAAAAAGGTCGGTCCACCAGCTTGGCGCGTGATTATGCACTTGTGGTTTTGTAGTGCGGGAATGACATCTGAAGGGCACTCGAATTCCCCTGCACGTGGCCGGCGTGGACTGATCCTTCCCAACCCTTCCTCTGAAAAATGGCCCACCAGAGTCTGATTCCAGACTCCTGGCTCAGGATCGCCAAATGTACAATTCACCCTCGTCGAGGCAAGTAAATATAAGGAAAGAAAAAGCGGCACGTACCTTGAGCTCTTCGTAGGACTGTGGGATCGCTGCGCTCCAATCCTGGGATAGTAGGTGATGGATTCACGGTGATCGGTATGATATGGAGTTGATTGCTGGCTTATTATAATTAACGCGGCGCGTCTTCGCGTTTAGAAGTTTGTAAAAATAAAAAAAAGGATTTTCGGCTTCCTGCCGTATTAATAGTTCATAAATCAAATCGTTCACTTATAAGTTTTTATATATAAAATACAATGTAAATCACTTCGGCTGCTTGCCGTAATAAAGAATTGAAAAGCACTTATCATTAGACTTATCGAAAATTCGAGCACTGCGGCTTCTTGCCGTACTTAGCTTTAGAAAGTATTTTTTTTTTTTGGTTCTTTTAATTTAAAATTTGGGTTTTTCTTTTTTCGTTTTCGAACTGATTTTTTCGGGAGCTCGGTCGTGAGCGTGTCGCACGAACGGCTGCTGCTTTTTTCGTTAGTGACCCTCGCTGTCGCTAAAGTCGCGGAAGAGCCGAGTTCGTTCTTTCTGTCTGTGAAGTAATGAGTAATTAATTGTCGCCGTGCATTGGTCGGCGTTTACGCGGCGCGACAGCAACTTTGAACACCTCCCTTTCAATGTAGTGTGAAGTAGTGATGCCACGAATATTCGGTCACTATTCGGTATTCGGCCTATTCGGCGTCATTTTTCAGTATTCGGTATTCGGCCGAATAGTTAAAATATTCGGCCGAATACCGAATAGTAGAAATAACTTATTAAAAAAATCAGCAGTAACTACAAATTAAAATTTTCTCATAGTAATGTAAAAAAAATGTAAACAAATTTAATTAACGAGATCTAAAAATACAGCAAATTTGCTTTTTATTCTTTAGAAATATTAAATGTACGCTAGCTTCTTCTAAATTTTCTTCGAAAACATTATAAACAGTGGGCAAATTTTTCAGCGGCAGTTTTTGCCTTGACTCCAGCTAGTCGCGAGTAGGCTCAAGCTGTCTTTACTACGTGCCGAATATTCGGTTGCCGAATATTCGTTATTCGGCTGAGAGGTTCACCGAATATTCGGTATTCGGTATTCGGCCAAATCCACTATTCGTGGCATCACTAGTGTGAAGTCTATAAAAAGTCTATGTTGGCTAAGGTAGACTTTTGAGAAATACCTATGTGTGTCACCTAGACTTCACACCATCATGGTGTAAAATACCTATGTCTGTCAGTGCTATTAGAGATACTATAGTAGAGTCGGCCCTAGACTTACAGACTATTACAGTTCGGCCATCCTACTGGCAAATCGACCACGATTTGATTACAATAAGCGTACAAATTATCTATGGTTCAATGCCTGATTCACTTAATTCATATAATTCTGTAAGTGTCGCTTCAGTATTACTATGTGTCGGCTCTGGAGGAGGCTGAACCCATTTCTTGAGCTTATCTGCTCCCAAGGTGCCGTTATAGGGCATTTGCGTAACTTGACACCCATCTATATCACGCACCAAGTTTCTGTCATTGGGCAGCTTCCTTGCAATAACGTAAGGACCCCTATAAAGAGGGATTAATTTCTTATTTTTTCCAACGGTAGAATCGACGTTTCTTATTACTACAAATTCTCCCTCTTCAAACTGATAAGCAGAAGTGTGAGTACGACCAAAGTGCTTCAAATTATACTCTTGGGACTTTAAAATATTTTCAGAAGCATGATCCCAAAGAGTTTGTCTATCAGGCCCTGCATCACTGTTTTTGCTCTCTTAATGTTCGCTTAATTCGTCAACGACTGGGCCGCGTTGTTCAGTGCCAAATAAAAGGATGGAAAGGGTCACCGCAGTAGATGTGTGAACAGTATTATTTAAGGCATATTCAGCATTAGGAAGTTGTAAGTGTCAATTTGCGTGATGTGAAGACTCGGATAATTTGCTCAGAATAGGTCGTAGAACGCGGTTTACACGTTCAACCTGCCCGTTGGCCTGAGGGGACGCTACAGCAGTTTTTATATGCTCAATGTTACGTTCTTCGAGGAACTTCTTAAACTCCAAGGAAGTAAAACAAGTACCTCTATCACTTATTATACGTCTAGGGCGGCTATATTATCGGAAATAACTTTCTAAAGCAATACAAACTTCACGGCTACTTGTTGATGTGGATGGATATAACTTTACGAATTTCGTAAAGGAATAAATAACGACCAGTAAATATTTCTTCTTTTACACGACTGAAGGCAAAGGACCTAAGTGATCAACATGTAAGGTGTCGAACGGCTGTGGCTTTTTAGGGATATTATACAAATTGCGTTGGCGTTTCACTTGAGCAGGTGCAGAATAAATAATGCATTTTAAACAGTTTTAAATAAAATTATGAATTCTATTTTTCATACAAGGGAACCAATAGTGCTTCTGGAGTTGTTGGCAACATTTTTCAATGGCCTGATGCCCAATTTTTTCATGTATAAATCTAATAATGTTGTCACTCATTTCAGAAGGAACGGACAGTTGCAAATTTCCCGAAGGGGATTCTCTAAAAACCAGTCCATCACGCAAAACATAGCCATTAATGTCACCTTCCTCTAAGCTCCTTCGTATCTTCATTATTTCAGAGTCTCGATTCTGGGCTACACTAAGTTGAAAATCCAAATCATCATCATTAACAATTGCACAAAGTTCACTTCTACTGAGGGCGTCAACATGATTCATAGATGTACCAGGACGATGTTTTATAGTGTAGCTGTAACTTTCAAGCTTGAGTGCCCAACAAGCTATTTTAGCTGAACTATTACGATGACTAAGAGTTTGAGCCAATGAACTGCAATCAGTGACAATCTTGAAGGGAATTCCTTCTACATAAGTATGAAAGCGACTTAGTGCATAAACTACAGCCAAAGTCTCAAGTTCGTAACTGTGCAGTTTGGATTCGGCAGGAGAGGTTGTTTTCGAAAAATAAGCTACGGGATGTAAAGAACCATCATCTTGCTTTTGAAGTAATACAGCTCCAAAACCACGAGCACTAGCGTCACAATTCAATTCGGTTTCACGCTTATGGTTGTAGATGGACAAAACTGGAGTTTCCAAGAGCTTCTGGCGCAAAGTTAAAAATGATTCAATACACTTGTCGTCAAAAACATAAGGTGCGTCTTTTTTTAATAATTGAGTGAGAGGATATGCAATTTTTGAAAAAAAAGGCACGAATCGTCGAAAGTATGAGAACAGGCCTAAACACCTGTGGAGCTCTTTCCGCGACTTTGGCATCGGATACTTTTGAATAGCTTCCAAATGCGAATTGCTCGGAAGAATTCCGCACGAACTTGCCTTGTTTCCCAGATATTCAAGTTCTCTGAAAGCAAATTTGCATTTTTTATACTAAGGGTTAAACTGTGCTTACCTATTAACTGAAGAACTTCTTTAAGAGTTTGCAAATGCGTTTTGAAATCTACAGAAGCTATCAAAATGTCATCAAGATACACAACGATTTTTGCGGCATTAATAAAGGGGGAAATACACTATTTATGAATCGTTGAAATACAGCCGGAGCATTTCGAAGGCCGAACGGCATACGAAGATACTCATATTGGCCATCAAGCATCACGAATGAAGTGTATTTGATGGAGTCTGCATGCATATTAATCTAGTAAAACCCACTTTTCAAATCTAATAGGGCATTTACATTTACGTTTTAGTGCTACTCGTTTAACCTAAAACGACTAAGTCAAAACGGGGTGTTTACATATGCACATGTCGTTTTGTCATTTTGTAGTTATCTTTTGTTTGCTTAACACGTGAAATATGAGTGAATATTGTTATTTAGATAAGAAGCAATTATTGAAATTGTGTTCGTTTTCTACATTGGTTGTGGAAACAACCTCACAATTTTTAAATTAGAAATTTGAATTACCATATGTCTTGCATTTTTATAGTGATGACACTCAGATTTCGATATTTTTAGCAGTTACAAGCAGGATTTATCTTATTTAGCTACTTGTTTTAAATTAAAACAGGAAAGTTTCTCGTTTTAGTTTTGTACGATAAAACGTGAAAAATCTATGTTGTTTTAGTGCTAAAACGGGCAAAGTTGATAAAACGCTAATAAAATGGCATATGTAAACGGCCTATAAGAGAGTAAAAAAACTTTTTCCACCTAATTGGTCTAGGCAGTCATCAATAAGCGGATGATTGTCTCGGATTGTGATTTTATTCAAAGGCCTATAATCCACACAATTCCGAATTTCGCCATTTTTCTTAAGCACTAAGACCAATGCCGATGCATATGGAGACTCACTAGGTCTAATAATACCATCATTAAGCAAATCTTATACAATTTTTTGAACAGCAACTCGTTCTGAGTATGAAAGGCGTCGAGGTCTGCTAAAAATAGGAGTATTTTTCGTTTATAACTTTAAATTCGAAATCCATTCAATTCAATTTTGAGTCAAATATTGAGTGAAATATAATGCCGCCTTCACATCTGTTGGCAACTATACAAATTCAAAAAGCAACTCTGCCAACTGTAATGTAAGGGGCAAAGCAACCCATTCAACCAACGAGTTGGCTGTATTGCCAATGACAGAAATTTTTCATTGGCAACTAATGTGTAAACAAGTGTAAAGGCTCTTTCAACGCAAGTTGAAAATTTTTCAACGACGTTGCCAGTGAGTTTTCCGTTGACTGCTTGTTCGTAAATTTAAATAAGTTGTTTAATTCGAAGAAATGGAAACTACTTTAGAAACAACTACACCATTGCCGAAAAAACGAGGCCGTAAAACTAATTTAGATTTTACTGACGAGCAGTGCTATCAAATAATAGCAGAAGTAGAAAAAACCCCTTGCCTGTGGGACATAACCTCCCCTTTATATAAAAATAGGAACGTAAACCAGCTGGCATGGGAAAGTGTTTCTGCGCCAGTCGGCATTGGTAAAGAGGATGTTACGGCAAAGTGGACTTTGTTGCGACAACAATTTCGTGTGAGTTATCGAGTACCAAATAATCCACTATATGCCCTAATTATACACTTCATAATTGTTTTTAAGAATGCTTTCAACAAAAATAAACAAACAAAGAGCGGGATGGGTGCTCCGGGAAGGACACCACCAAATAAATTTTATCAAGCAATGATGTTCATGGCGCCAACATTTTCTGTATCGGCTAAAACTCGGGATACTAACATGGTAAGAAAAATTTCAGTTGCAGTTTTGTATTTATTTATTACAAACGACATTTTCCGAAAGTATTTTTATTTTTATTAAACTTCATATCCGCATGAGGCGTATTGCCATGACACAGCTCCGTGATCTGTTATGAAGTAATTTTTAAATACCTCGCGAATTTGTAATGCATCGCTTACGATGCGTCCCCCTACACTAACGGCACTGTCAATGGATTCAAATGAGTTCAGCTGTATTCTTTCACTCCGCCAACTTCCTGGCACAAGCTGGCCGTTAATTTCGTGATCGAAATCACTCGAGCGAGCGTATATACTTTTTCGAGTTATTAGAAAGTTGTGATATGCACAAATTCCCTTTACCAAGTTGTAGCTCGATCAGGAGCTACATCTATTGGTCGACGCAAAATTCTAAATCGTGCAGCGCAAATTCCGAATACGTTTTCAATTATCCTTCGAGCCCTAGATAGCCGATAATTGAAAACTCTAGTGTTCATATCCTGCTTTCTGAATGAGTATGGCTTCATTAAAAAGGGCTTTAGAGGAAAAGCGTCATCAGCCACAATTACAAAAGGAATTGAAGGCTCTGTTTCATGCGGCAAAGGCTCTGGTGGGGGTACATTTATATTATTTTCGCACAACGCTAATGACAACGGAGATCTGCAAATTTAAAAAAAAATTATTGTTGGGACACAAACCTAGCACTTCTTATAACTTACGTTACAAAAATACCACCATCAGATTCGCGTCCATAAGCACCGACGTCAATATATATAAATTTATATTCAGCATCAGCTAAACCTAATAGCACTATACTGTTTGTATTTTTGTAATTAAAATATTGCGATCCGGATCTATGTGGTGCTTATATAACTATATGTTTTCCATCTAAGGCCCCAATGCAATGCGGAAACTGCCACCTTTCCTGAAAACCGTTCGCTATGAGCAACCACTCCGCAGTTGTTGTGGGCATCTGAAATTGCAAAATATTATATCAAAACTAAGCTGTTTTTTTAATTGTTTTAATTGTTTCAGTCTACTACGTCGGAATTTTCGACAAGTAAAACATCTGCGGCATTGGATTTCGCAAAAACCCTTATAGAAGACGTCTCTGCAGGGTCAGATTTTGATTTGGAAGAAACGGTATCAACGGCATCGACGGCCAAAAAGCAACAAGTTGGAAAAGTCGGGCGAAAGCCTTCAGATTTGCAAAGATCGTCATTACTTAACCGTGCATCAGAGATTTTGGACTCCGTTGAGCATGAAACAAGCGACGACTTATGGGGCCGTCTTATAGCCGACAAATTAAAGACTTGGCCTAACGCAGAAGGCAAGCGCCGATTTCGGCTAGCTATTTTAGATGCATTCACAAAACTTGAAAATGGAAATTTCGATTCTGTCTCTTAAAATTAACAATAACTACACAAGTTTACAAATAAAGGCCAACTTTTGGACCAGAAAAACTGGATAGCGGCCCTATAGGAATTTTTCGTGCTGATTCCGAATCTGGTACCCGTTTTTCTCTATCACGTCAAGTTTTTGAGAAATCGTTAAATAACGGTTTTTGACATTTTTACCTATAGTCTATGTCAATAATGAGGTCGTAGACCCTATATGCCTTAACCGATTTCAAAGTTTTTGGTACTCATATGAAAGAGGAATGACAACGCAACATATCCTTCATACACAAATTTGGAATTGATTCAGTAACTTGGAAGCTATAGGGCAAAAAACGCGATGCTGATTTCCAATTTTTAGCGATTTTGTTTAAAAACTTGAAATTCAAATGGTTATAATTTCCGAACCAAGGCTGGCATTCCAGGTCTTAATACTTTGAATGAAAGAACAATCAATTGAAAAAGTTTTGAGCCTAAAACAAAAAAAATCCGTTGCGTCGTTCTAATTTTATGAGGATTTTCGCTGAAAATGACAAAAACGAATTTTTTATTTTGGTATATTCTTCGCTCGTTCATATGTATATTTCAGTTACATATACATATAAATATACATATGAACGAGCGAAGAATATACCAAAAATAAAAATTCGTTTTTGTCATTTTCAGCGAAAATCCTCATAAAATTAGAACGACGCAACGGATTATTTTTGTTTTAGGCTCAAAACTTTTTCAATTGATTGTTCTTTCATTCAAAGTATTAAGACCTGGAATACCAGCCTTGGTTCGGAAATTATAACCATTTGAATTTCAAGTTTTTAAACAAAATCGCTAAAAATTGGAAATCAGCATCGCGTTTTTTGCCCTATAGCTTCCAAGTTACTGAATCAATTCCAAATTTGTGTATGAAGGATATGTTGCGTTGTCATTCCTCTTTCATATGAGTACCAAAAACTTTGAAATCGGTTAAGGCATATAGGGTCTACGACCTCATTATTGACATAGACTATAGGTAAAAATGTCAAAAACCGTTATTTAACGATTTCTCAAAAACTTGACGTGATAGAGAAAAACGGGTACCAGATTCGGAATCAGCACGAAAAATTCCTATATGGCCGCTATCCAGTTTCTCTGGTCCAAAACCTTGTATACCTGTGCTATGTTTTACTACTATATAGTCCGCGCGAACAGGACTGACTGTTAAAGTAATTTACTTGCATACTGAATAAATGAAATATATTACCTTTAAAAAATCTTCACGGAGAGTTTCATATATAGCAGCGCAGGTTTCGTGTATTATAAGCGATATGGTAGAATCGGACATCTTAAATAGATATCTTAAACTACCCATGCTCTCCCCAGTTGCTAAATAGCGCAATGTTACCACGAGCCGCTCTGCTGGTGATATTGCCTTCCGAAAATAGGTGTCTCTTTTCTCAATCAACGGGCGAACTCGCGCTAATAAAAAATAGAAGTCCTCAGCCTTCATGCGTACAAAATTACGGAATAGTTCTGGGTCATTTGCTTCCAGCTTTTTTTGAAAATGCGTGAAAAATCCTGTTGCTTCTCTTTCTAAGAAAAGCTCGCGAGCCCACACACTCCGCTTACGTTTTCGTCCTGCCTCTTCCTCTTCATGGTTCAATAGCACAATAACTGCAGCCAGTCGCAACTTTTTTTGTGCAGATATTTCCATAGTTTTATAATTAATTTTTGTTTTTAAACAGGGCAAGCTAATTTCAGTTTTTGAACTTTGGTGCCTGCGTTGCTTTATTTTTGAATTTAAGCTCACATGTAAGGGGCTTTCAATTTATTTGCCAACACTTTTATGAACTGTGTTTACAAACGGGGGAAATGCGTTCCCAATTAAAATTTTGATAAAGTTTACAAACTAGTGTAAGGGGCAGTTTTCGAATCGTTGCTGTTGATTTATGTTGCTAAATTTATCAACAGATGTAAAGGCGGCATAAGAAAGCAACAATTTGAATGATCATATTTCAATCCCATACGTGATTAATTGGATTAATTATTTCGTTTTTGTAATTTGAATACGACTCGCTTTTGAAACATATTGGAGAGTCGTTTTCGAGTTTTCTTTTAATCGTGCATGTGATCGATCACTTTTCAATCATCAAGAGGGCTCGAAAACGGCTCATCTGGGTTATTGAAATACGACTCGCTTTTGAAGCATATTGGAGAGTTGTTTTCGAGTCTTCTTTTAATCATGCATGTGATCAATCATTTTCTAATCATGAAGGGGGCTCGAAAAAGACTCGTAATTGAATCTTCTCAAAAAACAGTCTTCCAAATGTTGGGTAGTTATTTAATAGGGATTCCAAAAAATGGCCAAAATGCCAATCCCGGGATTTCGGGATTCCAAAATTTCAATCCCGGGATCCCGGGATCGGTCCCGGGATTAGGAAGAATGCTTAAAACGAATAAATTTTAAAATTTTTTTTATTTAAGCTATGTTTCACATTAACAATAATAAAAAAAAACAAAAACTTAATAACATTCCAGTTATTTGAAGCATAACAGCTGAATCAGTGATGTTAAATTCTTTTTCTGATATTCCCTAACATACACAGCCCCAAAAAATCACTACTTTTTCCTTTGCTTATATAAATTTTTCCCTACAAAAATCCTTACGATTTTATTTACTTATATTTGCATTATCATAGCTGAATTACAATAGTCTGGCGACTGCGTATTTTAATGGTTTAAAATACAAAAATCGATTTTTATGTCCACTAACGTATTACACCCACTTGCAACGTTATATCTTAAAGCATTTTCATCTGATTATATTTCGATATTTCTACCTCGACAGTTAAAAATAATTGCAAAAATGCCCCGGGACTAACGAAGACTAATCCCGGGATTTTCGGGACTAGAAAACGTCCGGGATCCCGGGATCCCGGGATCCCGGGATTGGAATCCCTATTATTTAATATTTTTAAAGATTAAAATGTATGTAAATCTGCTCTATTTTTAGTTCTCAGTAATTAAATATTTTTTAGGGATGTTCCGATCATGACTTTGGCCGACTAGCCGCCTACTCGACTAGTCGGTTGTAAAAATGCCGACTAGTCGACCGATTATATAAATATATATTTAAAATGCGATGCTTATTTTTTGGCGATGAAGCAATGGCGATTAAATGCTCTTGAAGAGGTGCAAAAACATAAGTACAGACTTTTTTCCCGGTATATTATAGTAACGGTATTCTTCCAGCAATCATTCAATTAAATATCGATTGATACGAAGTCTAGTACTTACGTTTTTGTTATCAAATATTAAGTTTTCATAAGCCAGAAGGTAAACAAAAAATAAAAATCAAATAATTGAAGAAATGATTGGGAAATTTTAATTTTCATAAAACTTAATTTTTCAATATACGATGCGTTAAAAAAATCATATCTCTGTAAGTATTGCGTATCCCATTCTTAAATTTTGCTTTTATTAAGAGAAAAGCTTAGGCTACCATTAAAAAATAAAATATATTAAAATGGTCCAAATTTAAAAAAAAAATAATTTTTTGCAAAATTCAAGTTTTTCCCTTTGAAATAATAGTTATAGCGGTATTTAGTATAATTCAGTCGAAAGCTAAATACAAGACAAACATTTCACTCCTTCAAAATTTTTTTCTAGCGTCCTTAGTTTTTGCGGTATCAGCGATTGAAAAAAAGTCTTTGTTGAAAAAAGTAAGATTTCAAAAAAAAATTTCCGGGAAAAGTATGGTAAATTTAGAAAATAAATAAGGTATCTAATGTTTTTGGTTATTTTATCGAAAAAACAATATTTTTTCCAAAACAAAACTTTAGTGGCAAATTTTGTGTGGAATCACCCATATGTATGTCAATATTAAATAAGTTAATTTTTTCTTTCTTTCAGCAACCCCCAAAAACACCGGGTAATCGTCCCGGACCAGGACCTGGACCACAACCTGATGTGAGCATACATACATATACACACAATTGAAAAGGGATCTTAGTCGTCGTTCATATTATGCGACAAGACAACCGCCGTGCCGCTCGCTTGTCTTGTCGCATAATATGAACGACGACTTATTCAAGCCCTACTTTATCGATCAATGTATCTATCTCTCTATATGACTATCTGACTGTCTATCTAAATTCAACAGGATCACGTCCACGTACCTGGCATGCCATATGACTTTGAATACTCAGTGAATGATATTGAAACTGCAAATGACTATGCCCACAAAGCCTCAAGTAATGGTGACGTAGTCCAAGGAGAATATCGCGTCCAATTACCGGATGGAAGAACACAAATTGTGCGCTACACAGCCGACTGGAAGACTGGTTATCATGCTGAAGTAAGTTATGAAGGCGAAGCTCAATATCCCGAAGGTCCTGGAGGACGTCCAGGCTACAAATACTAGAGATACAGATGACCATACATTATGAACCTATTAATACTCTTAGAGAGGGATTGCTTGTGGAACGAATTTATCCACTATAAGTGAACTTTTTCCATTTCGATTTAGGCTAAATTCAGATAAATTTTTTCTCTTTTATTGTTTTATTTTATTTTATTTAAAATTTTTTTATAACTTAGTTCCATTTTTTTCATTTTTCATTTTCTTTTGTTCGTATTTACGGATATATGAAATCGATTGTAAAAGATTTGTACATGAAATAAAATTATTTAAATAATATTGAAAAGATATTTCCGCTAAAATTTCGATTTAAAGAGCAAAGCGAGTATTGGAATAAGCTCAGCAAAGGCAGAAATAGGCCAGAATATGAACCAAAATGAACTGGCCTAGTAGTGAAAAACCCCCCAAATTATAATAAAAACAAGTAAAGAAGTTTACATCGGCTAAGCCGATTGCACACATACCTTTTCCTCAGCCTAAAATATGTCAAAACATTACCTTAACAAAAATTCATGCCGTTTTCGTTGTTCTAGCTTGGATATCTATTTATACCTTATCTGTACTTCGATTTAGCTTCTCAAACTCAAGAGCATTATTAAGCACAACATTTTCGCGGATGGTGGGCATGGTCAAGTTTTAACCGTTAGAGGACATTTTGTCTAGTTGCGAAATACTCAATTCAAAATAGTGGAAATCAAATTTTTGCGAATTTCGCGTATGGCATCACAAATCAGAACTATGTTTCTTTTAATGTTTCCATTTGTTACATTTATTATTTTTGTTGTTTGTGAACTCAATTTTACATGGTGGTTTAAATGTTAGATGTTATATAGATGCTTGCTGGCTGTCTGTTTGGAAATTGTATGAATATCGCGGCCATATATTACTATATATGTCACTCAGGAGCCGTTTCGGTTTTGGCTCGTTTCACCACGGTCTTGGGTACCCACCACGGTTTTGGGTACCCACCAAAATGAGCATTTTGCACTGAGGTACTCACCAAAAGTATTTCTCTCTTGCTCTTTTTTTGCCTGCCGAGTAACATCTCTTTCTAACTGGCGCGAAATGTCCCGCCCAAAATCTATGAGAGTGACATATTAGGTGTAGTAAAAAGAAATCCATTATTTTTGCATTAAATTGAGGGCTTTATTTAAGATAGTTAGAATGACCCGATTTAGGTCAAATATGCGCCGTTTTGTTCGATAACTTGTTGCCATTTTAAAGGTAATTTCATTATGTCTCTCTCATAGAAGCCCTCGTTCCTATTAGCAAAAAATTGAGACAGTCGAATTTCAGAAGCCTCTCTTGAAGCGAATGTTTCACCAGCAAAATTGTTCGCCATGGACAGGAACAGATGGTAATCACTTGGTGCCAGGTCCGGACTATAAGGTGGATGCAGAAGAACCTCCAAACCAAACTCCCGGAGCTTCTGGCGAGTCACTATCGATGTGTGTGGCCTGGCGTTGTCCTGATGGAACACAATTCCTCTCCTATTGGCCAAAGCTGGCCGCTTATGGGCGATTGCTTCCTTCAGACGGTCCAATTGTTGACAGTAGAGTTCCGAGTTAAGAGTTTTGCCGTATGGGAGCAGGTCATAGTAGATAATTCCCTGCAAATCCCACCAAACACACAGCAAAACCTTCTTGGCCGTCAATCCTGGCTTGGCCACCGTTTCCGCCGGTTCACCGTGTTTCGACCACGACCGTTTTCGCTTGACGTTGTCGTAAGTGACCCACTTTTCATTCCCAGTCACCAACCGCTTCAGAAATGGGTCGATTTTGTTGCGGTTCAGCAGCGATTCGCAGATGGAAATTCGGTCTATGAGGTTTTTTTGCGTTAACTCGTGTGGCACCCATACATCGAGCTTCTTTGTGTATCCAGCCTTATTCAAATGGTTCCAAACGGTTTTTTGTGCAATCTTTAGCTCTTTTGCAATCGAAACAGTGCTAACATGACGGTCGGACTCGATAATTTCCATGATTTTATCGACATTTTCGACAATTGGCCTTCCAGTGCGTGGTGCATCCTTGACATCGAAGTTACCGGAACGGAATCGACGAAACCAAAATTGCGCATGATTGGCTGTTACAGTATCAGGTCCATAAACGCTATTCACATTTTCAGCCGCCTGGCTTGCGTTTTCTCCCTTATCGAAGAAAAACTGTAAAATGTAGCGAATTTTCTCTTTGCTGATGTCCATCTTTGGCAAGCTCTCAAACAAAACTGAATCAATCAATCAAAAAAGTGTCAAAAAAGCTTTTTTAGTAGGAACTGTCATCTTTCTAATGCCCCCTAGCGGAACACGATCGGACTTATACAACGCGAGATGCAGATAAATAACGCCATCTATTGGAAAAATAATGGAATAATTTCTTTTTACTACACCTAATATATAGTAATATATGATCGCGGCTGTCCGCTGGCTACCGTTCAGTGTGAGTATTCACCATATAGGACTATAGGTCTAACTTTTCTTCTTCCTAATCCCTGCAATGTGTTAGACCTACGCTGCTTCAACATAGGCATATAGCATGAGGAAAAGAGAAGCATGCAATGGCAGCGAAATCTTTAGCTCTGCTGTGGTGAAATGCATTGCCACTTTTTATTTTTAATTTTGGGAGATTTTCGAGTACATTACATATAAAATATCTACCAAACTCATAAAATGATATGAAAAGCTTGAAAAACATAAAACTAATCAAGGAAACTCAATATCAAGGAGAAAAATAAATTGTTTTTTAGTTCTACCCTGTCCACTTAACTTTTTGATCACACTGTTTCAGCAAAAATACTGAATTCTATGTACAATCAAATTCGTAGCCGTAGTCAAAAATGTATGTCAATTTATTACAAAATGAACACATTCGTGCACATTGAGCAAAAACATATCGCAATACATTTAATAAAGTTTCATTTATGAACTTTTCAAGCAATATAGAAAACCGAGCCGACGTCGTGTTTCTTTGATAATTTTCTCACAAGTGGCATCATAGTGCCACTTTGTGTCTACCCGTAATATTGTTGGTAGCTTTCTGGTGAATTTCTCGAAAGAGTTGAATTTCCTATTCCTGCTTAAGGTTTTTATTGATAGCTTTTTGGTGAATTTCTCGAAAGAGTTGAATTTCCTATACCTGCCTAGAGGCTTTTCGACGTCGACAGTAAGACCTACAGTCCTACATGGTATTCACGCTGCACTGAGAAGCAGTCGCGCACACAAATCACTCAATTTCTGTCACTTGTATGAGTGTGTGCTCAACTACCTCTCAGCCAACTACGCTGTCGGAAATTACTCTTTCTGTGCATTTTCAGTTACAGTTTAAAAGTTTCTTTAATATTGACAATGACTTGAGTAAATCTAACTTTGAATATTCTGTAGGTTGTCTCAAAAAAATGCTGTAAACTAAGATACTTAAACTAAGAATGACTTCGACTTAAAAGCTATAAACGACCTCAACTTAAAACTAAAAGCGCCTCCACTTAGAACTAAAAACGTTCTCCGTGCGTTTGTGTGTGAACCGGCTCGTTTTGCATATTATAAACTGTATGAGACTTTCATACATTTACACTCTCGCCTCCGTAAATCACTCAGTTCATTTACTCAATTTTAGCACGGCCAGTCTATTGACAGGACGACGAAAGGTGACAGTGGCAGTTTTGACTTCCAATATTCTTATGCGTCCATCCTTAGCAGGAAATACATTAGTAATTCTTCCTTTCTGCCACTGACTTCGAGGTTGACTTGGGTCACATACAATAACGATGTCGTTGATCTTAATCGGCGTTCGCTCAGAAAACCACTTGCTACGGTTCATCAACTGCGGTAGATACTCAGTGGTCCATTTTTTCCATAGGCGGTCCTTGATCATTTGTGCAATTCTCCATTGCTTTCGCAGACAAATGTTTTCAGTATACGGCTGAGGTGTCTGAGTTGAATTACAACATCCAATTTTAAAGTGGTTTGGAGTAAGCGAGTCATCGTCGGGGGATTCGATTGGAACGTCGGTGAGGGGCCGGCAATTTACGATGTTTTCCGCTTCGATCAATGCGCTCTGTAGCGTCGCCAACCTCGGAGTTGCGTTCTTAAACGTTGTTACGCACGGGTTTTAAATAGATCCAATAAAAAAAATGTCTTTAAATTTCGATTAACTTGGGATTTTAGTAATCATCTTAATAATGTTCGGCTAGCTCTAGCAAGTGGCGTAGTTCTGTACCAAATTCCCGAGTAAGCGTAAACATAGCTACAGTATTGCAGTCAATCAAAGCCACTTCCGACTGCAAAGCTGAAAATTTTATCTGACTAAAAGAAACGAAGATTCTGTGCACTGGTAATCCAATAACTTTTGCTATGAATGGTGTTAATTCATGCGGAGCGCAATTATTTTCCCCTTTTACCCCTTCCATGGTAATTGTAACGCCCTTAGTTTAGTACAACTACCCCTTTTTTGTTATATCTCGTCTCAATCAACCATCTTGGCCATCAACCTTCTTCTTCACAAAACAAAATTTATCAGTTCATAACAATATTTATTAATAGAAACAAATTAGAAAGAAGTAAAGAAATTCAATGGAGCATACTTGAACTAACATTTGAGTTCACTTAAATTCAAAATTGAGTGCGCAAACAATAACTTCAAGTCAAAATAAAATTGGCAGCATTTATAATAAGACACTGCTTTACCTGGCCATTGCATTAGCCTCATACTCTTCTACATGTCAATGAAATAGACAATGAAGTGTAATTACATATATACTGTTTCGTTTTTGGTTTTTTTTTTTTTTTTTTTTTTTTTGATTTACTTTACTTTGTATTCTTTTAGTTTAATTTACTCTTTAGTTTTGACCAATAACGGAATGTAGTTCTAGGGAATTTTAATTTTATAAAGTGTGAATGAGCAATTTAATAAAATGATAGTTTTGGATGTTTAAAGTTTATTCTACAAAAGCAATATTCGTTTCAATATCATATACTTACAAGTGATGACTGTAGGTCCAGTGCGCACCAACCGTAGCCGTAGTGTTATCTGGTACTTATAGGTTAGGATACTTAAACACATGATAGGGTACAAAAAAAACTAAACACTAATCATAACATATAAAATTTTTCTTCTCTCTTTTTTTTTTTTTTTATTCTTTTCCTTCTTCAATTCATTCATACGTCAATTTCAACGAAGATGTAGCAACTTATGTTTATTTTTGTTCCTTTTATTATCAAAAAATTTTTTTTTTTTTTTTTTTTTTTTTTGTATCTTTAATTTAATTTAAATTTTAATTTTTCTTTTTTTTTTTTTGTGTTTTCTTTGCTTAACTGTACCAGCTAAATATTCGCAATACGTGTTTTCAATCAATTTCAGGAGTGAGGCTTTTAACCGCTTCCATTCTGGATTTCATCCGTCACTCTCTTTCCTTTTCCCACTCGGATTTACCAGACGTACAAACGGTTTATTTTTTTGGAAGGGAACTATCGGCTCCGCTCGAAGGTTCTCTCTCATAGTACAGATCGGTCTCGAACAAAAAAACTTTTCCGGCTCGCACGCGGAATCGAAGTTTAGCCAGCTTTTCAGGCGTAATCCTTCACCTTCTTTAAATTTTATTTTGTTAAGAAGTGTCGGTAAATGTCTTTTGTTTAATTTTTTTGTTACTTTCGAATAACCCGAATGATGGTCTCGCCCGTGGGTCTTCGCTTAATATTCGATGCGTTTCGATTCGTTTTTTTCTTGCGTTCCTTATTTCTTCACGCCTTCGTTCGCACGCGTTCTCTGACCGGAAACTCTTCTGACTTCTACTCTTTCTTCTGTCAAGATCCCTTTTTCGCCCTCAGTGTTGCCCCTTCCAAACTTTTTTTTTGTTTGCTTTTTGATGAAAACTACCATGGGGATTTCCCTCTTCGCCTTAGGTTTCTCAGCTATAAAGCGGCACACACAGTGAAATTTCTAACAAAGCTGCTTCTAAATACTGGATTACAGTAAATTTAGAACAGAAAAAAAATTTTGCTTAACGTGTGGCACGACCCATGACCCTGAGATAAAGAGTATCATTCTCTGACTACTGAGCTAGCCGGGCAATCAACAGTGGAACAACTAGGGTTTCAGATCAGAAGCATGAAATACTCCTATAATTTTTCCTTGTAGATTCTCCAGTTTGTAGAGGGAGTTTCCAATCTTTTTTGTGATCCTACATTTAATGAACTTGGGCATGAATTTTGCATTGATCCCTTTTTGAAAGTTGCTCAAATTATGGGCTTTCCGGAATACTTCTTGTCCCTCCTTAAAGTTGGTTTCTTTAGTTCGGGTGTTATAGACTTTTGAGGCCTTTTCATGTGCTCTTTCCAAGTTTAGTGAGATTTTGTCTCTGACGGTTGCTAGCTTATCGGCTCTATGAACAACGGTATCATCTCGTAACATGTTGAGTTTTTGCAATATTGGATATGACGAGCCGTGTAAGCACATGTTTTGCCCAAACATAGCATAATAAGGTGAACATTGAATGGAACTATGGAAATCGCTTCTAAGAGTGTTTAAAATTTTCGGGATATGTTTATCCCAATTGAGGTGGTGTGGTTCATTTTTCAGGTAGAGTCTTAATTTCGAAATTATTTCTCTGTTCACTCTTTCGGATGCATTGGCTTGCGGAGAATATAGTGCAGTTTGGATGTGCGTTATTCCATATTGTTCGAAGAAGTTTTTCATTTCCGCTGAGACAAATTGCTTCCCATTATCGCTATGGATGAACTGCGGGACTCCAAAAGTGATGAACAGCTCATTTTGGAAGAAATCAATGACGTTGCTCGAAGTTCCTGATCTAAATGCACGTAGAAACACAAATTTTGTGAAGTGGTCCAATACAATGAATAGGATGGTATTTTTAGCCTTTGACCCGGGGTAAGGGCCAAGAAAGTCACAATACAGTCTTTGCATTGGTCGAGAAGTGTTGAATGCGTTTCCCATGGGTGGTTTAGAAAGCTGATTTGTGACCTTGATGATTTTGCAATCGTCGCAGTTACGCACATGCGACTTAACGTCTTCAACCATAGCGGGCCAGAAATATTTTTCGCGAATTCTAGCAAGGGTCTTAGCGTATCCTCCATGGCCACTCGAATCATGAGCTTTTAATATGGCGGTTTCGATGAGGGTTTTCGGGAGCCATAACCTCCACAGACTGTCTTCTTCGTTCTCCGCACCTTGTCTAAATTTAACAAGTTTGTATACGAATTTATCGACTACTTGCAGGTCAGGTAGCTGATCAGTGTTGGTTTGTATATAGGTTCGTAGTCCAGTGTATTCCTCACTATCAAAATCTGGTGCAGTAAGATCAATATCTGAGATGGTATAATTCACCGTAAGAGAGTCTACATCAAAACGGGATAAGGCGTCAGGAACGACGTTCAGAGTACCTTTTCTATGCTCCATTTCAAATTCAAATCCTTGTAGCTTAAGGCTCCATCTTGCTAAGCGGCCGCTTAAGTCCTTTTGCTTCATTAGCCACTTTAGGCTTGAGTGGTCGGTGATGATTTTAAACGGCAAGCCTTCCACATAGGGCCGAAAACGCTTTACGCTGATTACTGCTGCCAGACATTCCAACTCTGTAACGGTGTAATTACGCTGTGCTCGATTCAACTTTTGCGAAACAAAGGAAATGGGTCGCTCCAGGCCATTCTCATCGATTTGGTATAAAACCCCTCCTACGCCAATACGTGAGGCATCACATTGAATGATGAATTCCTTGTTAAAATCAGGTTGTGCTAGTACAGGTGCATCAGAAAGGGCGATCTTCAGCTTTTCCAAGCTCTCAACAGCTTCGGGAGACAACGAAAATTTGTTATTGGTTTTGCGCAAACAATTAGTAAGAGGGCCTGCTAAATCTGCGAAATTCGGGATGAATGCTCGGTACCAGTTGGCCATACCAATGAACCTTCGAACTTGAAGAGGAGTTTTTGGTTGAGGGAAATCTTTTATGGCTGAGACTTTATCTGGATCCACCTTTAAACAACCTTTACCAATACGGTAGCCTAGATATTTGATTTCGTTTTGGCAGAATTTGGTTTTAGAAAGATTTATAGTTAGACCAGAATTTTTCAGACAAGTGGCCACCTCACGCAGCAAGTCAATATGTTCTTCAAACGATGCGCTACAAACCAGTAAATCGTCTAGGTATACAAAAACATTCTCGCGAATTCGAGAGGGAATTACTTTGTCCATTAGACGGCTCATAGTCTGAGGCCCATTACAAAGCCCAAAAGGCATGACACGGTATTGATAGAGTGGTCTACCTGGAACTGCGAAGGCGGTTTTTTCTTTGGAAGTATCGGAAAGCTTGATCTGGAAGAACGCGTCTTTCAAGTCTATTCCACTAATGAAATGCGTATCTTTAAGCCTACTCAGCAAGCCATTTATATGGGGCAACGGGTAAGAATCCTTTTTTGTGATTTGCTTAAGCTTCCGTGAGTCCAAACATAGACGAACTTTTCCCGGTTTCCTCACATTCACAATAGGAAAGCACCATGGCGAGTTACTCTCTTCGATGACTCTTAACTTTAGTAGCCTATCCAATTCTGCGTATACTTCTGCTTGTCTGGGTGGTGACAGTGGGTAATGTCTACTTTTAATGGGAGCTGAATCACCAGTGTCTATATGGTGTTCTAGTAGTGAAGTACATCCTAGACCATGCTTTTCGAAGGAGGGAAACTTTAGTATAACTTTGTCTAATTCCAATTTTTGATCTGCTGATAGCTTGTGAAAATTCACATCCTTTTCAGGGGGGAGTTTAAGAGGTAATTGTAAAGATTCGATGGCTGGAATAATGTTCGGAGCTATGGCAAATTCCTGCCAAAAATTCAGACCTAGATACGCTTCCTGGCATAAGCTGGGTACAATATAAAATACAATGTTTTTCTTTGTGCCCTTATAAGTTACAGGCAATTCCACATGACCATGTACCAGGTTTTTTGATCCATCAGCGGTCGTTAGGTGAGATTTAAAAGGCTTTATCTGAAGATGGTTCTCTTTAATGAACTCTTGACAATTTTTTCCCAATACTGAAACGCTTGCACCGGAATCCAACAAAGCATAGAAAGCATGATTGAATATTGTAATTTTAACGAACGGTCTTTCATCCTTTTCACTACATAATTTGGACGACTCAATTAATTTCCGGAATAAACGTCGCTTCTGCATACGTTTTCGATTAGCAAGAATATTTTTAGAAACTAACTTGGATGGAGTAGTAAAGTTGGGTGAATTGTCTTCAACTGCCTCCTCTATTACAGTCGAAGATCTTGTGGAAGTATTTAAGTGCTCGGGGTGGTTATTTTGGAACGAGAGTCCCCGGTAACCGTCTCGTTCTGCCTTCGGTTTCCCAGGTGTTGGTTCGTGCACTTTACAGTCACTACACCGCGGTTGCCACATTTATAACAAAATATATGTCTTTCTTCCTTAGGACAGTAGATATAGGAGTGCCCTAAGGCTAAGCAATTCCAACATTTGATATTACTGTAATCAGGCTTTGAAAGCCGAAGACGAGAAAATTGTAATGCCTCCACTTGAGGATCTATATCTGAATCATAATCTTCTAAATGGGCTTTAGTGTCTAGCTCACTAATATTTCTAGCAGGATTTCCTTGGGAAAATAATACTTTGCCTTCGCGCAAAACTTGTTCCGCGCTCCGCGCATGGTCTCTCAGATCGTGTACTGATTTCGAATCGGCATTGAAAAGCAGAAGTTTCAAATTTTGATTGACATTCCGTTTCAAAATGCTTATCAGCGTTTTGTCGTTAATAGGTTGTTTCATCCTAGCATTCATCTCCAATACAGCACTATAGAATTCGTCAAAAGACTCTTTGGGGGATTGTCTTCGGTTGGACAATCGCATGAGAATCTCATGATCCGATTCAAGTGTTCCGAATTCTTTGGTAATGTAGTATTTTAACATGGGATACGTGACATTTTGTTCCTGTCTTATGAATGCCCAATACCACCGTTCGGCTTTACCAGTTAAAAATACTTGAAAGTTAGAAAGTAAGTGATCGTTGCTACATTGTGTTCGTCTGCACAAAGTCTCTATTTTAAAGAGAAAATGTGAAACGCTAGTAGTACCGTCATACGTGACCTTCCATTTTTCTAAATCAAGCTTAGGTGAGATAGAGTGAGAGAAGCCTGATGGATTCGAATCATTTGAAACCGCGTTAAACAACTCTGGACGTGCATTCGGCTGTGTATTTAAAACTTGTTCCTTGATTGCGGTTAATTCCGTTCTAAGTTCGGCTTGAGAGTTTCTAATCATTTCTTGGATGCGATGAAATATGTCATTTTCCGTTTCGGAGGGTGCCTGATTTTGAAATTGGGCCATGTTCGGAATGGGGTCTGGGTTGGTATCTAACGAGAGGTCTGATCGGCTTAATCCCTGTAAAGGTTCGCTAATTTTATTTACTGCTATGAATTCATTAAATCCTACTAGATTGGGGATGCAACTTGCTGAGGCTGCAGATAAACTGGGGCCTACTTGTCCGTGGATGTTACCCGGCGGAGAGTGTGATACCAGTTGTCTATCGGGCTGAAGGGACGGAGTGCCTAAAATTCGACCCGGCGAGCTTGCTGCCGAGATACGCCCTTTTCCACGTGAATAATTCAAACTGGTTGAGACGCTTTTAACATTCTTCCGAGTATTCATACTGTTAAGCAAGTTAAGAAAAATTTTAACGAAAATATAAACGTTTTATTTAATTTAAAAAAAAAATTTTTTTTTTTTTTTATAATAGGAACGAACTTTGCGACAGTTAGTTAATTCGTATCAAAGTTATGTTTTTGTTTGTATTGAATATTTCAAATTCTGTGAAGATTTCAGGTTGACGACGAAGATGGCCAATTTAGAAGATACTAGCACGTTGCAAACAGACGTTAGTATAGCTCCCCATTATGAACTGTGTCTTAACAAACACATTACAAATAGAGGTTTTTTTTTTTTTTTTATGCTACGGTCCGTAATTGTAGAACTGTGCCTTCAGTGCTTGTTATTTTGCTTAATTATTTTTCGAGGATCTAAGCTTCAGACTCCAACGTATCTAACTGTCTTAACAAGTGTCTCTTAACTCACAAGCAATTTGTCCGACTTGAAAAAGAAACGTTAGCATCTGCATTCTAGTACTTGAACCAGTGCACTTTAGTGTAAAGAACGCAGAATATATTCCGTCATTTCTTTGTAACTTAAAGAGCATGATCACATGTACCCGAATGTGATGACAAAAAAAAAGAATTGATATTCGAATATTCTAGCAAATTTCAAATGGTCTGTTTGAAATCCCCTTTCAACAGCCATTTCGTTGGGCGCCATCTATGTTACGCACGGGTTTTAAATAGATCCAATAAAAAAAATGTCTTTAAATTTCGATTAACTTGGGATTTCAGTAATCATCTTAATAATGTTCGGCTAGCTCTAGCAAGTGGCGTAGTTCTGTACCAAATTCCCGAGTAAGCGTAAACATAGCTACAGTATTGCAGTCAATCAAAGCCACTTCCGACTGCAAAGCTGAAAATTTTATCTGACTAAAAGAAACGAAGATTCTGTGCACTGGTAATCCAATAACTTTTGCTATGAATGGTGTTAATTCATGCGGAGCGCAATTATTTTCCCCTTTTACCCCTTCCATGGTAATTGTAACGCCCTTAGTTTAGTACAACTACCCCTTTTTTGTTATATCTCGTCTCAATCAACCATCTTGGCCATCAACCTTCTTCTTCACAAAACAAAATTTATCAGTTCATAACAATATTTATTAATAGAAACAAATTAGAAAGAAGTAAAGAAATTCAATGGAGCATACTTGAACTAACATTTGAGTTCACTTAAATTCAAAATTGAGTGCGCAAACAATAACATGAAGTCAAAATAAAACTGGCAGCATTTATAATAAGACACTGCTTTACCTGGCCATTGCATTAGCCTCATACTCTTCTACATGTGAATGAAATAGACAATGAAGTGTAATTACATATATACTGTTTCGTTTTTGGTTTTTGTTTTTTTTTTTTTTTTTGATTTACTTTACTTTGTATTCTTTTAGTTTAATTTACTCTTTAGTTTTGACCAATAACGGAATGTAGTTCTAGGGAATTTTAATTTTATAAAGTGTGAATGAGCAATTTAATAAAATGATAGTTTTGGATGTTTAAAGTTTATTCTACAAAAGCAATATTCGTTTCAATATCATTTACTTACAAGTGATGACTGTAGGTCCAGTGCGCACCAACCGTAGCCGTAGTGTTATCTGGTACTTATAGGTTAGGATACTTAAACACATGATAGGGTACAAAAAAAACTAAACACTAATCATAACATATAAAATTTTTCTTCTCTCTTTTTTTTTTTTTTGTTCTTTTCCTTCTTCAATTCATTCATACGTCAATTTCAACGAAGATATAGCAACTTATGTTTATTTTTGTTCCTTTTATTATCAAAAAAAATTTTTTTTTTTTTGTATCTTTAATTTAATTTAAATTTTAATTTTTTTTTTTTTTTTTTGTGTTTTCTTTGCTTAACTGTACCAGCTAAATATTCGCAATACGTGTTTTCAATCAATTTCAGGAGTGAGGCTTTTAACCGCTTCCATTCTGGATTTCATCCGTCACTCTCTTTCCTTTTCCCACTCGGATTTACCAGACGTACAAACGGTTTATTTTTTTGGAAGGGAACTATCGGCTCCGCTCGAAGGTTCTCTCTCATAGTACAGATCGGTCTCGAACAAAAAAACTTTTCCGGCTCGCACGCGGAATCGAAGTTTAGCCAGCTTTTCAGGCGTAATCCTTCACCTTCTTTAAATTTTATTTTGTTAAGAAGTGTCGGTAAATGTCTTTTGTTTAATTTTTTTGTTACTTTCGAATAACCCGAATGATGGTCTCGCCCGTGGGTCTTCGCTTAATATTCGATGCGTTTCGATTCGTTTTTTTCTTGCGTTCCTTATTTCTTCACGCCTTCGTTCGCACGCGTTCTCTGACCGGAAACTCTTCTGACTTCTACTCTTTCTTCTGTCAAGATCCCTTTTTCGCCCTCAGTGTTGCCCCTTCCAAACTTTTTTTTTGTTTGCTTTTTGATGAAAACTACCATGGGGATTTCACTCTTCGCCTTAGGTTTCTCAGCTATTAAGCGGCACACACAGTGAAATTTCTAACAACGTATGGCGTAAAAGGCGTTTCACAATAGCAATGAGCCACTCCCAGCAACCGCCAGAGCTTGGATTACCGGGGCAATTAAAAATGAAATCCATTCGACTTTTTGCGGCTTCTGATTGGATGCGATCAACTTCGAAGAGTCTCTCATCTTCCTTGCGCTCCTTTTGGGCTCCTTCAAAGTTGGTCCCATTATCGCACCTCATACGAACTGGAGTGCCACGGTAATTGACGAAATTTCTTAGGCTCATAATAAACCCATCCGTAGACAGGTCCTCCACAATCTCCAAAAGAATGGCTCTAACTCCAAAAAACCCCAGTACGTCAGGGTTCTGACATAACCTCAAAAAACCTCATACAAAATTATATTCGAGTCCGGGGGTCAGACCATGTTTACTATATGTTTTCGGGGTCGCTGAATCCGAATCCGAGGTCCAAAAAACCCCAGCACGTCAGGGTTCTGACATAACCTCAAAAACTTGATAAAATTTTTCTTTTCCGAGTTCTGGGCTCAGATCATGTTTACCACATGTTTTTGGAGTCACTGAATCCGAATTCGTCGTTCAAAAAATCCCAGCATGTCAGGTTGTTGACGTAACCTTTAAAATATCCCGTTATCTAGGCTATTTAACGATTCAACGTTTTGACTTTAGCCGTATATTGAACAAAAATCAGTTCAACCCATAAACCCTATTTACTCCACAAAACAAAGTTATATACATAGGACCGTCGGCATCAGCGATACCCGATGTACACCGCGAGGAGGTTGCACGATCGGATTTTGTACATCATATAGCCCTTACAAGGGCTTTTAGCAACAAAAATTTGAATTTGTGGAATGATTACCAAGAATAAATAAATGATTAGATAAATGAATTGTATACATCTACATCAGACGTAATCCAGGGACTTAGCCGGATCACAGGCACACTCCGTTGCCCGCCGTCACCGCGAGGAGGTGCCCTGGATGCAGACACACGTCGTAGGTCGGATGAATAAATTTTGCGAGTTTCTTTGCAAATCAAAATCAAAGGTTTTTGTAAAGTAAACAAAAGACCTTTGCGACTCTCTGAGATTGGACTCAATGATGAGAGAAATATATACGTGCATGAATGTTTAACCAAATCAACTCGTACACTTATGCATCATGCTACTCAACTGAAGAGACGTAAATTGCTCACTGCAGCGTTCTCGATACGTGGACAGGTGTTTGTGAGAGTGGGTATGGATGGTGGTACGAAATTGGTGAAAAATTTCAATGATGTTAACATGCTCGTCGGTGTAGATTCTCAGAGAAATTAGTAATGCTGTTGACGAGTAAATCTCTTAGTCAAGTTCTGCTAACTTTTATGGAGCTAATGTTAATTTTATTCTTATTAATACTTCTGTTATTATTACATCTGCTTTATTTCTCCTCTTGTCTATACATTTATATCTTTTCTGAATCTCGAGCTGATTATAATCTTCAGTTTAAATATAATTATAACACTTTTCGTATAAGCCAATTCAGATGTGCCGAACTAAAACACAAACATGATTAACTCTATGTCGAGTTTCGACACTGACAATGATCATATGACGCTCCTTTTAAAACTCATACGAAATCATAGGCCTGGATTTCAAGTATGCTATTTTAATGCCCGCAGTCTTAGCTCTGTAAAGCTAGACTACTTTAACTACGCTTTTAGTGAACTAAATGTGGATATTATTGGTGTCACAGAGACATGGTTTAAAACTGAATATCCCGATGAATATTATGCCCTCTGCAACTATAATCTTTTAAGATGTGATCGTAGGACCGGGGGACGAGGGGGTGGAATCGCTATCTACAGTAGAAAAAATCTTCAACACAGAGTAATTTGTATCTCTGAAGTCACGGATCCTGTTGAGTTTATGTTCACTGAATTCGGGGACTGTAATAACAAAATGCTCGTGGTATGTGTGTATAATCCACACAAGTCTTGTGATTTATCTAAGCTTTTTGACAACTTGCACAACTACAATTTGGAATATGAGCATATCGTTATGTTTGGTGACTTTAATATTGACCTTTTGACACCTGACACACAATCGGAGGGATTGTTGAACCAGATCAGTAGTACGGGTATTAGCATCATAAATAAGTATGCCACGCGGTTCGCTCCTAACAATAGACCGAGCCTTTTAGACCTGTTATGTGTCTGCAATTTGAACGGTGTCCTTAATCAGGACCAAATATCCCTACCTGGTATTTCCGACCATGACATGCTAATTCTGACCTATGACATTGACTTTAGTAATAACGCAGTTGACTTGACTTTTACTTTCAGAAATTACAAAAGTATTAGTACTGACCTTTTGTTTTTGAATGCTAGCTGCTTAGACTGGAATGACTGTTGGTACTATGTCAATGTTAATGACAAACTTAATTGTTTAACCTCCAAGATTTACTATCTTTTTAATACGTATGTACCAGTGGTAAAAAGGAAAAGTCGGAGTTCAAAACAGCCTTGGTTCACTGTGGAAGTTAGGACTGCAATTCATACTAGATTCAGACATTACGTGCACTGGAAAAGATATCCGACGGCTCAAAATTGGGAGCTGTTTCGAATAGCTAGAAATCACGCTACAAATATTACCCGTAGTTCGAAGTTACGCTTCTTTCGTAGTAAGCTTAACGTTGATTTACCATCGAAAACTTTGTGGCGTAATCTAAAAACGATTGGTGCAAGCACCAAGTCTGAAACAAGTTGTGATATTGATATAAATGTAATGAATGACCATTATGCATCTACATTCAGCAATGCCCGTGTTAGACCCCTGTCTTTAACGAATGTTCAAATGGCGGAAACTGGCGGTCACAGATTTGCCTTTCACTGTCTCACTGAAAATGATGTTTTAAAAGGTATAGCTACTATCAAATCGGATGCTATAGGATTAGATAATGTAAGTCCTAGATTTATAAAATTAATATTACCCTTTATAATATCGCCTTTAACCCATATACTAAATTGCTGTATTACTACTTCAACTTTCCCAGAAAGCTGGAAAATTGCCAAGATCATCCCAGTTGCAAAAAATAACACCCCTAACTCACTAAATGATTATCGACCAATCAGTATTTTATCTTGGTTTTCGAAAGTCCTAGAGAAGTGTTTATCGTATCAAATACTTAGTTATCTCGAAGCACACTGTTTGTTAAATGATAACCAGTCTGGTTTTCGTAAGCACCACAGCTGCACTACAGCCATGCTTAAAGTTCTCGAGGATATAAGAAAAGCATATGACCGTAGTGAAATCACTATTCTAGCGTTACTCGACTTCTCGAAAGCTTTCGACAAAGTCGATCATAAACTTCTAATTGACAAACTAATGTACTTGTATAACTTTGAAAACAGTGCATCAAGTTTAATTAAAAACTATCTATCGGATAGGTTTCAAAGAGTATGCATAAATGGAAAGGTTTCCTGTTTAAAGCCAGTCTTGTCTGGTGTTCCACAGGGATCTATACTTGGACCCATTTTGTTTGTCATGTTCATTAATGACATAATTGCTTGCTGCAAAAATGTGTCTGTTCATCTTTATGCGGATGATGCTCAAATCTACACTTCACGTTAAGTATGACAGAGTTGCTAGTAGCTTGGGCTTTAAAATTAATTCTAGGTTGACGTGTGTGGACCATATCAATGGTTCAATCGGCAAATCATATTTCCTCTTGCGAAAATTGTGGAAATCCGCTGCTTTTATACCACAGGATACCAAAATGTTGTTGATAAGAACTCTTGTTATGCCCGTACTAACGTACGGAGTTATTTTATACCCGGCCATGGATGCAGCTTCTACAGATAAATTGCAATTGCTTCTCAACAATTCAGCGAGATATATCTTCAATAAAAGAAGATACGACCACATCTCTCAATTCACAACCCAAATTTTACATCGTAGCATTCAGTCGCATGTTAAAATCAAAAACCTTATGTTTCTACACAAGCTAATTCATGGTAAAGGACCCCAATAATTACGTCGAAATCTAGTTTTTGCCCATTCGTTACGGACATCCAATTTGACTGTTCCACATTACAATTACTTATCAACGTCCCGTATGTTTTTTGTCAGTGTCGTTAGACTTTGGAATTCACTACCTAATAGTACAAAATCCATCGTTAATCTTAGGCGCTTTGAGTTGGCATTATTTTCTATATATACTTAAAAACTTGAATTTACTTTATTTACTCTGCACTTTAGTATTTCTTGCTTTCATTATCTTAGCTTTAAGTAATTCGAGATTAATAATAATAATAAGCTTCGTCTTTTCCATTATTTCTTTGGTAGACTCGTACTAGAATAAGGAAAATGAAACAACATGTATCTGAATTTAAAATGTACTGTAAAAGACCTAGTCTTAATTAATGTACAAACGAAGAAAGAATAAATTGAATTGAATTGAATTGAATTGAAAATCCTGACGTGCTGGAGTTTTTTAGACAACGGATTCGGATTCAGCGACCCCAAAAACATATGGTAAACATGATCTGAGCCCAGAACTCGGAAAAGAAAAATGTTATCAAGTTTTTGAGGTTATGTCGTAACCCTGACATTCTGGAGTTTTTTAGACCTCGGATTCGGATTCAGCGACCCCGCAAACATATAGTAAACATGGTCTGACCCCCGGACTCGAATATAATTTTGTATGAGGTTTTTTGAGGTTATGTCAGAACCCTGACGTGCTGGGGTTTTTTGGACCTCGGATTCGGATTCAGCGACCCCGAAAACATATAGTAAACATGGTCTGACCTCCAGACCCGAAAAAATATTTTTTTTGTGTGGCTGTGTTATTAAATGTGTTACAACATGGTTACCTGGCATCAAGATCGGGTGTTGTGCTTCTACTGGCAGGTAAAGCGCTTCGTCCAATCGAACTTGAAGCCGCAACAAGTTTTCTTCGTCAATGTACGGCATCAGCTTTCGAATCAGGCTACTTTTTGGCAATGGCATAGATGACCTTAGCATTTTAGTTTCATTGTGGAAAACCTCTTCTTGGACTATCTTGCATATGACCTTTTCAGCGCTTGCGATTTCTGTTGCAGTCAAGTTTAGAGGCGTCTGACCACTCATGTAGCTCGGCTTGGCTCACGTTAAGAATCTCGGCTATGCGATGTCCCACAAAGGCTTTATACCTTCGGCTAGGCATTTTGACCCAATACAGGACATTATGAGAATCACTGCAATAAACAGTTTTTTCGATCAAAAAATCATGTCCCTCCAGTATGGCTGTGCAAGTCGAACTCCCAAAACGGCAGCTTATAGTTCTAACCGCGGAATAGACACCATCTTTTTGCGTGCCAGCCGTGTTCTACCGTCAACAAAAGCGATCTCGCTTCGTTCTGACTTTTCAATGCGAAATTAGGCGACCGCTGCAAATGCTACCTGGCTTGCATCCACAAACACGTGCAGTTCCAGTCTTCTATGCTCTTCCTCCATCAATGAGTAACATCTGTTTATTCTGAACTGCTTCACCTGAACAAATTCGTTCCACCAATCGATCCATTGTCTGCCCAAGTCTTCAGGAATGGTCTCGTCCCAACCAATGTTGAGTTTCCATGTCTCCTGGAGAAGGACCTTAGAAAACAAAACAAAATCTGCAAAAAAGCCATAAGGATCGAAAATTGACATAATTATTGACAAAAGCTTCCTTTTCGTAGGCAATTGCTCGCCCTTCAATACCGAGTCGGGTACTCTATGAAATTTTGTGCGAAATTCAAATACATCATCGGCAGAATTCCATACTATACCAAGTATCTTTTCGCTAGTTGACTGGCAATCTATACTGATAACACCCTCGTTTTTGCGCTCGGTTTTGTTTAATGCATTGGCAACCGTTTTACTGTTAGACACAAAGTTCCGCAACTCAAATCCCGCGTTAGCATGTAACATACTTGGGTGATATCTGGCAAATCTCGATACCATCTTTTTCGGAACCAAAATTGGCAACGAGGTCATCGACGTAATGCTTATTTATTATGACCTCGGCTTCTCGTGGATATTGTCTCTGGAATTCGTGAGCGTTAGTGTTTTTGACGAACTCAGCACAGCACGGTGAACACGATGCACCAAATATCATAGACGTCATTAGACAATGTGATGGAAGCGCGTCATCTCCATTTACTTTCCATAAAAATCTCTGTGCATGCTGGTCTTCAGAATTCATCTTAACATGTGAGAACATCTCTCTTATATCCGCGGCGATTCCTATGTTCCCTTCATGAAATTTAAACAAAATATAGAACAGAGACTGTACCTGTTCTGGTCCTCTCGACAACTTCGAGTTTAATGATACACCATGCGCCACAGCTGCGGCATCGAAAACTATTCTAAATTTGCTTGGTTTGTTCATGTTTCTAACAGCAAAGTGTGGCAAGTACCACACGGGTGATTGGCAATTAGTGATTTCCCTGAAGTCTAACTCTCTGGCATAGCCTTTCGCAAAATACTTATTCATCTCCTCACGATACCTCTGTTCGAATCCTTTATCCTTTTTGATTTTTACCTCTAAGCTTTTATATCTCTTTTGAGCCATTGTAAAGCTGTCTGGCAGCTCGGGTGGGCAATCTTTCCACAATAAGCCTGTTTCGAACTTTTTCCCAATACGTTTAGTTTTGGCTATTAATATTTTTCGCGCATTCTTATTTTCGTCTGACTCAAGCAATACGTTGTTATTAATTCCAAAATTCTCTGTATTGAAGTATCGATTGACTAAATCATTCAACTCATAAAATAACTGGCTGACAAGTAGGATTAACTGACCCGTAGGCTATCCAACCTATTTCAGTTTCAATAGCGATTGTTTCGGCACCATTGCCTTTTATTATCCTTTTTGGAACGCCTACTTGGAAATTGTCTAAAATCAATAACAAAACAATTTTCAAAGCAAATCTTCGACCTACATTCCTACCTTGAATTTCTAAACTCACTACAGTAAAGCATTCTGTTGTAACTTTCTCGCCATACCACTTCAAAGACAATTGTTTCGATCGTCCTTTCGAACCCAACAGCTCAGCGCAATTTTCCTCCAACAAAGAAATGGAAGAGCCATCATCAATCATGGCATATACAGTATGCAAAACTCGTATTCATACACCTCAAAATTTCAGTGAAAAACTGATTTTTACTGCCATAAAAATAGAATTTTGGATGAAAACTCATAAAAAGCATTACTTTAATGCAAATCAAGCAGAAAAACAAACAAAAGATATTATAGTTTTCAAAATATAAGCAAATTTGTTATTTTGGCACGCAAAATTCGTATTCATACATCTGTTTAGTTTCTATTTTTAACAGCTTTTTATTAAGAATTAATATTATAATATAAATATAAATATATAAAACGAGGATGTTTTATAACGGCGTTCAAACGTTTTTTCATTGATTTCACCAATTTTTTTGTCAAAGTTGGGGATATTTTTTGCCATTCCCATTGTAAAATGCGTTTCAGATCAGTAGCATCTCTAATTGTATGCTTTCGAACTCTTTTTTTCAAAATCGACCATAGATTCTCAATAGGATTGATATCGGGACTCTGCGGTGGTGTTTTCAAATAATATGGGCAGTTATAAAGGATCCATAAACGTGTATCGAAAGCTGTGTGCTTGGGGTCGTTATCCTGTTGAAACATATATCGCCCTGTCAGCCCCAAATTTTGTGCACTGGGACCCAAATTGGTTTTTAAAACATCAATGTACTTTCTTGTGTTCATTATGCCAGGGATATGAGCCAGCTTTCCCACGCCTGCAGCAGCGAAACAGCCCCAAATCATGACGGAGCCCCCGCCGTGTTTAACTGTTGGCAAAAGGTTCTTGAAATTTAGCCTCTTATTTTTTTCTCGCCATATTTTAGTGATTCCATCGGACACTTTTATGTTGAATTTACATTCATCGGAAAATATAATACGTTTCCAGAACTGCAAACCCATTTTAATATAATTTTTGGAAAATTGTACTCTTTTGACGCGGTTAATTCGACTTATAAAAGGCTTTCGTGCCGCAATTCTGCTTTGAAACTTGAGTTTTCTGAGATAATTTCTTACAGTTTGGGCTGTTACTGATATTCCGTATTAGCTTTCCACTAAATATGGTGCTGAACTTGTTGGATCTTTCCGAATTTGCCTTATTAAGAAGGACTGATGTCTACGAGTAAGTTTTTGTCTGGGTCCATTACGTTTTTTCTTCTGCACGTATCCTTGACTTTGAAACATTTTGACAATGTACTGAACCGTAGAATGGGTTCTATTTATTATTTTTGCTATTTCACGCAGTGACTTGCCTTCTTTGTGCAGTTTAAGTACGAGTTCGCAAATTTCATTTCCAACTTCTGTTCCTTTACGTCCCATTGCTTCAAAAAACGAATTGAGTCGAAAATGTCAAGTTATAACTATAGATTAAAATCTGGACAATTGCTAAACAGCTGTTTTTGACACATTAAATAAGTAGATGTTATCCCAGGACCACATTTGGTTAGTAGGGGGGATATGTTCGTTCTGGATGTGCAACTTTTTTTGTATGGAAAATCGGAAAAAGACGCACATTTGAGATCTAGAAAATTTTTGTTGATTTGTATGAGACGTCGCACATTTGAGATCTAGAAAATTTTTTTCATTTGTATGAGACGTCGCACATTTGAGATCTAGAAAATTTTTGTTGATTTGTATGAGACGTCGCACATTTGAGATCTAGAAAATTTTTGTTCGTTTGTATGAGACGTCGCACATCTAGAAAATTTTGGTTGGTTTATATGAGATGACATACATTTAGGTCTTTGGAAATTTTGGTTGGTTTATATGAGATGACATACATTTAGGTCTTTGGAAATTTAGGAAGTTTGTATGAGGTGACATACATTTAGGTCTTTGGAGATTTTTGGAGGTTTATATGAGAAGGTTCGCATTGAGCCTCATTGAAGAGGTGAGGGGGTGAGAAACTGTGCGGTAGGAGAGCATATATAGTTCAATATGTAAACATTGGGATAGAGCTGGAGTTGACTTATCGCTACTGAAGTCATTGAGATGAAGACAAGGCATGATTTTTTAGTCAGAACAAGTTGAAGCTTGCCTCATTGAATGTTTTGAAAAATTAGTACATATATGTGTGAGTATGGTGTGGGTGAGAAGCTGTGCGGTAGGAGAGCATATATAGTTCAATATGTAAACATTGGGTTAGAGCTGGAGTTGACTTATCGCTACTGAAGTCATTGAGATGAAGATAAGGCATGATTTTTTAGTCAGAACAAGTTGAAGCGTGCCTCATTGGATGTTTATTCAAAAATTTTTCAAGTTCAAGTTCAGTGCAATCGGGGGGATATTTTTGGGATTGAATGTTTTGAAAAATTAGTACATATATGTGTGAGTATGGTGTGGGTGAGAAACTGTGTGGAAGTTTGAAGAAAAGTGTGAAGGTATAAAAATAAAACTTGTTCTATTGACACTATCAGTCTTACAAGTGAAGTGTGCATAAAATCAGATTTTCTCCTTTGACGTTGCCATTCTTTAAAGTGAAATCAAACAGTTCAGTTTAAATTTATCGAAAAATCGATCGTGAGCGTCGGTTTCGAAAGTAGTGTCGTCTTTAAGTGTATAAAAACCCGTGGACTTATCCAATCCGTATCGTGATCCTCGTATTGATAGAGACTAACGTCCATCATCAAAGTTTACACTCAAAGACGATCGCAGACAATTCCGCCGTCAAACCCCCAGGTATGTGACCCTTTGCATCCTTTTCTGAAGTGTGCACGTAGCATTTAATATTTTTATTTAATGTAATATATTTTATATGTATATTTATTCCTTTCATTCCTACTGGGAACGTAGGGTTGAATTTAATATATTTTGCTTTTTTGTTTTTAGAATATAAAAATTGACAATCAAAATGAATAAGGCTTGCGAAATTTGTTTAAAGGAGTTTTCTTCGGAAACGGGTATGAAACGCCATAAAAGGGCAATGCATTTAAATAACAATTTTTTATGCGAATATTGCGGTGTTATTTTAAAGAATCATTTTACTCTCAAACGACATTATGAGACAACTCATAGTATGGAATTTCCAAACCAAGACCAAAACGATTCTGATATTCTGTGCGAATATTGCGGTATTAGATTTAAAAACCGTTTTGCTATAAAAAGTCATTATGAGACACTTCATGGTACGGAATTTCAAATCCAAGATCAAAACATGTCTGATGAAAACCTTGTCACGAAGAAATGTGAAGCATGTGAAGTAGATGTTATTATAACAGATTGGTCTTATCATCTGCGAACCAATCAACATAAAAAGAATAGCATGGTTGACTTTAGTGAAAACCTCAAGAGGATAAATCATGCTTTTAACGAAAAAATGGAAACTCTAGTTTATGTGAATAAGGATGAAAGTATATTCATTCCAGAACAGTTCTTTGCAGCTGCAAAAACAGAAGTTCTGGACGCATTGAGCAACCTAATTCTAAAGCATACATCGATAAAATCTAACATAGAACTATTTTGCGAATATTTGCTAATCAAGCAAAATGAGGAAGAAACAAAAATAATGATAAAATCTTTCTCAACTAAAATGACTATATTAACGGAGTCATCAGATATAAATGAGGACTTTTCCAAGAAATGCAAAGATATTTTGGAAAAAATGAATGTTTTTCAAGAAAGGGATAGTGGATGGTCTCTTTTACGAATTGTTCACTTGGAAGTGAACATTAACCAATATAGACCCATGAGAGGATCTGGTCATATAGTGCTTCCATTATGGATTCAGAAAAAACATGCTTGTATAAATGTTAAAAATAAAGATGAGAACTGCTTCAAATGGGCAGTGATATCGTCTTTTCAAACAGGTCGAAATCTGGAAAAATGCTCAAATTATAAGCTAAATATAACATTGGATCACATTACTACCCCAGATGGAACTTTGCTTAATTTCTCCAACTTATCATTTCCATTGACATTGAATCAAATTAAAATTTTTGAGGAGAATAATCCAGAAATAAGTATAAATGTTTTTGGATTGAATGAGGAGAGTAAAGCGATTGTTGGACCGTATTATTTTACTAGAGGAGAACAACAGAAGCATATAAATCTATTGTTTTTTGAGAAGGAAAACAATCAAACGCATTATATAATATATGGATTAAAAATATTTCAAGGTTGGTAACCCAAAATATTTATCTTTATTAATTTAATTTTTTACTATTTTTATTATTATTATTATTATTTTTTTTCTTTTAATTTTATTTTTGTAGATTAATCAGCTCTCAACTTTCTGCAAATCACAGAATGAAACATCTCTGTCATGGCTGTCTTCAATACACCTTATCCAAGGAACGATTGGAAGCTCATAAATTGGTATGTAATCATGTCGTAACAAAGCTGCCAGACGAGGACAATAAAATTTTAAAGTTTCGTGCTCAAAAAAAGCAACTAGATGTACCTTTTGTTATTTACGCCGATTTTGAGTGCATTTTGGAAAATATAAATATTAAAGATTCGAAGAAAGTTGTAAGCACTAAGCATCATAAGCCAATGGCATTCGCTTATTTTATTAAATCTAAATTTGATGAAAGTTTGGATAAGTTTAGGATATATACGGGAGAGGATTGTGTTGAAGTGTTTATAAAGAAATTAGTAAATGATTGTAAATTTCTTTATAGCAACTATTTAAGTGTTTGTAAACCAATGAATTTTCTTACAAAAGAACAAATGAAAAACTTAGCGGAGAGTTCAGTATGTCATATCTGTAATGAAGATCTTATTAATGATCGAGTTGCAGATCACTGTCATTTTACTGGAGATTTTCGTGGAGCAGCTCATTCAGAATGTAATTTGAAATATCAGATATCGAAATTTATTCCAGTTTTCTTTCATAATTTTTCCGCCTACGACTGTCATTTATTTGTAAAAGAACTCACTTCCATTCCCGGAGACATAAGAGTAATTCCACTCAATAAAGAGCTTTACATTTCACTATCGAAATACATTCCAATGGGGGATAATCTCAAGAATGAACGCATGGAAATTCGTTTTGTAGATTCCTATAGATTCATGACAGCAAGCTTAGAAAGCTTAGCTCAAAACTTGCGATCTGAAGATTTTCACGTACTCAGATCAATGTATCCCAACACTGAACAGTTTTCTTTACTTAAAAGAAAGGGTGTCTTTCCCTATGAATATTTAGATTCAATTGAACGTCTTGAAGAAAATCAACTACCTCCCCGTAAGAAATTTTTCAATATACTAAATAATAGTGAGTGTTCTATTGAGGACTATAGTCATGCTGTAAATGTATGGAATACATTAAATTGTCAATCATTGAAAGACTACATGATTCTCTATTTAAAAACAGATGTATTTCTCCTAACCGATATCTTAGAAAATTTTCGAAAAATATGTAAAAGTATCTATGATTTGGATCCTTGTCAATACATAACTATTCCGGGCTTATCTTGGGATGCAATGTTGAAATCAACAAAAATTTAACTCGAACTATTTACAGATATAAGTATGTATGATTTCGTTAAAAAAGGAATCAGAGGTGGTATTGTCCAATGTTCAAAACGACATTCTAAAGCCAACAACAAATATATGCCTGATTTTGATTCCACCAAACCATCTGAATATATTGTATACTTAGATGCGAACAACTTGTATGGTTGGGCAATGTCTCAGTACCTACCTACTGGAGAATTTGAATGGGTAGAAGACATTGAAAGTTTTAATATATTTGAAATAGATTCAGAAGCTTTATATGGGTATATTTTAGAAGTAGATTTAGATTATCCCCAAGGAATTCATGATTATCATAATGATTTTCCTTTTTGTGCGGAAAATAAAAAAGTTGGTGGTTCAAGGACATCGAAACTAATAACAGACTTAACAGATAAACGAAATTATATCATTCACTATAGAGTTCTACAACAATGTATTAAGAATGGAATGAAACTAATAAAAGTTCATAGAGTTTTAAAGTTTAAACAGTCACCTTGGTTAAAGAGCTACATTGACTTAAATACTCATCATAGAACGCTCTCTAAGAGTGATTTTGAGAAGAATTTTTTTAAATTACTCAACAATTCGGTTTACGGTAAAACTATGGAAAATGTAGATAAAAGGAAAAACATAAAAATTGTGAGTGAATGGGAAAGTAGAGGACGACATTTAGGTGCTCGTGCTCTTATAGCACATCCAACATTTCGCAGCGTTAAACATTTCAGCGACTCTATGATAGCAATTCAATTAGATCGGGATCATGTTACATATGATAAACCGTTATATTTAGGTTTTATAGTACTCGAGTTATCGAAATTTCTAATGTATGATTTCCATTACGACTATATGAAACCCAAATATAATGAAAACCTTTTACTAAATTATATGGATACGGATTCCTTTATATACACAATAAAGACGGATGACTTTTATTCAGATATATCCAACGATATTGATTTGCGTTTTGATACGTCCGAATATCCTCCCAAAAATCCATATAATTTACCTTTAAAAAATAAAAAAATATTAGGAATGATGAAAGACGAAGCTAATGGAAAAATAATTAGAGAATTTGTGGGTCTACGTCCCAAAATGTATTCCTTAGATATAACAGATACGAAAGAAATAAAAAAGTCGAAAGGTGTTAAAAGATGCGTACTCAATAAATTGAGTATTAATGATTATAAATTATGTTTATTAGAAGATAAATATTATGTTCGCGATATGTATTTTTTTAAATCAAAATTTCATAAAATTTATACACAATTATTTACGAAATTAGTTTTAAGTAACAATGATGATAAGAGATTTGTTAAAGAGGATAAAAAAAATACTTATGCTTGGGGACACTATAAGATTGCTGTAAATGATGACGAACCCATGAGTATTGCTAAAGATATTGAATTAATGGAATATATGTAATGGTTTATAATTATCAGATATTATCAAATTATAAATAAAAGAAACTTTTTATGTATTTAAAATTGATATTTTATTTAATTGTTGCATGATTGTGAATACAGAAACTTTAAACACAAATGACCACAGTTATATGAATTGTATTGCTGATTTTGTTTATAGTTGTATCTTAAATTATTTGCACCGAGATATTTGACAACTTCTTTCGGTGGTGGAAGGTTACCAAAACTATCAAAATATTCCTTAACAGTATTATTTTTAAAATATGCTACCCAATGAGTACCATCTCCATCTGATGAATCCAGATTAATTATTCCACATTCAATCTTATGAGGACGTCTTGGTAAAGTATTTCGCATAAAAACTCCTCTGAAAGATTTCAAGTTAGCGGCATATTTTCTTAGGTCGACCTCGGTTAGGGCTCTTTTGGGTAGAGTGCTAATTAGTTTTTTGAATAAGGACGAAGATAGAAACCATATCCATTTCTATAGGGTTTTAAATAAAGCCCATTTCCAATGGCAACAGGTTCCTTGGGCTTTTTATCCTTTGCAGATATTATATTTTTTATCATATTTGCAATCGACATGCCTCCAGATACTATTCCTCCAAGTTTTGCAATACCCGCTAAAATTGGTATTAACGGTAAAAATCCACCCACTTTTGGTACAGGGATTATACGAGGTAGAACTTTACGATTTTTCCTCTTAAGAGTAGATGATAAAGATTTCTCAGCAATTTGAATAGCATCATTCATATCAATTGGTTTTGCATTTTTTAAAACTTTTGTAGCATTTTTTATTGTAGTAGTGAAAATTTTAGTACAGAATTTCTTCTTTTTGTTCTTCACAGTCTTTAGTTTTCGATTATTGTTTTTTCGAAGACTACCACCTATCTTCAGTTTGGCTTTCATTGCGTTTGTGACAAACCAAGCGTTTGCTTTTTCTGCGACACTCGAATCTGGAGCTTTTACTCTCTCCCAAGCTCTCTCAACTAAAATCTTATCGGCAATGCGGCGATTAGGTAAGTCTTTGAATTTAGAGTAGGCAATATCGTGTTCTCTACATGCAGAATCCAAAAGATTTATACCCTTGTCTCCTTTTGCTAAACGTTTTTCGAGTTTAGTTCCCGGTCCACAAAACTGATAGCCTGGTAAATGAAGTTCAATTGGCAGTTTGTTAATAAGGTTATTTATTAATCCTTTTCCAACGGCTTTACGTTTACGACTAAATAGTTTTTTGCTGCTAACAAGCATTTATAAATTTTTGTTTGTTTGTATAGCACACAAATCAACGGTCAAAAGCGTTCTGAACAAAAAAGTATAAAAGGAATCGCTTTTATATCATTGTTGTTAGTTAAAAGAGTAAAATGCGTTTCATAAGACAACAAATGAATATTTCGGTGAAAAATTTAGACCTAAAAACGATTTCAAATGATAAATTATCACAAATACGTCATAGTTCATTGCTACCAAACACAATACGTGCACTAATTGTCGGACCATCGAATTGTGGAAAAACCAACATTATGCTGAGTCTTATTGAAAGCCCCAATGGTCTTAGATTTAAAAATGTATACTTATATTCAAAGTCATTGCATCAACCGAAATATCAATATCTTCAACAACTTATAAAACCAATAAAAGGAATGGGCTTTTACACCTTCTCAGATAATGAAGAAGTTCTAGCTCCAGAAAAAGCAAAATCAGATTCTATTTTTATCTTCGATGATGTTGCATGTGAAAAACAGAACAATATACGAAATTATTTCTGTATGGGTCGGCACAATAATATTGATAGCTTTTATCTATGCCAAACTTATACTCGAATACCAAAACATCTGATTCGTGACAATGCAAACTTAATTATCATGTTTAAACAAGATGAAACGAACATAAGACATATTTATAATGATCATGTTGGTACTGACATGTCATTTCAAGATTTTTTAAAAATTTGTTTTGAATGTTGGAAGGATAAATATGGGTTTCTCGTCATTAGCAAAGATGATTCATTAAAAAGTGGACGATTTAGAAAAGGGTTCAACATATTTATTCATCTATAAAAGCAAAGTGTATGCACAACAAAATGTTCAGTTTCAAAAACAGATCAAGCAGTTCAACAACAATGTTTGGAGTCAAGCAGCAATCTGATCAGTTCAATAGTCATCCTTCTTCTTCTTCTTCATCGACAGCAAACAGCCCTGTTCATTATGGAACAGACCTGTTCAATAAGCAGATCTGTTCAACAGCAACAACAATAAACAGACCTGTTCATCGAGGAACAGACTCGTTTTGGCCACCATCAATCCAGAGTGTAAAGAATGTTGAACCTTTGGATATGACCGATCGAATGTGCTATGAGAGCGAGCGCCTAAAAACTTTCGAAAATTGGCCTTTGGGATGGATGGATACAAGAAGTCTTGCACAATTTGGAATGTTTTACACTGGTAGTGAAGATATTGCAAAATGTTACTTTTGTACAGTGGAAATTTGTAAATGGAACATAAATGATGATCCTCTAGCAGAACATATACGCTGGTCGCCTAATTGTCCATTAATATGCTTACGTCATACCAACAATCATACTATTCATCAAGATGAGTTGAATGCAATATTGCAAATATCACGACTTATTCTACGCCTTAAAGCAATAGTATATCCACAATGCAGTAGCAAATATGTTTTTCCAAACGACATATATACAGTTTTACATATGGTCAATGCATTGTTACAACTGCAAACTACTGTACCCGATTGAAAACTAATAAAATATATTTTTATAAACTGTATACAATTTTATTTTTTCTTTTCTCTATTCGAGAGAGAGAGAGAGAGAGAGAGAGAGAGAGAGAGAGAGAGATAGAGAGTTATATTTTATCACTTATTTACCGATTAATTGCAATGTAGAAGTTACAGTGAAAGAGAGAGGAAGAGAATAAATAGGATTTTCTAAAGTTTCTACCTGTGTCGAGAGTTAAACATCTCGCTTTGAGCCTATAGATGTATGACAACGACATACTCCTAACCACTACGCCACGGAAGGTGGCAATTAAATTGAGGACAATTTATAATATAAAAGATGTCATGGACACTTAAATGATCTCATTAATAATTTAACCATTAATGCAAACAGTTCATTGAGAGCGTTATCAGTAGCAACAACAAAGTCATGGATGATGAATTGCTTTCCAAAAATATTCAGACGAGAAAAGTTTTGAGGGATAAGTTCAAAGCCATTAAAATTAATGATTTAAGCGCAGCAGAAAGTCTGGAAAAAACTTTTCTACCAATCACAGCTCCAATTAAGGATTTGCTTACAGAAACTAAAGTTAAAAATGAAATAGTAAATGATTTGGCTAAAAACTCTAAAGCAAATATTTCAACTTTCAACAAAAAAAATTTATTCAAAAGACCGATGAAAAAAGATAGGAGGAAAAAAATTAATAAACTACCAAAGATTGAAACTAGTACACCAAAAAGGTCTAATAGTGTTGATTCTGTTCAAGATTATGATGATGATGAAGAAAGCAATGATCAATTTTATAGCAATGATGATGACGTTGATGATGATGATAATAAATCAAACACTATTAAAGCCATGGAAGAAGAAGAAGGAGAAGTCAGTAATTTGTTAAATGAACCGAATTTTGATCTACTAGAAAAGCAAAACAGTCTAGATAGAATATTTGGATTGAATTACAATTCGGAAAAGCAATTGATGTTTGGAGACTCAAAAATATCATTCAAAAGTTCTAATCAAGTTCAAATTGGTGACGAAACATTTACAATGACACCAGGACTTTTTCAGTTAATGTTCACAAAAAATCCTATCGAATATACTGAACCGGATTTAAAATTTTATAAGAAAATTCTATTGAAAACTAATGCCTATAGACGTGGCTATACATCTCGTGGTCAAGTCAATGGAAACAAAGGACCCAAGTATCTAAACATTATTCAATTTTTAATCAAAGATGTGGAGAGTAAAGGGTCAAACTCGAACTTAGATGTGAAGAAAGAAGGATTTGGTTTAATGAATTTAAATTTGAATCCAATCAACTATATATATTGGGATGACCCAAATGAATTGGTTAATCGTTTACGACTACTCATAGCATCACAATCTGCAGGACATAATAATCATAACAACGAAATTATTTCAATTATTGAAGAGCTTAAAGAAGCTGACATAATTGAATGAAAACTCGACGAAAAATAAAAAGATGAGCGTGGACAAATTCGGTCGATATAATAACAATACATCCAAGTCAAAAAGTTTTAATACGGAATTGACTCTAAGCGCTAGCAGAGATCACAGCTTCAACGCTCATTTTAAACGCATCAGAAATCTTAAAGATCCAATAGTAAAGGGCGACGCTGCAACGCAAAATTTTGTAATTCTAAGTCTTGATGCGTATCGAACTGAATTTCAGGATTCAATTAAAGCTTATGAAAGTCACCGTAATAAAGAAATTGAAACCGTTTATGAAAAAATTAAATCTATTGAACGCGATATTGATGAGAGGTTTAAGGTGTATATGGAATATGTTGAGAAGCGTTTAGAAGGTACGGAAAATGTTTTGTTTTCAATGATTTCTAATCAAAACATTATTCAAAAACCAAACCAAAACCACACAATACCATCTTCAAGATGAGTCGATATCAAATAGTTGAGGAGCTCCATCGACAGGCACGACGAAATTTTAAACGAAGAGCTGTTATAACCAAAGATATTGATGATCTTTGGCAAGCTGATTTAGTGGAAATGGGTAATTACTCTACATTCAACAAAGGTTATCGCTACCTACTCACAATCATTGACACTTTCTCCAAATATGCCTGGACCGTTGCGATAAAGTCGAAAACAGCTCCTGATGTTACCAAAGCAATGAAAAGTGTATTTGAATGCGGTCGAAAACCTAAAAATTTGCAAACAGATGATGGGAAGGAATTCTTCAATAAAGAGTTTCAACTTTTAATGAAACAAAACAAAATAAATCACTACTCTACCTATAGTGTAATGAAAGCCTCGATAGTTGAACGATTTAATCGCACTTTGAAAAATATGATGTGGAAGGGCTTCAGTAATCGCGGTTCTTACAAATGGATTGATGAATATCAAAAATTGACTAAAGAGTACAATGGAAAAGTCCACAGAACAATAAAAATTGCACCCGATAAAGTGAATTCTTTAAATGCAGCAACAATTCTAAAAACGATTTACAACCGTCTGAAAGTCTATAATAAGCCCAAATTTCATGTAAACGATTACGTTCGAATAAGCAAATATAAACATGTTTTTGAGAAAGGTTACACACCCAATTGGACAACGGAAATCTTCAAGATAAATATTATAAGATTCAAAATACCAATCCATGTACTTATATTCTAGAAGACTATCAGGGAAATGTAATTAAGGGTGCTTTCTATACACAAGAATTGCAAAAATCACGTTTTCCTCACATGTATTTAGTTGAGAAAGTTATAAAGAAGCGGGGTGATAAAGTGTATGTAAAATGGTTGGGGTTTTCCGATAGTCACAACTCTTGGATAAATAAATATGATATACTATGAAAAAATTTTATAAAAAGAAGTTTTATTTCTTTGATTGATTCAGTTTACTTTACTATCTCAACCCCTCAAGATGTCAAGAACATTGACTTAAACTGGAAATTCCTCAATTCTTACAGCAAATTATTTTCCTCCCATAGAGCTTAAAAAGGAATATGTTTGTGGACTGATTGATTTTCATACATATTACTCAATACCGAATATTGATGAAAAAAATAACCTTTTTCACATTGGCAAGCATGTAATCGAGCTTCCTATCGGGTCATATGAGTTCGATGATATTGTGAAATATATTTTAGACGCATACGAAAATCAAGAAGCAGCAGCAGCTGGTGCTACATTAAGTATAAAGGCCAATAATAATACATTAAAAGCTGAAATCTTCTCTGAAAAAGATATAATTTATTTTGATAGAGAGAGAAGCATTGGATCGCTTTTGGGATTTTCAAAGCGTCAACTTAAACCTGATGAAACACATATATCGGATACAAGTTTAATGATTACCCAAAACAATGTTGTACGTATTGAGTGCAACATTGTGGGCGGTTCATATGTTAACAGTACCTTGGCACACACCTTACATGAATTCTCTATAAATGTTGAACCGGGATATAAAATAGACATAATTCCAAATAATGTTATCTATTTGCCTGTGATCGTCAAAGAGATAGGTTCAATTGCAGTTAGACTTGTTAACGAAAACGGTGTATTATTAAATTTTCAAGGAGAAACAATTACATTAAGACTCCACTTGAAACCTGTTGAATAATTAGCATCAGCTATGATTATATTTAATAAAAATGGTGTGAACGATGGTTCTTCTATCAGTTTATCTTCATCTCTTGTACATAACGCATCAAGAATAAGCAAAGAAAAATTTCTTATAAAAAAGCCATTAAGTATTAAAAATAGAAACTTTTTACAATCATTGGGATTTACTTACATTAAAAAGAAATGAATAATATCTTGAGAGTTGGAGAACAACCCGTCTTCGATGAGTCTATTACGAAGAAAGAATTTCACACATATCAACCATATTTGCAATCCTTTAACAACAATGATGAGATACGGATAGCAATTCAAAATCAAGATCTCTACGTTCTACCTCATGAAAGCTTACTGTACATTGAGGGGGTTGTTTCAATTGGTTCCGAAAATGCAGAACCCAAAGGAGTTAAATTTCGAAATAATTGTATTGCATATCTATTTGAGGAAATACGTTATGAAATGAATGGTGTGGAAATTGATCGCACACGGTACTTGGGTCAAACTTCTACTTTAAAAAATCTTGTATCCTTAAACAAAAATACAAGAACAATGTTGGAAAATGCCGGTTGGTCTCCGGAAGAAAATATTTAACCAGCTATAAATAATGGCTATTTCAATTTTTGCGTACCACTAAAAATGTTGATGGGCTTTGCCGAAGACTTTGATAAAATTATGATAAATTCAAAACATGAGCTTATATTGCTACGTTCTAGATCAAATGATAAGTCTGTCTATAGTACGGAAGAGAGTGAAAAGGATAACATTAACTTAAAGCTCTTAAATGTTGCTTGGAAGGTTCCCCAAATTCAATTATCCGATGCAGCCAAATTGAAAATCTATACAACTATTAAAGAGGATATTCCTCTACCTATATCATTTCGTAGTTGGGAATGTTACTTTTATCCAGAGCTACCTCAAAGTACAAATCATACATGGAACATAAAAGTAGGAACACAAAGTGAGCGTCCTCGTTTTATTCTTATCGCTTTCGAGAATGGAGAAAAGTTTACAAACTGTAGCTTAACCGATTTAAAAGTACATTTAAACTCTGTTTCATATCCATACGATGACCTTAATTTAAATTTGTCTCGTAATCGATATGCTCTCTTATATGAAATGTATGCAAGGTTTCAACAAAGTTATTACATGATTGAGTCACACCCACTTTTATGCTGCAAAAAGTTTAAAGAATGTCCAATAATTGTTATTGACACATCGCATCAAAATGAAGAAATTAAAACAGGTGCTCTCGATATTCGTATAATGTTCAAAACTCTTGAAAACATTAAACCAAACACTTCGGCATATTGTGTTCTTATACATGATCGTGTCATTACATACAAACCGATGACTGGTGAAATTGTAAAGCACACTTAATATAAAGCATTGATTTGTAGCACATTTTATTTATTTCATCATAAGCCTTTGAGCAAAAAACTTGTTCACGACAATAAAACCCGGATAAAGGAAAAATGCCTAAATTTGTTGTCTTCGATTGTCAAGGCTTCCGACTCACTAATAACCATTTCATTTTTAAGGAAGTCGCTTTTTGCTTCAGTGATAAAAAATATATCCATTTTCTTATAAAGTCACCATTTAATTTCAAATTATTGAACGATGCCGAGAAAAAATCAGTAAATTGGCTCAAAAACAACTACCATATGCTCGATTGGGACTCTGGTGACTTCACTTTGAGTGAAATGAAGAAATATATGAAATTTTTCCTCAAAGGCTATCAAATACATGTAAAAGGCGAAGAAAAATCAATGTGGGCAAAGGAACTTTTGGCAGAGTGCGCAATTTCTGGCATAAAAGAAATCGATTGTAATTATTCGCTTAAGAACATAAGGCACCTATGTGATTCAGATGATATAACATGTAACAATCATTGTAATTTGTTGACAAGAAAAAAGAAAGCTTGCGCTTGCGCCCTTAAAAATTCTTTAGCTCTAAGAAAATTTGTTCAAGATTATGGTTCAGCTATGTCATAAGTTTCTTTATTAATTTATTAAATAAAAGATTCTTTTAAGAATTGAAAACAAAATTTATTTTCTTTTATTTTTGAAAAAAAATGTTTACATATTTTATTAGAATATTTTCCTTTTCTTAACATTTATAACATCATCAACATAATCATTATCATTATCTTCCTCAATATCATTGGTTCTTATATTAGGTGGGGCGTAAAAAAGGTTTTCATTGAACAAATGATCATGAACGTTAAAATCTATGAAGAGTGGTTGAGAGTTTGGAATACCTTCAACAATGTGTAAAGTATAATTTTGCATAGACCCTCTCCGAATTAGAGAAAAACTTTGATCTTTCAATAGCTCCAAGGTTTCTTCCTTCAAATCGTTGAACATTGCCGGTAAAAATATTACTCCTTTGATAAGTTCCAATAAAATTCGTTTTCCAAATTTTGTTTGAACTCTCACAGCCCTAACAATAGGATGCTGTTCCCCTTCTGCTAGCTGATTAATAGGGATACTTTCCTTTTTATTAAGTCTTTCGAAGTCCTTAATAGCATTCAGAGCTCTCTGACTTTGATCCGTCATATTTATCTACAAAAAATAAAAGGACATTATTAATTTAATTTAAAATAATTTGTTGTTTTTTTTTTTCCCTTACCTTTTTTGTATTTTTGTGCGTCGCAAGGGTACTACTATATCAATATCTGTTTGACTTCACTTGTAAGACTGATAGTGTCAATAGAACAAGTTTTATTTTTATACCTTCACACTTTTCTTCAAACTTCCACACAGTTTCTCACCCACACCATACTCACACATATATGTACTAATTTTTCAAAACATTCAATCCCAAAAATATCCCCCCGATTGCACTGAACTTGAACTTGAAAAATTTTTGAATAAACATCCAATGAGGCACGCTTCAACTTGTTCTGACTAAAAAATCATGCCTTATCTTCATCTCAATGACTTCAGTAGCGATAAGTCAACTCCAGCTCTAACCCAATGTTTACATATTGAACTATATATGCTCTCCTACCGCACAGCTTCTCACCCACACCATACTCACACATATATGTACTAATTTTTCAAAACATTCAATGAGGCAAGCTTCAACTTGTTCTGACTAAAAAATCATGCCTTGTCTTCATCTCAATGACTTCAGTAGCGATAAGTCAACTCCAGCTCTATCCCAATGTTTACATATTGAACTATATATGCTCTCCTACCGCACAGTTTCTCACCCCCTCACCTCTTCAATGAGGCTCAATGCGAACCTTCTCATATAAACCTCCAAAAATTTCCAAAGACCTAAATGTATGTCACCTCATACAAACTTCCTAAATTTCCAAAGACCTAAATGTATGTCATCTCATATAAACCAACCAAAATTTCCAAAGACCTAAATGTATGTCATCTCATATAAACCAACCAAAATTTTCTAGATGTGCGACGTCTCATACAAACGAACAAAAATTTTCTAGATCTCAAATGTGCGACGTCTCATACAAATCAACAAAAATTTTCTAGATCTCAAATGTGCGACGTCTCATACAAATGAAAAAAATTTTCTAGATCTCAAATGTGCGACGTCTCATACAAATCAACAAAAATTTTCTAGATCTCAAATGTGCGTCTTTTTCCGATTTTCCATACAAAAAAAGTTGCACATCCAGAACGAACATATCCCCCCTACTTTGGTTGGTGTATGAATACGAATTTTGCGTGCCAAAATAACAAATTTGCTTATATTTTGAAAACTATAATATCTTTTGTTTGTTTTTCTGCTTGATTTGCATTAAAGCAGAGCCGGATTAAGGTTGCCGGGGGCCGGGGGCCAGAGAATGGTGGTGGCCTTTCTGTTAGTTGAAAGATATAGGATGAAATTTCACACAATAGCAGAAAATGTGTTTGTAGAAAGGTTATCAATTATAAGAATGAAAATATTTTTCAACGTTCACATTTTGTTTATTTAACAGTTTTCATAAAATATTTTTTTTTATTCAGCGTCTTTTCAACCAATATAAACTTTTCTCGATTTTATCCTAGCGAATTCTTCAATGAGAGTTTCAAACGATAATTTTTTTAATATGTCGCTTTTGATACTCAAAATCATCAAACTAGTCAGACAAACAGTTTTTTTGCGGTTAGTTCAAAAATAGCAGTTTTATTCTCGAATAAGAAGTGTAGTTTCCTTAAAAAAATGTTTCTGTCTCAGAAATTCGTATGATAAGAAAGGTTACTAATAGAAAAAAAATACAAGTTGTTTGTCAGAGACATGATATTTGAATTTCACTTGATCGCAGACAATTTCGGAAAACCTCACCAACAGTTGAAAACAACTTCTGGTAGGTATATGTTCATAAGTAGTGGACCATTATTCCCAGATCAGGGGAATTCTTTTTTCTCTGCTCGGTGAGGACAAATGGAACATAAATTTTTTTTGATCTTTTTGCGCACGACCACAGAACATGTAATTCAAATTCGGTTAAAAATGTACGGAAAAAATTCCGCTCGATTTTTCGCTAACCGCAAGAATGCATTTTTCTCCGCTGTCCAACTTCAAAATCTGCTAGATCTAGCCGAAAATCTGCTGATCAGGCATCACTGCTTTTGATTGTGATCCTTCAGACTTATTTCGTTATACTTGTTTCCACCACATACATATGGCAATTTCACCACATAGAATACTTATGGCCTTATTGGAATTTTTCAAATATAGAAATATTGGAAGTAATAAAAAAGTTATGAAGAGTTGAAAATTGCTTCGACGTATTGTCTCAGTAAGGGCGAAATGGTTAAAATAAATCGTCATAAAATCACTTATTCCGCAAAACAAATCTGCTGCTCCACGAAAAAGCGGTCAAGTGCGAGTCTGAGTAGAGCGAATATTATAAAATAAAATTGACTATGTAGCATATTTTCACTAAACGACAGATTGATTGTTAGCAAAAGTACGTTTTGTGATTGATAAAAGGGTTATTCAATTCTTAAGTCCACTGAATAACCGTATAAATAGGTGAAAATTTTAAGAGAGTAGTTACTGAATATCTTGAAAACTATAATAAATAAAAAAAAATTAATTTGATCACTGCTGGTGGGGGCCCCCACGTGGTGGAGGCCCGGTGCCACTGGCCCCCCTGGCCCACCCTATAATCCGGCCCTGCATTAAAGTAATGCTTTTTATGAGTTTTCATCCAAAATTCTATTTTTATGGCAGTAAAAATCAGTTTTTCACTGAAATTTTGAGGTGTATGAATACGAGTTTTGCATACTGTACCTCTAAATGACCATTTGGTCCGAACAGTTTGACGGGCAGAATTTTAAATAACTCGTTGCTCGAACAATTCTGACGACAGCTCATTACCTGTGCAGGTTCACCTTTGTCAGCGCTTTCTCGCTTTGCTTTTGTCGAATCTCTGTCAGCATTGCTGTTACCATTTTCATACAAGCTTCTATGATGGCTGCGTGTACAGCCGAGGAGTCCACAGGGTCTCTTACCACGTCAATCGGAGATATTGTGGGTTCTGCAAAGACAATAAAAACAAAGTTTTAACTTTTTTACCTGAGTCCAACGTTCTTGGACTGGAAGCTTTTCATATTGAGGGCATTTTGCCATCATATGGTCACCACGGCATCCATAGCATCTCAAGCCATTAGACTTCGATTCATCCTTTCCAACAAGTTGCATTGGTTTCGATTTAATGTGCTTCTCATTCTTCGCCGCTATTGACGGCATAGCCGCGACGACTCGTGCCAACTCAGTAACCCATTTGTATAAATCCCTTATGGTCATATTACCACCAGTGCTATGACGGGTCCATTCAAGTTGCTGTAAGGGCTGAAATTTTTATACAACACTATCGATCAAAAAACAGTTCTGCAAATGATGAACACAATCCGCCGACGACAACAGCACAACAACGTTCCGTATTTTCGCGGCAAACGGCACCAACAAATCCATTTTTGTCGTAGTGATAACTGGCAATTCTCGCAGCTTCCCAAGCTGCTCACGGGCAAGTAGTTCCGGCCTACCAAACTGCATCTTCAATTCGTCGATTATGTTGGGTACGTCCCTCGGATATATTAACATCGACGCGCCCGCTTCCAGGGCAGGTCCAGTCAAACATTTGCTCAATCGAATCAAGTTCCGTTTATTGTCATAATTAAATACTGCCGTTGTTTCATGAAAATTAGCAATAAACAAAGGCCAATCTTCTATAGCGCCTGCAAACTGTGGCAAATCGTAGAGTTTGGCGGGCATATGACTCATTGGCAGAATTATGTTGTCATTACTTCTCTGAACCGGCACTTCTTCCGGGGCGATAATAACGTTCTGTGCTGACACTGTTTCAGGGGCAATGCTTACATTCAGAATCGGCGTTGTCCCAAGGGTGACACCGGCACTCTGGAACGGCACGGTTTCATGGGCGACACTGGCATTCTGAACTGGCACTGTTTCAAGGGCGACACTGGCATTCTGACCCGGCACCGTTTCAAGGGCGATACTGGCATTCTGAACCGGCACTGCTTCTGCAATAGTATTCTGTACATTTTCGGCCTTAAAATTGCTTTCAGAAAGCTCCTTAACTACGCCAAGTATTTCTCTTTTGATTTCCTCCATATCTCTTCTCGTATCCACTTTCAACTGTTCCATCATGGCAGCAATCTCACTCGAAGCTCCATTTTCCTCCGGAAATGACATATTTTCAATATCTTCCTCGATCTCACATTTATCATTAATGCGTCTCAAATCATAACGCCGCATATCAATTTTCGGCGATCTTATTACTTCTCCTTAATTCTGCTACTGTTCAACGTTGGCAGCAACTAATCAAATGGCTTGTTCTATTTGCTAATGCTGTTTCTTCTTCTTCTTATTGCAAACGACGTCGTTCGACAATGCACATACATAAATACGCTTGTATTCACCGCGTTTCACAAATAACGGAAATTTCTCCAAATCTTACACACAACTTTATTCAGCAAAAACTGTTCGATTATAACTCAAATTTTTCAAAATTTTACACAAAACTTTGTTCGGCAAAAACTGTTCGACGATCAGGAAAATTCCCACAATTTTCAAACACCTTACTCGGCAACTGTTCGGATGTATGACAATTTCTCATACGAATGATCCAAAGTCGCGATATTCAAATTTCAAAAACGAATGTGGCTTCACAAATCAGAACTATGTTTCTTTTAATGTTTCCATTTGTTACATTTATTATTGCTGTTGTTTGTGAACTCAAATTTACATGGCGGTTTAAATGTTAGATGTTATGTGGATGCTTGCTGGCTGTCTGATATATAATGTTTGCTGTTTGGAAATTGTATGAATATCGCGGCAGTCCGCTATCCATATAGGACTATAGGTCTAACTCTTCTTCTTCCTAATCCCTGCAATGTGTTAGAGCTACGCTGCTTCAACATAGGCATATAGCATGAGGAAAAGAGAAGCATGCTATGGCAGCGAAATCTTTAGCTCTGCTCTGGTGAAATGCATTGCCACTTTTATTTTTAATTTTGGGAGATTTTCGAGTTCATTACATATAAAATATCTACCAAACTCATAAAATAATATGAAAAGCTTGAAAAACATAAAAATAATCAAGGAATCTCAATATCAAGGAGAAATATAAATTGTTTTTTTGTCCTTCCCTGTCCACAAAACTTTTTGATCACACTTTTTCAGCAAAAATACTAATTTCTATGTACAATCAAATTCGTAGCCGTAGTCAAAAATGTATGTCAATTTATTACAAAATGAACACATTCGTGCACATTGAGCAAAAACATATCGTAATACATTTAGTAAAGTTTCAATAATGAACTTTTCAAGCAATATAAAAAACAGAGCCGACGCCGTGTTTCTTTTATAATTTTCTTGCAAGTGGCATCATAGTGCCACTTTGTGTCTACCCGTAATATTGTTGGTAGCTTTCTGGTGAATTTCTCGAAAGAGTTGAATTTCCTATTCCTGCTTACGGTTTTTGTTGGTAGCTTTTTGGTGAATTTCTCGAAAGAGTTGAATTTCCTATACCTGCCAAATGGTGAATTTCTTATTAGCGGCAGAGGCTTTTCAACGTCGACAGTTAGACCTACAGTGCTAACATACATGCCACTGGCTACCGTTCAGTTTGAGTATTCACGCTGCACTGAGAACATGTAGGACTGTAGGTCTAACTGTCGACGTCGAAAAGCCTCTGCGCAATAAGAAACTCTCATTAGCAGGGATAGGAAACTCAACTCTTTCGAGAAATTCACCAGCTACCAACAAAACTTAAGCAGGATAGGAAATTCAACTCTTTCGAGAAATTCACCAGAATAGTTACAACAATCATACGGATAGACACAAAGTGGCACTATGTCACTTGCGAGAAAATTATCAAAGAAACAGCGTCGCTCGTTTTGTATTGCTTGAAAAGTTCATAATTGAAACTTTACTAAATGTATTACGATATACTTTTGCTTAATGTGCACGAATGTTTTCATTTGTAATAAATTGTAATATTTTGACATACATTTTTTACTACTGCTACGAATTTGATTGTATATGAATTTAGTATTTTGCTGAAAAAGTGTGATCAAAAGTTATGTGACAGGGTAGGACTAAAAAACCATATCTATTTCTCCTTAATATTGAGTTTCCTTGATTATTTTTATGTTTTTCAAGCTTTTCATGGCATTTTATGAGTTTAGTAGATATTTTATATGTAATGTACTCGAAAATCTACCAAAATTAAATAAAAGTGGCAATGCATTTCACACGCAGAGTTAAAGATTTCGCTGCATTGCATGCTTTCTTTCTATGCTATATCCCTATATTGAAGCAGCGTAGCTCTAACACATTGCAGGATTGAAGAAGAAGTTAGACCTATAGTCCTATATGACTGAGAAGCAGTCGCGCACACAAATCACTCAATTTCTGTCACTTGTATGAGTGTATGCTCAACTACCTCTCAGCCAACTACGTTGTCGGAAATTACTCTTTCTTTACATTTTCAGTTACAGTTTGAAAGTTTCTATAATATTGACAATGACTTGAGTAAATCTAACTTTGAATATTCTGTAGGTTGTCTCAAAAAAAATGCTGTAAACTTAGATACTTAAACTAAGAATGACTTCGACTTAAAAGCTATAAACGACCTCAACTTAAAACTAAAAGCGCCTCCACTTAGAACTAAAAACGTTCTCCGTGCGTATTTATGTGAACCGGCTCGTTTTGCATATTATAAACTGTATGAGACTTTCATACATTTACATCGCGGATGGTGGGCATGGTCAAATTGCAACCGTTAGAGGATATTTTGTCTAGTTGCGAAATACTCAATCCAAAATAGTGAAAATAAAATTTCTGCGAATTTCGCGAATGGTGGTCATGGTCAAATTTTAACCATTTGAGGACATTTTGTCTAGCTGCGAAATACTCATTTCAAAATAGTGAAAATCAAATTTTTGCGAATTTCGCGGATGGTGGTCATGGTCAAATTTTAACCGTTAGAGGACATTTTGTCTAGTTGCGAAATACTCAATTCAAAATAGTGAAAATCAAATTTTTGCGAATTTCGCGAATGGTGGTCATGGTCAAATTTTAACCGTTAGAGGACATTTTGTCTAGCTGGGAAATCCTCAATTCAAAATAGTGAAAATAAAATTTTTGCGAATTTCGCGAAATGTGGTCATGGTCAAAATTTAACCATATGTGACGACATTATTTGGCGGCAAAATACACAATCAGAAGAAGCAACAAAAATTATTTTTGTATACAGATATAAGAATAAGAGAAAGAGTGTTTTTTTTCTAATGTGTAGGATGATGACCATAAATATAGCGATGTCGGAATTTTTGAAACTTCTGAACCACTTCCCACGACCCAAGGGTCTACGAAAAAAATTTGTATGTAGTTTTTCGGACATTTACCTGGTTTAAGTCCATGCCCAATTTCAATATGATATCTTTCATGGCTTTGGAGAAAATTACGAAAAACTAAAGTGTGACCGACAGACAGACAGACAGACAAACATGGCTAGATCGACTCCTCTTGTCACCCTGATTTTTTTTTTTTTTTTAAACAGTATTCCTATTTATTGTATCACTCCTTGGATAAAAGAGTCTAACAATAAGTTTTACAATCTTAATTCTATTTTACATAATTACGTATCATTAAGCATATTTCGATCATACACTTATAATACGTAATATAATTTGTTCGCTGGCCTCGGTTTGGAAAAGCTGGGCATAAATCTGCTGGAGGTTGAGCCAATTATGCATTTATCGATTGTTATTAAATGAGGAAAACGTATGAAATGGCGGAATGCGTAAGGAATACGCCACGATCTTAACGAGTAATACGCGGCGGATTAGCTAGGATAAGCTTCTGCGATGGTGTGCGTAAACAATACGCTGGAGTGAGAAAAAGTATGGATGAATGGAATGCGTAAGGAATACGCCACGATCTTAACGAGTAATACGCGGCAGATTAGCTAGGATAAGTTCCGGCGATGGCGTGCGTAAGGAATACGCATGAGCAGAGGAAAACGCGATATATATTAGATAGAAAAAGCACCGATCCTTTTTGTGCAAGGACTGCACTTTTAATTCACACGTGCTGAATTGTCGGCTGGAGCCCTTTCACACTGCTGGTCGATCTTTTCTTTTTAATCTCGAAACTGTGGTCGTATTTGCGAGTCTTACTGCAAGAGGATTCACGTGATTTTGCAATTTTTGGAAATATTTCTCTTTAATTTTGTCACCCTGATCAAGAATATATATATATATATGTCTATATCTATCGCGACTCCTTTGGTATGTTACATGCTCCGTGCCAAACTTAATATACCCTTTACTTCGGAAAAGGTATAATGAACTGATTGGGGAGCTTAGCTAGAACGCACTTTTATAAAACATTATAAGACATTTGTAAGAGAATAGTGTGGCGGCTGCCACGAAGATTAGAAGTGACTCTGCGCCGTAATGCGATAGATTAAACGACCAATATTCAAAAACGATATACGTTTATTTAGACTTCATTGGTTTGTTCGTTGAGTGGTTTATTCTCTAAAATAACATTGTTTAACAAATATGGCATTACAATTAAAGGGAACTTACATTGTTTCTTGCTGGAGTCTTGGCGCAAAGTGACTCTCAAATATCTGGACGCAGTCTTTTATAGACTAGAAGCTAATTCGCTTCCCGCCAATTCTCAATTAATTTTACAACTACAATTTAACTCAAATTAGATCACGCGACATAGGAATGTAAATAGACAAAACATAAAGATGACACTTCCAGCTGGTCGGTAGTGATGTGATATGAAACAGGTATCGATATCGATCTTTTATTCGTGACAGATAGTATCGCCGACATCTCCGCCCCCGTGAGTCGATCCGGAGGGAGAAACACCATCCTTATCATGAGGCGACATACTCACGTCCAATAAGGCAAATTTTGAAATAGGCCGCTTGAGTACCCCAGTGGTTGTATCTACGGCGGCTGAGCTGGCTATTCCGTCTTGCCCGTAGTGCAAGTCGATTATTCTGCCACGCCTCCATTGCGATCGCGGGGCCTCGGCATCACAAATCAGTACGAGGCTTCCTTCACAAAGCGTTTTAGTGGGAAGGCACCACTTCGTGCGTCTGGTCATTTCGGGTAAATGCTCCCTTATCCATCTTCTCCAGAAGCAGTTCTTCAAATTATTCAATACTCTCCATTGCTTGCGAAGACACATAAAACGAGGCTCTGGCGACGCGAATGCTTGTGTAGAATTACTGCCGCCTAAGAGGAAGTGGTTCGGCGTCAACGGCTCGGGCTCATCGGGTGTTACCGGCAGATGCGTAAGCGGACGAGAGTTGACAATACACTCCGCCTCTATCAATAAGCTGGTCAACGTATCCAGTCTAGGCGCTTCCTCCTTCAGCATTTGGTATAAAACTTTTTTCACGGATTGCACCAGTCTCTCCCATATTCCACCTTGAGCTGGATTCGCCGGCGTGTTAAAAATCCACTTGATACCCAATGGAGCTAGCTTCTCTGTGATGGAATTGTGATCCAGAAAATCCGATGTACCCTTTAATTCCGCGGAAACACCCACAAAATTGGTGCCGTTATCACTTCTCACTTGCTTAGGCACACCTCTCCTGTTCATAAAGTTCCGTAGGCACAACAAAAACGAGTCACTTGAGAGATCAGTGGCAACTTCTAGATGGATAGCTCTCACGGTCAAACAGGTAAATAGGCATACCCATCGTTTCTCCCGAACACGTCTTATCTTCACCGCTACGGGCCCGAACATGTCGACGCCAGCATAACTAAACGGGCGTACGAACGGCTGTAATCGGTCAACGGGTAGTGCACTCATTTGGAGCTGAATCAATTTGGCTCTCCTAATTCTGCATAGTAGACAGTTCGACTGAGCAAGATTGACTTGACGACGTAGAGAAGGCACCCAGAATTTTTGTCGTATTTCACACATGATGGTCTCCTTGTTCATATGTCGAAATTTGCTGTGGTGCTGCTGAATCAAAAGCCGGGTGAACGGGTGGTTGCTCGGCAAAATTATTGGCTCTTTGGCGGTCGGTGCTATACATTCGGCTCTCTCCAACCGGCTTTTACAACGAATCAGGCCGTCATCTCCGATAAAGGGATTCAACATCTTCAGATTACTGCTTAAGAAGACAACGCCTTTATCGCGAAGATCGGAAATGTCCTCTCGATACACCTGCATTTGCGTCCAGCGACACAAATAAACCTCAGCTTTGTTCTCTTCATCCGCGGTTAAGGGGCCACCAACCAGTTCTCCCTTCTTAATCCTTCGTTTCAGATTGGCAATATACCTTAGCATCCAACCCGTGGCACGCTTATATCTTGAAAAGTTACAGAAACGATCAATACATGGTACTTCATAACGTACCTGGCATGAAGCGACAAAAACGAATTTCTTTCTTAATTCTTCATCGTTCGGCTCTTCTATTTCAGATCTGGGGGATTCCTTAGGCCAAAGATGTTCTCCCAGCGCTAGGAATTCTGGGCCCAACATCCATCTACTATCAGGCAGGTATTGTGACGGAAATTTCGCGCGAGTAGCGTCATCGGCTGGATTTATTTCCCCTGGACACCACTTCCATTGCTCGATACTGCTGCCTTCAAGAATTTCGGCTACTCGATTCGCCACATACTGTTTGTACTTCCGGTGCTCCGACCTGATCCACTTCAACACCGTGCTTGAGTCACTCCAAAAGACACGATTTCGAATTTCTACGCTGTGATGAGCCGATATTGATTGTTCCAGACGAACGGCCATAGTTGCTGCTTGCAACTCCAACTTCGGTATTGTGTGGAAACGAATCGGTGCGCAGTGACTTTTCGCCGTAACGAACGTTACGCGCACTTTTCCATCTGTCACCGCTCGCCAATACGCCACCACCGCCAACGCTTGCTCACTCGCATCCGCAAAAATGTGCAAGTCCACGATTGCTTTTTAAAATTCTTGCATGTAGCATCTTGGAACTTTCAATTTCATGACGTTCGGCAAGTCCTCCATCCATGACTTCCATCTTACATAAATCTCATCCGGAATCCATTCATCCCACTCTATGTGCGCTTTCCACGCGGCTTGCATAATCACCTTTGCAGTTATCATGAAATTTACTAAAAATCCGTACGGATCGAACACGGACATATGCAACCGTAAAAGCTCTCTTTTGGTAGGTTTGCGTTGAAATTCAAGCACTTCTCCAGGAATGCGATCCAGTTTGAGTTTAAATACGAAAATATCGGCGTTCGTTACCCAGTGAACTCTCAGGATACGATCCAAGTCCTTCTCAATTCTAACTACTTCCTCTGGTTCTTCATTGCCGCATACTTCCTTCACTCTCTTTGAGTTAGAATTCAGGTTGCGCAACTGAATCCGGCTGCACTATGAATTTTCGTCACTTCAGTTACGGTTCGTCTGGCTTCTTCCTCGTTTTGAAAGCAGTCCGCGTAGTCATCCACGTAGTGATTCTCACAAATTGCCTTGACTGCTCGTGGATATATACGGGAAAACGTCCTTGCGTTCAAGTTCTTAATATGCTGCGCCGCGACAGGTGAGCATGTGGCTCCAAATATAAGTCTCTTCATGACGTAGGTCTCAATGGATTTTTTCGGATTACCATCTCTCCATATGAACCGTTGGCTATCGCAATCCTCTTTTCTTACGCAAATTTGATGAAACATCTCTTGAATGTCTCCGGTAACTGCTACTGGAGCTTGTCAAAATTTAAACAGTACTGCTATAAGCGGCTGGTTCAGGTCTGGTCTGGGCAATAACAGTTTGTTCAGCGAAATATTCCTTACTTCGGCTGCGGCATCGAACACGATTCTTATGCCCTCTTTATTCGGGTTTCTAACTCCAAAGTGTGGAACATAGAATGTTCTGGTGGTCCTACAATTTGCTTCTTCTTCTTTTAACCGTTCTGCGTATCCTTTCTCGATGTAGCTGGCTAGCTTTTCTCTATACCTTCTAGCGAACTCCGGATCTCTAGTCATCTTACGTTCAACTCCTTCCAAGCGCCTTTTTGCCATGTCGAAGCTATCTGGAAATGGCGGGCGACACTTTCTCCACAGCAAGCCGACTTCATATCTTCCATCTATCTTTTTGGTAGTTTCGTTTAGAATCTTCATAGCGAAGGCGTCGTCCTTTGACATAGGCGGCTTAACGTGAGGTTTGACACCAAAGGATTCTATTGAGAAATAACTAGACATTATATCGTTCATCTTATCATCGCACTTGCAATACGCATGGCACATGAGAGGTATGGATTTCTCGGCAGCAAAATTCGTAGGTCCATACGCTAACCATCCAAGTTTTGTTCTCACTGCTATTGGACCAGCGCCCGTTCTCGGAATTTCTATTGGAACTGTTAGGTACACATGAGTTAGGCTTATAATAATTTTTGGCTGAACATGTTCGTAGCTATTCAACGAAAGACCCATTAGATAAACGTTTCTCTCTCTGCTCGTCCGCGCGTCGAATGACTGAGATGGCAACGCTAACTTTGACGATGTCAACACATTTGACATCTTAAACCTTTTGGCCTGCTTTTCAACGCCACTTATTTCCAGACTAATGACTTGTGTGGCCTCTGATATTCTATCTTGATTCAACCCAAAGCCGGATTAAGGTTGCCGGGGGCCCGGGGGCCAGAGAATGGTGGTGGCCCCTCTGTTAATTGAAAGATATAGGATGAAATGTCACACAATAGCAGAAAATGTGTTTGTAGAAAGGTTATCAATTATAAGAATGAAAATATTTTTCAACGTTCACATTTTGTTTATTTATTGAGAGGCATTCGATAAAAATATAGGATCAACTTAAACTTATAAACGAAAAAAATGCAGTCATCTCAATTCGGCAACGACGGTGTAATGGGTAAGCAGATGACTAGTAATCGAGAGGTTCGCGGTTCAAATCTCACAGCGTGGATTTAAAAGAGTTGTGATAAGCAGCATTGGAAACGTTTTCTTTTATTTTTTTTCCAAAGTAGTCTTATAATTAGACTCTTATTTGGTTTTTACATTGAAAAAAAGTCACATTTTTATTCGAAAACAATTCAAGAATCGGTTCGCTTAGGTTCGTAAACGATAAAAAATTCGATAAAAATACGAACCGCGTAAAAAGGTTACTCCCTCACGAATTCGAATTCGATTCGAACTCGCTGTGCTTATTGGGTGTGGTACACTGATGCATGATGTCAATTGTATGGGTAAGTGTACATCAACACGTACACGGGTGATTGATCAGGCGGATTGAATGTTTATTTGGTGCTTCATATATATATATATATATCCGCGATATATCGATAAATCGACATATTAAAGTCGAAAATTTGACATATCATTTCGACTTTATAAACAATCCGGGCGACATACGATATCGACATTCTAATGCTCGATACCCATCCCTACTTATTAGAACGTGCAAAAAATTCGATAACTTCTTATAAAAGTTGCCAGATCGGTTATACAGTAGAATCTCGCAAAAGTTACCGCTCGAATTAGTTAAACGCTTGGTTAAGTTAATCGAATTTCAGCGCCCACGTAGCGTTCTAAAAAGTTAATTTTGGCGTTTACTTTTTTGAGCGTAATTTTTTTTCTTTTCCTTTTTTTCCTTAAATCAACCCTATTTCATGTGTATTACGTGGAATAGCGAAGAAAAACAAAAGAAGACAACGCAAATCATAACGGTAGCACTTAAAAGTGACAAATTCGATCGAAGCGTGCAACCTTATTGTGAAATAGAAGTTGTGCGCGAGTAGATCTTGTGTATGTAAAATAAAAATAAATATGGTTTAAATCAAAAGATTTAAATAGAATAAGCATGCTATGTTTGCAAAAATATATTTTTGTGCATGTAGTCCCTATTTCTTTAATTTTGTTCGATTTTGAAAAACATTTGGAAAAGTTAATAATTCGGAAAAGTTGATTACCCCTGGGACAAATCGATTAACTTTTGCGAGATTCTACTGTATTAAATTCTGCTAGGGAGTTCTTCACTTTCCTCTAGATTCTGCGACGTGGTTGCCAATTTAACGGAATCTCCGCGGAATTATAAAATACATGTGTATAATACATCATGCGACCAAATTACTGTTTAAGAAATTTTAAAATTAAATTTTATGGAATTTCGACCTTTTTTGGATACATTCAGCGGAATATTTCGCTGAAAAATTGGCAACAGTTTTTTTGCGGTTAGTTCAAAAAAAGCAGTTTTATTCTCGAATAAGAAGAGTAGTTTTCTTAAAAAAAATGTTTCTGTCTCAGAAATTCGTATGATAAGAAAGGTTACTAATAGAAAAAAAATACAAGTTGTTTGTCAGAGACATGATATTTGAATTTCACTTGCTCGAGTTACGATCCTCTCGTACCAAGTACCTAAAAAGTATCGATTATGTGCATCAAGTACCAGAAAGAAAACAAGAACACTAGGGAAGAAGAAGAAAAAACTCGAGAGAACTGATTTTCGGCGTGTAGAAAAAAACTATCGAAACGTTTAATTTAATAATTGTTAAAATAGATTTAATGAAAAGGAAAGAAAAATAAACTGATTTCAAATCAAATAAAAGAAAAAATTGTTAATTGAACCGATTTTCGATACCGAATCGAAGAAACATAACTCTCGCACAGAATTTCGGAAAACCTCACCAACAGTTGAAAACAACTTCTGGTAGGTATATGTTCACAAGTAGTGGACCATTATTCCCAGATCAGGGGAATTCTTTTTTCTCTGCTCGGTGAGGACAAATGGAACATACATTTTTTTTCATCTTTTTGCGCACGACCACAGAACATGTAATTCAAATTCGGTTAAAAATGTACGGAAAAAATTCCGCTAGATTTTTTGCTAACCGCAAGAATGCATTTTTCTCCGCTGTCCAACTTCAAAATCTGCTAGATCTAGCCGAAAATCTGCTGATCAGGCATCACTGCTTTTTATAATGATCTTTCAGACTTATTTCGTTATACTTGTTTCCACCACATACATATGGCAATTTCACCACATAGAATACTTATGGCCTTATTGGAATTTTTCAAATATAGAAATATTGGAAGTAATAAAGAAGTTATGAAGAGTTCAAAATTGCTTCGACGTATTGTCTCAGTAAGGGCGAAAGGGTTAAAATAAATCGTCATAAAATCACTTACTCCGCAACCCAAATCCGCTGCTCCACGAAAAAGCGGTCAAGTGCGACTCTGAGTAGAGCGAATATTATAAAATAAAATTTACTATGTAGCATATTTTCATTAAACGACAGATTGATTGTTAGCAAAAGTACGTTTTGTGATTGATAAAAGGGTTTTTCAATTCTTAAGTCCACTGAATAGCCGTATAAACAAGTGAAAATTTTAAGAGAGTAGTTACTGAATATCTTGAAAACTATAATAAATAAAAAAAATTAATTTGATCACTGCTGGTGGGGGCCCCCACGTGGTGGAGGCCCGGTGCCACTGGCCCCCCTGGCCCCCCCATAATCCGGCCCTGATTCAACCAGAACGACTCCAATGTGCTTCTCTTGCCGGTTACGCCCAATTGCTGTGCTATCTGACTGTCCAATATCGTTGCATTTGCTCCGTCGTCAATAAACGCGTAGGTACTGACCGTAGTTCCATTACCGTACAGCTTGACAGGGAGGACTTGGAACAACACATCTTCGCTAGAAACTACATCGTTATTGTGGCAGCTTACACGCCCGGCAGTGGAAACCGTTTCGGTTTCTACGGCTCGAACATCATCCTTGGAGGAGCTATGCCTCTGCGGGTTGTGCAATAGTCTATGATGTCTTCCTTGGCAACTGTCGGTTCCACATTTCGCCTTTTTATAACATTGTGCTGTTCGGTGACCCTTTTTTAAACAAGAGAAACACACTTTAATTTCCTTTACCTTGTTCCAGCGTTGTTCAACGGTAAAATCTTGAAATGCGTTACACGCTTCTAAGTTTCTGCATTCACCTCCGCATGAAGCACACTTTCTATCAGCTATCGCGACGTGGACATATTTGCATTACATTGCGGCCCTTTTGTTGCGATGAGGAGGCGGACGTCTGTACGGATGTCGGTTGTTGGCCTTTCTGTGCAGAGGCCGGAAGCGAGTCTGATACCATATTTGCGATGCGTCTTATTACGTTCAACCAATCGCAGAGATCGACAACTGTGGCCGGACGGTCTAGGTAGAGACACTTCTCAGCCCATTGCAACTGACGAGTAGTTGGTAATTTTGCAACAATTTTACTTAGGAGTGTAGGATTAGATAGATGGTGCTCACCGTTAGAACTCTTCAAGAAGGTGACCATGTTTGTAAGTTTATTAACCAAATCCACGAGTCGTTCAAGATTATTTTCTTTTAATGGAAAGATTTCTCTTATTTTCTCGATTTGGCTTTTAATCAATTTCTCAGGTCTGCCGTACGTTTCCTTTAGTATTTCCATAATGGCTTTCACGTTGGCTGAGTTGGATAGATAGTGCTTCAACCGTCTCACGTGCCTTTCCTTGTACAGCATCCCGTAAACGCATAATATTGTGTAAATCGGAGTATTCAAATTCCAATGTCGTGCTGGTAAACGATTCGTAAAAACTGTGCCACTCTTCAGGCGTACCCGTAAATCTTGGCAACGGATATATTTTCTTATGGCGGTGTTCCGTATTTCTGGAACCATTTTCACTCGCTAACGACGACGATCCTTGAACTTCTACGGGCGTGCGTTGGCTAGCACTGCCGCTCCCGATGTTACGTTCATTTTGCAGCTCCCTTAAACTGTTAGTTACTCTTTCTATACTTGCACACATCAATTCTTGCATTGTATGCATCTGTCTGCTGAACTCGCTTCTCATTTCGGCCATTTTGTGTTCCAATTCCGCCACCATTTTGCTCAAAGCATTCTGCTGCGAAGCGCTGCTGCTAAGCGTCGACTGCTTACCACCTGTGCTACCTGTGAGCTGCGACGCGGGGTTCGGACGGGATGCATTTGACACACTTACATTTATCTGCGGATTCTCAGGAGTCCTCTGTGGCTCTACATTTCCCTGCGACATGGCTCTTTCTGATTTGCGACTCGACTTATCCACTATAAGCCTTGCAGCGGGAATACCTTTATTACTTCTCTGGCTCCTCCTCGGTGTTTCTGAATCCAGCATCAACAATCAAGTTCAGCACAGTCCATCAATATACATATAAATCCAATCAAAATGCAAAATAGAATAAAAATGTGGCGGCTGCCACGAAGATTAGAAGTGACTCTGCGCCGTAATGCGATAGATTAAACGACCAATATTCAAAAACTACATACGTTTATTTAGACTTCATTGGTTTGTTCGTTGAGTGGTTTATTCTCTAAAATAACATTGTTTAACAAATATGGCATTACAATTAAAAGGAACTTACATTGTTTCTTGCTAGAGTCTTGGCGCAAAGTGACTCTCAAATATCTGGACGCAGTCCTTTATAGACTAGAAGCTAATTCGCTTCCCGCCAATTCTCAATTAATTTTACAATTACAATTTAACTCAAATTAGATCACGCGACATAGGAATGTAAATAGACAAAACATAAAGATGACACTTCCAGCTGGTCGGTAGTGATGTGACATGAAACAGGTATCGATATCGATCTTTTATTCGTGACAGATAGTATCGCCGACAAATTGGAAAAAAAGACCCAAAATAATAATTATTTTTTAACTTTGAATTTTAAAAATCAATACGAAATAAATTATATTTTAAAAATTAGTATGTGAGTGTTATTCTTAGAGTTTTATTTTTTGATCATAAAATAAAAATTATTTGTCATGTTTTATTTTGTGATCAGGAAATAACAATTAATTTTTGACTTTTATGTTTAACTCAGAAGATAAAACTTATTCTAAGAGTTTTAGTTTTAACTCAGAAAAAAAAAATTACTTTTAGAGTTTTATTTTTTGCTTAGAAGATAAAAATTATTCTTAGAGTTTTATTTTTTACTCAGAAAATAAAAGTTATTTTTCAAGTTTTTTTATTTACTCACAAAATAAAAGTATTATGCAAATATTTTTTGTCAATGAATTTTATGTGAAAACTTTTAGAAAAGTCATGCCTGAAGCTCAATGTAAAAGTATAAAAATTTCTATGCAAAAACTTCTCGACCTTAGTGGAAAAAAACTTGTATAAAAAGTTTAATCGAATTGTTTTTTATTATACCCAGCGTAAGCGGGGTATATTAGTTTTGTGCGAATCTTGTAACAGGGAGAACTAAGCTCCGGAGATATAGACATATATATATAGAAATGATCAGGATCAAAAACTGAATCGATTTAGACATGTCCGTCTGTCCATCTGTCCGTCTGTCCGTCTGTCCGTCCGTCCGTCCGTCCGTCCGTCTGTCCGTCCGTCCGTCCGTGGTCGGATCTCCTCCGAAACCGCTGCACCAACGAAGTCGAAATTTGGCACACATGTATATCGGGGTCCGAGTATAATCCTAAGTAAAAATGGGAGACATCCGCCCACTGCCACGCCCACAAATGAATTTATTGTGTTTTCAGTAAAATGCTTGTAACTTGCGAACCACTCAACACATTTCATTGATATTTGGTGTGCTGGTAAGCTACGAAAAGGGACATTTCCTGGCAAAAAATGGACGCCACCCTCTCGAGCCACGCCCACAAATAAGCCCAAAAATAAGGGCATATCGTAACTTGTGATGTAAAAGGCGTAGAAGCTTCAAATTCGCAACATAGGTTCACCAAGGCGAATGAAAGGTGTAGGAAAAAATTTTATCTGGCCCGCCCACTGCCACGCCCACAAATGAAGATTTTTCGTAACTGCCGAAGTAAAAGGCGTAGAAGCTTCGAATTCGCAACATAGGTTCACCAAGGCGAATGAAAGGTGTAGGATAAAATTTTATGTGGCCCGCCCACTGCCACGCCCATAAATAAAGATTTTTCGTAACTTCCGAAGTAAAAAGCGTAGAAGCTTCAAATTCGCAACATAGGTTCACCAAGGCGAATGAAAGGTGTAGGTAAAAATTTTATGTAGCCCGCCCACTGCCACGCCCACAAATGGAGATTTTTCATAACTTCCGAAGTAAAAGGCGTAGAAGCTCCAAATTCGCAACATAGGCTGACCAAGGCGAATGAAAGGTGTAGGGAAATAATTTATGTTGCCCTCCCACTGCCACGCCCACAAATAGAGAAGCAAAACATAGTGCGCTCATAATGTCGGGACGCTGGGTATTTCAAAGTCGGGCTTGACCGACTTTAGCTTTCTTACTTGTTTAATTTTACAAAAAGGAGTTTTTGGACTGAGGATGCTGATAAATTTGAACGCAAATCTGTTAAAACAAGTTTTAAAGCAGAGAATGCTCTCTCCACAGAAACCTGGGTAGCAGGCACAGCATGCACGACTTTTGCCAATTGATATAAATAGGGATAAATGAATTTTTTTTCTTCCCAATACTGCATGATATCGATGTCAACATCTATAGGTTTTGGATTGTAGTTGTCGATTTCGCATTTGGCCTTTTTAATTTCCTCCTGTTCATCATCATCCGGTTCTTCATCACTTGATCCTTTTTCAATTGAAAGTAAATATCCTTTTAATAATGAACTTGTAATCAATTCATTCGGAGCAGATACATCCGTTAACTTAAAACATGAAGCGACTGGAAAAACCGAAGTACATTTCGGAGTTTGTACATCACTCTATCAAAAACCATAAGATTCTCTGTTTGTCCGTAAAAAAAATTATGTCTCAAACCGGAAGTGGTTTTTGTCTAACTGTCAGAATTTGGTTCATCAATTGCTTTAAATGGCATCTGGCATAAATCAGGTTTATCGGGTTTTGGTTTATGACCCTTCGTAGTCTTGGATCCAAATACACTGCAGAAATCACCACCTTATTTTCCATCAAAGCTGTTTCTCGTTTTTTAAGACATTGAAATAAAATGCTGCTTTCCGAAGCCGTTAAAGATTTGATATTTATTGTTAACTCCAACCATAATTTAAAGAAATCGCCTAAATAGAGCTGTTCACTTTGAAGCCGGTTTGTTGCCACGAAAACTGGCATCAGAGTTTCAGTCAAATGCTGAATAGTGTCCCATTCTAACGGCGTCAAATTGGAAATTTTCCCCACAAAAGTCGCGACATTTTAAAAGCTTATTAAGCATGCCGTATGTAGAACTCCATCGCGTTGCAATATCTATTTCCTGCTGCGGAAGCCCTTGAGTGCAAATTTCATACCTTAAAAACGTAGGTAAATATTAAACCAACATTCAGGCGAACAAATGCGATGTACCTTAGACACATAGTGTGTTGGGTATAAAAATTATAGACTTGTAAGTACACTAGCAATCATATGAGTAAGTACACATTTTCTTTATTAATTAATGTCTATTTTCTTAAAAATTCCTCAGAGGATTTATGAGGTTATTTTGAACCATGGAGTTGTTATTTTTATTTTTAATCCTTTGTACCTATTCTATTGAGTCACTTTCAGAAGCACGTTTTTGATTACATTTCGGGAAATATTAGAAAAGGAAAATAACTGTCAAGTTTTGGCATTCCTCTTCTTCATGTATTCAAAGGAGAGAGTCTGGTGCATAAAATAACTTAAGAAACTAGAGTTTCCAGCGTCTAATTTTTAAGAAAATAGACATTAATTAAGAAAAAAAATATGTACCTATTCATATGATTGCTAGTGTATATGATATTTGAACTATCTTAGTGCTTACCTGTAAGATGGAGTCCTTAATGTTTTAACAATTTCCCGTGCTTTTTCAATGATACCCAAAGAATCGATCTTCCGCAAGAAATCCTTGACGGCCAGCTGCAAAGTGTGCGCAGCGCATTTAATTGATTCAATGGCATGAATTTTAACATCTCTGAGCAACTTTTCATTGCTCATTGTATCTTCACAAATCTCTTCCGAACTATCGCTGAGCACCTCTATAGCTTTAACCATATTCCTGCCATTGTCTGTCGTTATGCAATATATTTGGTTTTTCGCAATACCAAAGTCATCCAAAATAGCATGCACTTCAGTACTTAAATTTATCGCGGTGTGTTTTTTTGTTAGCTCAATCAATGTCCAATAAACACAAAAACGACGACGATATCGTAACGATATCGAGACGAATTCGAGAAAACCGAATTTCTCGATATCGCGATTTAGGCTCGCGACGATATCGAGACGAGTTCGAGAAGATAGAATTTCTCAATATCGTAATTTTGGTGTCGCGAAGATATGGAGACGAGTTCGCGAAAATCAAATTTCTCGATATCGTAATTTTGGCCTCGCGAAGATATCGAGACGAGTTCGTGAAAATCAAATTTCTCAATATCGTGATTTTGGCCTCGCAAAGATATCGAGACGAAACATTTTTAGCCCAATAAATACAAAAACGAAGATTATATCGCCACAAATTTGTAACGAATTTGAGAAAAACGAAATCCTAGAAAGTAGTTTAGTGAACTCGTTTTGAACTCGAAACACATAAGGGAAAAGAAGAAAAATAAGTTGGACCTAATAAACACAAAAACGATAACGAGTTCGAATCGAATTCGAATCGAATTCGTAGAGCGCGAATCGCATTAAACGAATTCGAATCGAATTCGATTCGAACTCGTTAACGTTTTTGTGTTTATTTGTTTATTGGGTACGAAACTTTAATTCTCGAAGGTAGTTTTGTTAATTTGTTTCCAAATCGGAAGGCATTCGAGGTAAATATAGAATCAAGCTAAACTTATAAACGAAAAAAAGTCATTCAGTTCAATTTGGCGAAGACGGCGTAATGGGTAAGCAGACTAGAAACATGACTAGAAATCAAGAGGTTCGGTATTCAAATCCCACAGCCGGTGGATTCAAAAGCGTGGTTACCAGCAATAGAACCGTTTTTTTTTTTTTTTTTTTTTTTTTTTTTTTTTGTAAACCGAAAGTAGTATTATAATTAGGTGTGTGATTGGTTTCCCTGGGTTTTCATTTCCCTGGGGAAATACGATTCCCGGGAATTAAAATATGGTGTGATTGTTTTCCCGGGAATCGAAAAAGAACATTGAGCATGAAAGTTTACATTTTAGGCATTCAACTTACATTTTTTACTGAAGAAAGTAAATTTAAACAATATTTAAACGTAGCAAACTTCTTGTTATTCGATTTTGACAGCTTATTTGAGTGATGCCACCCTTTTGATACTAGCGAATACTGCCTTCTTTAGGTTTTTTAAGAGGTGTTAGGTTAGGTTACTTGGGCGGAGTTACATTTTTAATAATTTAAAACTTAAAGAAAAACAAGTGAAGAAGTTTACATCGGCTAAGCCGATTGCACACATACCTTTTCCTCAGCCTGAAATATGTTAAAACATTACCTTAACAAAAATTCCTACCGTTTTCGTTGTCTAGCTTGGATATCTATTTATACCTTATCTGTACTTCGATTTAGCTTCTATAACTCGAGATTATTATTAAGCACAAAATTTTCGCGGATGGCGAGCATGGTCAAATTTTAACCGTTAGAGGACATTTTGTCTAGCTGCGAAATACTCAATTCAAAATAGTGAAAATAAAATGTTTGCGAATTTCGCGAATGGTGGTCATGGTCAAATTTTAACCGTTAGAGGACATTTTGTCTAGCTGCGAAATACTCAATTTAAATAGTGAAAATCAAATTTTTGCGAATTTCGCGAATGGTGGTCATGGTCAAATTTTAACCGTTAGAGGACATTTTGTCTAGCTGCGAAAACCTGAATTCTAAAGAGTGAAAATAAAATTTTTGCGAATTTCGCGATTGGTGGTCATGGTCAAATTTTAACCGTTAGAAGACATTTTGTCTAGCTGCGAAATACTCAATTTAAAATAGTGAAAATCAAATTTTTGCGAATTTCGCGAATGGTGGTCATGGTCAAATTTTAACCGTTAGAGGACATTTTGTCTAGCTGCGAAAACCTCAATTCAAAATAGTGAAAATAAAATTTTTGCGAATTTCGCGAATGGTGGTCATGGTCAAAATTTATCCCTTAGAGGACATTTTGTCTAGCTGCGAAAACCTCAATTCAAAATAGTGAAAATAAAATTTTTGCGAATTTCGCGAATGGTGGTCATGATCAAATTTTAACCGTTAGAGGACATTTTGTCTAGCTGCGAAAACCTCAATTGAAAATAGTGAAAATAAAATTTTTGCGAATTTCGCGAATGGTGGTCATGGGCAAATTTTAACCGTTAGAGGACATTTTGTCTAGCTGCGAAAACCTCAATTCAAAATAGTGAAAATAAATTTTTGCGAATTTCGCGAATGGTGGTCATGGTCAAAATTTAACCATAAGTGACGACTTTATTTGGCGGCAAAATACACAACCAGAAGAAGCAAAAAAAAAATCATTTTTGTATTCAGATATGAGAATAAGAGAAAGAGTGTTTTTTTCTAATGTGTAAGATGATGACCATAAATATAGCGATGTCGCAATTTTTTTCAGCGAAAGCTTAAGTCTACATAGAAGCTATACACACACCAAATTTCAATAAGCTGGGATGTATAGTAAAAAAAGATATCCACGGAAAACGTTAAGAATCGTGATTTTTGAAACTTCTGAGCCACTTCCCACGACCCAAGAAGGGACTACGAAAAAAATTTGTATGCAGTTTTTCGGACATTTACCTGGTTCAAATCCATGCCAAATTTCAATATGATATCTTTCATGCCTTAGGAGTAAATTACGAAAAACTAAAGTGTGACCGACAGACAGACAGACAGACAGACAGGCAGACATGGCTAGATCGATTCCTCTTGTCACCCTGATCAAGAATATATATATATGTCTATATCTATCGCGACTCTTTTGGTATGTTACATACTCCGTGCCAAACTTAATATACCCTTTCCTTCGGAAAAGGTATAATAATTAAGTCGAAGACAAATCATAATTAAACAATCGAACGCTTTATTCTTTCATAAAATGCTCAAAAGATTTAAATACGTGCTGTTTAATCGAAAATACAAGCAATTTCCCTACTATGGGAATTTGAATTACCCCTTTTTAAGGGAAAGTGGAAATGAATCACACTTGTTAGGGAATTGAATTACCTTTCTCCGAGAAAGGGAAACCAATCACATACCTGAATAAGACTGTTATTTGAATTTTACATTATATATAAAAATTAATGATTTTTGTTGCTAATCGTCCGTTAACGATTCGAGAGCGATGAAAATCTCGATTCGCTAGCGATTCGAGTTAAGGCTCGTTAAGGATTCGAGAACGATGAAAATCTCGATTCGCTAATGATAAGTGACTCTCTCACGATATCGAAATCGTCTCGATATCGTCTCGAATTATCGTCGCGAAACATTTTTAAGAGAAAACGATATTGCCTCGATATCGTTACGATATCGTTGTGTTTATTGGGTGCTTGTCATTGTAGTATTGAACATTTACGCCTAAAACTGATCGATTTTGTCTAGTGGCGGTGTCCATTTTTAAACAAACTATTTTACCTTTCAGCATATTTTGAACGCTTGTTTTTATTACATCATACTTTTCAGTTATCAACGACATGACGTTATTTGATGTTACTGGATTCATATTCAGGCCAGCAAAAATCTGCTCGGTAAGAGTCTTATGCTATGTTCTCACTAGGCCGGGTTAGGGTTATCGGCGAAACCCAGGGTTTCAAATGTCAAAACGCATATAAAAAAAATCATCTAACCCGAAAATAAACCCCGGTTAAAATTTAACTCTGAGGTTAGCGCAGAGTTGCATTTGAAAATTTCAGTTACATTTGCTAACACCGAATACAAAAACCGGGTAAAAATTTAATACGACACTGGCAGGAAGCTTTCACGTGCAGAAAATGAGTGGGGAAGGATGCACGTATTTGGATATGTAAATTTTAATCACAGTTCGTGGAACGTTTTGTGATGCCGCTTTCACTATTAGCTCCATTAATCTTTTTTTTTTCCTGCGGATATTGCAATGGTCTTCTAATATTATTGCTTCCAATATTCCTTTGGCTTTTTCAGCCTCTTTAAACATTTCTAATAAAGCAAATTCCATTTTAATTTTCAATTTCTCGATGATATAGTATATCAGATATACCTTGCGCAATTTTTATATTTCAAACTCCCAAGCCGGACATTATCGCATGCATGTAATGAAAACAGCGGCCATCTCCCAACAAACTTCATTAACAGTTAGGGTTAGTAATGCGAGTATCCGCAGTATGAATTTTCACCACTTCGGAGGTAGTGCAGATGTAGTGAACTTTCCGGCTGGGTCATATGAGGTTAGTAAACCTTAACTCGCTCGAAGCTGATATGAACGCTTTGAGTTAAAGTATCGGGTTAAGAACTTAACCCCTATAGTGAGAACATAGCATTAAACGACTTCGAGTCCAGTATACAAAAAGGCATTTTCTCTACAGTGACTAGTTCCACGCAAGCCTCTTTTACATCACGTTCAGAAAAGTTCACAAAAAACTTTTTTTTTTTTGGTACAACTTCATCCATTTGTTGTTGCTCCAATTCTCTTTGGTAAAATTCATTGTGTTTTTCTTGCAAGTGCCTTTTTAAATTGGATAAATAATTTCCTTGAAATTGTGCCTTGCATATTTTGCATTCCCACGAATTTTTCGTGTCGCAAAATATAAAAAACTCTCTTACAAAAATGTCGCGTTTTCGTCCCATTTTAATTATCAAAGAAAAATTACTTAGCCCGGAAAATAGCGATATTTTTGGAAGGCAAAAAACTTTTAAAATTATAAGTCATAGCACGCTATTAGCTATACACAGCATCAGGCCTTATCTGGATTAAAGTGGTAATATATGTAAGAGTTTTATTTTTCTGAGTAAAAAAATAACTCAAAAACTAATTTTTATCTTCTAAGCAAAAAATAAAACTCTAAAAGCAATTTTTATGTTCTGAGTAAAAATTAAAACTCTTAGAATAAGTTTTATCTTCTGAGTAAAAAATAAAAGTCAAAAATTAATTGTTATTTCCTCATCAAAAAATAAAACTCTAAGAATAAGTTTTATCTTCTGAGTAAAAAATAAAACTCAAAAAATAAATGTTATCTTCTGATTAAAATAATAAAACTCTTAAAATAACACTTAAATTGTAATTTTTAAAATATATCTTATAACAGTTATGGTCCCTGAAAAAAACAGATGTGGACGGTGGACTCAAAAACTCAAGATGCATCCCAGAAACTTTCACCTGCTCTCAAACAAATTCAACAACCATCATCCAGTGAATCATTCACAACTTAGTTACCTTTATCCCCATATAAAATTTAATACCAGAACTTTCTAATAACTCAACTTTCATCCCATAAAGCTTTTGTCAAATTAATTTACATCCCTGAAGCTTTCTGCATACTTAACCCTTTCACACCTGTTCACGCGAAAATTGTAAATGGAGCTTTAAATTTGAATCTTTAAAATGCAATCTCGAGTCGTGCAACAAAATTGCAACTCTAGCTTGGATCTTGAAACTTTGAATTGCAACCTTGTTCATACGTTTCTTGTCATTTTGACAAAAGCTCTTTTTGTCTCACTCACTCACTCAGCGTTCGGACTACGGAAATCCCATTTCGTACTAAAAGATCGCAAAAATCGGAGTAGAAATGAAATTTTGGGTAGTAAATTGGAATTTCTCATTTTCGCACCAAAAAAAACAAGGTCAACAATTTATTTCAAGCAAACATTTACAACTTACATTTACATATTACTTACATTTTTTATCCCCATTAGTCAAGATATACCCTGTAGTAAACGAGCGGTCAGTTTGCAAAATAGGACCCACCTTAGGTGAGACTGTTAGCAACTAGACCATAAAAACTATGGAGCACGTCTACCTAAGGTCGACCTCTATAGGTCTCACCGCTGACTGTTCCGTAAGAGATCGAGGGGCGGTGAGTTCATTTTTTTTTTGTACTCTTGCTGTGCGGTTGTTGTTGTCTGCTTTAAGTTCGCATTCTGATCGACGTACCGTCAAGAGTTGATTAGCGTAAAGGGTAAGACTCTCGCTGAGCAACCACGTAGATCGAGGTTCGATCCCTGGCTCGGTTGGACATTTTTTTTTCTTCTCTATTGCCTAAGGTTTTTTTATGTTCATATTTTAATAAATTTTTTTATTAGTTAATTTTGAAAAATAAAAAATTTTTTCTTTGATATGTAAGTATTTTTGCATATTAAAATTTTTTTTTTAAGTATTTATTTTTCAATTGAAAATTTTTTGCTATGAAAAATTCTATTTTATTTCACAAAAACTTGAGCAACCAAAAACTCAAGTCAGCATTTTGATCAACATATTAAATTTCCTTGTTTAGCGTAATGGTTAAGACGCAGACTTACCAATCCAGAGATCAGTGGTTCAAGGTTCGTTCGAGACGAGAAAATTTAAAAAAAACATAACTATTTAAACAAAAAGATTTAAAAAATAAAAACAAAAAATAAACAAAATAAAAACAAGAAGAAGAAAAAAACAAAAATTAAAAATTTTTTTTTCATAAATTAACAAAATCGTCAATTGACCTCCAACTCACCCAAAACGTCTCACCGTGGGTGAGTCTTACATGCACTACCCTCTTTCTAATGTAGGCCCCATGTTAAAGAGGTGAGTTGAACGCATGTAAGAGTAAATTATGTGGGGACTAGTTGTGGTCTTTTTGAGGTGCACCATAGGTGAGTAGGGGGTGAGTCTCAATTACTGCAGGGTAGATACAGAGACATCTGTATGGAAAACAAATTGTTTGCGAACGAGGGAACACACAAAACTCGTTCTCATACAGTTATCATTACGTCTAAATCGCGACATAGACAAAATTGTTTTGAGTTTGGTGAAGTGAAACAATCGGAGTAGATTTCAGGTAAGGAGTAGTGGCGGAGTAGATGTCAAAAATTTTTTAAAAAACGGAGAAGATCTACTCCGACCGGGGTATAGTCCGAACGCTGGTCTCACTCTTAGTCCGAAGTCAGACATACCTAAAACCATATAGTTTAATAAATTTATTTATGCACATCAATATCTTATCGTGTATTTAATCATATGTAACAAGACGAGCTTTGAGCAATGTTGTTTTCGTTAAATTCCAGCACCATAAAAAATGACCAATTTTGAATGTGTACTATCTTAAGCTTTTGGAGCAGTTCAGTATGACAAACAATAAAAAATGTTTCCTTACTGAGAAATAATAAGTCCCGCATCATTATCGTTTTTCTCAGATTGGCATTGGCCCCGTTGAAGACTTTAGAAAAATATTTCCCAATTTTTCTATGGTCCATTACCTTGTTGAGATAAAACTTCACGGCTGAGGTGAAAAAGTTTCCCCTTTTGAAAATAAGTGCGTCTGATAATGGATGTTTTTTCTGTCAGAGGTAAGATTAACCCCTAAAATGCAGAAAACCTTTTTCTTTCTAAAAACAGTTTTTGTTTTAGAAATTTTTTTATGTGTCGAGATAAGGTTTTGTGACCTTTGGAAGAAAGGTGCAACTTTGAAAATAAATAATAAGTACTAATTTTTTTAGCTTTGAGGCTTAAAAAGAATTTATGTTACATTTTAATATATTTTTAAGCTTGAATGCTTGCATCCGCGGACATTTTAACTGCTCGGCCCTTTCAACATAATGAGTTTTGCACACATACACACGTCGCAGATACACGATTCATGCCATGATTTCTAAAATTTTCGAAAATTCGTGTCAGTGGCTGAATATACACTTAGGCGATTGCCCAACTTTCGGCGACAGAGAGACGCAAAGACGTGAGGGGTAGCTTGTCTAATTTTTGCCCAGCGAAAAAGCCGCACCAAAAAATGTACGTGTGAAAAACCAATTGGACTACCCAGCAAAATCTGCTTCGAATTGTTACCAACACAAATGCAAGTATTTTGATGTTCACTCACACATGCGATTTCCAACGTGCAAGAGAGGGACAGCTGCTATAAGTACACAAAATGTTTTCGAAAAAAGTTCCCGATGCCCATTTAGATTTACCAAGAGACATTCCTGGAAAAATTCCGAGAAGATTTGGAAAATTTACCAGAAACGTGATTTGCTGGGTAGTGTACGGGTAAATTTCCAATTTTTGGTGTGGGTAATTTTTAGACAAGTGTACATCCACTCAGTGTGCTGCACACTACCCAGCAAACATTATGACTCTTTTAAGACTAATTTCATACTAAAAAATTTGAGCCCAATAGTATAATTTGAGCTTCATTTATAGTCCAAAAAGATAGTTTTTTTGTTCGAGAAGGGCAAATGATTTAAAGTAGCGATGACCAGCAGAGCTGCACATTTCGAGCAGCGCGGGCATGGCGAGCTAGCCGTAAAATCAAACGAACAAGTATAGCTGTATGTGTGAGTTTGAACGAACAGACAAAAATGTGTGAATCAGCACCAATAAGTAAAAGTCTTATCAAACAGTGGGGCAAACATGGCTAATCGCAACTTTATTTCAATAAAGAGTTTAAAATTTTATTTATTGTGTTGTTTGTTTTCAAGATGTTTGGATTCGTTTGTTAGTTAATATTTCATTGATATCAGGCTCGATATTTTGTGTTGCGGCTAGAATCATTATAGCTGACATATTGCTATCGGCCAGCCGATTTCTTAAACATGATTTGTTAAGCTTCATTTTTGAGAAGAACTGCTCTCAGGTATACGTGCTGCCGAACATTGCGACTATTCTTGCTGCAAAATCCCGTATATTAGGAAAATCAGGTTCACTGGGTCGCCGATAAAATTCCACGCAAGTCATGTCCTTGTATTCACTCCTTAAACGTGTGTCACACTGCAGGTCCAATAACTCCAGTTTTAAGTCCTGTGGTGCGTAATAAGGATCAACATGGAATGGGTTAGCGAAGATTTCAAGGTCTGGCTTAAGAGCTTCAAGCTCCGCAAATCTTTCCCCAAATATACTTATCAGATTTGCAATTTCGGGAATGTATCTGCCAACGTCTATGCGGCTAAATTCTGACAGTTTTTGTTAGCAAGGAAAGAAACTGAAATTCATTTGACCAAGCTCCCGGCTCCAAAGATCTAATTTTCTTTTAAAAGACTCAATCGAATCTTTCATATTATAAATAAGCTTATCACGACCCATCAATGCGAGGTTTAAGGTATTAAAATGTTCCGTCATGTCTGTCATGAATCCTAGATCCGCTACACAGATGGGATCCATCAATTGAGTGCAAGGTATTCTCTTTTCTACCTTGAATAGAATAGAGAAATAGAACGAATTAAGTTATAATTTTTCATGAACTTAATTTGTATTTATTACATATTTTCACTTTAAAGTCAATGTGCTAAAAAGTATGGTTGAATAACTTACTAAAAATGCATGTATATGCTCGCGTAATTCAAAGAATCTTTCTAGAGTTGCTCCACGACTCAACCAGCGAACTTCGCAGTAATATGGAACGAACTTAACAACAACGGACATCACATTCTGTAACGCAAAAGATTTTGCACACAATGCTTCTTGGTGAATGAAGCAATGTATTGCAACGAAATTTTTGCAGACATTTTCAGCTTTTAGTCTTTGTCGAACAAGAGCGATTAGCCCCGCGTTACATTCAGTCATCGCTCTAGCTCCATCAGTCGCAATACACACAACTTTTTTCCATGGCAAGCCCATCTTTTCAACGCAGTCGTCAAGACATTTGAAAATGTCTGCCGCTGTCGTTTTCCCTTTCATTGGCACGATATCCAAAAGCTCCTCAGTGATGTTTAATTGAATATCTACACCACGTACAAAGATCGCTAATTGCGCAATATCGGAAACGTCTGTACTTTCGTCGCGTGCTAAGGATATTGCAATAAAGGTATTAATTTTTTCCACAAGCTTCTTTTCGACGTTCTCTGCTATTTCCTGTACACGTCTGGATATTGTTGGTCGTGAAAGGCTTATTCCCTCATATAAGTGTAGATCCCCTTTTGAAACATTTTTAACAGCATTAAGTATGCACGACTTCACAAACTCGCCGTCGCTGAATGCGTGATTCTCTCGAGCTAACTTAAGCGCTATCTCGTAAATAGTACGGACTGCAGCAATATTAGAGGATTCCTGTCCATTAAAAAAATTTTAAAAAAAATACGGACTCTAAACATCTAACGGGTCATAACTAAAAATCTGGACTTACTTTATCTTACCGTAACTGAAAAAATTATTAAAATACAAAAGTGGGTTTTTTGACTTAGAAACTTTATATTATCTTGAAGAGAAAAATCTTAGTGAACTTTAGTGTACGGCCCATCTATAGCAACACATCGTAGTTTTGTTCGGATGCTTGCGCAAGCACGCTGTACACCATTAGTGTCCACTTCCTTAAGACACTTACGGATGCGACGTATCAACTGCTTCACATTTTTGGCTTTCCAACCTTTTTTATACACAAAAGCTTTGACTTCTCCAAAAAAATCCTCAATCGGGCGGCATTGTGGTAGGTTTGTAGGGTTCCTCGCTTTAGGCACAAAATCGATGTTTTTGTTAACCAAGAACTCCAAGGTTGCTCTAGCATAATGTGACGAGGCTTTGTCGGGCCAAAAAACGTAATTATCATTTTCATGATGTTTTTTAATAAAGGGAATCAAAATTTTGTCTAAACATTGTTTAATGTAGACTTCATGGTTTATTGCCAGCCCACTTGGCTTGAAGTACGGCTCCGAAATGCCCTTATCCGAAACTGCAATGTAGAGCATGACCTTGGGCTCAAATTTCTTTTTAAATTTGTATTTTACACTAGGAGGCGTTGAAGAGGCGTCATGTGTGTAATAAACATCGTTACCTGGCATTTGTGGACCGCTGAGTGAAAAATAACTTTCATCATCCAAAATGAATGATTTTTCTTTAAAATTTCTCCACATCCACAAACACTGTGACTTAACTTGCCTTATCTGCTCTTCAGTGTATCCAGGACAACGCTGCTTCTTTCTGGCTTTAATATTGAGTTTCTTCAACGTTTTGCATACATATGGCTAGGAGCATTCGAACTTACGAGCGGCTTCGGCTTGACTTAAGCCATCCTTGTTCATGAATGCCTTTGTAGTGTAATGTTGATTTTATAATTATATTTGATTATAAATTTATTTATACTACAATAAAAGATAATTATTATTTACAAATTTGAAATTAAAGAACTGAGCTTATCTTTAAACATCCGCTGTGTCCGACAACCAGAGAGGAAGGAAAAAAATGAAGAAACGATGATCAGCTGTTATTTGGAAAATGTTAAGAACGAGCGTTGCCACCTCGTATTATTTTAAAGCTACTGTGACGTTGTCGCTACAGTACTCCCCCACCAGTGATGCTTAAGGCGAAACGAACTCTTTTTTTAGAACCTGGTTTTGTTTCCTGCTCTTCATTTTCTTCCAAGTTGGTCGTTGCAGCTGGTTTCAGTCGATCTATTGATACAAACTTCTCCTTTCCTTCCATATTTAGTTTAAATACTTTGGCAGATTTACTCAGCACTTTATACGGCCCTTCGTATGGATGTTGTAGTGGCCGCTTAACTGCATCAGTTCTTACAAACACAAAAGAGCATTTGCTAAGTTCTTTGTTTATAAAATTTTTGTTGTTGGTGTTGTGAGTTGTAACTGCAGGCTGTATGTTGGACATTCGTTGGCGAAAACTCTGTATCCAGTTTATATCTGATGTCTCGTTATTATTAGATTCACAAAGATCACCTGGAAGCTTGATGGGTGTTCCATAAACCATTTCAGCAATCGAGCAATCACATTTTTCAATAATTTTTGCGCGTAATCCTAATAATACTAGTGGTAGCGCTTCTGTCCATTCGTTACTTTTATGGCATCGAAGCGCTGCTTTAAATGTTCTATGCCACCGCTCTATTAAACCGTTGGACTGGGGATGATAGGCTGTCGTGTGTACTATTTTTATTCCCAGACGATTGGCTAGTGTTCTAAATAAACGCGATTCGAATTGACGTCCTTGATCGGTTACCACAATGCTTGGAACTCCGAACCTGGAAATCCATGTATTTAAAAATGCATTCGCGACTTGCTCCGCAGATATGTCTTTTAAAGGAATGGCTTCTGGCCATTTAGTGAATCGATCAATGCAAGTAAAAACGTATCTGTAGTCGTTAGAAGGAGGCAATGGCCCAATGATGTCAATGTGAACGTTTGAAAATCGTTGTTTTGGTGGTTGAAACTGCTGAATTGGACTTTTAGTGTGACGCGAAATTTTTGCTCTTTGACATGTCAAACAGGTTTTTGCCCAAGCAGCGATGTCCTTACAAATCGATTTCCATACATATTTTTGTCGAATTAATTTGCTAGTTGTTTTTGGACCCGTGTGAGCTAATCCATGTATGATGTTGAAAATCGTCTTTCTAAATGAAATTGTTAGATATGGTCGAATAACATTATTTGAAACATCACAATAAATTTTCGCTTCGCTATTTGGAAATGTTAAAAGCTTTAATTTGAGATTAGACTTGTCGTCATTCAAAAGATTTTGTAGCTCGAGGTCACATTTTTGTTCGGCTTCCAGTTTTTTAAAATTTATAGGACTTGGTGAGTTTATTGCATTAATCCTGGATAAAGCGTCTGCTGTTATATTCTCTTTGCCGCTGATATGACGAATGTCAGTCGAAAATTGTGAAATGAGATCCAAATGTCTTAATTGTCTTGGAGATGCTTTCTCTGGACGTTGGCGAAATGCATATACCAGCGGTTTGTGATCAGTGAAAATAATAAATTCTCGACCTTCTAAAAAATATTTAAAATGTTTAACAGTCATATAGATTGCAAGTAGCTCTCTGTCGTATGCACTGTAATTAACTTGGGCTTTATCCAATTTTTTTGAAAAGAATCCCAGTGGTTTCCATTCACCATTAATATTTTGTTCCAAAACTCCACCTATAGCGAAATCGGATGCATCAACTTTCAATGCAGTTTGCGCACCAGGAACGGGAAAACTCAACAATGTTGAGTCAGCTAATGATTGTTTGCATTTAGTAAAGGCTTCTTTTAATTCGTTTGACCATGCAATAGGAGTTTTGTCATTTTTTACGTTTTGTTTGTGTATACCGTGTAGTAAAGCTTGTGACGCAGCTGCTTTTGGCATAAATTTACGATAAAAATTTATCATGCCTAAAAATCGTTTGAGATCTTTGATAGTCTTAGGCAAAGAATAATCTTTTAATACTTGAATGCGGTTTTGAAGAGGTTTAATACCGTTTTGGTTGATTGTGTATCCTAAGAAATCTATTTCTTTGGTACAGAAAACACATTTTGCCATATTTGTTGTGAGACCGTATTCACGAAAGCGTTGAAATAGTTTTTTTAAATGCTGCACATGTTCTTCTTGACTTTCAGAGGCGATTAAAAAATCATCAAAATAGGCGTATACTCCTTTCAATCCCTTAATGACTTCATCTATAAATCGTTGAAAAGACGGTGCAGCATTCCTAAGCCCAAATGGCATTCGCAAAAATTCGAAATTCCCGAACGGTGTAGTTACTGCAGTTTTTTTAATACTGTCTTTAGCCATGGGTATATGATGGAATGCTTTTACAATATCAATTTTGCTGAAAATTGTTTTTCCATTTAAATAGTTACTGAAATCGTGTATATTCGGTACTGCATATCTGTCAGGAATGGTTCTGCTATTTAGTTGGCGATAATCTCCGCAAACGCGCCATTGCCCGTTTGATTTGAGCGTCATGTGTATGGGGCTGGCCCAATTACTATTCGATGGTCTGCATATGCCCAACTTTTGGAGTTCATCAAAACTTTTCTTACAAGCGTCAAATTTTTCTGGAGATAGCCGTCTGGGTTTTGCAAAAACCGATGCTCCTTCAGTCGTTTCTATGTAGTGCTCTACCTTGTGGCTAACATTGGTGCGGAAGTTGGCATTGTTAAGGTCGTTATATTCTTCTAGCAGTGACTTCAGAGGATTTGTAGTAATCGTCTCGGTTGTTTGCGTGTCATAAATTCGGAATCCTTTACATTTAGTACCTGTTGATGGATCAATTATATGACTATTTCTTATATCGATGAGTAGGCCATAGTGTGCGATGAAATCCGATCCAATTAATGGCTTATCAACTTCCGCAATAATAAAATTCCATTTTAGTTTTCGTTTTAAACCAAGATCGAGAGTGAGTGTTTGTTTACCAAAAGTTTTAATGGGCGTGCCATTAGCAGCATAAAGTGTAAAAGAGTCTATTTGTTGTCGTTGGTGATTTTTTTTCTTCACGGGAAAAACGGACACATCAGCACCGGAATCTATGAGGAACCTGTATTTCGTTTTAGTGTCACGAACAAACAGGCGACAAATTTCATAGCGGATCTCATCCGTCACCAAAGATGAGACGCTCTCTAGTTTTCCGATTTTTGATTTTGCTTGGAGAAAGTGCAAGGCTGGACGCATTTTTGTGCCTTCTCCTTGTATTTGTAATGGTACCAGCAATAAGGTTTATTCTCCCTAGATTTTGATCTATGACGTTTATTATTTGAGCGACTATTATTTCTTGATAGTGCTGCGACTTGACTTCCGAGTTCCTTTATTTGCTTCTGAAGAGTATCTAATGTCGCATTATGTTGTTTGTCAGGACTTATCGAATTAATTTCTGATGATTCAGTGGTATCACCAATTTTATCAGCCATTATTGCAAGCTTATCCAATGGGTCGTCGCTCACGGCTAATATTGCCTTTGTTTGGTTTGGCAGACGTTGGATCCACAGCTGTTTCAGCAACTCATCTGTTATCTTACCAACGGAAAGAGCTCGCATCTCGTTCAACAGTTCTGATGGTTTTTTTTCGCTGGTGTCCACATTGCTTAAAAGTTTGCGTAGTCTTTTCTCTTCTGAATCGGTGAAAGAATTAATCAAACGTTGTTTCAATGTGAAGTATTTATTTTCCGTAGGTGGATTAATTATTATGTCAGACACCTTGGACAACACGCTGCTTTCAATAGCTGCTACAACCGAATGATATTTTGTGTCATCTATTGTTATTCCGGCTATTACGAATTGCGACTCCAATTGGCTGAACCAGAGATGCGGGTCAGCACGCCAAAAAGGTGGTGCCTTTATTGAAACACGTGCCACTTCTGCGTTTCCATTACTTGCTGGTTGCCTAATGATGGCATTTTCGTCAATGGAGTCAGTTGGCATATTAAATCCGTATTTAACCATGCGATCCTTTAGTCGGGGTCACCAATTTGTAGTGTAATGTTGATTTTATAATTATATTTGATTATAAATTTATTTATACTACAATAAAAGATAATTATTATTTACAAATTTGAAATTAAAGAACTGAGCTTATCTTTAAACATCCGCTGTGTCCGACAACCAGAGAGGAAGGAAAAAAATGAAGAAACGATGATCAGCTGTTATTTGGAAAATGTTAAGAACGAGCGTTGCCACCTCGTATTATTTTAAAGCTACTGTGACGTTGTCGCTATACCTTCTTCAGTTTCCGAATGCCCTTTGGCGTCATAATAGTTGGCTTTCTCCCAGAACCCGACTTCCTTTCAATTCTAAGAGAGCTTAAAATTGAGTAAACTGTACTTTTAGCGACGCCTTCAGCCATAAAATGAGCACATGTAAAATTTTTTCCTTTGTCTTCATTGTTTTTGTAGAATTGTACAATGCGTTCGCGGAGATGTTCTTGCTTCGACGTCATTTTACGGACTAATAGAAAACGCATGATATTATAACTTGGGCACAAAAAAGATGATGCAATAACTAAGCTTTTTGCATAATGCCGACATGTACAAGTGTACAACAACAAAACGGCAGATCATTGAAATTAGTCCAGATTTTTAGTTATGACTTTATTGGTGAAAAAAGGTGGCATGCTGCACTTAAAAGTAACATAACTTACAGTTTCAGACGATTCTTTGGCTGCTTTAAGTTTCTGGTAGACTGCTAATCTTTCTTCGCCTTCAAACTTACTGTATTCATCCGCATGGAACGTATTATAGTGTCTGCTGATATTATACGTTTTACATATTATGTGCTTTTTGCACACTAGACACTGAGATTCGTTTCAGGCTTGATAAACTATCGTTTGCGTGCTAGTGATGTGAAAATTGTTTAATATCGGTATATTAATATCGACATTTCAATATTATCAACCTCAAGATATCGATACGATTTAATATCGATGGTGCACTCGCTCTTTCCAATGGTTATTGAGTTTTTTTGCATTATTCAAAATTATTATGCCCTTATACCAATCTAAAAATTTTATTATATTTTGGAAAATATTAAGAATATCCCGTAACTGATATTAAAACATATTTTGCAAAGCCAAGACAACGATTAAATACATCGAATAACTTCAATTGCAAGCACATGGAATATCATCACTCATGTGATTTTCTAATGGGGCTTCTTTGTAGTTTGATTTTTTGTAAACACACACAACCATTTCCGTTTTTTTCGTCTCGCACAAATGTGCCCCTCGCCCAGCACGCCCGCGGGGCTGAGAGCTGCCCATCTGTGCGATTTGCCCATACGAGCTGAGTTGTTCATCTCTAATTTAAAGTCTTAAATAAAACTCCTAACATAGTATAATTTTCAAATCCTTTTTACTCCTTTTAGAGTAAAATTTTTCACAGTAAAAATTTTAAACAGTCAATTCTGCGCATATTGAACACTCAAAAAGGAGTCTAAATTCAGTATGAAAATTACTTTAAAATTAGTCTCCTCAAACTGTACAGGATGCTTTTTCGTCCATTTTTCAATCATCGAAAGCAAAAAAAAATTTAGCAAGTCATGCAAGTGCAAATGTCAACGGTCAGGGTGTTGTGCGCTTAGCTGTTAAGGGCGAAGAAGGCCAAAAACGGGCTATTGCGTTGAAAAACACGCTATTAGTTCCTGATTTGAGGACAAACTTGATTTCTGTTGCAAAGATCACTGATAAGGGACATAGAGTGATTTTTTCGAAAGACGGTGCATCTGTTCAAAATGAATTCGGAGACATGTCACTATTTGCTGAAAGAAAAGGTGACCTATTTTTTGTCCGTGAGAGCATGGAATGTGCTAATGTCGAAACGAAGTGTTCCGAGCTGTCGAGGTGGCACTGTCGTTTTGGCCACCTGAACGCGAACGATCTGATGTATTTGATAAAACGCGGCGTGATACCTGCAAATAATGTGCGAGGAGCTGATGAACTGGCGAACTGTATTGTGTGCTTGAAGGCCAACATGACCGCTTTACCATTCAAGAGAGAAAAATCTCCTTGTTCGGAGCCGTTAAAAGTTGTCCATTCTGATGTCGTTGGTCCTTTTAGGGTTGAAGGCACGGGCCGTGCTAAATACTTTGTCACGTTCATCGATGATTGCAGTAGATGGTGCGAGATATATTTCCTTCGAGAGAAGTCTGGTGTGTTTGAAGGTTTTAAAAGGTATCAATCCTTTTTCGAAAGACAAACGGGATACAAAATTTTGGCCTTGGCTAATGTTTGTAAATTGAATAAAGCGCTGTATGGCCTTAAGCAGGCGGGGAGACAATGGTATAATAAGCTAAGTATGCAACTTATGAAAATTGGTCTTACACCGACAACTTGCGAGCCATGTTTATTCCACGCGCATATTGACGAAAGCATTGTACTTGTTCTGGTGTATGTTGATGACTTGGTGGTTGCTACCGCTAATGAGAAAAATTTGCAAAAAGTTCGTAAGTTACTGCTGGAAAGCTTCGAAATAAAAGACTTAGGCGAAGCAAAATATTGCCTTGGTTTGGACATAACACAACAAAATTCTATGATTGAACTAAAGCAAACTGGCTATATTCTAGAATTGTTGCAGTAATTTGGTATGCAATCCCTTATCTACCCCTGCCGAACTGAGCTTAAGATTAAATGATAAAAGCGAAAAGTTGGATGAAAGCTACCCGTATCGAGAGCTCATTGGAAGTTGTTTAGTTTTGTACGAAAGAATAAAAAAAGAGAATGAAAAACAATAAAAACCATTTGTAAGCATTTAATGCATTTAAGACAAAAAGTCATACGTTGAACTCAAAAGATATCAAATTTCGTTTCGCTCATACGTAACCAATATATTTGTGCATAATATTCGATTTAATTAAACAAACAAAATATTGGTCATAAGAATAGCATACTAAGCAATAAAATTGTATAAAAGAAGTACAAACGATCAATAAAAATAAGTCCAATTCTAAACTCTTGACTGATCAATTCACTTAAGCGTTCATATTGACTTCGAGTATCAACAGTTCATGTGCTGTCTGATACAAGTTAAACTTAAAATATCTGCAGTTTATGTGCTGCACGGTAATTTGATTTAGCTCCCCTTTTCTAAACTTAAACATTGGTGACCCCGACGGTCCCACATCATATACAAGTGTGGACCAAGATCCACCAGGATCAAATTGACCACAAAACGCGGAATCATAAAAACCCATTATTTTATAGTGAATTTTGTTTAGTTCGTCGCGAATCAAACCGTTTCAACGCGCGCATCAATATTCGGTCAGACACCGATAAAGGATAAGTTTTGCTACATATTGGCAAAAATCAAACATCAATTCATCATTCAACAAAAAACTTCAATAACACGTTGGACATAAATCAACAGAAGAAGAAAACCGAAGATACATTACACGATGGAGCAATTCTCAACATTGATAGAATCTCAAAAAACGTTGGCAGACAATATTCATAGAATCATACAGAATTACAAAAAGGATTCTAAGGAGAGAAAGCAGACTCCAGGCTACTTGGAAGAGCGACTAAAGCGGTTGGACGAAGCATGGACTCGTTTCGAATCCAATAACACCCAAATGAAACTGATGAACCCCATTCCTTCCGACGAAGAGTACTTTAAGGACGACTTCTATACGAAAATGCCGGATCTCGTTTTTAAATTCAGAGAAGAAATTGAGTCCTCAATGAGTAAGCTAAAGCCAACACCACAAGCAACTCCACTACAAAATGTGAACCAAGGTGAGGAACACATAAGCAGGCTGGGCCCAATCATGCGTAAACAAGGAGCAATGATTTCGTCACTGAGGCGTCTATTGAACAGTAAAACAAATGAAGAAGCACCAGAACAAGCTGTAGCCGCAATCAAAAAGCTATGGCAACAAGTAGAAGATGCAAACTTTTTTATTTGGGGAGAATGCTCTGACCCAAGCAAAGAAGGATACAATATGGACACATATATCCAGATCGAGGAATTGGTGCAACAAAAGTTGGCGATGCTGTCAAAAAATCGAATGCAAACATCAGCGAATAATAGAAGACAGCCAGAAGTCAAAATGCCGAAAATTTCTATAGACAATAGGGTGATTGATTATTCGACATTTTCCTGTAACCGGTTTTCGAATAACCCGATATTTAAGGATATTAAAAAAACCGATTGAGCAAATAAAATTTAACTAAAAACCGGCTAACCGGTTATGTTAAAAATCCAAATAAAAAGAAATTTCGGGGCAGGTGTTATTTGCTTGTGGCTGTTTTATTTAAAAGCCATTTTGAAAAAAACTTACAACATTAAAAAAAACCCAAACAAAAAATTGCACATTCAGCGTATAAAATAAATTAAAAACAGCCATATTTTCATTTGATATACCATAAGTTAAAAATATATATCATCGTTCGTAAAATATTTTGTTGTATATGAAGAAATACAATAGGGGTATTCACAAAGGCGTGTTAAAAACGTTGGAAGGTCGGAAAATCGGAAAATTGCGACTTCTTAAAAAATTTTAAGCTTTTTTTTATCTTGCACAGCTTTTTAAGCAGTTAAAATTTTCCTATTTTCCGACTTTCCTATTTTCCGACGCCTGTGTGAATACCCCTAATGTGTTGGAAATTCACGTTTAAGGTTTATTTAAATAGAACTGAGCTAAAAAATGTGGGCTTATCGTTTGACGGGGTGGAGTTTCCTATAGATCTCTGATTTGTATTGAATGGAAAAATTGTTTTTCGTATTAATAATAAGGATTGCCATTATATTGTTATTGCAAAAAGCGTTGATACACCGAAATCCAAAAAAATTCTACCTTTAAAAACCACAGTGAAAAATCTTTCAAAAAGAACTATTGTTTTACTATATCCAATTTACCCAATTGCTTCCCAAAGCACTAGTAAAGTGTTAGTTCGAGTGAACAAGTGGTGATTTTTAGCTCACGCGCAATGTTAATTTTCTACAGAACAAGACATAAGCAAAGGCATAAAGAAGAACCAGTACTGGTGGAATTAGAAGTAGTAAAACGCTAGAGTTTAACTGCTCGTACTTCCTGCAGGGTAGCTAATGATAACACATATATACTTTCAATGTAGACACAAATGCAACTCGAAAAGAGAATTCGCTAAGAGTTTCACAAATATAATTGCTTAGTGTAAAAGGCGTCAATAGAGGTAATTTCATGGCAATTTTTATATCATGTCCTCACTATAGCCCAAATTAAGTAATTTCGGTGTTTTCGTAATTTCAACCTCAAACCCGTTCACATAGTCGTAATTTCGGTAATCGTAATTTCATTTGCTTTCCGTTTACAAGATTTCAAATGAACGAAATTTCATTCAAAGTTCCAGGGATGCATTTACAGAGGATTCAAGCAAAATCTACTACAAATTCAGGGCTTCATGCGGTTTTATATTAATTTCATGAATAATTTCGGTGAAATGACGACAGTAGAGTAATTTCATTCGACAGATCCCAGTATGGCGAAATGACGCAAATTCTGTGTAATTTCAAGCGAAATTACGAAAACTCTGAAATTACTTAATTTGGGCTATAGTGAGGACATGCTATTATATTCAGTTTGTATGACGTTCGAAAGAAAATAACTATCTGAAGGTTAAAATAATCTGTTGGAAAAAAAACCGGGTATTCGCTTAAAAAACCCGATTTATTCGATATTCGAAAAATCAGTTTTGAGAAAAAACCGCCTCGCAAAGCGCGAAAAAAACCAGGCGGTTAACCGATCGGTTAACCGAATCAATCACCCTAATAGACAAGTTCGATGGGGACTATTTAAAATGGCAGACATTTTCAGATCTGTTTGTGAGAATGGTCCATGACCAAGAAATACCAGCGGTACAAAAAATGTGGTACTTGAAATCGAACGTGACGGGGGATGCTGAGAGATTAATAAGGCACCTATCATTGACAGAAAACAATTATGAAACTGCCTGGGGTATCCTGCAGGACAGATTTGAAAACAAAAAAATTTTGATATCAACATTAATAAACAAAATTTTGATGCAACCAAAACTGACTGCTGACGCAAGGGAAATCAAGGAATTCCACGACATTATGATAGAAGGTCTGGCGGCCATCAACAACATGGGTATCGACACCTCTCAATGGGATCCATTACTCTCCCAAATCCTAATTCAAAAATTAGACAAACAAGGCCATCTCTTGTTCGAACAATCTCAAAGGGATCCGCGAGCTATTCCAACGACGGAACAGCTGCTCTCCTTCTTGCAAATTCAGTTCCAAACTCTCGAAGTCGTCAATGGAAAGCAAAAGCTAAAGCCTTCTACCTCAGCTGCAGCAAGCAAGGTCACACTTTGTAAAGTATGCTCCAAGGAGGGACATCCAATTTATTACTGTGGAAAATTCCTCAAAATGAGTGTTGCAGAGTGGCTGAAATGGACACAATCACAAAAACTCTGTGTTAATTGTTTCAAAAATGATCATCGTGCAAAAGAATGCCAGTCTCGGTCTTGCGCTAAATGTTCCAAAAAACATACCACACTATTACATTTAGAAAATTCAGCTAAGGGAAATGATTCAACAAAAATTTCCGAAAAACAATCCAACACAGCATCTACAGCGACATCGTCAGAAAAGAAAACATGCACGGATGAAACAACCGAAATGGCAACAGTAGCGGCTTCAAATCAACCTAAACCCAGCCATAAATACGTCCTGCTAGGCACTGCTAGAGTCATAATTACCGGAATCAATGGACGAAGCTGCGAGTTCCGAGCACTGCTAGACGCCGGCTCTCAAATAAATATCGTAACAGAGCGACTTATGAAGAAACTAGCGTTATCACCGGTTGAATCATCGCTATGCATTGAAGGCATTGGCCGAGCCACTCGAAAGGCGAATCAGCGAGTAAATGAACAGCTACATTCGACACATGGCAAGTTCTCCACCAGAATTGAAGCAGTGGTTCTTCCTAACATAGTGTCACCGCAACCCACGCAAACAATCGATACATCAAAATGGCCATTCCCTCAGAACATTAAGTTTGCAGATCCAAACTTTAATCACACCGACAGAATCGATATATTAATTGGAGCCGAATTCTATCATCAGCTAATGCGACCAGAACAAATCAAATTTAACAACAGTTTGCCGATACTACAAAATACTGCATTAGGATGGGTTGTTACTGGAAAAATAGATGGAGAGCCTAACAACTCCGCCACGTGTGGAGTTTTTGTGGATAATGACGCTGCGATCTCTCAAATTTTGGAGCGATTCTGGAGAATCGATGATGCGGATGAGCCACAACGACAAATGACAGTCTCAGAAAAGGAATGCGAGAACCACTTTGACCAAACTATAGCCCGGAACCATGACGGCAAATACATTGTGCAACTACCACGGTTAGAGAATGCATCGGCTTTGGGCGAATCACATCAAGTTGCCCTTCAGCGTTTTTTTGCACTAGAAAAACGTCTTAGTAAGGACAAAAACATAAGAGAAATGTATACTGATTTCATGACCGAGTACGAAAGACTTGGACACATGAAGGAAGTCGACATTAAAAACGTCCCCGCACCAAGGTACTTTATACCGCATCATTGCATCCTGAAGCCCGAAAGCACCACAACGAAATTACGTGTTGTTTTCGATGCTTCGACAAAAACATCAACTGGACTGGCACTTAATGATGTGTTACAAGCGGGTCCTACGGTTCAAAGCGAACTCTTTTCAATATTATTATGGTTCCGCATGCACCGTTTTGTGTTCACATCAGACATCGAGAAGATGTATCGGCAGATCCTGGTACAAGATGGTGACCAAAATCTTCAATTAATTATCTGGAGAAAAGACCCATCGGAAGAAATCAAATATTACCGGCTGACTACAGTGACATATGGCACAACTTCGGCCCCATACTTGGCAACCAAATGTCTTCAACACTTAGCCAACAAGAACATGGAGAGATATCCACTAGGAGCCACCATACTACATGATGATTTCTATGTCGACGACTGTCTCAGTGGAGCTGATAAACTAAACACAGCATTGGAAGCAAAAACTCAACTGACTGCAATACTTTGAGAAGCCGGATTCAACCTAAGAAAATGGTGTGCGAATCATCCACAACTCTTAGCTGGAGTAGCTGCAAAGGATCAAGAGATAAGTCTCGATTTCAATTCGGAAGCAAATCCTGCGCAAAAGGCCCTGGGAGTAATATGGCTCCCAAAAACTGACCAGCTCTGTGGCAAAGCATCCATACAAACAACATCGAGGCCACAAACAAAAAGGTCTGTGTGCTCTGACCTTGGAAAATTATTTGACCCTCTCGGAATGTTAGGACCGGTACTCGTAAAGGCAAAAATTTTCTTACAGCAATTGTGGCAACTAAAACTAGCTTGGGATGACGAGCTACCAGAAAACCTGCAGCATGAGTGGAGGCAGTTTCAAAAAGGCATAATTACATTGAACGACGTGAAAACTCCTCGGCATATTTTCAAGCACAACCTAGTTCAGCCGGACCATATTCAATTGCACACGTTTGTGGACTCATCCGAACAGGCATACGGCGCTGCAATTTACATTCGGGCATGCACTAAAGATGGCACGATCATAGTCAATCTGCTTTGCGCCAAGTGGCACCAATAAAGAAACAAACCTTGCCACGCCTGGAATTGTGTGCAGCTGTCTTAGGGGTTGAATTAACGCAAAGGGTAAAGCGCGATCTAAAAAGGCCAGATATAGCAACCTTTCTCTGGTCCGATTCAGAAATAGTGTTGTCATGGATCAATTCACAATCATCAGCGTACTACACCTTCGTTGCAAACCGCGTCAGCAAAATACAACGACTATCCTGCGCAAAGCAGTGGCGACACGTCCCTTCTAAGGAAAATCCGGCCGATATGCTATCACGGGGACTGGCTCCAGAAAAACTTTCCTCCTGCAATATATGGTTTTATGGAATATTATTTCTTCACGGAAACGAATCGAAATGGCCACAGACATCAAAAAAGGATGGGCGCCCTATATCGAATATTGAAATGAAACAAAGGCAAACAGTAGCCATGGTCACGGAACAAAACGGGTTAACTGACATGATACACCAAATAAATCACAGAAACTCATTCGATTTTCTTCAACGAACGGTTGCACACGTATTAGGGTTTATCACTGCCGTTAGAAAAACTCAGACCCAGCACACCACTCCATGCCACATCACCCCAACCCCCCTGGAACTTTATACAGCGCTTCAGGTCATTGTAAGGGCGGTACAAGGGTCCGAATTCAAAAATGATATCAACAACCTTAAAGCGTGTAAAACCGTCAATTCTTCCAGCCAATTAAACGGATATGCACCATTTATAGACGAATATAATCTGTTACGTGTTGGTGGACGTCTTGAAGCTGCAGCACTCGCCTATGATGCCAAATATCCAATGGTGCTGCCTTACAATGATCCAATTGTGAAATTGCTGTTTAAAATGAAACATGAAAAACACTCTCACTGTGGACCACAAGCATTACTCAATATCCTAAGACAACAGTTTTGGCCACTCAAGGGTAAAATTACAGCACGCAACACAGTCCATAGTTGTATTCGATGCACCAGAGCAAGACCACATTTGATGACGCAGTTTATGGGAAATCTTCCAGCCGACAGAGTTACGGCATCCAGACCATTTTTTAAGACCGGAGTTGACTATTGTGGCCCATTTTGGGTGCATTATAAAATTAGATGAAAAAAGGCCGTACAAGGCGTACCTGACTGTGTTCTGCTGCTTTGAA